>JAYESD010000001.1:186667992-187267992 GCA_036927565.1 Tuctoria greenei
GAAGAGCAAGCATCAAGTGAAGATGACGATGATGAGCTTGCATCAATGATGAAAAAGTTCTCTCGCTTGAGCTCCAAGATTGCCAAGAAGGGATACACCTTTGATCCCAAAAAGAAAGCATTTCTACCAAAGAAAGATGACAACAAGACTTGTTATAATTATGGTGATCAAGGTCATATCTCCTATGATTGTCCAAAACCGGACAAAAGAAGAGAGAACCACAAGAGCAAGCATCGCAAGCTAGAAGATAGTGAAAATGACGATGAAGAGGACAAGCCAAAACCAAGATCCTTTGGGAAAAAGAAACATGACAAGGGCAAGAAGGCAAAACTTTTCCCAAAGAAGAGAAATGGTCCTCAAAAGGTATTAATGTGTGAGGCAAATGAATGGATCACGGACGAAGAGTCAAGTGATGAAGAGAGTGAAGCGGAAGAAGAAAGTTTGGCCGTCCTTGCCATTGCCAACAATGATGACTCACCTCTTCATCCACCACCAATATGCCTCATGGCGAAAGGTAACACCAAGGTATATGATGATTCTAGCGATATGAGCTTTCCCGCGATGATTTAACTTCTTTAATAAATGAATATCATGCTATCATTAAGAGGGAAAAGAGTAAGGTTAAGGCTCTTGAAGAAACTCGTGCTAAGCTTGAGAGTGCTAACCTTGATTTGCTTGACAAGTATGAAAGCATACTTAAAGAGCATGACACGCTCAAATCTCATGTCAAGCAAATTGAGGAGGATAAGGCTCAAATCAAGCTAGATCATCATGAGCTTGACTTAGTCCACCAAGCACTCTTGGGAAAGCACAATGAGTTAATCCAAGAGCATCAAACACCTAATCTTGCTTATGAAGTGCTTGATCAAGAGTTAAAAGATATGAAGAAACAAACTCTTAATGATAAGATATCCATTACTTCTCATGCTACTAATGCTTTGAACAAGTCTTTGTTTTTGAAAGAAAATGCTAGGGAGAAGGACTTGTTGCAAATTGAGAGTCTCCGCACTAGTGTGGCTAGACTATCAAAAGGAGAAGTCAAGCACAAGGAAATACTCTTCCAACAAGCAAAGGCCTTCAACAAAAGAGGACTTGGATCCTTCCCGGTGCCTAACAAAGGAAAGGTGCCATCACCAGAGCTTAGAACAAGCTTCATCAAGGAAGTTGGTTCTTATTGCCAACATTGTGAGGTCACCGGTCACCACAAAAGGGAGTGTCCTCTTCCTAACCGACCTTCTCCAAAATTGCCCATTAATTACAAATCTACTTTCAATGATTGTTATTATATCTTGAGTAAAGTAGATGGCAAGGTGAAGGCTAGGTTCATTGGCAAAGACGTGAAGGGCATGAAGGGGAAGCTCCCCAAGCAACTTTGGGTCCCAAAGACACTTGTATCACACATACAAGGACCTAAGTTGGCTTGGGTGCCTAAAATCAAAAGTTGAATTCATGTGTGTAGGTGAACTACAAAGCCGGTTGAAAGCACTGGGTACTCAATGGTGGGTACACTCAACACATGACCGGCAATGATGGTATGTTCACCTCCATAGAGGACCCCCGACAATCATGAACGAGTCACCTTTGGTGATAATTCTAAGGGGAAGGTAATTTGGTTGGGTAAGATTGTATTTTTCATGGTTTATTTATTTCAATTGTTGTCACTTAGTTTCAATTTGCTTTCTATTGCACAAATTTTGTGATTTTGGGCTAACATGCACTTTTAGCAAGAACGATGTTGTGACAAGCCTAAAGTGGAGGAGAGCCATGATCAAGGGGGAGCTTCAAGTTTCAACATCTACACATTGACGGAGAATTATTCATTTGTAAAATTTATGTCGATGATATTATTTTTGGTTCAACTAACAAAGCTCTTAGCCATGAGTTTGGCAAAATGATGTCTAGGGAATTCGAGATGTCAATAATTGGAGAGCTCAACTTCTTCCTTGGATTCCAAATCAAGCAACTTCAAGAGGGGACCTTCGTCTATCAAGAGAAGTACACCAAGGACCTCTTGAAGAAATTTGAGAAGGGAGATTGTAGCTCAAGAAGCACTCCAAGGGAAACGAATTGTCATCTCGACATGGATAAGGATGGTAAACCTATTGATCAATCCAACTACCGTTCTATAAAGGGTTCATTGCTTTATCTTACCGCATCTAGGACCGATATCATGTTGTGCCCAAATTCTTTATATGAAGCAAACCCTTTTGGACTTTGGTATTAAACTGGGATGTGTGCCTCTCCTTTGTGAAAATGAAAGTGCGGTTAAGATAGATAAAAACCCCGTTCAACACTCCCGTACTAAGCACATTGATATTCGGCATCATTTCTTGAGGGACCATGAAGCTAAGGGAGACATCTCTTTGAGAGGTGTTAGGTCCGAAGAACAATTGGCGGATATCTTCACTAAACCACTTGATGAGAAAACTATTTCTAGGCTAAGAAGTGAGTTAAATGTGCTACATGCATCAAACGTCATGTAAGTCGCCATGATCATGTAAGAATGCATATCATATAGGTTTTGTCTAACTTTCAAAGGATAGGGGTGAGCAAGGGTTAGCTTGGGATGGAGGTTCTTTTGGGTTTTCCCAAGGATTGGAGAGTGGCTCTCCCTGAAGAAGCCTTTGAAAGGTTCAAATTTGGCAAGATAGATTTACTTTATGTCTTGCATGATGCTTTCCATATAGACTTGCACTCATGTTTAAATTTCTTGCATTATAAATTGTTTGGCATTGCATACCGTAGATTGTCACAAAGGGGAATCCACCTCATGAGAAAGAGACTTGTTTGAAATTCAATATCTCAAATCATATGTGGTGGAAAGAACAAAATGTTAGGTGCGTTAATGCCTAGAGGAACATGCTTTAAAGAGATAGAAGTCTTCATACTCTAGCTCACAAAGCATGGGCCTTACATTTTATTTGGATGTTTTCCTCCCTATTTTTCTCGGTGTTCCATTTGCTTTAGGCTTAGCCAAGTTATTGGCATATTAGCTTTTTGAGGGGTGAGGGGTTGCCCAAAAAGTCCTAAGACATGTGTTTCTCATTGTTTGTTTGTTTGGTCAAAGGACATATATGGGATGTTGTTGTTTTGTAGTCATCGGATTATCCGATGCTTAGGTCAGACCATCTTCGGATCAGTTGGTGTTCTAAAGCCAAGAGTCAGTTTAGTCAGTATCTCAAATCAACCGACGCATGCATCTGAAAAACATTGGTCCATCCGATGTTCACTCTTCTGGAACTATGCAAAATTCCACCGATGCTATTCCCTTCCACGTCGGACCATCCGGTGTCAACGGCACCTTTTTGAATACCCTTAGTGTGCCATTCGACCGATGCTTCTATAATTTCTACATCGGTCCATCCGGTGTAAAATGTTCTGCTAGGGTTTGCGACCCACTATTTAAACAACCGTTCACTTTCTTCTTTTTCTCTCATCCGATCCCGACGCCGCCACTCACCTTCCATCGCCGCTGCCTCTCTAGCCCTACGCCCCGCCGCCCTCCGGCAGCCGTCACCGTCCTCCGGCTGCCGCCGCCGCCACAACAATACTGCAGCCACCGCCGCCGCACCACAGCTGCCGACGCCACTCGCCTCCACCGCAACCACCGCCACCGCTCCACCAAAGTGCCACCGACCACCGCCCGTGCACCACCACCGCCCACGCCCCACGCACAGCCTCACCTCCGTGGTGCCTCCCTCTACTGTTGACGACGCTAGGGTTTCCCGGCCCCGTCAATCTCCACGTCGCCGTTCCGTGCGTTCAACGTCGACGACTTCGTTCACGCGCCCGATCGCAATGACTCGTGACAAGAAGAACAAGGGCAAGGACATTGCCGAGCCAGCCGCGAAAAAGCAGAAGCTCTCGAAGGAGGAGAAGATGGCGTTGATGGCCGCTCGCGCCGCCGAGGAGCGAGAGCGTGGCCGAGGAGGATCTTTGAGGATCCGCGAGGCTCGTCCGAGGCAGCCTCCCGTGATTGATGAGTCCGAGGTCGAAGAAGAGCCGGAAGAGCCACTCGTCTGCCGGCGCTCAGCCCGGACCCATGGGGGTCCTCCCACGTCAGCACCTCGTCTGAGACCGACAGCTGCCGATTGTCGTGAGGATAGGGAGGCCCAGAGAGCCATCTACGAGATGGACACCACCGTTCGTGTCGGTGAAGGTGTCCGATTGACAAATTACAGGAAGATGAAGGCCAATCAACTCCGAAGACTCAGATGGAGTGTGTTGCTTGAGGAGTGGTTCCCGCAGCCCAGAGAGGCTCTGGTGGACAGTCGTTTCTGGACCATGACACAGGCGTCACTCTACGGGACCTATAGACGCCGAGGCCACAAGTTATTCCAGCATAACTTTCTGGATTGGGATCAGCTTGCCCTGGCAGCAGAGACAGAGATTCGCCCATACTTTGAGAGGTACAGAGGGCTAGTCCAGCTGATGTCCTACGAGAGGAGTGCCTACATGGAGGATTGGGTCCGCGTCTTCTACGCCACCCTCTACGTCTCTGAGGGTCGCAGGTCGATTGACTTCATGTTCATGGGACAACACCATCACCTGACGAGGCAGACACTGGCACAGCTGCTGGGAGTGGACCTGCACGACACTTGCATGCATGAGAGAGTATACGGACTGGCAGACCCGCCGAGGAGGCCGCTCACTGGGGGAGTGGCACCACCACTAGAGGAGATACGTTCTCTGTTCGAACCGACCTTCTCTCTAAACCAGCCGATGGTACCGACATTGTTGACTCCAGCTGCGCGCACAGTGCACCTTGCCTTGCGCCGCACACTCTTGCCGAGGTCCGGGTACCTAGAGGGGTTCACCAGTCTGCAGCAGACCCTCCTGTTCTACATCATGAATGGGATGGATTTTGATATAGTGGACGTCCTCATATGCGAGATGGAGGATGTGATCACCGATGGAGTGGGCATGATGAGGCAGCTTGTATATGGACACTGGATCAACTACCTGCTCTCTATGATGGTTCCTGAGGGGTCTGCGGTGCGTGACAGCTGCACTAACGAGAGTGTGACACGGTTCAGTCACTACCGTGCCCCAGCTCCTGGAGACCGCCGCCTTGGTCGTCCAGTCGAGCGTCAGGTTCGGGCTCATCTATTCGAGGAGGACTGGTTGGATCTGGAGAAGGAGGATGAGAGGCTGGCTGAGGCAGAGGCACAGGGTGAGGACCTGTAGCATATATGTTCCGAGAGCGACACGGATGACAGTGTTGAGGAGTACTTTCCACCTCCTCCCTCACCCAGGTAGCACGACGCGGAGGCTGGAGGCTCTACAGTGCCACCCCCTACTCCACCTCCCGTCACAGAGGCACAGGTCTCTCAGCCGTCTGAGCTCACTTCACAGCTGCAGCAGATGGTTGAGCAGCAGCGCCTGGACCGGCTTGCAGCTTAGTTGGCCCGAGCAGAGCAGGCAGCACGACTTCTGGAGCTCCAGCAGCAGCAGGAGGAGATGCAACGTCAGATCGCCCGTGAGAGGCATGAGGACACTAACCGGCTAACGGGGCTCATCGACCAGATGCACCAGCGCTCCCTCGACCAGCAGCAGCAGACGCAGCAGGCGATGATGGGCATCCTGGGGTTGATCACCAACCTCTACACCCAGACCGGGATTGCCCTACCATCGCAGCTTCCAGGCATCGCTCCACCTCCACCTGTCCTTGCTCCAGCTGCCGCTCCGGTGCCGACTACGCCGATCCCTTCGATCAGCATGTCTCCACTGCTGGCTCCCGGTGCACCAATCCACTCTCCGATGCCGGCTACGACGTTGTTCCAGCAGAAGTCGGCATCCGTCGTCAGTGCCCCTATTCCAGCAGCTCCTACCTACCAGGCACCGATGACGGCTCCTACGGCTCCGACAGCTCCTTCCACCTCTACTCCAGGCAGCAGCTCCGACGACAGCGACGGTGACCAGTTCGTCATTGCGCCTAGTACTCAGGGTCCTTAGGCACTAGGATCCCTTTTTGGTGTCTTGATGCCAAAGGGGGAGAAGAGTTAGAGGAGTCAGGGGGAGGATAGCTTAGTCTTAGGGGGAGTGTCCTAGCCTTAGGGGGGGTTTATCTTTATGAGTTATCTTTTATAATTCGGTACTTATCTTTTGTAATTCGATGTTTTTGCTACTCATTTGGTGTTTATTGAGTACTCTTATGTTATTAATCGATTGACGTATTTGGTGTCTATCTATATCTTATGATCACTTATTCACTTGAGTTATTCCTTGATTGAGCTTTCAAATTCATTACTATTAAGTATGATAATATTGTACTCATTACATATCCTCTTAAGTTTCGTACTATCAAATTCATTACTATTGTGCTTCAATTGTTGTGTTGTCATCAAACACCAAAAAGGGGGAGATTGAAAGCATCTAGGCCCCCATGAGGTACGGTTTCGGTGATTAATGACAACCATTGGATTTTACTAATGAATTTGTGAATGCAAGGTCCCCATAATCACTCAATCAAATGAAATCTATATGTCATTGGAGACCCATATACAATCACTTTATGAGATCAAATCAATGATATGAAGACAAGAAGTGAAAGCTCTTATGTCAAAGTCACTCAACCACAATTGACGACACTTAATGCTTGACAACCATCAGAAGTACATTTCCAACAAAAGTCTAAGAGGTCAATCGAGCAAGACACAAAAGAATCACTTAGAAACAACTCGAAGCAAATAAAATCAACTCACCGGATCAACCGATGATTTCTGAGAACAACACATCGGTCGAGTTGGTTCAGCAGAAGAAGAAGACCTCAGAACAAAGCACTCACCGGATCATCCGATGTTAAGGGCTAGGCTACATCGGTCCATCAGTACAGTTTGTAATATCCTTGGACCAAGTGTAGCACCAGATCATCCGATGTACAGAAATATACACATCGGTCAAGCACTCCAGTAAGCATCAAGTTTGAGTCAATTCTGGAGGAAGAGCCACCAGATCATCCGATGAGAAGACAAGTGCAACATCGGTCTAACAACGTTCATATCTGACACAATGACGTCAGCTAAAGTAAACTTGACCGATGATAACTAAAGGGGAGACATCGGATCATCCGATGTTCGCAGAAAAGTTCTGTCAGCCTACTTTTCCAACGGCTATTTCGTGGAGGCTGGCTATAAATACCCCCTAAACCAGTCATTTCGATAAGTCTTGATCACCAGACATTCTCAACACATCCACAAGCGTTCAAGACCAAGAGCCATCACTTCTGCATCATTTCAACCACCTACACACCAAGAGATAGGCTAGAACTAGCTAGAGAGAGAGCTTGTGTGCCTCCATTCTGGGTGAGTGGAATCTCTAGGATAGTGAGAGCCTCAATGGAGTGCCCCTTGGTGTTTGTAACTGTGAGAGACTTCCGGAGCTTGCCATGGCGTTTGTGGAAGCCCGGAGGGTCGAAGTTGTACAAGGCTTGAGCTCCACCTTGCCGAGGTTGGCAAAAGGAGAAGAATAGTGAAGATCCCTCGTCTCAGTGACTTGGGTGTGGCTATACCCTTTGGTGGGTGCCACAACGTGGATGTAGGAAGATCTTGACGATCTTGCCGAACCACGGGATAAATCCTTATGTCTCCTCGGGAGTTTGCATCCTCTTCCTCTCCCTTACATCTATGCATTTTATATTCCGCGAAGTTGCTATTTACTTCAATGCATAGATTGTTTGCGTAGGGAATTGGGCTTTTAGGGATTATGTTTTATTTCTTAGATTTAAAAGAATCCCAATTTACCCCCCCCCCCTCTTGGGAATTCGATCCTTACACTAGTGCCTAGGCTAGCTTCATCAAAAGACACTTCACAAGTCTCCACAATTTTGTTAGTGTCAAGTAAAAGCATACGGTAGCCTCTAGTATGAGATGGATAACCAAGGAACATGCCATCGATGGATCTAGGTTCAAATTTATCAAGATTACCATGTTTTTTAACAAAGCATTTGCAACCAAAGACCTGAAAGTGCGTAACACTAGGCCTATGTCCAAACTGGAGCTCATATGGTGTTTTACCTAGCATAGCGCGCAAGAAAACACGATTTGAGATATAACAAGCAGTTGCAATCGCATCAGCCCAAAATTTCCTAGGAGTTTGATATTCATCAAGCATAGTCCTAGCCATCTCAACTAAGGTTCTGTTCTTTCTTTCTACAACACCGTTTTGTTGAGGTACATATGGTGAAGAAAACTGATGACCTATTCCATTTTCAGCACAAAAGTGATCAAAAGATTGATTTTTAAATTCAGTTCCGTTATCACTTCTAATGGCTTTTAAAGATCATGGGTGATCAATTGATAGTCTAAGAAATAAAGTTCTAAAGTGACTAAAAGCTTCATTCTTAGACGCCATAAAGTAAACCCAAGAGTATCTAGAATAATCATCAACAATAACAAGAACATAGCATTTACCTCTGAAGGATTGAACACGTGAAGGTCCTACGGTGTCAAGGTGCAAAAGTTTACCCTGTTCAGTTGTCATGATCATTGTGAGAGGAGTATGTGAACCTGCAACCATCCTAGCATGTCTACAAGAAGAGCACACAATTTCTTTGTCCCCTTTAAGCTTAGGCAACCCACGTATGCGATCAAGAGCACTAACATGCGTTAGGTGATCAAAGCCTACGTGACCATGTCTACGATGCCAAAAATATAAGTCCTTTGAATCATTAGCAACTAGACACCTATGCTTAGAGGAAGACATATCAAAATCAGCTTTAAAAACTCTTCCAAACCGAGACATGTTAAAAATAAGCTCACTATTTGAACCTACAACTTTGCAGTAGTTTTTATTGAAAATAATTTCTAGATTCTCATCTAGCAATTGTGAAACAGAAAGCAAGTTGTATTTCTAATTTTTGACAAGTGCCACATCCTTCAAAGTGTAGTGATCATTTACTCTAACCGAACCCTTAGCAATTATAGAAGTTGAAGAATTATCGGAAAAAGTAACATTCTCTACACGTGACACAAAAGAGAGGGAGGAGAACCAATCTTTGTTACCGGTCATGTGGCGTGAGCAACCTGAATCCACAATCCAAATGTTCTCCTTCCTCAAACGTGTAATCTACATAGAAACACAATACGTCGATGACTCAATACTGGGGTTAGTCAAAAGGCATTTAGGTATCCAATACTGAGTCACACGACGTGCAGCAGGAAAACAAGCGAAAGCTGAGATAAAACAACAGGTTTATGAGTCAAAGTTTGAGGTATTTTATTCTTAACTACTGACATATAAGGTGTTACTTGTCTAGCACAAAAATCAGTAGCTCCGGAGGCAAAAACAGAAGGTCTGGAGGTAAACTTTGAATGTTTTTAACTCATAACAGCAGCTTGCATGTTCCTGGCACTCAGTTTAATATGTGCAGCAAATTTTGCATGAAAGTTGTGAGATCTAGCAATCATTCTTTCCCTTTTCTGTTGTTTAGCTAGTCTATAACAAAAATCTATGACATGACCATCTCTACCATAGTAGGTACAATGAAATTTAACTTTGTGTTCACGTTTAGATGAGCAAGTAATATTTTTATTTGAAACCGAATGAGACAACACTCTTGCAGATTTGAAAACCACTTCTTTTTGTTTAGGAACTGTTTTAATCAAACCGCTTCCTAATGACTTAACAATTTTAGGTGGATGTGCCTTAGCATGAGCATGAGAATAAAAACCTAAACCAGTTTTATCTTTGCAAGACTTGGAAGAATTCAGCGGCAAGTTTAGGTTCTTATTCTCATTACAAAACCGATCTAATGTCCTATGCGTATCAAGTTTATTGGACAGATCAAGGAAATTTTCACATGAATTTTTTTTTTTAATTTACAATTGGAACAATATTTAACTTCATGAGAACGTAAAGCATTATTCAATATTGAAATTTCAATCATAGCATCTTTTAGTTTCTTTTCAAGATCATCACAGTTAGAACAATGCAAATCAATTGTAGAACAAGAAGCATCTTTTAAGTTTCCAATATCAAGTGCAGCAAGCTTTTTGTTCTTTTCAATTTCAAGTTCAAGTCTATCTAGTGTGGAGGAGTGTGCAATTCTTAGTGTGGACAATTGTTCATAGATTAAGTCACATGAGGGGCAAGAATCATCACTAAGAATCAAGGTTTTCAAACGGTTGATTTCAGATTCTAGTGATTCAATTTTAGCAGCATTATCCCTAAGCTTTTTGTCCTTTTTCATAACAATAATAGTTGCATGAGAAATTGCATCACACATTTCATTACAGGTAGAACATACCTCATCGTCGTCATTGTTGTGTTCTGCATCCTCCTGACTTGATCTTGATCTTGTTTTGCCCGGCATGAAGCATAAGTTGGCCAAATCATCTTCATCTTCATCACTTCCAATGTCCACGGCACTTGAGCCAAGTTCCGGGAGTGTAGAAATAAAACTGTTCACCAGTTAGCGACCTGTAAAGCCCTTCTTCTTCTTCTTATCATTTGTTGAGGAGTGCTTCGTCCTTGTTGGTTTTTCTTCTCGAGAAGTACAATCTGAAAGATTAGGGCATTCTGTTCGAAAGTGTCCTGTCTTACCACATTTGAAGCATCGTTGAGGTCCGGAGCTTCCTCTCCTTCTAGTACTCACATTTTGCAATGCTTTTGAGAACCTAGTAGAGAGAAGTGCTAGCTCCTCCTCTGGAAATTCCTCGATCTGCTCCAGGGTTAGTGAGGACAACAAATCAAGAGTATTGCAAGATGATGATTGGCCAGAGCTAGGCATATCACGTTGTGAGACAAATGCAATAGACTTATTTGGGTTCTTACGTGATAAGATGTCAATTTCATGAGTTTTGAGTTTAGAGTAAAGCACATCTAAAGTAAGTGTACTCATGACAGTAGATTCACGAATAGATGTAACTTTCATCTCCCAGATTGGCATGTCTAATGCACCAAGAAGTTACCTAGCATTTTCAGCATCAGAAAAATTAATGTTGACACTACGCAAGTTACTGAGAATTTTGTTAAAGCGAGCAAAGAGATCATCAATGGACTCACCGGGTTGCATCTTGAAGCGCATGTATTCTTTCTTGAACATGTCTTGTCTTACCTCCTTGATCGTGTTGGATCCTTCGTGATAGTCACAAAGCGCTCTCCACACATCGTATGCAGATCGAAGGTTTGCAACGCGGTCGAAGTCGCTTTGAGTGAGTCCTTGGATGATCAAGTTTCGAGTTTTGTTATTGTTGTCGATGTCCCGTAGGTTCGTAGCTGTAACTTGATCATTTGACGGCACATCATAAGGCTTGTACACCTTTTCCCATATGGCAAAGCCTTGCGCCTAGATGAAAGCCTCCATGTGTGCCTTCCAAACCTGAAAATCAATACCAGCAAACACAGAAGGTTTGGTGGTGTATTTCTCCATGATGATTAGTCAAAAACACGTGCAGATCACAATGATTAGAGCACCATGACTATGATACCAATTTTAGGATCGAAGAGCACTTGAAAACCTACAGGAGGGGGGGTGAACGGTAGATTTAAAAATCTTACGCAACTGAAACAATTAAATCTCAACCCCTTCGGCAAAAAAAATGATCTGTTCAGAGAAATCGTGTGTGAGACTAATCTAAACGTGTTTCACCGTGAAAAAGTGATATATTTCAGAGAGAATCAAGTCACAAAGAAAACACAAGAAGAATCACTCAAATCCATCAAGAGAAACTCAAGTTATGATTGAAAGATCGAACAAAGGTCAATCTGACTACCCGAGAAAAATAGTTGTGGAACGCTGCAAAGAAACTCGTGTTGATTTAGAAACCACAAATCCAATGATCGTGAAATTTTGATAAATGATAGATAATCAAGTTTTGAAGACAATCCAAAAGGAATCACATCAATTGGATTTGTAAAACTCGAGTTATGATAAAACCACCAACGAAAGGTAGTGCTGTCCAGAAACTCGACGAGTAAAACTTGTCTGGAACAAGTCGAACGAACAAGGCACAAAAATTCCTTCAAACTACGAATTTTATTCAATAGAACACAAGAGGAACAGCCCCAAAGTCATGCGCCACGAGCTATGGCCTCCCTTGTTAATATAACCATCCCTTAGACCAACCCAATCTTCAACTAGGACTCTAATCCTACTCAGATCATGAATCAAAACTTTCTATAACTGCTTAGGGCCCTTCTATACGCAGATAGAAGCAATCTTAAGACTTCCAAACACCTTAGAAACGTATCCCACATTCCTAAAACAACTCAAATTCGTGACCCATACAAAATCCTATCATAACCAACTCGATACTTTCCATATCGAGCCATAACCGACTCCGCCGCAGACAAAGTCATCAACCGATACAATCCGATCCTTCCAACCAGATCTTTCCATCTATAATCCATCTTCGGAACCATGTTTCCACGTCATGCACTGCATGCATACGTGCAAACACCTTCCTTCGATGTCCAGTAGCCTTCATATGCATTGCCCTTGATTCAATCATTCTGCACGACCTCCTGACCCACTCAACCACAATTCCTCCTGAATTTCGTTGATGGAACCTCATCTCCTCCCTGAGACTAGTCCAAAGGATCCTTTCACCAGCCATGACATGAACTCAAGCAACACCTGCACATGAATAAACAACCAATCCGTACGAGCCCAAGTCCGCGACTCGACTCAAGTCAGTTCCAAACACAACACCTTACGTGAGCACCTCACATAAGCATGTGGCAAAGCATATCAAAACGATATCAGCCATATCAACCAAAACATACCAAAAACTTAGTAAAAGAATACTAAGCAAACTTTCTAACAATGTAAAGAAAGCTCGAAACATTTCACATTAAAAGCCGGAACATTGCGATCAAGCTCCGAACCTAGCCAAAGCTAACCGGAGCTTGAGCCAGAGCATAACAAAGCTAGTACAACCTAGCGCCGGAGCTTACCAAAGCTACTACAACCTAGCACCAGAGCTTACCAAAGCTAGTACAACCTAGTGCCGGTGCTTACCAAAGCTAGCTGGACCTAGCGCCGGAGCTTACCAAAACTAGTCGGAAATAGTCATCCTAAACGTTGGAGCTAGAAAAACATGTGAGAGTTAACCAACATAAGTCAGACCTAGCAAAACATATCGGAGCTTAACAAAGACATGCCGGAGCTATCAAAGACATGCTGGAGCTAAAGACAAAGCTCACTGGAGCTACCCAAAAACATGTCGTATCTAGACAAAGAAAGTCAGACCTATTGTCGGACCTTGCAGAAGCTCAAAGCTAGAGTCCTACCTTGCCAAATAGATGTTATGGCAACATTCAAAACTTTTATTGTCAAAGTCAATGTATTCAGCACACATAGGTCTCACAGAACGTTGAGAACTCACCTGTGAAAGGTCACTTCCTTTGTGAACCATCTTTCACACATGAACATCGCTCAAACGTTCATCGCTCTCGTATCCCTGTGGATACGTGTTAGTAATATAAAGATATTATGAATACATTTAATACATATGTTACTTACCGTATGTTTAGGCAGGCATAAATGTCCACCACGGCCATACGTTTGGATTTCACTAGGCCCTGTTCACTCTCAGTCCCTCTAGGACTTAGCGATGAAGTCCTCGTTGGCCAACAAGTGACAGAGGGTCAAGTAAAATCCCGGTCGGTCCACCAACCAGAAAATACCGACCTGCCCACAACTAGTATTTCATGAAAACATTGTTAACATAACAAAATAATAAAGCAATTAACACTAACAGTTACCTTTGCGTACTGCTCCCCTCATGTCCGAGGCATCTCTGAACGCCCCCAGCTCCTACCCTACATGCCTCTTCAAATATTCATTTATTGCTTGAATTCGACATTGGAGATTGCCTGCATAACAAGTTTTGGGGCGTTATTTTTGAAGACGGACCTGGCGTGGTCCCACTACCACTCCGGGTCCAGCAAACATAATCATGCACTGCGTAAGAAAAGCAAATAGGAGACAAACATTAGAGACGAGCGCAAAGGCGATCGTCACTGATATGGGCAAACGAGATGAGCCCGCCTCAGCAAGGATGCTGGTTCACAAAAGAAAGGCGCGTATAAGCGTAAAAGGAGATGAGGTACTATAAGGCGCATCTCATTTAATGAAATATCCAAGACGAGGGATCCTCTGACAAACAGGAGACGAGCAACTAACAGAGTGTGTCTGCTATTTGCGAAAGAAATGAGACGAACTTTACATAAATCACGTCTCCTTTGGCTTCGGTTACGGACAGACATGCACACATCGCTGAACGAATGTAGAGCACATTCACTTGATAACTAAATAATCATTCCAATCTAGAGTACCTTCACTGTAGTATTTTAAATTAAAAAAAATAATCAAATCCCTCTGTATGAATTGTCTTTCCTGAGGAACACGATGAACACATCATTCATTCATTCAAAGTTGAACACACATGATAATATTCATTCACATAGACGAACACAGTGTAAAATCCCACATTTGAAGAGAACAAAAATACAAAAAAAGTGAACTTAATTTTTTTTAGTTGAGATAGAAATCAGCTCACATGAGTTAGGTTAACAACTATGTGAGGTACAAATATGACTCCTACAAACTTTAGTGTAAACATGAGCTCAAGAATCACTTTGAGAAAGGAGAGATGGAAATAGAAAATGCAGCTCACTTAGGGAATTGAAATTTAAGTTTAAATGGGAGTTTCAAAATCAAATTGACTTCTCTAATTCATATCCATCAAACTTTAAATTTGAATTTACCAATGTGTTTCCCAGGTTTAAAACATCATCTCTGCCAATTTTTGCTATCTTTGAACCTCATTTGCCATTTATTTGTATCAAGCAAAAGAGGGGATTAAATTCAAATTCAAACCTTAGAGTCCAATTCAAATGGATTAATAGTTGAATCTGATTGTACAAAATGGTTCAGAATATTCAAAGTACATCACCTGCCAAATTGTATTGATTTTGACATCGTTTAATAACTAATTGCATCTAGTCATAATAGAGAATTCAAAATCCAATTCAAATTCATAGTCCATCTTCAATTCATACAAGTGTCAAATTTAGTTTCACATTTGAATTCTCCATATTTGAATTAGTCCAGTTGCCATTCTTGACTATTTTTAGAGTAAGTTGACTAAGAATTGATTTCAATAGAGAAGGGATAAGAAGAGTGGAACAGTGGGTCCCACAAGTCAGTCAAATGGTGTTGTGCTCTGTTTCCCTTGCTCTGTCCAGGCACCACTGAGGTGCTCCCGATTGCCACCTCCTGCTTGCTCCCGAGTGAAGGAAAACAGCTCACTGCCCCTGTACAATATTTTCTAGTCCTCCTTATCCGTACTTCAATCAACCAAGCACAACTTCGCCTCTGCTTCATTTCTTGGCGCAGCAGTTTGGAGTCCACCGTGTTTATTCCCCTCTGCTCGTAATTTGGCAAGGGCAACCGTTCCACTTGCTTTTCTTTGTCAGATCTTCATCACAAACCTCTGGAGCCACTCTCTGATTGATTTCATATGCAGCTTGAGCCTTCCCGATGCTGAGCACGACGAGGTTCCGACCGCCGTTTTCTCAGTTCATGGTGGCCGCCCTCTGCTCCATCATCGTGCCGACGCTGCAGTCAACCTCCCCTCAATCCCCTAAAAGCAAAAAGATGTGCCATACTCTATTCTTCGTGTCCCTGTAGTGGATAGACCTCTCCTAGCCCTGGTTAGCCGGAATCCATTTTTTTCGCCTCGGATGCTCTTATGAACAGAGGAAAATCGGCGAGGCAATTACTATTCCACATGTAATTATTCTTCAATTCAGTTAGAAAATGTCTTCTCCATGTTCCAATGGACCTATTAGATCAAACGGCTTTGATTCTCATCCACCACAACCGCAAAAATTCAAGTTTCCGTCGCCGTCATGGTTGTTGACCTAGGTCACCGCCGAAGTCGGAGTTGCAGCAGTTTTCCGTTCGATTAGAGTCTGGATTTGAATTCCCCATTGCTAATTGGTGCTTTAGGATCAGAAGGCAATCTTGTTCGACCCTTGCCGATGGGTATCAGCGTCGCCGACGGGCTGGTGGCCGCCATCGCCGCCAAAGAGCTCGGTTCTGTAGCCACCCCGCCCTAAAGTGTTGCCAAACGAGTTTCCCAGTAACTGCACTCCATTTTGCCCAAGTTTTCGCTGCCTGAACTCGCAATACGGCCATGGAACGGCCGTGCGCTGCCACTGGCTGGCAGTCCAAGCTGTTGTCCAGAGGTTGAAGGAAGGGGGGGCAGGATCTTCTGTTGTCAAGTCTACCGTGTGGATCCTGTTGCTTCAATGCCATTGGTTAATTTAAATCTCAGGGTTCACTGTCAGCCATAGAAAGAAGTGGAGAGCGATTCAGACCCAGCTGTCAGATTAAAGAAGGGGGGCCCAGCTGCCTGTGTCTAATGGATTTTTCACTGGCAAAAATATTCCAGATTTGGCTCTTACTTCAGAAATTCATATCTCACAGCAGAAAACTCTAAAAATTCTCAAATAAATTACTTTGGACTCTTCATTCCGTACTCTTTGCATTGGAGCCATTCAATCAGTATTAAACACCTTGTAATGTTCTAATTAACTCCCTTTCTCTAAATCACTTAGGAATTAATTCCAAAATCAATTATCATTAGAAAATTCCCCAAATTTTATCAGAATCATCTTCATCATGCCCTTGAACACCAATAAAAATTTCAGACTAATTAACCTTCATTAAAGGGGTTAAATATTGAAATTAATCTCAGGATAGTTAGAAAATCCATAAAATGCAGAAACTGTTCAGAAAAATGGTGAATCTTGTAAAATTCATATCTACCTGTAGATTGCTTAGAAAAATCTCAAATCAATTTTTGTTGGGCTCCATAGGAACAAGACTATCCAGAAGATATACTTTCACTCATGGCATAACTCCTATTTTCTATAGAAATTAAGAGAAGCTTAAACCATTAGGGAATTATGTAGACCATGATGTTCACCTGTCATAATCGAAATTTATTTGGTTAACCCTCCGTGACCACATGATTCCACTATAAAAATTCCAAGCTCAGTGGACCTAGTTAACTCCAGTTTTTGGACGATGAGTTCACTAAGTCTAAAGCATTGGTCATTTCATATCACATCTGTCCTATGTTTGCTCCTTGATTCATCCCTTACTGTACCTCTCAGCTGCATACCTTCCACTCCTATCTGTTGTATTTATCTTTGAGTTTGTCCAACTTCATTTGTTAGTTTGCTTAGTTGCAATCTTCTCTTGTACATTTCACCTCATCTCAAATACTCCTATGTGCCACTTTGAGTCTCCCTGTTCCTGTATATCACACAGCAGCAGGTCTCTCCATCCTAGCTAGTGTACTTCTTCTCGAGTTGTCAACATCTTCACTTGTAATTGCCAAGTTGTATTACATTGTTTTTCTTATATGCATAATCATATCAATAGGAAATGTGATGGAGATGATCGACGAGGAATTTCACTTGGAGGGGGAGTCGAGGAGTCACCATCTTTAAGTCTTTGGCGGAGTCCAGAAAGAATACCACTGACCATTGACATTTAATCAGAGTTGCAAACAAAAGATAGCCCCAGTTTGCATTTAAGTGCTATTTCAAAGTTTCTATTTGTATCAATTATGTCTAGGATGATTTTTGTGCATTAGGGCCAAGGTGCTCGTTACTCCACTTGCATGACCCACAAATCCCATATAGTATTGGGTAGGTCTACAACTCGACGAGTAGAAAATGCCATGCTAATGTTTTGAGGAATCCGGTAGAAGTCGAGTAGTTGGAATCTACTCGCGAGATAGGATTTTATCACACGGGATGGAGTTTATCAAAGAATGGTTTATGAATATGAATTTGAGACCGAGTAGCAGAATAGGATGCAGCAAGACATGGTCTCACATGTGTCGCCCTACTTGTGTCGATTGAGGACCGATCCGTGTGCGGCCCTACTGGACAAGTTTGAACTGTACCAGATGCATACTGGGCATATGGAACACAGAAAACCGGTGTAACTTGATAACTTGGGCGTCGATGCATAGCTCACTGTCGATAGGTGTGGGTTGAGGGTAGTAAGGTGTAAATGTGCCAGCGGGCACATACACACTCCGTGCGAAGACCTTATGCCGCAATGGTGGGACCGGTTTGGCATTTGAGTTTCTTGTGAAAGGCTGCTGCGTATGACGTGGTGAGGAGCACTGCACGCTTTTTATGCACGGGTGTACGTGACATGTTATCCGGGTGTCTACTGATTGCAATCACCATCCCTCGCGGTTATTTGAGTACCGTTTGTTCACTGCGTCGTGACGTAGTAATAAAGAGTAGTGGAATTATTATGAAATTGTTGCCATGATTATTATTGTATGGCAACTTGTATGATTAGAGATAGCACAATTAAAGTTTACAGTTTCCAAACACTTAACGTGTAATAGCATTATGTGCCTTGGGCACGTCATATCATCGGCAAAGCATTTCTTGTTTGATTGCAAAGTCTATGATGTATTATGCCCGAGGAATGTCATTTGCTACTTAAAACATGGCTATAAGGATCCACTGGTAGGCGAGTCTATTTATGCTATTTCCTACCTATGTTTAGCCTTTACCTTGCATATGGCTAGTGAGACGAGTCAGTCTTGCTGAGCCTTATGCTCACATTTGCAGTTAAAGAGTTTTTTGCAGGTTATATCGTTGATGAAGGGCTTGATGACGACGCCTTACCCTCATTAGGGTTCACGGCTGAGTGGGAGCCCGGCACGCCGCCGTGATCAAGAGAGTGAGTGATGCTAGTGTGAAGCGTCCTAAGGGCATGGACGACTTTGCTTTTGCATAGCTAGAGCTAAGAGTGTAGCTATGATGTATAGACTCTTTTCTTCGTTTAGTATTGTAAAAACTTCTGCTGTGTTTATAACTAAAAGACTTGATTTGTTTTTATTCTGATTCTTTTTATGTATACTGTTGGGTGTCGCATCACACGACACCACGCAATGAGATCCTTGGGTGTCGGGACTCCAGTTTCCACAGGATGGTATCAGAGCATTATTGGGAACAGTGTGCCTGAAAAGAGCATATTTTCAAAAACATAGGAGTATAAGAGTGAGGAAATAGTTATATGCCCATATAAGGAGTATTACAAGTATAAGATATAAAGATGACAATACTAACCTACTTGTTATTATATTCTGTAATGACGCTCTGACATCAGGTAAGAGGTAAGGTATGCCACCGAGAGCGGATCAATCTCGGTAAGCTCGTCCATACGAGATGTGGTATGTGATTGTTTATGTTGCTTGGCACGAAAAGTCAATATGAGTCTCTGAAACTCTCATGTTTCTGAGAACATATGACACGCGGTACCCCAGCATGCTTGGAAATTAGTAAGAGCCCCGGTCAGGTGGTGGATAACCCGATAGTATGCATCTCTACAACTATTCATGTTCTATGGGATCATGCGAAACACGTATGCCTGAGCGTGTATAAGCCAGTTCGTGTGGGAGTCTTTGTTGTACAGATGTAGTACAACCATGTACCTTGAGACATGACTTCGCTCTAGGGCGACTCACACTAGAGTCATATGCATATACTTTCATATATATTATTGTGACTGTCTGTCGTGTTTTCTGGTGCCGCCCTTGAGGTGTGAAGGAGTGAAAGGGGATTGTGTGTCTTCTACAGCTACACTAACTACGATAGTGACCCGTGTGGAACATGTTTGTGATTGAACGATACTAGGGCCACCTATAGACGTATCCGGATATACCGGTTAGATTTTATTTGGTGAGGCACGTAGTACCGTTAGTATCACATTTGATACATTGACCATCCCCCGTGACAGTATGGATGTATTATGTTTTGAAAAGTCTGACTATCAGTTGCTGGTATGTTTGGACTCCATAAATTAAATTATGTCTCGACGAAGGTGTAGAACCAAGATTCTTTGTTTCTGGCAGAAGTTTGCTCAACTTCGTCAGGTTGCAATCTTGGTTAGTTGTTAGAGAACATAGTGGTATGCTAGATGGTTGGAAAGATCTTGAAAACCTCTACAAACTTTCTGTTGACCACTAAGACATAAAGATTTGATCATCAGGTGAAATTTGAGCTCTACTAAAACTACTCCAGATGCATATACCATTGCAAAAGTCTCTGTATTTTTGCCATAACTTCTTTAGAAAACACTTCTAGACCATTGGGATGAAGTTTTAGAAAGGGTAAGAGTAGTGCTATAACATTGTAATTCAAAGTGGCTCCCAAATCAGCACAGAATTAATTCAAATTGTGAGTTGAAATAAATATTCATTAAGCTTCTAGCAAATCCATATAGATTATCGATAAATTTTCAGACCACCATATCTTCCAAGTTATTACCTCAATATAGGTGTATGTTCTATAGTTGGAAAAGTGAGGAAGTCCTCTAAAAGTTTATTGTTCACCTCCAAAACAGAATCCACCTTTAACTTATTCAAATCCTCAAAGCTCCACACCTTGTCGAGGATGTTCAGCAACTGGAACAGTTCTACACACCTAACCTTTTTGACCATAACATCATGTGGAACTCACTACTGCAGGCCTATCCTACATGGTGGGAAAGGGTAGAGAGTTCTCTAAAACTTCTCTATTGAACTCCAGGCCATAATCCTCTTGTAACTTGATAAATAACTCGAATTTACAAACCCTGCCAACTCTGGACAGCAGCTAGGACAGTTCTGTACATCGCATTGTTTTGCTTATAATTCACTGTAGAAAAGTCGAATGACCTCATGTAATGCATTTTGGAATCCAGAGGGTGGATGTAACAAGTTCGTAATATATTGTTTCTGCAAATATTGTTGTTCAACTATCTAAAAATTATGGACAAAATCAGCAAGAAACAAAGGAAGTTCTGTCGAAATTTCATTAAAAATGTGGGAACATAGTCGAACTTTAAAACTCCATATCTTCTCAACCAGAGATGCTATGAGAGAAAATAAATAATTTTTTGAAAGCTTGGAAAGTTTATATAAGTTTTCTATTGACCTCCAAGCCAAAAGACCTTTTCAAGATGATGAAAGTGCACCATAATCACAAATGCTGCTGTTCTGAAAACTGTGTGAACCAGCAGCTGTATTTTTGCCATATCTCTTTATAGATAACTCTTCTAGGTCATTGTGATGCATTTTCGAAAAGGGAAGGATCTATTCTACAACTTTGTAATTCATTGTTGCCCCAAATTCAGATCAGAAGTATTTATAAACTTGAGTTAAAAACTGAAACAAGAGTATATGTGCTACCTGAACCAGCCAGGAAAATTGTGAACTTTGAACAGACATAAGTCCTAACTTTGAACAGCAACATAGGAATATATATACATGTATGGAAATCATAAGGATTCCTCTAACAAGTTTCTATTCTACACTAATGCTAAAACTCTCAATAACAGGGTTTAAATTGAAGTATCGTCAAAGGTGTCTTGACAGCACAGAATCTGGACAGATTTGCATTCAGTTACTTTTTTGACCATACCTTGAAGAAGAATCATCTAATTGCTTTGTGTTTTACATTTCTAGAATCCTGAGGACGTATATGACAATGTTGTATTGTATGACTTCTGCAATTTTTGATGTTTATATATCTGGAAAACGTGAACAAGATCAGCCATAAACAAAGGAGGTGCTGTCGAAATTTCCAGGAAAAAAAAACTGTCAATTTGCAAAGGCAGTATCTCCTCAACCAGAAGTGCTATGAGGTCAAATGAATACTCTTTGGAAATATTTAGAATTCCTCTACAAGTTCTCTATTTAACTCCAGATCTTAAAATGTCATCTACCTATTCTAAAGCGAGTCTAAATGCAAAGTTGTCAATCTGAACTGAACATCAAATTCTGAATGCTGAAATTTTAGCAAACCTTAATAATGCATCTCTCTTAAACAAGAACTAATATGAAGACAAATAAGTACTTTACGGAAATCATATTAAAGTGTCTACAACTTTTTCAATAATAATTTCTCCATATTTGGGATAGAACTGTATGGAAACGTTGGATCAAAACTGCTACTTTCTAAGCAAGCTCTGCTGAAAGTGCCAGAAAATTCTGCCAACTTTATAATAGCATAACTTGCAAACCAGAAATGATCTAGGGGCAAACCAATACTTTTAAGAAAGGTATGGAAGTGTAATTTAACTTTTTTATTCACCTCAAGATCTGATTTTTCCGTTAACTGGATAAAAAATCGAGTTTGCGTCCAGACTGGTCATTGGTCACAACAGCTTGATCAGTTTGGAACTTTTGGGTTTGTTAGGCATTCAGTTCTCGATTTCAACTCAAGGAGTGCGTAACAAACCGATAGTTGGGACTCAACTATTTACCAAGTAAAATGGAGTGTTTAACTCATTTGAAGCACTTTTCCTTGGATAGACATACTAGTGTTTGATTTATGTGACTTGTCACATCACCCCTTGTGATTTTGAATGCAAGTCGCAATTACTCGAGTTGCATCTCGTATTCCCATGAGGATTGTTTGAGGCACGCTTCGGCATCCTGGTTCAAAACTTTAAGGGGGAATGTGAGCACTCAAGTAACTGTAGTGTTCAACTAGCACTCTTTGGCACACTGAGATGTGTCAACGACAAAGCAAATAAGTGAGATTACATCTTCAAGAGGATCCAACCTCCACCACCAGGATGAGTTACTCTAGAAGAGTGTGACTTCAACTCCACTAAAGTGATCGAGAAGGATGTCCGTTCCTCCTGACTGATCGAAGCGAAGGTTAAGTGAAGCATCACTAGAGATGTGTCTAGTGATCTCGACCAGGTGTCTAGGAATAACCTTCGACATATAGTTAGTTGTTTTTCTTCTGTTGAAGATAATCTCAAGTCAACAGGTACCTCCAAGATTTAGATGAAGATGCAATTAAGTTGATTAGAACATGAACAAGCTTTTGAAAGATCAAGACTGTGGTATACTTTCTACGTTCCTTGTCAACGCTCTTAAAAGTGAATTTCTTGATCGTGGTCCAGTCATGGAAGAGACATCACCTGTTGAGTGTCTTTCACGATCACAATATTTAAACCTTGCAAATCACCAAATAGTTCCTGCGTTTTGTGTGTGGTTCACTTGGTGATGCTCAAACTCTAAAAGATGATGCACCATACATATTGCAAGATTGAAAGAATTGCACAAACCATCATGTGCAACAACCTTGTATGCACCATACATATGCATCATTGTGCACCATACCTATACACCATTTGCACCATACATATGCACCATTTGCACCATATCATGTGCAGACGCATTGCACCATACTACATTTGATGCATCACGAGGCACCCTTCCTCACGAAATAAGAGACATATGATGCATGATTAATACTAAAAATCTGAGCAAGATTGTGTACCTCCATTAAAACTATTAAGTAGTATCTAATGATCTTGATCTTCTCGCAACCCTTGTGTTTTATCATCCTAAGTTCAAAACTTTTTCATTGAGTAATACTTGGGAGGTCGATTACTCAATTTGTTGTTGTCGGTATTCTGCGTACCGGGTACCCCATGATACCGCAAGAAGAGCAAGAGACTTCCACCTGTCAGAGTTGAAGGCTTCCTCAGGCCCCATGTGTCACACGACACTGGACCCACTTACCTCATATGGGTAGCTCCGGGATTGCCATGTGTAATCTAAGACCAGAGTTGAACTCCCAACATAGGCAAGCTCCGCGGTTGACACGTGGATAATGACCCCAGACCTAACCCCCAGTAGATGGGAGCTCCGGTGCCGCCACATGTATAGCAGCTTCGGACCTATCTCCCCGGGAGGGGAAGCTCCGGAGCTGCCACGTGTGGAGCCTCCGGACTTACGACACCAACAGGAATACTAGTGGATCTCCAACAGCACGGACATTCAAGAGACAGTTACCGCTACAGTTATAAGGCTTGATTATGTGTCATTAATACAAAATTAATGGTGCACGATCAGAGGACCCTTAATACTGGTGACACCGCCATTAAAGTGCGCTATCACACTGTTAAGGTGCTTAAAAACATTTAGACCGTGTACTAGGCAATAGTAATCGCCAGGACCACATGTCGGGTCATGCAACTCATGTAACAGCCATTCCTTACTCTATAAAAGGGATGTGCTGCACGACGCAAAAAACTCAAGCTCATAAGCACACTAGCACTGCTGAAATCCTGAATACAACAACACATATCCCGTGGAGTAGGGTATTATGCTCAGGCGGCCCGAACAACGTAAATCATCTGTGTCATCATCTTGTTCTAGATCTCCGCGCGCCCAAACCAATACAAGAAGCTCTGCAGGCTACAGTTTAATAGTATCAGGAGAAGTGTTGTTTGTACGCTTCGACATTTGGCGCGCTAGAAAGGGGGGCAAGTGAGCTCTTTGTCGGATGCCTCTTCCTGTGCAGTTGCAAGCGCATGGAGTTCTTCCAGTGCAGTGATTCTTGCAGTACGATCTTTGCGGATGCGGAGAACACTAGAGGGTGTTGGCATCTTCAACACCAGGTAGCCATAATGAGCCGCGGCCATGAACCTGTACAAGGCAGGCCTGCCCAAGATGGCGTTCAAGGGTAAGATAATCTGTGCGACGTCAAAGACCAGCTTCTCGATCCTGTATTTCTCCCGAGTTCCAAAAGTCACCGAGAGTGTGATGGATCCGAGAGGGCTAATGTCCCCCGGACCTACCCCAGAGAAAGGGCGTGAGGGAAGAAGGTCGCGAGCTCCTCGCAAAGATACATGGAGGCGAGTGTGAGAACCATGCGTCTTCTCGCACGCTGGTCGGTAAAGCCTTCCAGCACGGCTTCTACTAGCCTACAACACTCCAGGACACAGTGGAGTTGGTGAAGAAATGTGAGGCGTGCCAGTTCCACACAAAACAAATTCACACATCGGCTCAATCACTACAAATGATACCTTCTACATGGCAATTCGCTGTGTGGGGTATAAACATCTTGGGACCATTCCCAAAAGCCGTCAGAGGTTACAGGTTCCAATATGTCGCCATCGACATGTTCACCAAGTGGCCGGAAGCTACTCTAGTTGTGACTATCAAGAAACAGTCAGCAATCAAGTTCTTGAAGTCCATAATAAGAAAATTTGGAGTTCCGAACAAAGTCATAACTGACAATGGAACCCAATTTACAAGTGCTGCATTCCAAGAATATTGCAAAGACCTCGACATTCAAGTTAGCTACGCCTCAGTAGCTCACCCAGCAAGCAATGGCCAAGCCGAGAGAGCAAATGTGGAAATCCTAAAAGGACTCAAGACGCGTACATATGAATGCTTAAAAAAGTAGAGAGCCAACTGGATTAAAGAGCTTCCGTCTACACTGTGGGCGAACAGGACAACACCTAACCGGTCAACTGGGGAGACATCCTTCTTCGTGGTGTACGGAGCTGAAGCAGTCCTTCCTCCGGAGTTCACCATGGGGTCGCTCTGGGTCTGGACCTTCGACGAAGCTGCACAAGACCAGCTACGGCGCGAGGACCTTGACCTCATCAATGAGGTAAGGTGCCAAGCAGTTGTTCGGAATGCACGCTATCGCCAAGTGCTCCAGCACTATCATCAAAGTCATGTGCACAACTGACACCTCGAGGAAGGCGATCTGGTGCTGTGGAAAATACTAACTCGCGAAGGGATGAACAAAATTTCCCCCACCTGGGAAGGTCCCTTCCGAGTGATCAAAGTATCCCATCCAGGATGCCTTCACTTGGCAACTGAGGATGGTACTCCGCTTCCTAATCCTTGGAACATCGAGCACCTCCGTAAGTTTTATACATAGAATCACGGAGGTGAGTCTATAGTTATACACAATGTATGTTATAGAGTCAATATACAGAATCAGATAGGTCCTTCGAGAAAACACCCGGACCCCTTTGGGAGGGTCCGAGAAGTTCAAGTAACACTTGATACAGTCACAACACTAAAGGTGTAGCTACCTGCCCTGGGCTAGTACAAGATGTATAACGCACTTAGCCTGGTCTTGTACCCTAAGTGTGTCCCTATCTCCCCTGCAATCCGGACCTATAATGAAAGACATTGCTGTGTGAAAAAAGATTCCACGTGCATTTATTTTTGTACAAGGCTCAGTCTTTTGAATTATTATTTTTATCCTTCTTGTCTATAATGAATTTGTGCAATTTTTAGGGTTTTAGTCCAAGTTATTTATATGTGTTACAAGTTATATTGTTGGTCTCTTTGGATCTTAACATTGCTGCATAGTCTACTTGCCTGAACGCCAAGCCAACATAGGTCCGGAGTGTGCTACCGACTTAGCCTGGTCCTGCATCCTAAGTATGCCACTCTACCTACATCCCAGCAGGCCTGAGTAGGGTGAGTACTAAAAAAGCATCCGGATCTGGAGAGATAACATCAATGTGCTTGTTATCATACTGAATTTCTTCAGATCTAAAACTCCATTAAGAACAACGAGTCACAAACAATTTATAGACAAGAGGACGAATTTTACTCTTTCTCTTGTCTCCAATGTGCAGGAAAAACAAAAAACCCATAGCGATGGTGGACGACGCCGGAGCTACTAAGCTCCGACATCCTCAAAGGGGGCCCGCCGTCGACGTTTTATATGTTGACGGAAGGTGCCACGAGAGCTATCAAGCTCCGACAACCCAAGTGGCCCGCCATTGACGTGGCAAAGATAAATACTTCAGACCTAAAATTTACAAGTTCGAAGTGTTCAAGTCATCAACATACTGTCAAAACCTTTTGGTACATGTTCACAATCGAATTGTGTACATATATAAGGGGGCCAACAAGAAAAAGGACAATATATTGAAGACAAAGGTAAAGTGAAATTCATAGCAGAAAGAGTGGATTTCATTCATTCAAAGTACTGGATTACAAAATCAGGGATACAACAAAAGGCAAAAGGAAAAGACCTAACTACTGGGGGATCTAAATGCTGCGCAAGAATGAGGCGACCTTCTTGGCAACTTCCTGAACGCTGGCCTTAGTGGCGTTCTCCTATCTAGCAACGGGCTCTTTGAGCACCGGATCGAGAGGGAACTGGGGATCTCGGCTCACGTAGCACGACGGAACGTCTTCAACTACATTCTTAGCCAAAGGTTTACCTTCTGTTTCCAGCTGGTCCACGATGGCGTCACCTATTGCATCAAGTTTGCTGCCAGCAGCATTGAGAGCCACCAGCGCTCGTCCAGCTCCAGCTCCGGATTGTTCGGACGCACTGGACTGAAGTCTAGTAGTGTCAACGCGTCATTGGCTCGCCCCAAGAAGTCCCATACTTGTATGGACCCAGTCTCTCTTAAACTCCGCATCTCCTCCAGTGACCTCTTGGTGGCCGCAAGCTCTGAACCTTCTCGAACGAGGCGCTCGAACACTTTGGCATGTTGCTGCATACTCTCAGCAACTTGTTTTTCGCGGTCGGCTAGCTCTGTCTCCCGGAGGTGGATACGATTCTGCCGTACCGCCAGGTCCTTCTCCCTGCCCCTTACTTTCCCTTCTCTAGCGGCAACATCAACTTATCTTTTTGAGAGCTCCTGTCCCAGTTTTCAGTACTTCTCCTTTTCCATCTCACTCCACAGATCCAACTTCTTAGTGCGATCTGCCAAATTATTCTTAGCCAGAGTCAATTTCTGAGTGAGCTCCTCCTCCCTTTTCAAAACATCCTCCTGTTGTTCCAGGAGTTTTTCTTCTCTCACATCAAGGTCCGCTCGGTGCTTCTAGAGAATTTCATTTAGTACGGTAAGGTTGTCGTGACGCTCATCAGCAGCATCATTCCTTTACTTAGCACGTTCAAGAATATCCCGAGAATTAGCGTCGAGAGCCCTGATGGTGGCCTCCTTCTCCTCCAGTAGTTTGCCCCAGTATTCCATCTGGCCCGTTTCCCTCTTGATGCACTCCTTCTGATCAGCAAGCCTTGTTTGTGAAAGCTTGGTCTCGAAATGGAGCCGGTTACACCAACGCCTCAAAGTATGGCGTTCCTCTTCAAGAAACTTGTTGTCGTGATCAAAGGCGAGTTGAACTTGTCGGAGGGTCGAGCAGGCATTGTCTATGGACAACGCCAAAGAGATGGGCTCCGGACCTGCCGAGGTCATCTTCTCTGGTTCCATGGGATTCTCCATAACAAAAATAGGGTCCCACTCTACAAGCGTGGTTCCCTGAGCCTCTGCAAGACTAGGGCCACCCACCGGGAGCTCATCAGCAGCCGTTGAGGAGGAGACCACTAGGGGTACTCCTACCTCCGGAGCTGAAGCCAAAGGTCCTGCTTCTGGGTCTCTAGCTGTTGGCTCCGTGGGTGGAGAGCCTGCCACTGCCTCTTCATGGTGTTGTGGCTCCAGCATGGAGACCTCCAGAGCAATTACCTCTGGGGCGATTGTCGGGGCTTCAGCCGAAGCCTCTTCCACCACCGACTGTGGCGCCGGTACATCAGTCACTTCTGGTTCAACAGGCGGAGCTTCAAGCATCTCCGCCTCGGCAACCGGGCCTTCAACACCTTCTGGCAAAAGGGCTGGAGCTTCAACCATCTCCGGCTCAGTGGCCGGAGCTTCAATCATCTCCGGCTTAGTGGCCAGAGCTTCAACGATCTCCAGCTCAAGTGCCGGAGCTTCTGGTGTCACCGGCCTTGCAACCACCTCTAGCGCAGAGATCGAAGCCTTGGTTACCTCTGGCTCAGATGGCAGATCTACCGACACCTCTGACACTCACATCAGAGCCTCAGCCTCTCGTGCTATTGCTGGTGGTGCATCTTCAACAACTTCTCCACCGTGGTCCAGCGCTACCACGGGAGCTTCTGGCATCTCTTCTGGATCCAAGTTCACAACAGCTAGCACTGGAGCTGCCATATCTTCTGCCACCATCGCAGAAGGCTCAATGGTTGAAGCCGGAGCTTCATCATGCACATCCCCTGTCGTTGCGACAGATGCTAAAGCATTGGATTCCTTTCTTGACGCCCTAGAAACAAAAGGACGAGAAGATTAAAAACATAATAAAAACAAGATTAGCATTTCAAGGTATGTCCATGATGCTTACCTGGGGATGCTAGCGCCCTAGTCACCGCGAAACCTCTTCTTCTGAGGCCCGGAGTCAGAGCCCACCAAGTTTGGTAAGACAACAACTTCGGACCTCGGCCGGAGGCCATCTGCAGCAGCTAGAGTCTTCTCGGTCGGAACTTCCCTCGATCGGGAATGACCTCCGGACCTGGAGCCCTTAGCCGGCATTGGGACCAGAGTCAACTGTCTGGAGCTAGCAACTCTTGAAGACGATTGTACCAGAGGAGGTGTCGCCACTGAAGATCTCCCTCGCTGGGGAGAAGGAGAGTTTGTTGACCTGACGGAGCTCCCATCAGTGTGCCTCAGCTTTCTCTTCTGACAAGAAGGTTTGACTAGCTCCTTGCCCTTGCCCTTGCCCTTGCCGACGTCATCATCCCTCTGGCTCGGGGTAGGGGCGACCACCGCTTCAGAAGCTCCGAGAATCACAACCCTAGAGGTCCTGCACTTCTCCACCCCACCGAGGTCATCTAGCGCCCGCATCTTCCTCCGAAGCTCCCTGCTGATCTTTGGAATCATGTTTAGAGGCAGGAAAGCAACTGGCGGAGCTAAGGCATCATCGGCAATAGACCCGTGCTAAAATTTCTTGAGATGGAGCTTCAATGCTTCGTCATCCAAGTTGGATTTCAAACCGGTTTCAATCCTGTTGTCATCCATTACACTGTTGAAAGCCCGAGCGAGCTTCTCCCTCCTCCTCAGCGGAGCCCACCTGTTGAACAAGAAATTTCTAGAGACCATCTGGGGGGTCACTCCACCCTATACACATTCTTGGATCCTGGCCAGGACACGGTTAAATGCATCCGACAGCTCTAGAACTACATTCTAGGTATCAGTGTCGATGTTGGGCAGTCCTTGGGGCAGTTCCAACCTGTCGTGCTCTTCCAGCGCAATGAAGATCAAATTCTTCTTCCAGTCGTCCCATTTGCTGGAGGGGAATGGTTTCAAGTACTTGAAGGGACAGTTCTTGCGCTTCACGAAGTAGTAGAAGTCAAGCAACTCTGTCCCCTTGCTGGTGGTATGGGCTGTGAAGAAGGTCCAAAAATATTGGACGCAAGGAGGCATGCCCACCCACATCTCGCAGAAGTGGACGAAGGTTGCCAAGAGCAGGAGGGAGTGTGGGCCGAGGTGACGCAGTTGGAGGCTGTAGAAGTCCAGCAGCATCAAGATAAAGCAGGAGAAAGGTGGGATCAGCCCCACCATTGCGTACATCGAGAAGTACACCATCTCCCCGCGGCGCTCCTTCTTGAAGGGGAGCTTTTCGGCACGGACCAAGTAGTTGAATGAGTCACTGGACCATCCCATAAAGGTCCGGACCTTCATCAGACTGTCCTTGCTCTGGATGCGGCTCTTGGGAAGACCCAACTCTTTTGCGGCAAAGTGGAGTGAAAGAGGAGAAAGATGGGCAAAGTTTGGGAGACTCTGAGCGCGAGATTGATCAAAAGCATAAAGAGTCCTCAAACAGTGCGGACTTTCCTTCTTAAGTAAGCCTCCACGATGCTTGGATGGAAACCACAACGAGAGCAAGTCTACATTACAAAGAACCTACCCTGTCAATGACGAATGGGCCTGGGGCCACCCCAACGAAGAGGTTGAGGTTATTAACCCAGGCGGACCGTTGTCATGATGGGCGGCGGGAAACCCAAAGGCGGCAGCCTGACAAGGCACTCAGAACCGATATGGTTTTGGTATTGGGAACCGACGACCTTCAATTCCGCGAGATTCGCACTCAAAGATTTCATCTGCCACATTCAAAACAAGCCACGCCGCAATGGTTTAACCCCGAACCATCTCCCCAACGTACATAAAAAACATTTGAAGCTACAGCGTCGGAACCGAGGATGGCCCCACCTCCGTTAGAATAACATAACCCAAAGGGTTTCTCCTAGAGGTGGGCCTGGGGGCCACTATCGATATCCTGCATACTGGTTACCCCATGATACCAAAAGATGTGTAAGGGAGTTCCACCTGTCAGAGTTGAAGGCTTCCTCAGGCCCCACGTGTCATACGGAGCTGGACCCGCTTCCCCTTATAGGGGTAGCTCCGGGATTGCCACGTGTAATCTAAGACCAGAGTTGAACTCCCAACATAGGGAAGCTCCGCAGTTGACACGTGGATAATGAGTGCGGACCTAACCTCCAGTAGAGGGGAGCTCTGGTGCCGCCACATGTATAGAAGCTCGGACCTATCTCCACGCGAGGGGAAGCTCCAGAGTTGCCATGTGTGGAGCCTCTGGACCTAAGACACCAACGGGAATACTAGCGGATCTCCAACAGCACAGACATTCAAGGGACAGTTATCATGACAGTTTTAAGGCCTGATTAAGAGCCATTAATACATTATTAATGGTGCACAATCAGAGCACCCTTAATACTGGTAACGTCGCCATTAAAGCGCGTTATCACACTTTAAGGTGCTTAAACATATTTAGACCATGTATTAGGCAATAATAATCGCCAGGACCACATGTCGGGTCAGTCAACTCATGTAACAACCATTCCTCGGTCCATAAAAGGGATGTGCTGCACGACGCAAAAAAACTCAAGCTCATACGCACACTAGCACTGCTGGAATCCTCAATACAACAACACATACCCCGTGGAGTAGGGTATTATGCTCAGACGGCCCGAACCACGTAAATTGTCTGTGTCATCATCTTGTTCTAGATCTCTGTGTGCCTAAACCAATACAATAACCTCCGCGGGTTGTAGTTTAGTAGTACCGGGGAAGTGTCGTTCGTACGCTTTGACAGTAGTTAAGCAAAAACTTGAATCTTCATCCTTGACTTGTTTAGTTTCAAGTACCTTGGTTGTTGAAAATATACTGTCCAACCTCGCAAAGCTCCTTGAATTTGATTTGAATTCTTGAATTAAAATATCGTGACTTTGGCACGTCAAAAACCTTGTAGTTACCATATATTGGGTATCTTTGCACTTTGAAAACATAAGAGAAACTGAATATTAAATTCTCTTATGACATTGCAAAGAGTTTGATGCTTTCTTCACTTATTGAAATACCAATTCGTTGCGAGTTTAGTGATTTATTACTAATTACACCAACCATCTTGATCCATGTCGAAGAAATACTACATTAAGTTTTTAATAGATTGGTGCAAAACAAGGCAAGCAAACAAGAACCGTTGTAATGTTAGTTCAAGGATGTCAAGATGATTAGAAGAAGCGAAGAACAAAGATTGATTATTAAAGTCAAGATTTGGATAGTAAAGTATCTATTTTTAGTGTTAGTGAAAGCATTGGAAGACGCTAATAGAAGCTCGATCACCCCGACAAGTTTGTCAAGATAGAGACTTGAATCCGTAGACATCATATACAAAGTTCGGGCCCCCGTCGTACTCAAGTAACAGCACCCTCGAAGACAATACATAGAGATAAGAAGATTATTATCCATCCTTTCAGACAAAGTTGTTAGCATATCTTCTTAGCAATCATTACTTATTCCATTCCTTTTCCTTCCTTTGAATCTCGGGGCGAGATTCATTTATGAGGGAAGGGCTGTAAAATCCCACATTTCAAGAGAACAAAAATGCAAAAGAAAAAGTGAACTTAATTTTTTTAGTTGAGATAGAAACTCAGCTCACAAGAGATAGGTTAACAACTAAGTGAGGTACAAATATGACTCCTACAAACTTTAGTGTAAACTTGAGCTCAAGAATCACTTTGAGAAAAGAGAGATGGAAAGGGAAAATGGACCTCACTTAGGGAATTGAAATTTAAGTTTAAATGGGAGTTTCAAAATCAAATCAAATTCTCTAATTGATATCCATCAAACATTAAATTTAAATTTACCAATGTGTTTCCCAAGTTTAAAAAATCATCTCTGCCAATTTTTGCTATCTTTGAACCTCATTTGGTTTTTATTTGTATCAAGCAAAATAGGGGATTCAAATTCAAATTCGAACCTTAGAGTCCAATTCAAATGGATTAATTGTTGAATCAGATTGTACAAAATGGTTCAGAATATTCAAAGTACATCACCTGCCAAATTGTATTAATTTTGACACCGTTTAATAATTAATTGCATCTAGTCATAATAGAGAATTCAAAATTCAATTCAAATTCAAAGTCCATCTTCAATTCATACAAGTGTCAAATTTAGTTTCACATTTGAATTATCCATATTTGAATTAGTCCAGTTGCCATTCTTGACTATTATTAGAGTAGGTTGACTAAGAATTGATTTCAAGAGGGAAGGGATAAGAAGAGTGGAACAGTGGGTCCCACAAGTCAGTCAAATGGTGTTGTGCTCTGTTTCCCTTGCTGTGTCCAAGCGCCACCGAGGTGCTCCCGATTGCCACCTCCTGCTTGCTCCAGAGTGAAGGAAAACAGCTCACTGCCCCTGCACAATATTTTCTATTCCTCCTTATTCGTACTTCAATCAACCAAGCACAACTTCGCCTCTGCTCCATTTCTTGGCGCAGCAGTTTGGAGTCCACTGTGTTTATTCCCCTGTGCTCGTAATTTGGCAAGGGCAACCATTCCACTTGCTTTTCTTTGTAAGCTCTTCATCACAAACCTCTGGAGCCACTTTCTGATTGATTTCATATGCAGCTTGGCCTTCCTGACGCTGAGCACGACGAGTTGCCGACCGCCGTTTTCTCAGTTCATGGTGGCCGCCCTCTGCTCCATCATCGCGCTGACGCTGCAGTCATCGTCTCCTCAACCTCCTAAAAGCAAAAAGGTGCGCCATACTCTATTCTTCGTGTCCCTGTAGTGGATAGACCTCTCATTGCTACAATAAGCCTCATCGCAGGCGGCTCCAAACCTATTTCACACGCGGTTTTTAAAACCGCCTGAAACGAAGAGCCTGTGATAATACGCAATTTCACAGGGGGAGAAGTGAAACCGCCTATGAAGACACATTATCATGGGCAGTTCTTTACTTAAGCTAGTTGCCTGTGACGATATGTTATCACAGGTGGTTCGTGTAGCATATATAACCGTGTGTGATAATTGTGTTATCACAGGTAGATCTTGAGCTACGTCAAGCCGCCTGTGAAGACAGTTTATCTCAGCCGGTTTGTACCATAATAGTAACCGCCTATGATAATTTGGTTATCACAGATGGTTCTTTACCTATATCTAGCCGCCCGTGATAATTGCTTTTCACAGGCAGGTCTAGCCGTTAGTAAATAACCGCCTGTGATAAGGTATAACCTATGCAGTACTAGCTGCTGCTATTTCTAATTTCCAGGTCAATTCAATATAATCACAGAAGTCAACAATATCATCACATAAGTCATCTCACAGAAGTCAATTTCACTAAAACAATATACATATGTACAAGTTACACATACAATTCATCTCATAGTTTACAAGTTTTCACCAAAAGCTATTTCTATTGGCATAGTCGCAAAGTTCTGGCACATCAGCTATTACACCATTCTCATCAAAGAACTCCCCTCTTTTGTACAAAATTTTGCGACGCACGAATTGACACCGATCAACAACAATCTTGTCGGCTCCTCCACCAGGAATACTTCTACAAACCGGCCATTCTTTGTTCACATTCTTCGTGTGCTGCAATGAAACACATAACAAGGTTTAGAATGTGTTGGTTTGAACAATCTCAAAGCATAGATCAAAGTGAGAGTATACAAGAATTTATTTGGTATTTTTGGAGCAGCTGTACTATGACCAATTGAATTTTGAAGTTAGAATCAAAATATGAAAATAATGTTTCTGGTAATATTGAGCAGCAGAGAATATAATTATTATACTATGCTAGTTACAGTGAAAATGAAACTCAAAAGTAAGAAAATAAGATATCGACATTATGGATAACTTACATCCTCACAATTCACTCTATATTCGCTGGCAGTCCGAAGATGCTCGCATACATAATACCCGCATAAGACACTCCCAGCAGGCTGCTTCGGACAAGCATAATACGTTTCTCACCGCGTAATACGTTTTAATGCATTTTGGACAAGCATAATACATTTTAATGTCCAATGCATTCGTATTAGAAGGTCTCTCACCGCCAAGCTATTACGCGTAAAACCGCCAAGTGCTGTAATACAAGAAATGTCATATAAAACTTGTCAACAGATTCTAAATGTATAAATTAAAATTATTAAATAAACATACAATTTCAAAATGGAAAGGAAATCTTTGTAATGATCTGATGAGTAAACGGCCGAGTCCAAGACTGTTGCCAAACCCTGCGTTGGCTTGATGAAGATCATTATGTAATGATTTCTGCAAACATACAATCACACGTGTTAACAATTAGCAATAATTGCTACTTCAATGTCATGTGTTGAACTTACTTGAAGTGGTACGGAGCCTTTACAAGGTCCTTGCCGTCTCTGACAAAGTTAAACATTGCATGTCCTATGTAAGCTGCAACTTCTGTCCTTCTATGCTTCTCAAGTTTCGCAATTGCTTTTTCAAATTCTTTTTTTTTTCATGTGCTTGAACTGTGCAGAGTCTCGATCCGCCTTGACATCGAATAGCGTCTTTGCAATCCGTGTAGGGTCAAGGATCCCTGTCTTGTGTTTCATATTTTCATTATCCATGTATTGCATCCTAATGAAGAAGTCCAGAATTATTATAGTCTCATGAAATGTGTATGCATATAGTAAGAAAAGCAAATGCAAAATACTAGAGGCACTTACAAGCACCAGACGAAGGCAGCGCGCCGAGACGATGGCACGCTGAGGCGACAGGTGGACTGATGGCGCACGACCCCGACCTTTTGGCTCGCAGTTTGCAGCCTCACGATGGAATGCGGAGGTGGCGCACGGCGCACAATGGTGCGTGGAGCTCTGGGCTGCAGAAAGCTCGCAGACGGCACCGCCGCCAGCTGACTGGCCGGAAGAATGGTGAAGTAAGTTTCTTACTTATTCAAAATTATTATGTACTCCCTCCAATCTTCCAAATTACTTGTCGCTCTTTATTTAATTAGTTCATTTTCGAACTAAAAAGAGTAATATGTATTTTGGGTTGGTGGGAGTAGTTGTAATTCCATAATTGTAAGGAATATGTTTATTTGTAATTGCTTAACCTATAAAATTAATAGTTAATGATTAATTGCAAAATAAGTGACTAACGCTAGTAATTATTACCTTCTAATGATCTATTGCCTAAATTTTATCAAATTTTAGACACATCACGATAGACTCCAGCTAATTCTTCCATCACAAAAACTATTCTTTTTTTTGAACAATCATCAAAGAAATTACTAAAACATTAACTTAAATGCTAAGACCTTGGCGATGAAATCATCTGCCTTGCAGTTACTGCAGCTGACATGTGGACCTGACTACGGTGGGTCAAACATTTCATATGAACCAAAGATAGTGTTTCCTTGAGAAAAATAGTTTTAAGAGAGATTGAGCGCACCAGCAGAGAAGCTACAACTTGAGCGTTGCACCTGCGAATTCCCTGTCGAGATCATCGATGGCAGCTGATCCACAAACTCGGTGGTTGGATCAGTAGTCGCCAGAGAGCAGCTTGCGGCCGACCTCGAAGGAGACGAACGCTTCGATGCAGGCATAGTTGATCTACTCACCAAAGAGATTGTACGCGTCCCAGTGGCTCGTCCTCACCCGGTAAGGCTTCTCCATGTTGTCACCCATCACGGCGCTCATGATGTCCTTTAGCCCTGCACGGCGAAGGCTCGAGCGATCCATCACCCCCGCCGTGAGCTCGGTCGGGTCCATCGTTTTGGCCACCTTCAGCTGCCAGTCCTTCCAAAGTTAGTCGACGTCACCCTCCACACCCACGCCGACGAAGCGGTAGTCGGAATCGCCAAGCAAATCTTCTAGCTCGTTTGGAAGTAGTCAGCGTGGATGACCTGGAAGATGAGGTTGCGGCGATCGACGCAGAGCTGTAGAACGGTGATAGGGTTCTGGTCGGCGGAGTAGCTGGGCCACCACACAACGTCGAGCCTGACGACAAGCTTGTGAAGGCACCAACGGTGGATGGAGAGGACGTCATCGAGCCAGTCCTCCATGGCCTTGCCCGAGGACGTCATGGTAGTGGTGATCACGTCGTCCTCGAACGTCACGTTGTAAACCTGAGTCACCGCCATTCGGTCCTCTCCTTGTCCCTATTGTTACGATCTTCGGCGGTGCTGCGCAACTTCTCTCTTGTGCAAACCTTCCTCTACATCTAGTTTGTATTTTGGAAATGGGTGTGGATATATAACAGATACAGTTACGTTATGAGTGGAGGAGTTTCCAAATTTGACGGCCCCGAGCCCCGAGTAAAGAAAGTAATGAAGATTTTTGAATCTGATATACTCTTTCTATTTTTGAATTCTTATTGTTATGACCACAAGTTGCATTGTCTCAACTAAACACCACATACAACAACAACTTTTCTCAGGGGTGCACCCACTGGGTATGCTGGGTGGGCCAAAGTATTCCCTGGGTCCAGCCACCAGAGAGTAGCTAGTGTCTAGATGGTTGCTAGGGAGATCAGCGGAATCGGGAACTGGCCAATGAAGATGGAAGTCAAAAGCCTAACAGTTCATGGATAGAAACGTGCACCATCCTTTTTCTTCTTCCTTTTTTCTTATATTATTTTCCACCAATCTCTAGCCCTCCTTTATTTGATGTTGTATGGTTGGATCAGGACGCATGGCCGGCGTGAGGCGAGAGCCGTGTGTGCAACACTAGGCGGAACGTCGTGGAGAGACGTTGCTCCCCTTGCTGAGGATCATGTTAATTTAATGATGTTGAGGATCGGATGTGGCATATGGGTTTTCACAAGTGCGTTCATTTGTTCCTAAAATCACAACACGTAGCGGCTAGCGCCTAAAGTTGTCATTTCTTTGAAAGGAAGAGTACAACATGTTTGAAATTGTATTGTACTACATGGCATGCGATTACTTTGATGAACCGCATAGTTAGCTGTGACTAGATGGTACATTCTATCCTTGAACCCTCGAGAGAACATCGTTCATGTGAAACATGCATGGTGATAGTGAGGACGACACTCGGTGGACGGTGACGGCGAGTGTGAGGATGACGCTCGGTGGCGATGACGAGGGTGAGGACGGCGCTCGACTGTTATATACCAATTTCATCCATCAATTTAAGTCAATTATGTGAAGGATTTGTCATTTCTTGCACACATCACCTTTCTATCTAACCCAATTCCACTTGGACTTGGATAAATATGTGTATGCAACATTTTATGCAATAAATGAGGAAATGTAGAGGGACCAATCCTATAGAATATCATCCCAGCCAATCAGGCGTGGCATCACATGGATCAAATGGCCCACAAACAGAAGCATCCAAGGAGATCCAATGGTGTATCACCCATATACATCAATGGGACCCACCTGACAGCCACCTGGAGAAAGCACACGAGAAATGGTGCAATGACCAGGTCGGCCGAACCAGGGGGTCGACCGACCTAGTCTTTGCACCAAACTCGGTCAGCCTCCACGTGTTGGCTCATCCCGGCTCCCTGGAGTCAATAGTGACTGATTCGCGCACTTTTGGTGGCAGGAACCGACCTCAACACTAGTATAAATAGGACCCCCTACCCCTCACTTCAACACACACCACTTGGGCATCATTCTATTGTATACACTATCTTCCATAATCCTTAGAGGAGTTAGGATGTAGAGAGGAGAGCCTCTAGTCCCAAGTCCAAATTGGGAAAGGAGTAGAAGGAGTCTCTCTTCCCAATTCCACATTGGGAAATGTATGGCTTATGTATTCCTTCTTGTATTTGTGACTTTCTGCTCAATAAAAATATTATCTTTAGTCTTCTTTTATACATATACTTGGACAAAGCGTTTCTTGTTTGATTGTGGAGTCCATTTATGTGGAAGGTATAGTCTTTATGATTTCACTCTCATGATCACATCTTATGGTCATACACAGTATAGACCCCCATTATAGTCTATGTAGTTATGATATGATTATGTTAATATGAATTACTTATGCTATGCTTCAACATTAGTTCAACGGTGTTTAGGTTAGTCATTGCCTTAGGATGGCTTGTGACATGGCTCCTAAGGTATTTGCTTAGTATGCTAGCATGATGCTAGGGTATTTAAGTAGCGTTGGATGTCTCGTAGACCCACCGATTGAAGAGGTAGGCAGTAGGTGGTCACAACCCTATCTGTCCTTTGTAATCCTCCACGTTCGGCTATGCCACAGGCTCTTGGCGGTAGTCGCCCTAGTATTACTAGGGGTAAGCCCGTGCCCGATGTGTTGAATAGCATTGCATAGGAATTCATCATTGACATAACCATTAGTATCTACCTTAGGCTATGTATATGTATTAGGAGCATTGTAGGAGCAACTCTCTAACTCTCAATCCAATCTCCCTCTAGAACCCATTTTACCCTTTAGAATAGATTGCCTAGTTGTGTGTCACACTACCCCTATTATCAAGTTACCCCCTGTCCGGATATTTGATTAGTATCCCATAGCTTAACCATAAGAGTAGTATATACTTTACTCCATTGCCTTCCTTTGGGATAAATACGATACCCTTGGGAATACTCATGGGTGAAATGCTACAACGATATCTTCCGTGTGCTTGCGGATCTCATCTCTTTACCGGAGATGATCTGTGGTGTTAAGAAATACAAACAAGCATTTCTGGCGCCATTGCCGGGGCTGATTTGTTAGTATATCTCAGGAGCCATCAACAAGCATTTATGGCGCCGTTGCTGGGGAAAGCAAAGGAAGTGAAGGATAGGTATCACTTGTGATTAAGCTATAGGTACTAATAGTTATTAGACAGGATTACCCTTGTTTGTTTTCTCCTTTATGTGAAAACAGGGTAGTGTTGGCCAACCCATTGTATGGGATGGCCAACGAGGAAGCAAGTGATAAACAACAAGATGATTTAAGGCGTACCTCAACAAATGTCCGCTAGGCAACACCATTGCCTTTTTGTGTCATCTTTTAGTAGGAGCCAAAGTCATCCATACCCAAGCTTGGGGAAGGCCCCAAGAAGTTCTTCTTGGTTTGCCTCCAGCATAGGGTGGATAGTTGGCTCTTCATCTAACACTCGTGTCATGGGTTGGCTCCACCAATCCATGACCACATTCATGCTGCAGCTGAAGGAGTCCAATTCTCATTCATCATGGATGAGAAGAAGGTCTCCACTCAAGGGGTGGATTGAAGAATGCTCGAGTTCCCATAGCTTGTCATGCACACCACTTCACAAGGTGGATATGCTAGTTATGGAATTACACCTCCCATTGAAGTATCATGAATACCAAGTCAATGGAGATTTGTTTGGATAATCCAAGTCGTGGATATTCACATAATTTGTGAAAATCCATGTCATCATGGGACGCGTGGGAATTATTTCCCTAAGACCCATGAGGACCTTTTTCAAACAATAACTCCAATGGCTACCATTCACAAGGAGGTCAAGGGTGGAATTAACATCACCCTTGTATTCAAGGAGGCTATGGCTTTCCAAGGGATTTAAGTTCAACTAGCCTACCTTGAAGTATCTTGGCCAAGCAGAAATCAAGACAACATTCACATGAATATCTTGGCCAAGGACAAGAACATAAGGAGCATTCAAAGTCAAAGATATCCCACATCACTTGTTGGGATTCCCACACTCGACCAAACCCATTCAGCCAAGGGCAAGTGACATTGTGGATGAAGCATTTATTGTTTGATTGTGGAATCCACATGTCATCATGCCCAAGGAAGCCTTTGATCCATGATCAAGGTATGAGTTGATTTAATGGAAGATCAATATGGTCAGAGTGGCACCCCTAAGAAGGAGAAAGCCTCACCGTGCTCATGAAGGAATACATTCAAGAGGGAGAACCCGTCGCAACAACAACATGCCTATATCAATACAACGGGGAGAGGCTAGGGCCACCATGTGGCCCACATGTCCAAATTACAGCCAAATGAGTTTGGCATGTCAAAACCGAAGAAATCGTCCACATCTTCAACTTCGGGATTGGACAACAAATCATCGCGCTGAACAGAACGGAGGTAAGTCCTACTCATCGGACTTCAAAAATTTGGTGAGTCCTTGCCAATAGATTAATTGGTAGTTATCTCATATTTTTTTTCCAAATTGCATCAACCCTTGCATTTACATATTTGAAATTCCACACTTCCATGTTGGAAAGTAAAATTTCCAACCATTATAAAACTAAAAATTTGAATTAGGGGAGAAATTTTATTGGATATGAACTACGTGCATGACCACTTGAATTTATCTTCCTAGTTCAAACAAAAAAGATTTGCTTGGACCCTCATCTCATTTACAAGTTATTTCAAGTTGGGCAAGACAATTTGAAAATTGGGTTCAAATTGCTTTTGGCTAACATAACCCGTTTTCGAGTTGTTTTGTGTGTTCTTGCTTAAAGTGCAGCTAGGTCAAAACTGTGAAGAGGTGGTATGATAAGAAAGTGGAAGGTTTCATCAATCTCAAATCACCATTGGAAGGATTTGAGAACACTTCTCTCCTTCAAACTCATTTTGAGTTTGAGGAAGAGAAATGTTCAAGATGATAATCCAATGGAGGATCCAGAACCAAATCCATTGCCAAATCCAATCTCAACTTGGCATTTGACATCAACCATCAAACCTACGCCAAAAATCAAGGTTGTGAGTTTCTCAAACAAAGACCTTCATCACCAACTACTCTTCAAATGAGGTATGAGTTTAGAATTTATCATTGTTTGGTTTGCCATAGAATTGAATGTATTTGCTTGCATTTGTGAGGAAGTTTGACACTTCCTCATCATTCAATTCTCAAGCATCCTCACAAGAGTAAGCGTGGGTATTGACTTTTGGATCTCCAAAAGGAAATCCCACCTTACATGGAAAAATCTCAAACAAGTACCTAGAATCCTTTAAGAATTTTTTTGTAAACTTAGTCATTTTTGTCGAGGTTTAGAAAACAAAACTTTTGGGCATGTCTTAATTGGTGAATTGGCATATAGGAACTTGGGCATAGTGACAGCCATAATTTTTAATTGAGCTTCATGCATAGATGGTGTCACTAGATTTCAAACTCCTAGGAATAAGTGATATCCTTGCTCTAAAATTGAATTGCATTTTTTGGAGGAGTCACTAAATTTTAAATTCCTAGTGAAGTTCAAGAGGATAAAATTGAGAATCTTGTTTGTCATGGTCTAAATGATAAAATTGCTCTTGAAAGCTAAGATGTTTAGAAACTTTAAAAGGTGTAGGGATCCATATAGTGTATTTCTATCACATGCATTGCTATGAGTAGGACCTTTAGAAAATATGCAACATGAATTATCCATAAAGCTCCACTCTTATCAATGAATAACACATTGATCATAGATACACTTGACATTGGATTCAATGCCTATTTGATTTTGTTCTTCCCCGTAGGTACAAATGAAAGTTCGGTTACCTAACTCGAACGTTCATTTGTACAAGTATCGGGAGTTAACCATCCCTCTCCATTCAAGAGAGGATGTTTGCAGGAGTAATATTACTATGCAGGCATTCATGAAGCTGATTGTTGGGATCCCTAGAGGATTCCATTTCAACATCTCTTGGCCAAGGAGTAAATTAGGATGGTTTTCATCTATCGGAAATTATGCTCGAAGGTCAATCATAACTATACGGGGCTAGAGATTTGAAATGGGAACCCTCCATGAGCAACCAATGGGCTGCCACGATTGGGTGAGAGCATTATGCTCTCAACTATTCTAAGCACTCATTCAAGCTCAAGGGATTGCCACCATCATTGGGTACAAGTTATTCCTATGTGGCTAAGAGTTATGATGTACCATGACTAAGGAATGACAAGATCACACCCAATTTATATTGGGTGCAAGTTGTTCCTATGTGGCTAGAAGGTATGTCATGCCTTAGCCAAGGAACAACAGATCACACTCAACCCATGTTGAGTGCGTAAAATTCCGTTGTGGTTCTAGGTATGGTGTACCTTACATACCCAATGCATGTTGGGCACATGTCACTCCCTTATGGCAAAAAGATATGATACACCTTAGCCAAAGAATGACGAACATACTCAATGTATATTTAGTGCACGTCATTCCTTTGGATCTAAAGGTTATCATTATCCTTGCCAAGGAATGAAAAATCACACCCAAAACATGGAGACCCTGATGTGCGGACGATCAACATCGGAAACACTCTATTCAACCACACTCGTGGTGTCCATGGGAGGCAACACAACAATCAACACTCAACCCTCCATTGTCAAAGCCACGCTGCAACAAGGATAGGCCATCTCATGGCCTACCTCCGTCGTTAGGGTTTCAACCCCTATCACGGACCTTGATCAAGAATAAGCTTGGGGGAGGACCCCCACTTGAGGTAACTTGTATCACAACCACTACATTTTTATTTCAAATCATCCACCTTGCATTTAATATATATATATATATATAGGTTAGATTTGCTTTCATCAAATAAAGATGTGCGGTAAGAATGATTTAGAATTCACATAGATTAAATGATGAATAGTTGCTCTGTTTTATTTTCCTAAGTCTCTAGTTTACAACTTGCTACTCTCCGAATATTGCTTTCATTGGTTTGAAATACTTTTACCTTAATTTGGAAGTTGTGGGTAGAAAAAGCTTAATCTAATTCTAGGTTGTTGAAAGACTATAATTGGTAATAGGGCTGCTAATCCTAGTTTGAAAGTAAAACATAGATTTCCAAAGAAATTCTAAAAAGATTTAAGTTTCCCTCAATTGATTGGAAATACATACCAAAGCCATATGATGTCCATACATAGACAAAACCTTATGCATGTGCTATTTGCTTTCACATTGAGCCTAGTCAAACTAGTATAGACCTATGTGAGAAATCATTCAACTCTTTTTGAATTCAAGACTTCACTTGCACATGCTATACTTCTACAATAGAAGTAAGCAAAATGTCCATCATATCCACCATACCTCAACAAAAAGAGAAACTCCAGGTTATTCATGTTTAGCACTCTCTTCAATATTCATTGCAAAGAAAGGGAGTAGAAGACATGGCTATAAAAAAAGGCATGCTTACATCATAAGCATGAGAACAAAAAAAGAGAAAAGAAAAGTAGCCATGTTTCATCCCTGCAAAAAGAAAGAGAGATTAGACCAAAAAGGAGTTATCTCAAGTATCCACATTCACTTCCACTCCATCACACATGCACTAGTCTTGAATCAAAAAGTTTTTAATTGAATTCTCTTAAGGCTTACTATTTTGACTTAGCAATATATGTGATGCAAATATGCCTACTTACTTTCCTTACCAAGCTCCACATACAAGCCATATTCAATGAGTAGGAATAGTAGAGACATAATGCTTTGGTGAGGAAATATTTCCACTATCCACAAAGGAGTGACTGAGAGAATCAAATTGAGGTACTTAATATCTAAATTGAATTCTCCGGGATTTAAGTGGAATTTTATTTCTAGGCTATGTTTGCTCCATTTGCTATTCTACCTTTCAACTACTCATGAATATGAAAAAGCATAAGCCCCATGATAACTTAAGAAAGGTAGGGTATCATAGCCAATTTCTGCAATACTAGGTAGAGTATCTTGTTGTGCATTAGATACTTTTGAAAATAAGACATTGTAGTAACTCCTGATCATAAACCTAAAGTCTTGACTTTGCTCGGGATGAGCAATGGATAGGCTTGGGGGAGTTTGTTGACGGCTGTTGTATACAAATTTCATTCGTCAATTTAACTCAATTATGTGAAGGATTTGTCATTTCTTGCACACATCACCTTTCTATCTAACCCAATTCCACTTGGACTTGGAGAAATATGTGTATGCAGCATTTTATGCAGTAAATGGGGTAGAGGGACAAATCCTATAAAATATCATCCCAGCCAATCAAGCGACGACATGTGGCATCCCATAGATCAAATGGCCTACAAACAGAAGTATCCAAGGAGATCCAATGGTGTATCACCCATATACATCAATGAGACCCACCTGGCAGCCACCTGGAGAAAGCACACGAGAATCAATGCAATGACCAGGTCGGCCGAACCAGGGGGTCGACCGACCTGGTCTTTGCACCAAACTCGATCAGTCTCCACGTGTTGGCTCCTCCCGGCTCCCTGGAGTCAATGGTGACTGATTCGCACACTTTTGGTGGCGGGAACCAACCTCAACAGTAGTATAAATAGGACCCCCTACCCCTCACTTCAACACACACCACTTGGGCATCATTCTATTGTAAACACTATCTTCCATAGTCCTTAGAGGAGTTAGGATGTAGAGAGGAGAGCCTCTAGTCCCAAGTCCAAATTGGGAAAGGAGTAGAAGGAGTCTCTCTTCCCAATTCCACATTGGGAAAGGTATGGCTTATGTATTCCTTCTTGTATTTGTGACTTTGTGCTCAATAAAGATACTATCTTTAGTCTTCTTTTATACGTATACTTGGACAAAGCATTTCTTGTTTGATTGTGGAGTCCATGTATGTGGAAGGTATAGTCTTTATGATTTCACTCTCATGATCACATCTTATGGTCATAAACACTATAGACCCCCACTATAGTCTATGTAGTTATGATATGATTATGTTAATATGAATGACTAATGCTATGCTTCAACATTAGTTCAATGATGTTTAGGTTAGTCATTGCCTTAGGATGGCTTGTGCCATGGCTCCTAAGGTATTTGCTTAGTATGCTAGCATGGTTCTAGGGTATTTAAGTAGCGTTGGATGTCTCGTAGACCCAAGAATTAAGAGGTAGACAGTAGGTGGTGACAACCCTATATGTCCTTTGTAATCCTCCACGTTCGGCTATGCCACAGGCTCTTGGCGAAAGTCACCCTAGTATTGCTAGGGGTAAGCCCATTCCTGATGTGTTGAATAGAATTGCATATGAATTCATCATTGACTTGACCATTAGTATCTACCTTAGGCTATGTATATGTATTAGGAGCATTGTTGGAGCAACTCTCTAACTCTCAATCCAATCTCCCTCTAGGACCCATTTTACCCTTTAGAATAGATTGCCTAGGTGTGTGTCACACTACCCCTATTATCAACTTACCCCTTGTCCGGATAATTGATTAGTATCCCATAGCTTCACCATAAGAGTAGTATATACTTTACTCCATTGCCTTCCTTTGGGATAAATACGATACCCTTGGTAATACTCATCGGTAAAATGCTACAACGGTATCTTCCGTGCACTTATGGATCTCATCTCTTTAGCGGAGATGATTGTGATGTTAAGAAATACCAACAAGCATTTCTGGCGCCATTGCCAGGGATGATTTGTTAGTATATCTTAGGAGCCTTCAACATCGGTGTTGACTACGACGACGAGGGCGAGGGCGGCAAGGGTGGGGTTTGGGAGCGGCAAGGGAGGGCTTGGTGGCAAAATGAAAATGTTAGAGTTGTGGGGTGCGGCCGACGCATTTATAATCACGTGAGAAGATACATATCTATAATGAATTTCTCAACAATATTGTATAATACATCCATAAAAGAGATAAATAGACCACTAGTTTATCGTTAGAACAGCAACATTAGAATTATTTTTGCACACCAATGAACATCAAAATAAAGTTCGTTACCTTAAGACGATATATTACAAACAAGAAAAAGAAAAACACAAACTAGAAACAAGAAAAGAAAAACAACACAACTAAAAACAAGTAAAAAAACTACTCCTCCTCCTCCTCCTCCTCCTCCTCCTCCTTCTTGGGCTCCTGGCAGGGCGGGGGCGCCTCTCGTGGCATAGATGGCAAGCTCAGTTTCCTAGACATCGCCGCCACCAGGTTGTCGCAGTCGGCGATGCTGAGCTTGACAGCCACCGTGTCCCAGAGGACGTCGAAGCGACCAGCCAAGTGCATCATACCGAAGACGTAGTGGCCCGTGGTCCCCATTCTAGTATGCCCTGGAAGGGGACCAAGCCCAAGGCGGCGCATGGAGCGCGATGTATTGTCAAATACATCGTTCCCCGTCTACTGGAGAGCCCACTCCAAGTCCGAGGGGGAGTCCGGTCTGGGACGCTTCCCCTTAGCGTCCTTCTGCGGGCTTGGCAGCAGCGTTTTCTTGTCAGCCATGGTGTTATTAGCGCTGTTTTGGGAAGAGAGGAGGAGTGGCTGTGCGGAGAAGACGATGGCTTGCCTGGATGATCTTATAATGTAGCAGTCTGGCGGTTCGTCTCTCGATGCGCGCAGTAGTGGCGATGAGATACGGAGTGGTTCAAATTGAATTCAAAGATGCGAATGCGTTGCGCGCATTTAAGACGCCTCGGTGACTGGCGCACACGCTCGGTGCATCCGGTCACATCAGCCGCCTAAACAAATGGCTACTGCTTCAAGGAACAAACCTTATTTGGCAAATGGCTACATAATAGCTTATGTGGCATGCCATTTTAAAGCTTACTGTACAAATGGCTACATAGTAGCTTATCTCGCATGCCAATGTGGATGTCCAACTCAGACTAAGGACGAAAGTGAAGTGGTTGTGTGATGTTGAGGGACTAAATTGACCCATTTGAAAGTTCAAGAACCAAACTGAGTTTTGATTGAAAGTTTGAGGATGAAGTAAAGTATTGTGCCAACTCTAAACGAGCCAATCTTGAGCTTGCTAGCTTGATGAGCTCAAGCTCGAAAAGCTCAAGTAAGTTCATTTATTGTTGACATCTATGATATTTATGATTAAATAAACTATATAATTCTATTAAAAATGTTTTACAGGACACAGTTTTTATATATGATAGCAACAAATAATGTGAAACCTCGTCCACCTTCCTACTCCATTAGTTATGAACCTAAAATTAGTAGATTCTGTTGTATATACATGAGTTCTGGCTCGACTCGAGATCGACTTTGTGTTTTATAAAACTCAAGCTTGGAAAGACAAGCTCGCTCGAGTTCGACTCGTTGACAGCCCTAGATGCAATTAAAGTTTTCATGCAATCATGTAATCAATGATTTTCATCTTTTGGATCTACATCTTACGGTTATTACATCTTTTCATTTAACCCTTTCCACAACGCCGACGAAGTGGTTATCTGAATCATTGAGGAAATCTTCCAGCTCGTCGAGGAAGTAGTCAGCGTGGATGACCTGGAAGATGATGCAGCGGCGGCCGACGCAAAACTGTAGAACGACGATGGGTTTCTGGTCGATGGAGTAGGTTGGGCGCCTCTCGACGTCGAGCCAGACGACTAGCTTGTGAAGGCGCCAACGGTGGACGGAGAGGACCTCGTCAAGCCAGTGCTCCATGACCTCAGCAGAGGACGTCATGGTTGTGGTGATCACGTCGTCCTCGAAGTCACGTTGTACACTGAGTCCGCTCCATTGGGTCCTCTCCTTGTCCCTACAGTTTCGATCTGCGGCGGCGTTGCGCAACTTCTCTCTTGTGCAAACCGTCCTCTACACTCCTAGTTTTGATTTTGGAAATAATTGTGGTCATATAACTGATGCAGTTACGATATGAGTGGAGGAATTTTTGAATTTGACGGGCCCGAGCCCCGAGTAAAGAAAGTAATGAAAATTTTTGAATCTGATATACTCTTTCTTGTTTTGAATTCTTATCGTTATGATCACAAGTTGCATTGTCTCAACCAAACACCACGTACAACAACAATAACTTTTCTCAGGGGCGCACCTACTGGGTATGCCGGGTGGTCCACGGCATACCCTGGGTCCAGCCACCAGAGAGTAGCTAGTGTGAATGCATGCTGGAGAGATCAGCGAAATTGAGAACTGGCCAATGAAGATGGAAGTCAGCAGTCTCACGGTTCATAGATCGAAACACGCACCATCCTTTTTCTTCTTCCGTTTTTGTTATATTATTTTTCCACTAATCTCTAGCCATCCTTTATTTGATGTTGTCAGTTGGATCGGGATACATGGCTGGCGTGAGGCGAGTGCCGTGTGTAGAACAGTAGGCGGAACATTGTGGAGAGACGTTGCTCCCCTTGTTGAGGATCATGTTAATTTGACGATGTTGATGATGGGATGTGGCGTACGTGTTTTCACAACTGTGTTCATTTGTACCTAAAATTATAACACATAGCGGTTAGCACCTACGGGTGTTGTTTCTTCGAAAGGACGAGTACAACATGTTGGAAATTATATTGTACTACATGTCATGCGATTAATTTGATGAACTTCGTAGTGAGCTGCCTAGATGGTACATTCTATACTCGAACCCTCGAGGGAACATCCTTCATGTAAACATGTATGCCGGGGGCCACCCCCATAGTCAGTTTCTCATCAAAAAACTTGCATGTCGGGGGCCGCATCCGCTCAACATCGAGGCTCTGCTGGTTTGTTTGATGGTGAACCACATGCGTAATCGGAAGCCTAGATAGAGTTGGAGGATAGGAATCAGAGTATACCTGCAAGGCTCTTCCCAAGAACCAACAGAGATGCACGATGGGGGTTAAGGTACATCGGCACGTACAACCGAACCTTACGTGTGCCCGACCAGCTGTGTAGCTTCGTTCGAACCTCGCTGGCTGCCTAGATGTTTCCTTTTATACTCAAACCCTTGAAGGAACATACTTCCTGTAAACATGCATGCCAGGGGCCGCCGCCCGCAGTCAGTTTCTAATCAAGAAACTTGCATGCCGCTCATCCCTCAGGCTTTGCTGGTTTGTCCGATGGTGAACCGCCTGCGTCATCGGAAGCCTAGATGGAGTTGGAGGTTAGGTATCAGAGCATACCTGCAAGGATCTTCCCAACCACCACCAGGGACGCACGATGAGGGTTAAGGTACACCGACATGTGCACCCGAGCCTTACGTGTACCCGACAAGCCGCGTAGCTTCGTTCCAACCTCTGGCTGGCTGCACAGATGGTACCTTTTATACTCAAACCCTCGTGGGAACATCCTTCCTGTCAAACATGCATGTCGGGGCCACCCAAGCAGAGATCAGTTTCTCATCAGGAAACTTGCATGCCACTCATAACCAAGGCTTTGCTGGTTTTTCTGGTGGTGAACTGCCTGCATCATCAAAAGCCTAGATCGAGTTCGATGACATAAATTGGATCGGCTGGGTGGCCCCCGTCGACCACATCAGCCGCTGCACATCTGTGTCCGAACAGCGCAACTGGACGCGGAATGACGAGGGTGAAATGAGAAAAGTTAGATCAAGACCAGACGCAATCAATAGACATTGCTAAAAGAGGGGCAAAGTGATGAATGGGAAGACGATATCACAAGGAAGGAGGCCGCGCCCAACCATTTTATCTGCGGCCGAACGCGACTTCTCTCCTCCCATGCGTGCTCCCACTGACGGGTCATATTTTTATTGGTTGTGAAAATGTGGTTATTAAACTAGAAATAAATGAAGAGACGAATAAAGTATGACACATCAGCGGGACCATGCAAGGGAGAAGATAAGCTGGCCGTTTCAGAGGAATGTACTTGTTACGTCAGCGGGAGAGTAGAGAATGAGAGGAGAGAAGCTGTATCCACAGCCAGGGGGAGGGGAAGAGATAATAAGGACAACGACGGGAGCGGCACGTCCCACCGCCTCATTGAGAACCAAACTTCAAAGTAAGTCTGTCAATAAAGCTCGAAGATCGTAACTCGCTCATTTTCTCTTCCCTAGGCTTAAAATTAGACTTCATTTTTCCTTTGTTTGCCCTTCCCTAGGGTTAAAAGTTTTATATTTTACAATATTTTTACACATGTAACATGACATATGATATATCACTTGATAGTTTTGCAAAAAAAATGGAGGAGACATATGTATATCCGGTGCAACTACCTAAATCCACCCCAATTAATTAGCTAGTTATTTTTTAAGATGATAAAAAATTATTATCTTAAGTGAGGTGGGCTGGGGTAGATGATGTGGTATAGTAGCTTATGTGGCATGCCAATGTCGATGTCCAACTAAGACTAAGGATGAAAGTGAAACGGTTGTTGTGTGAATAAAGTTGAGGGACTAAATTGACCCATTTGAAAGTTCAAGGACCAAACTGAGTTTGATTGAAAGTTTGAGGATGAAGTTGAGTATTTTGCCAATTTTAAATGAGCTCAAGCTCGAAAAGATCGAGTAAGCTCATTTATTATTGTCATCTATGATGTGTACGTATGATTAACTAAACTATATAATTCTATTAAAAATGTTTTATGGGCGACAATTTTTATGTATGATAGCAATAAATAATGTGCAACATCATCCACCTTCCTAGTCCATTAGTCGCGAACCTAAATTTAGTAGATTTTATTGTATATACATGAATTATGGGCTCGACTCGAGATCGACTCGGTGTTTTATCAAACTCAAGCTTAGAAAGACAAGCTCGATCGAGTTCGACTCGTTGATAGCCCTAGATGCATTTAAAGTTTTGGTGCAATCGTGTAATCAATGATTTTCATGTGTTAGATCTACATCTTATTGTTATTACATCTTTTCATTTAACCCCTTTCCACCACCACCCCTCCACCTGGTGGAGGGGGCTAAATAAAAAAATTCAATGACCGTAAGATGTGGATTGATCGAACGTTGAAGATTGATTGCACGATTGCACCAAACATCTGATTACGTTCTAGTCGTTCCCAACATTAAACAGGAAATCTTTCGACACTGACTAATCCAGTCGTGATGTTTTTCTCCTTATTTTGTGATGTTTTATTTTTTTCTTGTTTCGTGATGTTGCTTTTCTTGTTTTGTACTCCCTCCTTCTGATATTACTTGTCGTTAATAATTAGGACAAGTTTTCTAGTTCAAAAATGAACTAAAGAACTTGTTCTAACAACAAGTAATATATGAATGAGGGAGTAATGTTTTATGATAATGAACTCAATATTGTTCATCTGTTCCATCTGTGATTTTGTTTTCTATCTGCTATTTAGTGAACTTTCTATTCTATCTATATTCTCTGTTAATGAATGACCCCCCACACCGTCGATGGCCTCTAAAGTGGTCTGCATGATACTTTAGCCGCTGGAGGGTCCACGAGATCGCCTGCAGCAGGGCCTGCAAAGCGGTCTGTGAAGTAGTAAAGTAACAGGAAAATGCAACAGGTAGTGATGACTAGAAAGAAGAGTGGAGAAAATGAACAAAGAGAAAATAAAAGAGAGGATGAGAAAAATGTTATAAAAAGATAGGTAGTACGTAAGAATTAAGGTGAAAGAGCATGGAGAACCAAAACTGTAAAATAAAAATTTTTTGACGCTGATTACTCTAGTCTTAGGCTGTGTTTGGGAACATAGTTTTTAATATCAAAGTTTTGGTAAACCATAGTTTTTAATATGTCATGACAATATCAAAGTATTTCCATACCACAGCTTTCTAATACCGCAATTTTGCAATACATAAGACTGTTTGGGAGCAAAGTAGCAAGCATCTAGAGCAAGCAAGCAGCGAAAGCGATCGGGTCAGTCACCATCATGAGGATCAACAATGAGTGCAGGTGGTGTCTGATTCTAGCTCTGGCTGAAATTGGTAATATGACGTTGGCGCATCTGCGCCTGCCTTTGAGACCGCCGATGGTGCCACTGCCCAACAAGGAGGTTGACCCGTGCATGGTTGCTAGCTGCGGGAAGCAAGGGTGGAGCAGTTGCAAGGTCTTCTGTAGTGAAGACTGTAGGATTAGGCAGGAGCATGCTGTATTCTGCTATGCGGTGTTATCCACTATGGGCTTTATATAAAATGGACTTATAAGGCCGTGATGTTGTTTTTCTTGTTTCATGATGTCGTTTTTATTGTTTTGTAGTAATGTTTTATGTTAATGAACTCAATGTTGTATGTCTATTCCATCTGTTATTTTGTTTTCTATCTGTTGTTTAGTGAACTATCTGTTCTATCAGTATTCTATGTTAATAAACAACCTTCCACACCGCCGGTGGCTTCTAAAGTGGCATGTACAGTACTTTAGAAGCTTGCAGTACCAAGAGATTGCCCGTAGCGGGACCAACAAATTGGTTTGTAAAGTAGTATACAATACTAGTACGTAGTAACAGCAAAACGCAACAGATAGCGATGACCGAAAACAAAAGTGGAGACAATAAACTCCAGAAAAGAAAAGAAAGGACGATAAAAATGTTATAAAATATAGATAGTATTCCTACGTACCACTGGCTCTATACCCCTATACGCGGTGTCATCATTTCCACTACTACAATACATGGCCGAAAGTTATTACCACTGCTTGAGGGAAGTGCTGCAGACTAGATGTGCCGATTAAATTTTTTTTGAGTTTATTGGGAATTACTTAACTGCTAGTTCTGTCAAGTTAATTAGTTTGTTGCCTGGAATGGTACGTTGAAACTACTGTTTGGTTTTGTTAATGTTTATATCTAGTATTTAATCCTTGTTTATATCAATGTGTTACTGCGGTCCAAGAGATTTTATGTGTATGATTTATTTTGATCGGAATACCACCCCCATTGCTTCATTAACTTATTTAGATAACAAATTGCCAGAGCGAGCCACGCCTGTAGACGGGCTCAAGCGTCATAGGAACGAACACCAAGCGTCCTAGCGCAGTTTCGACCCACAAATACAAAGTAACTTAGTGCAGTTTTAGCCCGAGAATAACAAGTGGCCCAGTGCATTTTTGCCCCTATTCTGATAGCTTCATGTACACTTTGTCCTGGCTGCCTGCCCGCAACAGTCAATTTTTTTCACACCGAATAAAAAGGAAAACAAGAAAAAAAGAATTTTTTATTACGGTACCCTTTGATCCACAACATCCCCTCTCCCGACTGTACAAAACGCGCTTGGAGGATCATCCGTCAGCCGCACACTCTTCGAGGAGCATCCATCAGCCACCACGCTTTTCGAGGAGCATCCACCGACCGCCACGCTCTTGGTGGAGCATCCACCGGCCGCCACGCTCTTGGAAGAGCATCCACCAGCCACCGCACATGGAGGAGCATCCATCGGCCGCTGCACGTGGAGGAGCAACATCACTAGGTACAATTGCTCACATAATGTTATTGTAGATCTGTCCTCTTACAAATAGGCTGATTGAATTTTAGGAAGCGATGTCAAAAGATAAGACATGGATGGGAAAAGATAGGTGTACGAAGGAATGGCAAGATGGAATAAAGTCATTTTTAAATTTTGCACTCCAGGGCACTCGTGAAGGAGGAACTATGCCTTGTCCTTGCACAAGATGTCGTAATAGTTGCCACGGGACATGCAAAGAAGTACTTCATATGCTTTGTAATGGGATGTCATTGGATTATACTTGTTGGGTGCACCATGGAGAAAAATGAGTTGATAAAAATATTGCTGAGCCATCAGCAAATAATGAGGAGATAATTTCTGATGATGCTTCTATAGAAAATATGCTGTCCAGTCTACTTAGAGGCACTGATCATAGTGGTACTTCTACAGATGTTGATGATCCAGAAAATGCTATAAACCAGCAGGAGCCAACTGGGTGTGCAAAGGAATTCTATGTCTTATTAAATGATGCCAAAAAAGGACTTGTATCCAGGTTGTGAGAAGGTGACCCAATTATTCTTCATTGTCAGGTTCTACCAGATTAAGTGCTTAACTGGTTTGAGCAAAAAAGTGTATGAGTTGATCCTTGAACTATTCTCATATGTGCTTCCAGAGGGCCACTGCATTCCTAATACACTAGATAAAGTTCAGAAGGTTGTTCGTTACCTCTTGCTGGACTACCAGAAGATCGATGCATGTGTCAATGACCGTGTGTTATTCTGGAAGGACTATTCTCTACTGGATCGATGCCCAACTTGTGGTGAATTATAATGGAAAAATAGTACTAGTGGCGATGCAAGAGAGACTTTACCTTGTGGAAAATCCAAGAAGCTTGTAGCACGCAAGATTCTATGATAGTTCCCTCTTATTCCCCGTCTCTAAAGGTTTTAGGTGTCAGAATTAACGACATCAAACATGCACTGGCACAAAGAAGAACGTATTGATGATGGAATACTACGCCATCCTGTAGATTTGAAAGCATGGAAGCTTTTTGATAGCATTCACCAAAATTTCTCATTTGATCCTCGCAACATAAGACTTGTGCTAGCATCTGATGGTTTCATTCCTTTTGCAATAATGAATGTTTCTTATAGTACATGGCCTGGGATTCTAATCCCTTATAATCTACCACCTTGGTTGTGTATGAAGCAGCCTTATTATTTGATATCAATGATAATTCCTGGGCCCAAGTCACCTGCAAACAATATTGATGTGTATCTGTAGCCTTTTATTGATGAGCTACTGAAATTATAGTCTGATGGTGTTGAAACATACGACAGTTCAAAGAAAGAGACATTTCTCATGCGATCTTCTATATTGTGGACAATAAATGATTTTCTAGCATATGCAATGATATGTGGATGGAGTACAAAAGGTAAGCTAGCATACCTTACTGCCATATAAAAATTGATGCCTTGTTGTTGAAACATGGACGAAAGTATTGTCACATGGGTCATCGTCGTTTCCTACCTCAGAATCACAGGTGGCATCGAAACAAAGCTTCTTTCAACGACAATATAGAGAATAGAGAGGCTCCAATAGTAGTCTCTAGTGACGAAGTACTCCAATAATACAAGAGATTTGATCAAGTGAGTTTTGGACATATGAATAATAAGATAGAGCGCACTGAGGAAAATAGGTGGCATAGTTGGAAGAAGAAAAGTATATTTTTCCAGCTCCCGTATTGGAAGACATTGCTAATAAGGCATGACTTGGATGTCATGCACATTGAGAAAAACATTTGTGATAGCATATTGGGGACATTGCTTAATATGGATGGTAAAACAAAAGATAGTCTACATGCTCGTCTTGATATGCCAGATATGGGTATACGGCCACATCGACATATAGTGGCTATATTGAGAAGTATGATTGTCCACCAACATCATATACTTTGCGTAAAGATGAGAATACCACTATGTGCATGTTTTTGGGGGATGTGAAGATGCTCGATGGTTATGCCAAAGCACGTAAGATAAAGAGTTTAAAAACTCATGACTGCCATATTATATTTCAGAAGCTCATTCCTATTGCAATACGTGACATATTGCCTGAAAAGTTTGTTGCACCTTTAATTGAGTTTAGCGGATTCTTTTATGGAATTTGTTCTAAAGAATTGGTAGAACCAGATTTGGATAAGATGCTCAAACAATTTCTTGAAATAATTTGTAAGCTTGAGGTGTCACTTCCTCCCTCTTTATTTGATATCATGGTACATCTTCCAACCCATCTTGCCGAAGAAGCTCGGTTGGGTGGACCTGTTTATTAAAGATGGATGTATCCAATTAAGAGGTAACTTGTTACATTGAAGAGGTATGTACGTAACAGAGCTCACCCGGAGGATTATATTGTTGTGGGATATATTATGGAAGAGTGTATGACTTTTTAGTTAGTTTTTGGATAACATCAACAACACGCTTAATAGGCCAGAACATCATGAAGCTGCAGCTAGGAATGAACCTTCTCTCGAGTCTAATATATTTACCGAAGTTGATAATTCTAAAAAAAGGGTTTAAATGGGGCTACTATGGTGGAACTACATAACATCAGGCATTATATTACTTATAATGCTGAAAAGGCTGCTCCATGGATCAAGTACGTATAACTCATATGTTCAATACTATATTGGATCATGCTTAATGTAGATGGCTAATTTAATTTTGTACCCTTTTCAGTTAGCATATTGAAGGACTGAGAAAGATTCATTCTCGTGATGTGAAAACCCCATAGAGATGAGTTTGTTTGTTGGTTTCAGAACGAGTAAGTACAGACAAGTTTTTACATTGATGAAATATTGAACAAATATGTGTTCTAATGTTGGTTTATCGATGACCCCTTTTATACTAAGATGTACAGATTATGACATTACAAAAAGAAGGCAAAGTAACCCATTATTTGTATGCATTATCTGGAGGACCCGATCGTCAGGCATGTTATTTCAGTTGATCATTCATCAATGGCTTCTTCTTTCAAACTGGAAAGGTGGAAAATGATTTACGGACACAAAATGGTGGTGTTTTTATTAGGGATGGTGATCATGATTGGTTTGGAGTAATCAAGAAAATGTTTTCTGTTGATTTTAAAAAAATCAAGAGGTTCTGTTATTTGAATGTTGCTGGTTTGATCGTCCTTTTTCCGGTCAGAGCCAAAGCAGAGGCTACAAAAATGATAAATATGGAATGACAGATGTTGACACTACTCTTTTCAATTTAAGTATGAGCCTTACATTCTAGCCACCCAAGCTGAACAATTTTTTTACGTTCAAAGTGTGAAGCAAGCTAAATGGGCTACAGTTGTTAAAATTAAGCCGCGAAACCTTTTCGATGTGCCCCTTGGAGACAGTGAAATAATGTGACTGGGACTATGGAGATTGAGACATTGATGATCGACTTACTGATATCAATATGCCACACATACATGAGGATATGACCGCATGGTCTAGGAATGACATTGAGGGGGCAACCGATGATGTTTGCGTTGTTCAAATGAGAACAGGTGAGTTTGAGGCAGATGGAGTTCCAACCAAAAATGAAGATGACGACGACGCCGACGATGATACATATATCTATGATGGTCATGTAGCTCCATTGGGGGTGCAGCAAAGATGATGATTTTTTTATATGAGTATTGTGTGAGTTGTAAACTATTTGTTTTTTTTTGAAAAGTTAGAAGCTGCTCTTCTATTTAGCAGCAAGCCTAGAAGCGAGTTGGTTTCCGGAAGAGGAATTAAAGCTAGCGGATTAGCGTTAATTCTCATCCCTTTAGCTTCCTTCTCCACTTCAACTTCCACTGCAAGCGGTTTTTTGCACGAGAGGCAGTTTCCTTGGGAACCCACCCCCCGTCGCCTAGAGTTAGGGCTATTATGAAATCGGCGTGTATCCAGTGTCCACCTATCTCAGCTCCATTTTTGATAATCATGTAACCAGTTTGGGCCACCATTTCTCCATTGGTGGCACAGAAAAAAGAACCATTTTTTTTAAATAGCCATAGGATAGATGAATAATCCCACCTCTTTAGAAGATACCTAGAATTTGAAATTACGCTCCTGCAGAAATTCCTAATGCAACGAACTAGTGATTCCTTGCAATAGATCCTAATGCAACAAGTGTGTTTCATGGCAATAGATCCTAACGCCATGAACTAGTGAATCAAGGCAAAAGATCCTATAATGCAACGATTGTGTTCCGTGGTGATAGATCCTAATGCCATGAACTAGTACAATCGTGGCAACATATTCTAATGCAACAACTGTGTTGTTCCGTGGCGAAAGATACTAATGCAACGAACTAGTGATTCGTGGCAATAGATCCTAATGCAACGATTGTGTTATGTGGCGATAGATCCTAACACCAGGAACTAGTGAATCGTGGCAAAAGTTCCTAATGCAACGATTGTGTTTTGTGGCGATAGATCCTAAGGCCGCAAACTTGTACAATTGTGGCAACAGATACTAATGCAACGATTGTGTTCTGTGGCAATAGATCATAGCCACGAACTAGTAAATCATGGCATAAGATACTAATGCAACGATTGTTTTCCATGGCGATAGATCCTAACGCCAAGAACTAGCGGATCATGGCAAAAGTTCCTAATGCAATGATTGTGTTCCATGGCGATAGATCTTGAGGCCACGAAGTAGTGAATCATGGCAAAAGTTCCTAACGCAATGATTGTGTTCTGTGGAGATAGATCCTAAGGCCATGAACTAGTGAATCATGGCAAAAGATCCTAATGCAACTGTCAGTATCCTATGTACTGGGTACCCCATGATACCACAAGAAAAGCTAAGGAGTTCCACCCTTTCAAGTTGAAGACCCATGAAGGCCACACGTGTTACATAGTATTGGACCTGCCTCCCTCGTTTGGGTAGCTCCGGCACCGGCAGTGTAACATAAGGCTAGACCTAAATCTCTTCATCAGGAAGCTCCGGTCTTTCCACGTGTCCAGTGACCCCAGGCCTGACCACCAGTAGAGGGAAGCTCTGGTGCTGCCACGTGTATAGTGGCTCCGGACCTTCCTCCCCACGATGGAAATCTCCGGAGCCTCCACGTGTCAAACCTACAGAGCTAGGACTTCAATGGAAGGCTGAGAGATCTCCAACTGCTTGGACTTTCAAGGGACAATTAAAGCGACGATTACAAGACTTGATTACATGTCTTTAATGCTATATTAATGACACACAATCAGTGGACTATTAATAGGGATAACACCATCATTAAGGCACATTATCACTCTTAATTATGCTTAATACCTATAGATTGTGTATTAGGTTGTTAATTATGTCAGGGCCACATGTCGGGCCAGGCAAGTGTTGTAATGGTCAGTCCTTAGACTATAAGAGGGTTGTGCCGCACGGTACACAAGGAGGCAAGCTCATATGGTCACAAGCATCTGATAGATTCATACATACACACAACCCGTGGAGTAGGGTGTTACACTCAGGCAGCCCAAACCACGTAAAATCATCATGTCATCATCTTGTTCATAATTTCACTTGTGCCCCAATCAATCAAGAACCTCCACGGGCTATATCTAGTAGTACCGGGAGAAGTGTTGATAGCATACTTCAACATTTGGCGCGCCAGGTAGGGGGGCCCTTTGAGATTTAAAGATGGTGAACTACGCCATAGGATCATCCAACGGCAATGCTGCGCAACCTGCTTGAGGGAATCCCTCCAATGTGCAATAGCTAGCAGGTGTTGTTGTCCCAACGGGTGTTGCACAAACTCCACCTGCTCAGGCTCACAATGTTGGATAGCAGGATGGAGTCCTGGTGTCGGTCACTGCATCGACACACAACAACCCCGAGAACATGCTGATTGCTGCGCGTACTCTTCTCGAGCGCCCACCAGGGCCTAGAGCACCTTTGGGTGCGATGGAGCAGTGGCGTGCTGATGTGCAACATCTGGTTGCAGCCGCAACCGATGCCATTAGTAACCAAGGTCCTCCCCCTTCTGGCAGTGTAACACCCTCATTTTCATGCACAATGCATTGCATGAGTTCATATACATGTTTAACATTAATCCACATAATAAGGAACAATTTGAAAATGAATTCATACCCCACTGAAGAGTTTTGGGAAGTGCGGACTAGTCCGATTTCTCTCTGACTTCCATCGAACTTGTCCGTCTTGCTGTGGACTAGTCTGTTTTTCTCTCTGGACACTTTCGGACTTGTCCGGCCTAGTGCGGACTAGTCTGATATTCCAATTCCTTGGAAATTTTGCTAAGTCCCTGGACTTGTCCGGATTTGTCCGTTGTTCTAGCTGACTTGTTCGTTTTTCCTCTGACTAAAATCGGACTTGTCCGGTTTTGGCCAGACTTGTCTGATTTTCCTCTGACCAAGTTCGGACTTGTCCGATATAGTTCGGAATTATCCGATATCTCTCCGACGAACTTCAGACTAGTCCGGCCTTTTGCGGACTTGTCCGATAAATCGCGACTCTGAGTTGATCTTTTGTTTCATGACTTGTTTTCAGGTTTTACCTTACGTGGGCCTAGGGACGTCATGCCTAACTCTTTTGGAGCCCATGTGGGACCCTAAAACCGACCCCTACTCATCTCAAACTCGATATCCATCCAACCCTAGCCTTCACCCCTAATAAATAACCCCACCCCTTGGCTTGACATCTATTTGCCACTTTTTCACCTCACCCAAACCCTAGCTCAGGGATAGCCGCCACCAAGAAGGGAGAAGGAGATCTAGAGCAAGAAGAAGAAGAGGAGGAAACGAAAGAGGATCAATATCTCCATCAACTTCGTGTTCTTCGTCAACAATTCACCATAAGGTTCTTCATCAACCCTAGATCATCAAGATCCAAGTGTTGCCTCCAAGATCCTTGATTCATTGGAGTTCTAAACACCTGGTATACCTTCTACTTCCTTTTCCTTATGTGAATTCAACCCCAAATCTCCAAAACTCTAGCTCGCTAGTTCTGCGAAGAGTGGACTAGTCTGGTCCCTAGCGGACTAGTCCGATTTTCATGGTTAATTTCTGTTGAATTAATTCTAAATTGACTCGAATCAACTCCAAACCTGTGTAGACTTGTTAATAACCATTGTAATTGATTAAGAAACATTAAAAGCAACTTATTAACTAGTTTTACCTTGCATTTACATTAATCGTGCATGTCATGTCAAACTGAGTAATATATGTGCATCTATTGATTGTAATTCTTGTCTTGTATGTTTGTTGAGCGGTTTAGATGGTTTTGCACTAGAGAGTGCCACGGAGGATCTACAGCACCAGGAGTTTGAAGGTTTTGACCCAAACCAATCCCAAGAGCAAGGCAAGTGTCCTTGATCATATTGATCCTGTTTCTAAAATAAATGTCTTGTTTGCATAACTGCATGCTTGTGTCAATTGGATGAGAATCCTATGGTAGGAAGTTTACTAGCTTTGTTAAACCACCCTTGTCACCTGGAATTAATGGTAGAGAGTCGAGAAGAGCTTTTTACATTTTTGCTTCCCTTAATTATTTGGGATGGGAAAACAACAGTACACATATAATTATGGATTAATGAGATTGTGGTTAATATGAACTGGTCAATATGATATGGTAATGGGTGATCTAAGCAAGCCTGGTATGTCGATGGGTTGGATGATGTGGCGGTTGCTTGCTTTAGATCTAAGGACCGATTCATGCAAGATAAGCCAGGACTAGAGTGCCACCACGAGGCCAAGTATGGGTGTGGCATAGCCGATTTATTAGGGCTTTGCCAGTGCTATTTGGACCATTAAGGATGCTCGGGGAAGGGGTAGTCGGATGTTTGTTGATGATTGGTGGGACTACACTGGGATCCGAATGGCTCAAGAGAGGGCCCTTGGTTGAAGATGTGCTTAGTTGGAGGCATCACCACTGGTGAATCCATAGTGGGGTCTAAATAGGCTAGTAATCCCTTTGTAAAGGCTATTTTGTGATCTCTTGGCCATATACCAAAGGAAGTGTAATTGGCGTAAAGGAGGTCCCTCAGTCGCCGACGGGTGATGAAATCACAAACACGTGAGTTAAGTGGTACAAAATCTTCGAAGTCTAATAAAACTATCATGATAGCCATACTCCCGGTTATGAGCACCTGGATGACCTACATGATTAGAGGGAACCTGGGATTGGAATGGTTTGGTATTGGTTTTGGGATGGTAATATGGTTTATGGTATTGAATATGGTTAATGGTAATGAGAAATATGGTATATGGATGATGGTAATAAATTATGGACTGGTATTATGATAGTTATATGGTTTATGATTGGTTTACTTCACATACTTATAATATATTGCTTTTCAAATCTTTTATGTACTTTTCAACACTTAGCCATTATTATATTCGTCATTTGTATCAGCTACATGTCATACTTTCCACACTTGCTGAGTATGACATGTAATCACCCTTGCAATTCCCCCACCAACAGTTGCAGGTCAGGATTGGGAGTATTATGATGATAATACGGAGTTCTAGGCCATGTCTACCGCCAGCTTGCCTGTGGATTGTTGGTGCTGCATTATCCCTTTTGCTTAGTTTGCTTATTTAGTTTATTTCCGCTGCATTAGTTGAACTTGTCATTAATATGCATTAGATCATGTAATCGAGGATAATATGATTTGTGTAATAAAAGAGTTAAATTAATCTTGTCTGTGGTAATTTTCTATATATCCTTTTTTAAATGCACTCATGTATGTGTGTTGAAAATCCTGGGCGCACATATGCGTTCACTTGGTTCATTTTCGAAACCGGGTGTCATAAATTGGTATCAGAGCCACAAGTTGACCGTAGGATGCAAACTAGATAGAATGGACACTTTAGAGCTCATAGGAGCACTCAAGAATCGAGGTGTTTCTGGTTGGTGTGCTGGTTACTTTGTATTGATTGCTTGTGTGCTTAGTAGAGGATTATTGGATGCTTTAGCATTGCCATGTCCATGTAGGCTAGTATAGGTAGTTGTTTAGTTTCATATCCTTTGATGCATATAGTTGGGGACGTCTTCTAAATTCTTCTCTCTTGCTTCTCTTCAGATGGTGAGGACTCGCAACCAGAGGGATGACAATGATGAGGAGGAGAACAATGGAGCACCTCAGAACAACAATGGACAAGGACCTGCCCAGGGAGCTATCAATATTGAGCAGCTATTGTCCATGCAAAACCAGCTCATGCAGACCATGATACGGACTATGGGACTGGTGCAGGCTAGTAACAACAATAATCAGCCCCACATGCCTCCAGCGCCGCCCCCACCTCCTCATAACCGGTCGGGAGAGTTTATGAGGACTAGACCGCCAACCATTGCTCAAGCTGCTGACCCTATGGATGCCGATGGTTGGCTCAAGTCATGGAGAAGAAGCCAGCTATTGTCCAATGTAGTGACCGGGAAAAGGTTCTATTCGCATCTCATCAACTTGTTGGAGCAGCTACCGATTTGTGTGATTCCTTATGCAATGCACATGAGAACCAAGAGAGGATTACTTGGGCTGAGTTCAAGGGGAGTTTCCGATCTCATTATGTGCCCGAAGGTGTTATGATCTTGAAGAGGCAAGAATTTGAGAACTTGAGGCAAGGAAGATCGAGTGTGGGCGAATACCTCAATAAATTCACTCAACTTTCAAGGTATGCGCCTGAGGATGTGAGCTGGGACAGCCAAAAGCAATATATGTTTATGAGGGGCCTTAACAATGAAATCCAAGTGCAATTGTTGAATTGTGACTATGCCATCTTCCAGAAGCTTGTGGACAAAGCAATTGTTGTGGAGAACAAGGTCCGTGAGATGGAACAAGACAACAAGAGGAAAGCGCCATATCAGGACAGCAACAAGGAAGTAATGTGCGTCCTCGCTTTGCACCACCCAATGCGCCATATTTCAGCTCTTCTGCTCCTGCTCATCGCCCTGGTTATGCACCACGCCAAGACCATTTGGTGCAGCAATGCCCTGTCATGCAAGCACCTAGGCCTCCAATGCCTTTTGGACCTCGTGCTAATTTTCTTGGTGCAATGTTCAGAACCTAGCTCGTCTCAAAAATTCTGGTGCAGCAAAGAAGTGCTATACTTGTGGAGAAGCTGGACACTTTCCACATCAATGTCCTAAGTCAGGCCTTGGTCAAGGAAGCAACGCTCAAAGATAGAACTCAAGACCCAATGGAGTACAGCCGCAAGGGAATCATGGATAGCAAAATTTTCCTCGTGGCAACGTGAACCATGTCTCTACGGAGGAAGCTCAACAAGCGGATGATGTGGTGATTGGTATGTTTCTCGCAAACTCTAGCCCAACGACTATGTTATTTGATTCTGGAGCATCACATTCATTGATTGAATCGAAGTATGTTGTCAAGTATAGTTTGCCTATCTCTCATATGAAGTTTACTCTATTGGTTATGTCTCCTGGAGGAGAGATGAGGACAACTATATTATGTCCAAAACTAAGCCTTAGAATAAGGGGGGTAGTCTTCTTCGCCAACCTCATTGTTTTGGATTCTCAAGGATTGGACATTATACTTGGTATGGACTAGTTAAAGAAGCACAATGGAGTCATTGAATGTGCCACAAAGATGGTGAAGCTGACCAATGAGGAAAGGATCACCATAGAGTTTGAAGCATCTCAACACGCACCAAAGCAATTGGAGCTGAATCACATGGACGGTACCGCAATTGAGGAGATTCCAGTGGTGTGCGAATTTTTGGACGTGTTTCCAGATGAGTTGTTAGGTATGCCACCTGATCAAGACATTGAGTTTGTTATTGATTTAATACCTGGAACTGCACCTATAGCCTCCTAAGGAGTTAGCGAAGCTCAAGAAGCAAATTCAAGAGCAACTAGAGAAGGGTTTTATTCACCCAAGCTCTTCACCTTGGGGAACGCCCGTTCTATTTGTGGACAAGAAGGATGGATCATAAAGGATGTGTGTGGATTACCGTTTCCTCAATGAGGTGACAATCAAGAACAAGTACACCTTGCCACGTATAGAAGACTTGTTTGATCAAATGAAGGGTGCTTGTGTTTTCTCCAAGATTGATTTGAGGTCGGGTACTTCCAAATGAAGATTAGACCGTCGGACATACCTAAGACAACTTTTAGGACGCAGTATGGATCTTATAAGTACACTGTGATGTCCTTTTGATTGACAAATGCACCTGCCTATTTTATGTACCTCATGAATAAGGCCTTCATGGAGTACTTGGATAAGTTTTTAGTGGTGTTCATTGATGATATAATGATCTACTTGAAGGATGAGAAGGAACACGAGGAACACTTGAGGCTCACATTGCAGAAATTGAGGGAGCATCAATTATATGCCAAATTCAGCAAGTGCCAGTTTTGGTTAAAAGAAGTGTCGTTTCTGGGTCATATCATCTCTGGAGGAGGAGTACGGTTGACCCAGGAAAAGTGAGGTACATTTTAAAATGGGAGCCCCCGCAAAATGTAAAGGAAATAAGGAGTTTCCTTGGAATGGCTGGATATTACCATCGATTCATCAAGGACTTTTCCAAGATAGTCAAGCCAATGACGGAGTTGCTAATGAAGGGGAAATCATTTCAATGGACCAAGCTTGTCAAGAATGTTTTGAGGAGCTGAAGAATAGGTAACAACAACCCCAATTTCGATACTGCCAGATGTGAGCAAAAGTTTTGATATCTATTGTGATGCATCAAGACAAGTACTTGGATTTGTATTGATGCACAAAGGTCAAGTGGCCGCCTATGCATCAAGACAATTGAAGAAACATGAGCAGAATCATCTTACGCATGATTTGGAACACACATCCATGGTACACGCATTGAATATTTGGACACTACATCCTTGGTCATAGGTGTGAAATTTACACGGATCACAAGAGTCTTAAGTATCTTTTCACGCAAATGGATCTGGATTTGAGGCAACGAAGATGGTTGGAGCTCATCAAGGATTATGATGTGGGAATCAATTATCGTCCAGTGAAGGCTAATGTAGCGGCCGATGCTTTGAGTTGGAAAGGAGTAAGTCACCAACTCACGGTTCGAGAGTTGCCATCCGAGTTATGTAAGGAGTTTGAACGGTTGAACCTCAGATTTGTGAATGAGATGGGGATGATGGATTAAATCCAACCCTGGAGCAACAGATTCGAGAGGGCCAACCGAAAGATGAGGAAATCCAAGAGACCAAGAAAAGAACCCAAGAAGGGAGAGACTTCAGATTTGATGAGGACGAACATGGCACCCTACGGCTGGGTAAGAGGATTGTCGTGCATAATGTAAAGCATATTACGGAGACAATATTAAAGGAGGCACATGAATCGCCATATTCAATTTACCCGGGTTGTACCAAGATGTACAAATACTTGAAGACTTGTTATTGGTGGGCTAGCATGAAGAAGGACATAGCTGAATATGTAGCCTTGTGTGATGTGTGCCAACGAGTGAAGGCGGAACATCAAAGACCCGCTGGACTATTACAGCCATTGAAAATTCCGGAGTGGAAGTGGGAAGAAATTGGTAAGGACTTTATAGTCGGATTACCGTGAACTTAGTCCAGTTATGACTCCATATGGGTAATTGTGGATCGGTTGACTAAGTCGGCTCATTTCATCCTTGTTAAGACCAAGCATAAAGCTGCACAATTGGCTGAAATATACATAGAGCATAATGTGTGCCGACATGGAGTACCAAAGAATATAGTATCGGATAGAGGTTCTCAATCTACCTCTAGGTTTTGGCAGAAATTGCATGAAACATTGGGAACAAGGTTAACTTTTAGTTTAGCATATCACCCTCAAACGGATGGACAAACCGAGAGGACCAACCAGAATTTAGAGGATATGTTAAGAGCTTGTACTTTAAAGCATGGAAGAAGTTGGGACAAGAGATTGCCATATGCAGAATTTTTGTACAACAATAGTTATACCTTGAAAATGTCGCCCTATGAAGCACTATATAGGAGGAAGTGTAGGACACCTTGGTTCTGGAATGAGACCGGAGAAACTCAAGTATTTGGCCCGGATGTATTGCTCGAAGATGAAAAACAAGTTTTGTTAATTCTTGAAAACTTGAGGGCCGCACAATCAAGGCAAAAAGGCTATGTGGACAATAGGAGAAGGAAACTAGCCTTTGAAGTGGGAGACTTCGTTTACCTCAAGGTGTCTCGAATGAGAGGTCATAAGAGGTTTAACATAAGAGGCAAGATAGCACCTCGATACATTGGACCATTCAAGATTTTGGACAAAAGAGGAGAAGTGGCATATAAGTTGGAGATGCCAGCTCATCTATCAGATGTTCGTGATGTCTTTCATGTTTCCTAGCTCAAGAAGTGTTTAAGGTTACCGGAAGAACAAGTGACCGTATGCTGAGAAACCGGTCAAAATTTTGGAAACTAAGTAGAGAGTCACAAGAAACAAGGTCATCAGATGGTGTAAAGTGCAATGGAAGCATCAGACAGAATCGGAAGCAACATGGGAGCTAGAAGATTATCTCAAGACAGAATTTCCCAATCTTTTCTCTTCTGCGTCGAATCTCGAGGGCGAGATTCAATTTAAGGGGGGTAGGTTTGTAACACCCTCATTTTCATGCATCATGCATCGCATAAGTTCTTATACATGTTTAACATTAATCCACATAAAAAGAAACAAGTTAAAAATGAATTGATAGAAAAACCGCACTTAAGTATTATGGGAAGTTCGGACTAGTCCGATTTTGGTGCGGACTAGTCTGATTTCTCTCTGGACACTTTCGGACTTGTACGACCCAGTGCAGACTAGTCTGGTATTCCAATTCCTTGGAAATTTTGCTAAGTCCCTAGACTTGTCCAGACTTGTTCAGTGTTCCAGCGGACATGTCCGTTTTTCCTTTGACTAAAATCGGAGTTGTCCGGTTTTGGCCAAACTTGTCTGATTTTCCTCTGACCAAGTTAGGACTTGTCCGATATAGTCCGGACCTGTCCTATATCTCTCTAACTAACTTCGGTCTAGTCCATCCTTTTGCGGACTTATCCGATAAATCACGACTTCGAGTTGATCTTTTGTTTCATGACTTGTTTTCGGGTTTTACCTTAAGTGGGCCTAGGGACGTCGTGCCTAACTCTTTTAGAGTCAATGTGGCACCCTAAAACCGACCCCTACTCATCTCAAACCCGAAATCCATCCAACCCTAGCCTCCACCTCTATATAAACAACCCCACCCCTTGGCTTGACATCTATTTGGCACTTTCACCTCACCCAAACCCTAGCTCGTGGATAGCCGCCACCAAGGAGGGAGAAGGAGATCTAGAGTAAGAAGAAGAGGAGGAAACAAAAAAATATCAAGATATCTAGCAACTTCGCGTTCTTCGTCAACAATTCACCATCAAGTTCTTCATCAACCCTAGATTGTAAAGATCCAAGTGTTGCCTCCAAGATCCTTGATTCATTGGAGATTTAAACACCTGGTATACCTTCTTCTTCCTTTTCCTTACGTGGATTCAACCCCAAATCTCCAAATTTACGTCGATCTAGAAAACCCTAGTTCGCTAGTTCTGCGAAGAGCGGACTAGTCTTGTCCCTAGCGGACTGGTCCGATTTTCCTGGTTGATTTCTGTTAAATTAATTCTAAATTGACTCGAATAACCTCCAAAACTGTGTAGATTTGTTAATAACCATTATAATTCATTAATAAACATTAAAAATAACTTATTAACTAGATTTGCCTTGCATTTGCATTAATCGTGCATGTCATGTCATATTGAGTAATATATGTGCATCTATTGATTGTAATTCTTGTCTTGTATGTTTGTTGAGCGGTTTAGATGGTTTTGCGCTAGAGAGTGCAAGGAGGATATACAGCACCAAGAGTTTGAATGTTTTGACCCGAACCAATACCAAGAGCAAGGCAAGTGTCCTTGATCATATTGATCCTGTTTCTAAAATAAATGTTTTGTTTGCAAAACTGCATGCTTGTGTCAATTGGATGGGAGTCATATGGTAGGAAGTTTACTAGCTTTGTTAAACCACCCTTGTCACCTGGAATTCATGGTAGAGAGTCAGGAAGGGTTTTTTACCTTTTTGCTTCCCTTAATTAATTGGGATGGGAAAACAATAGTACACATATAATTATGCATTAATGAGATTATGGTTAAAATGAACTGGTCAATATGACATGGTAATGGGTGATCTAAGCAAGTCTGGTATGTGGATGGGTTGGATGATGTGGTGGTTGCTTGCTTTAGATCTAAGGACAGGTTCATGCGAGAATAAGCCAGGACTACAGTGCAACCACGAGGTTAAGTATGGGTGCGGCGTAACAGATTAATTAGGACTTTGCCAGTGCTACTTGGAATATTAAGGATGCTCAAGGAAGGGATAGTCGGATTGGGTTTGTTGAAGATTGGTGGGACTACCCTGGGATCCGAATGGCTCAAGAGGGGGCCCTTGGTTGAAGATGTGCTCAGTTGGAGGCATCGCCACCGGTGAAACCTCAATGGGGTCTAAATGAGCTAGTACTGCCTTTGTAAAGGCTATTTTGTGATCTTTTGGCCATATACCAAAGTAAGTGTAATTGGCGTAAAGGAGGTTCTTCAATCGTTGACGGGTGATGAAATCACAAACACGTGGATAAAGTAGTACAAACTCTATAGAGTCTAATAAAACTATCATGATAGCCGTGCTCTCGGTTATGAGCACCTGGATGACCTACATTATCAGAGGGACCTGGGATCGGGATGGTTTGGTATTGGTTTTGGGATGGTAATATGGTTTATGGTATTGAATATGGTTAATTGTAATGAGAAATCTGGTATATGGATGATGGTAATGAAATATGGACTGGTATTATGATAATTATATAGTTTATGATGGGTTTATTTCACATACATATAATATATTGCTTTTCAAATGTTTTAATGTACTTTTCAGCACTTAGCCATTATTGTATTCGTCATTTGTATCAGCTACGTGTCATACTTTCCACACATGCTAAGAATGACATGTACTTACCCTTGCAATTCCCCCACCAACAGTTGCAGGTCAGGATTGGGAGTATTACGATGATAATGCGGAGTTCTAGGTCGTATCTACCGTCAGCTTGCCTGCGTAGTGTTGGAGCTGCGCTATCCCTTTTGCTTAGTTTGCTTATTTAGTTTATTTCCGCTGCATTAGTTGAACTTGTCATTGATATTCATTAGAGCCTATACTCGAGGATAATATGGTTTGTGTAATAAAAGAGTTTAATTAATCTTATCTGTGGTAATTTTATGTATATCCTTTTGTGAATGCACTCGTGTATGTGTGTTGAGCATCCTGGGCACAAATATTCGTTCACTTGGTTCATTTTCAAAACCTGGTGTCACAGGCAGGCACCATCTCAGCGTAGGACCTTGTCTTGAAGACTTGGCCCTCACGCATCACAGCACCGGAGGTGTTTTGTGTCTCAGCAGGTGACTTCGCTGCCTTTTGGGGCACGTCGCACCCACATTATGTCGAGACTCTCGATGCATGATCTGCTGTCAGAACTCGACCACCGCTATAGCTAGCAGGAAGGTCGCATCCACATCGAGTGTGCTCATGAAAGGCAGGAGGCTCGGGAAAACCTTCCTTCTTCGGGAGTGGGAGGCGGTTGTTCAGCCCGTGCGATGCACCTATGCATGGTCCACTAGCCCCATATGTTCCGTCTTCGTTTGTTAACCCTGCCGAATTCCTGCAGATATACTCCACTGCCATTCTAGCAGTGGCTGGCAATGAGGCCGTGATGGCCAATTACTTTCCGGTAGCTCTGACTGGAACCACCACATCCTTGTTCATGAGTCTGCCTCCTGACTTTGTCAACAGTTGGGCGGAGCTATGTCAACAGTTCACTGCCAACTTCGGGAGTTCCTACACCCGGCCCGGCACCAGACTGGACCTTTTTGCTGTGAAGCAAACATCGGGAGAATCGTTGTGGTCCTTCATCCAACGATTTTATCAGGTACACAATACCATTCCCTCTATCTCCAACACATCTATCATCGTGGCATTCAGACAGATTGTCAGAGATAAGAAGATGTTGCAGAAGCTGGCGACGAAGGAGGTCACCAGCGTCACAGAGCTATTCAGCCTGGCTAACTAGTGCGCCCGAGCTGCTGAGGGTCAGGAAATGCACTCTAAGACAGCTCTAGAGGCTAATAAAAAGTCCTCCAAAGCTGAAGCCACTACCTCCAGTAGTGGAAAGAAGAAGAAAAAGTTCAACGGCAAGAAGAAGCCGTTGGCTGACACACCTACTACTGCAGCAGTTGTAGCTCCTGGTGGCCGGGGGCCACGCCCCGAAAAGTGAACTCGACCTTCGTCGGAGGATGGCGGTGGTTCAAAGGTGTGGTGTCCAATCCACAAAATGGACAAACACAGCCTAGAAGACTGTCGGGAGGTCCAAAACCTTGTCGAGCGCTACAACAAGCACCGAGAAGAAGCTTCTTTCTGTCAATGGAAGGAAAAAAAAGTTGACGAAACTCCGACTGAAATGGAGCTAGGTTTTTAGGACCCCAAGAAGGTCTTGATGGTTGTGTACAACACAATCGACGACGATTCTGACGTCCGTGACAACGAGCGTCAGAAGACCCTCAACGCCATGTATGGAGGATCCTCGGACATCACCTCCCTCCACGTCCTTAAGACCATGAGGCGGAAAATGGCTTCTGTAGCTCCTACCGCCAAGGCAGAACCACATCGGAAGTGGATGGACACTCCCATCACTTTTGATGCAACAGACTACCCCAAGAACATGGTCGGAGCTGGCCAGCTGCCACTAATGGTGTCTCCAACAATCAACAACATCCAACTCTACCATGTCTTGGTAGACAGAGGCGCAACGCTCAACCTCTTGAGCTTTGATGAATTCATGAAGATCCAGCTCCAACTCTCGGACCTTCACCCCTCAAGAACTTTCTTCGGGGTAGGTCCGGGGGCCATCAGCCCTCTCAGATCCATTGCACTCCCAGTGACCTTCGGGACTCGGGAAAAGTACAAGACCGAGAAGTTGGTCTTCAACGTTGCTCACATCAGTCTGCCCTTCAACGCCATCTTGGGTGGGCCCACACTATATAAGTTCATGGTTGCAGCTCACTATGGCTACTTGGTTTTGACGATGCTGACACCTTCGGGCGTTCTCCAAATCAGCGGAGATTGCACTGTAGGAGTCACCACGCTGGAGGAACTCCATGCACTTGCCACGATGCAGGAAGGAACCTCCACCAAAGAGCTAGCTGCTCAACCTCCTAGCACTCGTCATCAAGGCTCGACCTCTGCACCACGTGTGCAACCAAGCGGCGACACCGAAGTTCCCGTCAAGGTCGTCCAAATTAGATCTGATGCTCCCCAGACCACCCGTATATCGGGAGGTCTGGACAAAAAATAGGAACTCGCGCTCATCACTATCCTCTGGGTGAATGTTGACATGTTTGCCTGGCAACCGTCACGAATGCTTAGGATCCCTAGGGAGGTGATTGAGTGCAGCCTGAAGATTTATCCTGACACATGACCAGTACACCAAAAGTCCTGGAAGCAATCAGTCAAGCGGCAAAACTTCATCCGATGGGAGATCAAGAAGCTGCTCGAAGTTGGTTTCATTCGGGAGATTCATCACCTGAGATGGGTGGCAAACCAAGTTGTTGTACCCAAGGCTTGGATGTGTATCGGCTACACCACCTTCAATAAGGCATGTCCAAAAGATCCATTTCCACTACCCAGAATATATCTGATAGTGGACTCCACTTCCGGGTGCGAGCTATTGTGTTTCCTCGATGCATATTCCGGATATCATCAGATCCAAATGCCTAGGGAAGATGAAGAGCATACTAACTTCATAACAGTAGATAGATTATATTATTATACTACCATGCCTTTTGGTCTCAAAAATGTTGCTTCAACTTTTGTGCGAGCTATGCACAAAACCTTTGGACAGATAATTAGGGACTTGGTGGAGGTGTACGTTGATGACATCGTTGTCAAGGTCAAGAACAAGGAATCACTCCTTGACAACCCGCAAGCTGTCTTCAAAAACTGTGCATCACACGCACCAAGCTGAACCTTGACAAGTGTGTCTTTGGGGTTAGCTCCAGGAAGCCCCTTGTTTTCTTGGTGAGTCACCGAGGAATTGAGGCGAACCTGGCGAAGATCAAGGCTATTGAAGATATGCGGCCCCAAGCCCAAATAAAGGATGTCCAGGAGTTAACTGGATGTCTAGCTGCGCTCAGCCGGTTCATCTCAAGATTGGCAGAGCAGGCGTTACCTTTCTTCAAACTTTTGAGGAAGTCAGGGCCATTACATTGGTCTGAAGAAGCAGAAAAGGTGTTCCAAGAGCTCAAGCAACTCCTCACCACACTACCAATCTTGGTAGCTCCGAACCCTGGTTTGCCTTTACTGCTTTACATTTCTACAACTACGGAAGTTGTCAGCATGGTGCTGGTCACAGAAAGAACGGATCCACTTCCAGTTCAGGAGCCCAGACCCCTCGAGGAGGGTCCGAAGCTACCTAAAGGCGAGTCTGGATCCCAACCCCTAGGCACTGATCATAAAGGTGAAATACTCGAGGATCAACCTCTCTCATCTTTGGGAGTTCACACAACTGTTCAAGAAGAACCTAACCCCTCCGGAAGGGCTCGGGAATATCAACAAGAAGGTACGGACCCCTCCGGGAAGGTCCGAGAAGATCAACAAGAAGGTCTGGATCCCTCTGAGAGGATTCGGGTTAATGAAGAGGAAGCTCCGGGCCCCTCCGAGAGGGTCCGGACTGTCCAGCAGCCAGTGTACTTCATCAGTGAAGTACTCCATGACGCCAAGAATCAATACATTGAGGTGTATAAGTTGCTTTACGCAGTTCTTATTGCCTCAAGGAAGCTTCGTCATTACTTCCAAGCTCACAAGATATCAGTGGTAACCTCCTATCCACTGCGTGCTATATTGCAAAATCCTAATTCTACTGGGAACATCGCCAAGTGGGCAGCGGAGCTAGCAGAATTCGATCTCGAATCCTGCCTCAACAAGCAACAAAGAGTCAAGCCTTGGCCGATTTCATGGTGGAGTGGACAACTTCTCCATCAAATCCTGGGGGCCCTAGTGAGCATAAGCCGGAGCTCAAGGTCCCGGTCTTCACCGAGCCTCATTGGACACTCTACTTCGAGGCTTTGTGCAAAAGCAGGGGTCAAGGCTAGAATACTTCTCCTTGCTCCGACCGGGGAGAAGGTCAAATATATGGTGCACCTTGATGTCAAGGTGACCAATAACATGGTAGAGTATGAAGCTCTCATCTATGGGCTCAAGGTGGCGCTATCTTATGGAGTCAAGAAGATGCTAGTGAAGGGTGACTCACAGCTCATCATCAAGCAAGTCAAAGGTGAATGTAGCTGCAACAACCCTCAACTCACTGCCTATCTCCTTGAAGTTCAGAAGCTCCAAAAAGACTCCCACGTCCTGGACCTCTGCCATGTGCAGCGTCTCAACAACGCAGAAGCTGATGAACCGTCGACGAATGCTTCAACCGAAGCTCTGGCTCCTAACGGGGTCTTTGTCCAGAGATTGTCAAGACCAACCACTCTGCCCACCGAATTGAGTGAAGGGGGCAAGACCAGCACCTCGAAGCTGGCGGTCCCGGTGGCCCTATTACCATGGCGTCCACCAAGGGTCGTAGGTGCTGCAGGAAGCTCTAAGCAACCCAACATGCAAGACTCAGAGGCTCAAGTTAGATCCAATGCATGGAGCTCAGAGATCCAGAGCTGCCTGAAAGACAACCACCTTCCTGAATATGGTGTATCCGCTGACTGGATCGTCATATTGGCTAAAAGATACAAGCCGGTAGAAGTGGATCTCTATCAGCGCAGCGCCAACGACGTCCTAATGCGGTGCATTGCAAGGGAAGAAAGCAGCGAGCTCCTCGCGAAAATCCATAGAGGCGAGTGTGGGAACCACGTGTCTTCCCGCACGCTGGTCAAAAAAGCCTTTCGGCATGTCTTCTGCTGGCCTACAACACTCTAGGATGCAGTCGAGTTGGTGAAAATGTGTGTAGCGTGCAAGTTCCACGCAAAACAAATACACACACCCGCTTAGTCACTGCAAATGATACCTCCTATATGGCCATTCACTGTGTGGGGCATGGACATCTTGGGACCTTTCCCAAAAGCCTTCGGAGGTTACAGGTTCTTGTATGTCGCCATCGACATGTTCACCAAGTGGCTGGAAGCTACTCCAGTTGTGACTATCTATAAGCAATCAACAATAAAGTTCTTGATGTCCATAGTCTGCAAATTTGGAGTTCTGAACATAGTCATTACTGACAACGGAACCCAATTTACAAGTGCAGCATTTCAAGAGTATTGCGAAGACCTTTGCATTCAAGTCAGCTACGCATCAGTATCTCACCCGGTAAGTAATGCCCTAGCTGAGAGAGCAAACACAGAAATATTGAAAGGACTCAATATGCGCACCTATGAGCGATTGAAGAAACATGGAACCAATGGATCGAGGAGCTTCCGTCCGCATTGTGGGCGAGCAGGACAACACCTAACCGGTCAACTGGAGAGACTCCTTTCTCTCTAGTGTACGGAGCTGAAGTAGTCTTTCCTCTGGAGATCACCATGGGGTCACTTCGAGTCTGAACATTCGATGAAGCCAAGCAGGACCAGCACCGGCGAGAAGACCTTGACCTCGTCGACGAGGGAAGGTGCCAAGCAGTTGTTCAGAATGCACGTTATCGCTAGACACTCCAGCGCTATCATCAAAGGCATGTGCGCAACCGACAGCACGAGGAAGGCGATCTAGTACTACGGAGAATACTAACTCGTGAAGGGATGAACAAACTTTCACCCCGCTGGGAAGGTCCCTTTCGAGTGATCAAAGTATCCCGTCCCAGATGCATTCACTTGGCAACTGAGAATGGGACCCTTCTTCCTAATCCTTGGAACATCGAGCACCTGCGTAAGTTTTATGCTTAGTATCACGGAGGATAGTCTGTATTTACATGCAATGTAAATTATACAGTCTATACACAGAGCAAAGTAGGTCATCCATAAGAACATCCAGACCCCTCTTAGAGGGTCCAGGAAGTTTATGCAACACTTGACACAGTCACATCAGTAAAAGTGTAGCTATCTGCTCTGGGTTTGTACAAGATGTATATCACACTTAGCCTGGTTCCGTACCCTATGTGTGTCCCTGTCTCCCCTGTAATTCGGACCTATAATGAAAGACATTGTTATGTGAAAGCAGACTCCACGTGCAGTAATTTTGTACAGGCCCATTCTCCTTTATTTATCCTTCTCCTTCTTGTCTATAATGAAGTTAAGCAATTCTTTTTGACCTTTAGTCCAAGTTACTCATATGTTATACAAGTTATATTCTTTTTTGGATCTTAGTATTGCTGGATGGTCTACTCTCCTGAACGCCAAGCCAACACAGGTTTGGAATGCGCTGTTGACTTAGCCTGGTCCATCACCCTAAGTACGCTACTCTACCTACATTCCGGCAGGCCTCAGTAGGGCAGGTCCTAAAAGCATTCAGATTTGGAAAGATTACATCAATGTGCTTGTTATCATATCGACTTTCTTCGGATCTAAAATTCAAATAAGAACAGTAAGTCACAAAAGAGTTATAGACAATAGGATAAATTTTACGGTTTTTATTGTTTTTTGATACGCAGGAAAAATGAAAACTCATGATGATGGTGGATGATGCCGGAGCCACCAAGCTCTGACAACCCCCAAGGGGGCCCCGCTGTCGATGTTTTAAATGTTGAAATTGGGCCCCGTCTGAGCTAACAAGCTCTAACATCCCCCAAGGGGGCCCGCTGTCGATGTGAAAGACAGTGACAATTCAAGCGAATATGGTGAAGAAATCACCCCGAGGGGATTCACCGTCGATGTACTCGATGTTGATGGTGGATATCGTCGAAGCTTGGAAGCTCTGACAGCCCCAGGGGGCCCGCCGTCGACGTTCTGTGCGTTGACAATGGGTGCTGTCGGAACTATAGAGCTCCAACAACCCTAGTGGGCCCACCATTGATGTATTGTGCATTTATAGTGGACGCCATCAGATCTATCAAGCTCCGAGAACTCCCAGGGGGCCCGCCGTCAATGCAATAAAAGTTCCCTGGAGATGTCGGATGTAAACGTCGGACCTAAAAGCTAAACATGTTGGCTACAAGTTTGAAATGTTCAAGTCATTGAAACATTGTCAAAACCTTTTGGTACATGTTCACAATTAAATTGTGCACATCTACCAAAGGGCCAACAAGATAAAGTACATTGTATTGAAGACAAACAAAAATGGAAATCATTCATTCAAAGAATGAATTTCATTCATCTGAAGTACTAGATTAGAAAATAAGTGTTATAGCAAAAAGGGAAAAGGGAAATGTCCTAGCTACTGGAGGGTATGTTCTGCGAAAAAACAAAGCAACCTTCTTGGCAGCTTCTTGGACGGTAGTCCTGGCGACATCTTCCTCTTTGATTATGGGTCCTTAGAAGACCGAATTTAAAGAGAGTTGGGAGTCTCGACTCTTATAACATGCCAGAACATATTCGGCAATGTTCTTGGCCAGAGATTTCCCTTCTGTCTCTAGCTGGTTGGTGATGACATCACCCATTGCATCGAGTTTGCTGCCAGCAGGGCCATGTTCCACAAGTGTCTGGTCCAGCTCCTGAGCTGGATTATCAGGACGTAACAGGCAGAAGCCAAGCGGCACCAAATCCATGTCGGCATGCCCCAGAAAATCCTACACCTGTCGGGACTCAGTTGACCTTGAGCTCCGTAGCTCCTCTAGTGACCTTCCGGCCACCGCAAGCTCCGAACCGTCCCGAGCGAGGCGCTCGACCACTTTGTCATGTTGCTGAATACTTTCAGCTATCTACGTTTCGCAATCAGCGAGCTCTGTCTCCCAGAGGTGCATGCGGTTCCACAGTTCGGCCAGGTCATTCTCCCTGCTCCTTACTTTCCCTTCTCTGGTGGCAACATTAGCTTCTCTTTTAGAGAGATCCCGCCCCAGTTTCCAGTACTTCTCTTCCTCTTCCTTGTACGTAGATCAAGCTTTTTTTGCGGTCAACCAAGTTTTGCTCTCCCAACGACAGTTTCTGGGCGACCTCCTCCTCTCTATTCAAAATATCCTCTTGCTGTTCCAAGAGTTTTTCTTCCTGTTCATTGAGACCTTCCTGGCACTTGAGAAGCGTCTCATGGGAAGTTTTGAGGTTGTCATGGCGGTCATTCGCCGCCTCGTTGGCCTCTTTAACCTGCTCAAACATCGCCCGAGATTGGTCATTGAGAGCCTTGTTCAAACCTTCCTTCTCAGTGATCAAGCACTCATACCCTGCCAGTCGGGCCTTTTCGCGGTCTATCTAGGTTTGTTGGTCCGCCAGCATCAACTGTGTTAGCTTCGTCTAGAAGTGAAGCCTATTGTGCCAACGCCTCAAGGTGTGGCGCTCTTCTTCGAGGACCTTGCTTTCGTGGTCGAAGGTGATTGAACTTGACGGATACTAGAGCAGCCATTGTCGATAGACAACGCCAGAGGGATAGGCCCTGGACCTGCCGGGGTCTTCACCGCCGACTCCAGGGGGTCTTCAAGCAAAAAAATTGTGTCCCACGCCATAAGCACGGTCCCTTGCGGTTCTGCATTACTAGGGCCGCCCTATGGAAGCTCTTCTACTTCTACCGGCGCCAAAGAGGGTCCCACCAAGGGAACTTTAACCTCTGGTGCTCACACCGAAGTTTCCCCCCGTCAGATCTTCAACCGTCGGCTATGTGGATGGAGGGCCAGCCGCCAACTCTTCCGTGTGCACCGCCTCAAGCATGAGCGCCTCCAGAGTAGTTACCTCTGGAGCGGATGATGGAGCTTCATCTGGAGCCCCTGTCGCTGCTGGCTCAGGCGCCTGTACATGAACGATCTCCGACATGGAGGTCGAAGCCTCAACTCTCTCCGGCACGGAGGCTGGAACTTCGAGCACCTCTGGCTTAACCGCCGAATCTTCAGCCACTTCTGGCATGGGTGCCAGAGCTTTTGTTACCTCTGTCTCTAGTGTTGGAGCTTCCGCCACCTTCGACTCATGCACCAGAGCTTCAATCTCTAGCACTACAGCTGGTGGTACTTCTTCATCAACTTCTCCCTTGTGGTCCGGCGCTACCACGGGAGCCTCTAGCGTCTCCTCCGGATCCAAGTCTAGGACAGCTGGCGCTGGAGCTGCCGTGTCTTCTGCGAAAACTTTGGGAGGCTCACAGGTTAAAGTCGGAGCTTCTGCAGGCTCAGCTTCAGTCGCAGCAGTAGGTACCGAAGCCTCGGACTTCTTTCTCGACACCCTAGAAACAAAAGGTCGGAGAGATTAAAGATATAACAAATAAAAGTCTAGCACCTCAAGGTGACTGACGACACTTACGTGGGGATGCTACTGCCCTAGTCGTCGCGGAATCTCTTCTTCTGAGGCTTGGAGTCAGAGCCCACCAGATCTGGTGAGACAAAAACCTCAGACCTTGGCTGGGAGCTAGCTGCAGCAACTGGAGTCTTCTCAGCCGGAACCTCCCTTGGCTGGGAAGGACTTCCGGATCAAGATCCCACAGCTGGCACTAGAGCCCGAGTTGACATGCCGGAGCTTGAGTCTCTTGAGGGCGTCAGCATCGAAGCAAGCGTAGCCACCGAAGACCTCCTTCACTGGGGAGAAGGAGCTGTTGAAGTTAGAGCTGACTTGATGGGGCTTCCTTCAACATTCCTTATCTTCCTCTTCTGGCTGGAAGACTCGGCCGGCTCCTTGCCCTTGCCCTTGCTAGTGTCATCCACTTTCTGGCTTGGGTTAGTGGGGGCCATCCTCTCAGAAGTCCCGGGGATCGCTACCCCGGAGGTTGACCGCCTCTCCACCACGTGAACGTCATCCAACAATGGTATTCTTCTTCAGAGCTCCCTACTGATCTCTGGAATCATGTTCAGAGGTAGGAGAGTAGCCGGCGGAGCCAAGGCGTCGGGGGAAATTACTCCATTCTGGAACTTCTTCAGATGGAGCTTCAAGGCTTCATCATCAAAATTGGAATTAAAAACGGTTTCAATCCGGTTGTCATCCATCACACTATTGAAAGCCCATGTGGGCCACTCCGTTGTCTTCAGCAGAGCCCACCTGTTCACCAAGAAATTGCCGAAGACCATTTTAGGGGTCACTCCATCCTCGACGCATTCTTAGATCATTGCCCGGATGAGCTTGTATGCATCTTATAGTTCTGGAACTGTGTTCCATGCGTTAGTGTTGACATTGGGAAGACCTTGGGGGCAGCTCCAGCCTCTTGTGCTCCTCCACGGCGATGATCACCCAATCCTTCTTCCAATCGTCCCACTTGCCGGATGGGAAGGAGTTCAAGTACTTGAAGGGGCAGTTTTTCTGCTTCACGAAGTAGTAGAAGCCGAACAGCTCCGTCGCCTTTCCGGTGGTATGGGCAGTGAAGGAGGTCTAGAACAGCTAAACGCAGGGAGGCACACCCACTCACATCTTGCATAAGTGGATGAAAGTTGCCACTAGCAAGAGAGAGTGGGGGCCACAGTGATGTAGCTTGAGGCCATAGAAGTCCAGCAGCATCAAGAAGAAGCTTGAAAAAGGTGGGATTAGACCCACCATAGTGTACGCTGAGAAGTACACCATATCTTCGGGGTGCTACTTCTTAAAGGGGAGCTTGCCGAAGAGGATGTCGCCGTTGAAGGAATCACTGGACCACCCCATGTAGGTCCGGACCTTGGAGAAATCTTCCTTGGTCTTGATCCTACTGCGGGGAAGACCCAACTCCATCGTGCCAAAGTGGAGCGAAAGAAGAGAAAGCTATGAGAAGGGTGGGAGGCTCTGAGCGCAAGTTTCATTGAAAGCGTAAAGATTACTCAAACCGTGCGGGCTTTCCTTCTTAAGTAAGCCTCCACAACGCTTTGATGGAAAGCACAGTGGGACAAAGGTCACGATTTAAAAAATCTACCCTGCCAGTGACAAATGGGCCCAGGTCCACTTTGGCAGAAAGGCCAAAGCTATTACCCCAGGTGAACCGTTGTCATGATGGGTGGTTGGAAGTTCGAGGGCAGCGGCGTGACAAGGCGTGCAAAATCGATACGGTTTTTGCATTGGGAACCAGGGACCATCAATTGCATGAGATCTGCACGTGAAGATCTCACCTGCCGCATTCAAAAGAAGCCAAGCCACAATGGTTTAACAGCAAACCATCGCCCCAACGGCACATCAGAAGAACTTTGAAGCCAAAACGCGGGAATCGAAGATGGCCCCACCTCCGGTAGAATAAATTAACCCAAAGGGTTTCTCCAAGAGGTGGGCCCGGGGGCCACTATCATTACCCTACATACTGGGTACCCGATGATACCGCAAGAAAAGCTAAGGAGTTCCACCCTTTCAAGTTGAAGACCTCTGAAGGCCGCACGTGTTACACAGTACTGGACCTGCCTCCCTCGTTTGGTTAGCTCCGGCACTGACATGTGTAACATAAGGCTGGACCTAACTCCCTTCATTGGGAAGCTCTGGTCTTGCCACGTGTTCAGTGACCCCGGACCTAACCCCCCGTAGAGGGAAGCTCTGGTGCTGCCACGTGTATAGTGGCTCCAGACCTGCCTCCCCACGATAGGAATCTCCAGAGCCTCCACGTGTCAAACCTCCAGAGCTAGGACTTCAATGGAAGGCTCAAAGATCTCCAACGGCTCGGACTTTCAAGGGACAATTAAAACGTGCAAGACCTGAATATATGTCATTAATGCTATACTAAAGACACACGATCAGTGGACTGTTAATAGGGGTAACACCGTCATTAAGGTGCATTATCACTCTTAATTACGCTTCATACTTGTATATCGTGTATTAGCTGTTAATTACCCAAGGGCCACATGTCGGGCCAGACAATAGTTGTAACGGCTAATCCTTAGACTATAAAAGGGATGTGCCGCACGGCACACAGGGAGGCAAGCTAATACGCTCACAAGCGCCAGACAGATTCATACATACACACAACCCGTGGAGTACGTTGTTACGCTCAGGCGGCCCGAACCATGTAAAATCATCGTGTCATCATCTTGTTCATAATTTCACTTGCGCCCCAACCAATAAAGAACCTCCGTGGGATACGAACTAGTAAATCGTGGAAAAATATCCTAATGCAATGATTATGTTGCGTGGCGATAGATCCTAAGGCCACAAACTAGTAAATTGTGGCAACAGATCCTAATGCAACGATTGTGTTCCATGGCAATAGATCCTAACGCCACGAACTAGTGAATCATGGAAAAAGTTTGTAATGCAATGATTATGTTCCATGACGATAGATCCTAATGCCACAAACAAGTACAATCGTGGAAACATATCCTAATGCAACGATTGTGTTCCGTGACGATAGATCCTAATTCCACGAACTAGTGAATCGTGGAAAAAGATCCTATTGCAACGATTGTTTCTGTGGTGATAGATCCTTGCGCCACAAACTAGTGAATCGTTGCAAAAGTTCCTAATTCAAAGATCGTGTTCCGTGGCGAGAGATTCTAATACCACGAACTAGTGAATCGTGGGAAAAGACCAAGCTTACTGCAATGATCTTTTTGTTGCAGTACAATCATTGCAACAAGGCCAAATCCTTGCAGTGCTAGTCTATCGCCTTTGCTATGGTTCCCGTTGGTCAAATGATCTGGAAGGCTGCTGAGCCTGTGGCTGAAGAGGTGCCTCCACCTCTGACTCTGAGGACTCTGAGTCATCACTCAAAATTAGAGGATTCATAAGATATATAAATTAAGTACTAAATAAATCTAATAAAATATGATTGGTAAATAAAGTACATCGGTGTGCTCCAATGTGAGGGGCAAGCCTGCTAGCTCTGGGGGCACGTGTCTCAACAACTGAGACCGTCTGCTCTCTTCTGACGAACTAACCCAAAAAGGGTGTTGTGTGAGTTGACAAACCCCCTGACGTTCTTTTTGATCGCCTTCCCCTTATCCGATGACATCCTATTTCAAGGAATAATTGATAATCATTGTAACAAAACATACAATGTGAAAGAATAATTGAGGAAAAACTTTACTTGTAGTCAATTTCAGAATTCATCAACATCACGATCGTGGGCTCTGCTCTTCAAACCAGACGACCAAACTTTTTTCATAATTGGCTCTATTTCCGCTTCTCAGAAGATCATACATCATGAGTGTCTTCCGCCAAGTCCTTGACCAGGCTCGACGACAAAAGAGTGTGACAACTTTTCCTCTTGGTAAACCGCATAAACCTCACCATTCAACGATGGATTATCATGGTTATAGATTAAAGCCATGCAAATAAATTAATACTTTATTTTATGTCACAATCCTACATCTATTGGGAAGGATAGGTTCCAAACTCATCCAAGAGTGACCGGGAACAATGTGCTTATGACGAGATGTGGGGTTCGAATCCGAACCAATGTTTGGTAGCATAACCACATTGTTCTTTAACTGCACGTCTAAAAATAGTGCAGCAGAGAACATCAGGGTTATACTGTCAAAATTTTGTTTGAATCTTGCCGCGTATCTTGTCAATAGCACACTCCCTCAGCCACTCCTCGGCTATCAAAAAAAGGGACAGTTCTAGACATCCAAGCCTCACATGCGTAGTGCATGTGATATTTGCCGGTTCAAAACAGGTCACACATAGATTATGTTACCCATGTTGAATCATTCAAGACCATCGTAAATATCTTTTTTACACTACAAAAAACTCGAAAGATTATGTTTGCCAAAGTAACTTATCTGGGCCGGCCGACATAAGTCTAGTAACTTACGTCGGCCAGTGGAAGCCGACGTAAGTCGTATAACTTAAGTCGGCCATGGGCTTGCGGCCGACGTAAGTTACTGGGCTGACAACATTAATGCTGTACTTACATCAGCCCAGGTCCTAGGCCGATGTAAGTAATATGGCTAACGGATGTTCTTAGCTAAGTACATCGGCCCAACCCTACTCCGACGTAAGTTAGAGTGGCCGATGTAACTAGAGGACTTAATCCTACCTGCGCGGCCCGCGCGCGCAGCCCGTTTCACCATTTCACGTTGCGCGCACCTTTTTTTCCTTCCTCCACGCCATGCTGCACCGCCCCTTCCTCCATGCCCCGCCGCCCCACCGCGCCGCTGCCACCATGCTGCGCCGCCCTCACCCCACCGACCGCACGTGGCGCCCGATCGTGTTGTCGCACTGCACCTGCCCCGAGCCGGAGCATCACCGCCATCGAGCCATGCCCCACATCCCTCCTCGTCGTGCCCCGCCGCTGCCAGATAACATCGACTCCCCCTACTCCTCCCCGGCTATAGCACTTCCTCCACGCCTCGCCGCCTCTTCCTCCTCGCACTCTGTCGCCGCACCGCCTCCCTCCTCGTCCAGCCTCGCCACTGACGCCCCCCACCCCAACCCGACACCACCCGCACCCCACCCATACGGGCACCCACACCCGAAGCCCACCACACCCTGACACCACACCACCAACCCGACACCACCACCCCTCATCCTTTCCCCATTCTTTTTATTTTTTCTTATTAGGTTTGATTAAAGTAAGTTAGTTTTGTTAATTATTCTTGTTTAGTTGTATAATAGTTTTTTAATTAGTTTAGAATTGTTTTGTTTTGTTTAGTTTAGAATTGTTAATTAGTTTAGTTTTTTTAGTTTTTTAATGTTTTTGTTAATTGTTTAATGTTTTTGTTGATTTGTTATTTAGTTAGTTTAGATTTCATGATTAATGTATATGTGTTTTGTTAACTAGTAGTTAAATTGATTAATTGTTTAATTATTACTCAGATTGATTAATTGTTTAATTAGTATATGTAAATAAACAGTCTTCAGGCCGATTGGCCCTGCACGGCTCATTTAGGGTCGGAACACGACCATTTAGTAGTCACTTATGCGTATAGACGGGCACGGAGATGAAAAGCGACGGTGATGATGGCAAGCTCCTGCGCGTGGGCAGTGGGTTTGGTCGGGCATAAAGTACGACGACTGTCTCGTAAAGCCATTCGACCGTTAAAGGTGGGCCTAGATGGTTATAACTTAGGATGGCTGACCCAGTTTTCTGTCTCTCTCATTCTTTCCTCATTCTATCTCTCGTTTTCTCCTCTCTCTCGAAAATTACTCGAAAATGAAACATTAACATAACATGTACATTATATGTTACCCGTTTCAAACTGGCCCGTCTCACATGCGTTACGCATTTGAGACATGTCGGTTCAGAATTTTCCCTTTTTTGGGCAGTCTGGGAGCGACCGAGGGGGCGTGGCTTGTGACGAGACGTGGGTCAGGATCTGGACGAGATTTCGATGGCCAGTTCTTCCCTGCTGCACCATTTATGGGCATGTAGTTGGAGAACAGCAATGTTATATTGCCGAAATTTTGTCCGAATCTAGACCGCGTGTCTCGTCATGAGCATGCTCCGCTCAGACACTCTTGGGTGGGTTTATGACCTATCCTTTTCAATAGATTTAGGTTCGTGACATTAAACAAAGTATAAAGTAACAATAACTTCCTGGGCTTTAAACTGTAGAGTCAAACATTACTGAAGACCGCAGTTGGATGTATAGTGGTTGGAAGGGCAGAACTGGTGGTCACTCAGATGAGTGGTATGCCAAGACAGAAGCTTTTGTAGAATGAGCTATTTTGTTGTCAAATAGCGATAAGGCATGGAGCCCATGTACAAAATGTCGGAACGGGATGTTTTTGGACAAAATGGAACTTTCGATGTACTTGTCTCGAAACAGTTACTTGTCACATTATGAGTTGTGGAACTTCCACGATGAGACAACTTCTCAAGCTTTACAAGAAGTGGAAGCGGACGATGATGATGACACAGAGGTTGATGTGATGGATGAGATGCTAGAAGATATACGACCGAAGCATACAGAGGATCCTCCTATAGCGTAGATTATGATTGGGAAAACGCGCCAATCGACCCCCAAGCTGTGTACGCAAGTAGAGATGAGAAGGCCCATGGACAGTGAGTTGGCCATTTGTTTCATTTCATTTTATATCTATATTCTTTGACTTAGTATTTTTCATTCTTTTGCAGGTTTTCCATTTTTGATGGAGTTGTCGACTTGAGGTTGGCGCGTCCTCCGAGCGGCGCTTCATAGACACAAACCTCCGTCAAATGGTCATCTCTTGCAGACCTAATTGGAGCTCATTGCCTTGAAAGAGATGATGGTGCAGACCCAGGTAGAGCTGGAGAGGTCTAGGGCGGAGTATGAGAGGGTGAGGGAGGAGTAAGAAAGGTTGAGAGCCTTCGAGATGGTCACGAGCTTGTACATGGCTCAGATGCAAGCAACGGTGGCAGCAAGTAATTTAACAACCGTAGTTTAATTTCATAGCATTTCAATAACATATATCTTCTAATATTTTTCAATGTCGGACTCTTTCTCAGTAGAGCTGTCAGTAGATCGGGATTTCTCTATTTCTGCTGCCGCATGTGACCCCGGCACAGACGCCCGTAGCATAGATGCCCCTGGCGTAGGTAATTAATGTTGGTGATATGCCCAAGAGGCAATCATAACAATTCGCGTTAAGGCCTCTTGGATATTTGATCCATAAGCAATTCGGGTACTCATGGGCCTGCGACCCAAAAGCCCATTAGTACACCTATAAATATGAGGGGTAGGGTTAGGGGTTAATCACTCCACCACGTGAGAGCCCTAGCCGCCACCCCTCGAAGGCCTCACGCTGACATCCTTGCCGCGCGCGCGGTGCTACCACACCGGTGCACGACGTTCGTCCCCATACGTGTGGACTCCGTGGAGGCGCTTCTACTACTGTTGTGCCGATCGGCTACGACGAACGAGATCGTCTACCTGCCGCCGTGACGAGGAGGAGACGAACAAGATTATCTACTTCCCCTACACCGACGCGCGTTTACATTCTGTTGTGCTGCGCGTCTAGTGGTAATGATCTATGACCTCTGTACTCATATGTTTCCTAGGTGATGTGGTAGAATTGTTAGAGTAGCAAACCGCTAATTTCCCAACAGCGGGGTCAAAGCCGACTTGCATAGTTTTGGTCTGGATCTTATTAGTAGATGGGATCTACTGCAGACTTGTTCATACGATGAATTTTATCGCACAATTTTTTGGTATGGAATTGGTTAGAGTAGATTGTGATTGTATATGACTAAAGGGTCACTTTGTGCTCCTTCTCTGTTGTGTTCGCAAAGTGTCCCTACGAGCTGGAATCACCATCAGGAGTAATCGCGTACATAGCCAACAGATTGAGCCAATAGACCACGATCATGTGTCGCGATCTACTCATGAATAACCAATCACATTGAAAACTGAGGCATTCTGAATGGCTCAAATTCAGGTTGATTTGATCAATCCAATGAGATTTTTATAGTGATTTCATAGATGTGACCTATGTAATTCCATTTGGTGTCTGCTCTAGTGATATCACAGAATTGTTTCACGATAGAAATCGTTCCACACTTAGATCATTTTTACAGGGAATGATGTTAATGGTATGGCCTTAATGTGATGTGATGATCTGTGTGCAATATTCGTGCAGCCTGCGTGTTGCAAATTTAACACAATGGGGTTGAGGTTGTCACATAATTGTATAACGACCCGCGTGTCGACCTGTGATGCTCGATTTCTCATGTATTTTATTTGGTAGCTATTAGTTGTACTAGCTTCTTTTATGATCATGGAGATGTCTTCAAGCATGGTGGAGATGGAGATCAACACAAGAAGGGAGGCATGGCAGCTCAGATTATGATGGATCCATGGTGATGGAGACCACAATGATTCTAAAGGCCATACTATTCACAATGTGATATGATCATATACCTATGATGTTTACGTACTACTATTCTTTTCATGATTTTCATATGGTGGATGTTTTGTCATGATAGAATAGCCTCCCTCGGAAAAGTTGAGTATTTGATGCCATTTACCAATAGCTGCACCTATGTTATTTTGATCGTTGTGTGGTAGGTTTGCCAAAGCAAGGTACCATCATCTATCATAATGCATAGGGTGAACGTTGGACATTCACATGCATAGTGTTGGTTTACTGAACAAAGCTATCAAAATGGTTTTGGGCTTTATGGCATAGAGTTGGGAGCCGGGGCATTGGATGTCACCCAACAAACAAGAGTCATATAGGGATATGATTAACAATGGTTGTTTACCTATGTCACTAATTTCCTAGCAGTGAAGCCAAAGCTCACTAGGAATTAGTGAATATGGATCTTGGACCACTATATGTCGTTAGAGGGAGGACGATACTCATATAGTGGTAGTATCTTTTATTAAACTGTTAATAAATGATTCATACATAACATAGTGCTAAAACCTTGCATATTTATGTTCTATTGTAGATCATGTCTGCTAGTAACGATTCCAGTTTCAATTTGTGATCTGTACTTGAAAAGGAAAAGCTCAATGGAGCTAACTTTATCGATCGGTACCGCAATCTGAGAATGGTTCTTAGGCAAGAGAAAACTGAGTACGTTGTTCTGCAGCCCTACCTAGATGACCTCCCAGCTGATGCAACCAATGCGGCAGGTAGAGCTTACACGAAGCACTGCGATGATGCACTTAATGTAAGCTGCCTCATGCTCACCACTATGTCCCATGATCTGCAAAAACAGTATGAGCATACAAATTCTTATTCTATTATTTAGGGACTGCGTGAAATGTTTGAGAATCAAGCTAGGACTGAGAGATTCAAAATCTCAAAGTCCTTGTTCTAATGCAAGCTGGCGGAGGGTAGCCCGATCAGCCCTCATATAATCAAAATGATCGGTTACATTGAAACTTTGGGCAAAATTGATTCTGAACTCAAGAATGATCTGGCTATTGACGTCGTTCTCCAATCGTTCCCACCGAGCTACGAGCCATTTATATTGAATTTTCAAATGAATGGCATGGTGAAAACTTTGGCTGAATTTATGGGATGCTGAAAACAATCCATGAAAGCATTAAGAAAAATGCCATCATGTGATGATGGTACAAAAGGAGAATAAAAAGAGTAAGTGTGTGACGCATCCTAAAGGCAAAGGCAAGGGAAAGATTCCCGATGAGCCTTCAAGCTCAAAGTGTAAGCCAAAGGGCAAATCTGGCCCTTCTCTTGATGATGAATGCTTTCACTGTCATGATAATGGGTACTGGTCCAGAAACTGCAAGAAGTACTTGGAGGATATGAAGAAAAAGAAGGGAAGTGAGACTTCCGCTTTAGGTATAAATGTTATAGAAATTAACATTGCATTATCTTCTAGTGAATCATGGGTTTTGATATTGGATTGATGATTCACACTTACAAATCGTTGCAGGGTATAAGTGAGACTAGAAGATTTGCAAAAGGCGGGTTGGATGTTCGTGTCGCCAATGGAGCAAAGGTTGTGGTCATAGCTGTCGGAACGTACCACTTGTCATTACCCTCAGCATTAGTGCTGGAATTGAATAATTGTTATTGCATTCCTACTTTGAGCAAGAACATTATCTCTTCTTCATGTTTAAAATAAGTTGATGGTTATGAGATTGTAATTAAGAACAAATGTTGTTCTATTTTTTTACAATAATATTTTCTATGCTCAATGTCCATTGGTGAATGGATTATATGTTCTTAATCTTGAGGATAAAACTGTCTGTAACATTAATACCAAAAGGGATCGACGAAATGATCTAAATCCCACTTTTCTTTGGCATTATCGCGTAGGTCATATAAATGAGAAACGCATTGAAAAACTCCATAAAGATGTTTCAATAAGCTCATTTGATTTTGAATCACTTGACACATGTGAGTCTTGTTTGCTTGGGAAAATGACCAAAGCACCCTTCACTGGTCAAAGTGAGAGGGCAACTGACTTGTTGGGACTTATACATACAGATGTATGTGGACCAATGAGTTCATTAGCTAGAGGTGGTTTCCAGTACTTCATTACTTTTACCATGACTTTAGTAGTATGGTTATGTTTACCTAATGAGCCACAAGTCTGAATCCTTTGAAAAGTTCAAAAAAATTCTGAATGAGGTACAGAATCAATTGGGCAAGACAATTGAACTTCTATGATCTGATCGTGGGGGTGAGTATTTGAGCCATGAATTTTATGATCATTTAAAACAATGTGTAATTTTTCTACAGTTGACTCCACCTGGAACACCTCAATGGAATGGGGTGTCCGAGCAGAGGATTTGAACCTTGTTAGACATGGTTAGGTCAATGATGAGCCAAGCAGATCTTCCATTATCCTTTTGGAGATATGCTATTGGAACTGCTGCGCCTACAGTAAACAGAGTCCCAACTAAGTCTGTTGAGAAGACACCATATGAGATATGGACCGCAAAACATTTTGGATTGTCTTTCCTCAAAGTTTAGGGGTGTGATGCTTATGTCAAATGTTTGACATCAGTCAAACTCACTCCCAAATCAGACAAATGCTTCTTTGTGGGATATCCAAGGAAAACCAAAGGATATGATTTTATAATAAAATAGAGGGTAAAGTGTTTACCTCTCGCTATGGTGTCTTCTTGGAGAAAGATTTTCTCTCAAAAGGAGTTAGTGGGAGTAAGGTGCATCTTGAAGAAATTCAAGAAATACCTAAAAATGTTTCATCATCCACTGATCCTATACAAGATGTACAAGATGTTGTGCAACCAGTTGATGAAACACTAGCCCCACAAAGGTCTACGGGGGTACATCGTGCGACTGAAAAGTTAACGCTTCTAACCACGAAGCAGCATGACTTGGTATTATTGGACAATAATGAGCCCATGACTTATACCGAAGCAATGACGGTACCCGACTCTGAGAAGTGGCTTGGAGCCATGGAATCCGAAATTGAATCCATGCATGAAAATCATGTTTGGAACTTGGTTGATCCAATCAAAGGTGTGAGACCTATCAATTGTAAATGGATTTTCAAGAAAAAGACAGATATGGAGGGAAATATTCACATCTATAAAGAACGATTGGTGGCAAAAGGTTTCAAACAAATTCAAGGTGTCGATTATGATGAAACTTTCTCACCCGTCACAATGCTAAAGTCTGTTCAAATTCTCCTAGCAATTGATGCATATTTTGATTATGAAATATGGCAGATGGATGTCAAAACAGCCTTTCTTAATGGAAGTCTGACTGAGTATGTGTACATGGCACAACCTGAGGATTTTGTCGATCCTAAAAATGCTAGTAAAATATGCAAGCTTCAAAGGTCCATCTATGGGTTGAAAAAAACATCTCGGAGTTGGAATCTATGTTTTGATGAAGTTGTCAAAGGTTTTGGTTTCATCAAAAACATAGAAGAACCTTGTATTTACAAGAAGTTTAGTGGGAGCGCACATGTATTTCTGGTCCTATATGCAGATGACATATAATTGATCAGAAATGACATTTCAATGCTTGATGATGTTATATCCTCATTAAGAAAAAGTGTCTCAATGAAGGATTTAGGAGAGGCAGCGTACATTTTGTGCATGAAGAACTATTGAGATAGATCTAAAATGCCAATTGGATTAATCCAACATACATATGTTGACAAGATATTGAATCGATTTCCATTCACAATCAATTGCACATGAACCTAATGGGTCACACACTTAAGGGGTTCGAATATTGAAAAGCATGGATAGATTATTGTCTCTAGTGCAAGTGGGAGATTGTTGGTGATATGCCCAAGAGGTAATCATATCAATTCAGGTTAAGGCCTGTTGGATATTTGATCTATAAGCAATTAGGATACTAATGGGCATGTATCCTAAAAGCCCATTAGTACGCCTGTAATTATGAGTGGTAGGGTTACGGGCTAATCACTCCACCACATGACAGCCCTAGCCGCCAACCCTTGAAGGCCTCACGCTGACACCCTTGCCACACGCGCGGTGCTAACACACCGGCGCACGACGTTCCTCCCTGTACGTGTGGACTCCGTGGAGGCACTGCTGCTACTGCTGCACTGATCGGCTACAATGAACAAGATTGTCTACTTGTTGGTGACGAGGACGAGGAGGAGATGAACAAGATCGTCTACTTCCCCTACACTTACGTGCATCTATGTTCTGCTGTGTTGCGCGTCTAGTGGTAACGATCTATGACCTCTGTACTCGCATGTTTCCTGGGTGATGCGGTAGAATTGCTAGAGTAGCGTACCTCTAATTTCCCAACAATAAACTCCTTTTTTAATATTGTTCTTCATTTCAGTATTTCTCATAGGTAGAGCACGTAGAACATGGGGTGAGGGAGAGTGAGATAGAGGTGGAGTAAGAGAGACAAACATAGGTTGGGAGAGAGAGGTGAGATAGAGGTGGAGTGAGAGAGACATAGATAGGGAGAGATGGAGTGTGAGAGAGAGGGTAAGTGAGAGAGATAGAGGAAGAGAGAGAAAGTGATGGTGAGGGAGAGAGTGAGAGTGAGAGTGAATGTGGCCTAGAGGGGGGTGTGAATAGGCGTTGAAAAATTTTCTTTCAACACTTAATAGATCCATTAAATACACGAGGGTCGTACTAATCGGTTGTAGGTACGGACTAGTCCGGTATGCTAGTTATAAATATGAAAATATAGACTATTTAATGTATTCCCCTTAGATGTTATAACAATGGAATTAAGTAAACTATCATAAAAACTTGTGTAAGTTTTAGGATGATAAATTTGCACGTGGAATACACAATTAGAACAAGTTGCAAGTTTTATCAACCCTATGCCCTAGATGATGATGATTGCAAAAGTAAATAACAAGAACACAAGAGACAATGATTTTTACCGAGGTTCAATCTCACCAAAGAGGTCTACATCCTCGTTGAGGAGCACACATAGAGTCGGGTCTCAATCAACCCTTTTTCTCTTCAAGTCACCACGAAGGCCGACTTGAGTTCCACTATCACGGGGGCAATCACCAAGTCGGTCGGGGCAACATCACACGCTGAGGGCCCTAACAAAATAAAAAGTGAAACATTGGATTCACATTTTACATTAGCCTTCTTACTAGATCATGTGCAAGTTTTAATAGTTGTCAACATGACATCTTGAGAAGGTGAGCTTTTAGAGGAGGAAGCGTCACTTTGCTTGAGTGACTTCACTTGCACTTCAAGGATTTTGTTAACGGTTGTCAAGTTAGAGAGTTTGTCCTTGACTGTAATGTGTGAGTCTTCTAGTTTTCAGTAAGTTTCCCTACTCAAAGCTAGCTCAAGCTCAAGTATCTTACTTTTCTCCTTTTCAAGCTCAAGAAGCTTTTCAACCTCTTGATATCTCTTCCTTTCACGGATGAGCATATTTTCTTGGCGGTTGACATGCTCCTCCTTCCTAAATATCTCATCCATCAACATCTTCATTTTTCTTAGCGCAGTTTTGCTCAATCCTTTAAGCATTTCCTCATTTTCACTGGAACTATCAAAATCATCATTAGAGGAATGTAAGGAGGGAGGTGCAAATGAAACCTTCTTCTTGCCTTTTTAGCCAAGAGGCAAGTGTGGTTGTGGTTCTCCTTTCCTCCCATGTTTGAGAAGAGTGTAGACTTCTTGGGCAACTTCTTGATGCAATTGTTGCCATCTCCTCTTCATTATCCGAGGAGGACTCATGATTTAAGTCCCACTCCTTGCCGATGTGTGCTCTATGTGCTTGCTTCTTTTTCATGAAAATCTTATTTTCTTGCGGCTTCACTTCTTTCTTCCTCTTGTTTTCCTCATATGGACAATCAACCATAAAGTGTCTGTATTCGACGTAGTTGTAGCAAGTACATCGAGTCCTGGATTTTCCTTTTTCCTTGTTCTTACCTTCACTTAAGTTATTGCCTTTTCTTCCTATCATCATGTTATTTAATATTTTCATGAAGAGCACCATCTCTTCATCATCGATATCTGCGCTTACATCCTCAATGTCTTCTTCTTCATGTGTCTCAGGAGTCTTCTTCCCTTCAGGCTTGCAAGTTGCCTTGAGGGCAACTTCCTTCTTCTTGGATGAGGTAAGTTCAGCCAAGTCTTTGACATATTTAGCTTCTTTCTCCATCATCTCATGATTGATAATTTTGCCAAGCACTTCATCGGGGGTCAGTTTGTGGAACCTCGAACTTTCCTTTATCATTGAGCACAAAGTGACATTCCGAGGCATAAAGGCTCTTATCATCCTTTTTACGACTTCATGATAAGTCCACTTTCTGCTTCCATAAGCAAGGATCTTGTTGATGAGTGTATTCAAGCGGTTGTACAGCTCTTGAGGAGTTTTACCATCTTCTATGGCAAATCTCACCAATTCTCCCTCAAGCATCTCAATCTTCGCTTCGCGAACGGAGTGGTTCCCTTCATGACCAATCTTGAATGTATCCCAAATAACTTTGGCAACTTCAAGTACAACCATCTCGGTGAACTCTTGTCGACTTAAGGATGAAGTAATCACCGCAACGGCTTGTGCATTGTGATGAATTGCTTGTTCATGCTCCGAAGTGAGTTCTTCATCGTTATCGAGGATTTCTGAACCCGTACACACTATATGCCAAAGACTAGGATTAAGTGAGATTAGATGCATCTTCATAGTATATTTCCACATTGAGTAATCATTGTTGTCGAACTGTGGAGGTCTTCCCATGGGAATAGAAAGATATTGATTGTAGTTGTTAAGCTTCTCATAATTAAAAGGATACCGAGAGTAGTATTGATGACTACCCCTTTTGTCTTTTCATCTTTGTTTTTGCCCTTCTAGCTTAGAAGCTTCTTCCTTAGAAGCGCCTTGAGTTCGCGCACTTCTTCATCATCGTGTTTGTGCTCCTTGAGCATATCGAACCCCTTAGTGTCTTGTTCGTCTCCAATGCTGGGCATCTCTAGGGTCGAGTTGGTCTTGTCGGTGGCCATTGTCTCTCCGAGCGTTGAGTCTCGTAAAAGAAGAGCCTTGCTCTAATACCAATTGAATGTGCCCTAGAGGGGGTGGATAAGCGTTGAAAACTTTTTGTGCAACACTTAAAAAATTTGTTAAATACAGGAGGGCCAAACTAGTCCGGTGTAGGTACGGACTAGTCTGGTATGCTAGTTATACCAACGAAAAGATAGATTGTTTAATGTATTCCCCTCGAACATTATAGCAGCGGAATTAAGTAAACTATCCTAAAAAATTGTGTACATTTTAGGATGATAAATTTGCATGTGGAATACACAATTAGAACAAGTTGCAAGTTTTATCAACTCTATGCCCTAGATGATGATGATTGCAAAAGTAAAGAACAAGAACACAAGAGATGATGATTTTTATCGAGATTCAATCTCACCAAAGAGATCGACATCCTCGTTGAGGAAGCCAAACAGAGTCAGGTCTCAATCAACCTTTTACCTCTTCAAGTCACCATGAAGGCCGACTTGAGTTCCACTATCACTAGGGCAATCACCAAATCGGTGGGGAAACCTCACACGCTGAGGGCTCCCACAAAATTACAGCGAGGAAAGCGATAAAATAGAATCAATAGATTTACAACAGATGCAAAGGTGTATAAGAGATCAAACCCCAAGAGCTTAGCAATGCGTAGAAGACGATCTCCCTTTCCCAGATCTTGATTCAAAAAAGATTTAACTTTTTAGGGCTTTAGATGTGTAAGGAGAAGTATTTTTGTGCTCTTGGGAGTTATGGCCACACTAGGGTTCTTAGTTGTACACTGTTGTGTACGGTTCCTATGTTGTGGGGTCGTGCATCACCTATTTATAGAGTTTCCAAAAAAGATGCTATGATAGATATGATGGCCAGACTAGTCTGCTAAGGGGACCGGACTACTCCGCTGTGCTGTGTAAAACTTGCAAGAATTGTGCAGCACACCTGGAACCCTAATCTGTATGTGGTAATCCGGACTTGTTCGTATTGGAATAGAATGTTGTCCGGACTAGTCCATGATGGGTCCAGAGACTCAATCGGACTTGTCCACAACTAGACTGACTTGTCTAGTGCATGGTGATTTGTGTTGAGTGAGCATCAGAAAGTTGAACGGACTTGTCCGACACATGTACGGACTTGTCCGGGTGAGGTCAGTGATTTGAATGGACTAGTCTGTTGCCGTTCCATAGTTGTTCATGTTAGAACAGTGTTTATCAGACTAGTCCGCTGGTGAACAAACTTGTTTGGTGCTTCAGCGAATTACTTAATTAATTGATATTAGCCCTTACCCTCTACGCAAAGATATAAGCTCTTGGGATGTGTCTGTCACACACATCCTATACATTGATATCTACTTTGTGCTTCCCTAAAAATTTGGGCCTTTCCTTTTCTCATTCATCATTTTCACTTTTTTGAGTGCACCATAAGTTCTAGTCTTTGTAGACCTGCATTCACCTCAACTAATTCATTAGAATCTCCTTTTTTGTCATGTATTGTCCAAATCCCACAAGGGAATGACTAGATGCACTTTCATAGAGAATGAGATAAAGAGAGGGAGAGGAAGAGAGAAATTGTGATAGAAAGAGACATAGAGAAAGTGAGGGAGAGGAAGAGAGTGAGAGAATGAGATAAAGAGAGAGAGGGAGAGGAAGAGAGTGTGAGAGAAAGAGGTAGAGGGAGAGGGAGAGGAAGACAGCGACAGAATGAGAGAGAGGGAGAGGAAGAGAGTAAGAGGATGAAAGTTAGAGAGAGCGGAACAATGTGAGATGAATTTGTAATATGTGTAACTCTAATGTTCTTTTGTAGGGTTCGGCGGCGGCGGCGCAAACTCCTTCGGCACAGCTACTGTGTAGCCTTGTCGAGTTTGTGTTGTGATTGGTGTGTTTCAAATAATTTGAGACAGTTTCTCGCTGCTGTGTATATATGTCTGTCTGTATTGTTGTTATGTGAGTTCGTCATCGTGCGAGGCAGACAGTTTCTTTTTTCTTTTAAGTAAAAACATAACTTACGTCGGCCATGGTAAGGCCACGTAAGTTAGACCATGTAACTTACATTGTTTACCGACGGCCGACGTAATTAAGTGGCGACTGATGTAATTAAGTAACTTACACCGGCAGCCGATGTAAGTTAGCTTAATTATGTCTAAACTTCCACATCGGCTTATAACCGATGTAATTAAGGAAACACCAACATAATTAAGTAACTTACACCAGTTTTTCCCTTAATTACGTCGGCCCTGGCAACGTCATTAATCGGTTTCCTGTAGTGTTACGACGGTCCCCTTAATTATGATGGCATCTGGTCATCATAAATCAACGAGATTCCTATACTAATCAACTAACTAACTATTTCGAGTTGATGTACTAATCAACTAATAAACATTAGAAACACTAATAAACATTAATTAACTTATTCAAAACTAATAAACTTAATAAATTTATCAAAACTGAAAACTATAATGAGTTAATAACATAATGAAAACTAGTACACATTAAACAACTAATCAACTAATGAAACAATTAAACAACTAATCAAATAATTAATCAATTTCTCAACTAATTAAACAACCACAACCAAGTGCTGGCCATCGTAACTAAGCTATTTATTTAGGATGCCCACTTTTGGCCTTCGTAAATAATTTATTTACTAGGGTTGTGACATTTGCCATGATACATTTACTGTTTTCATATAGTGCTTCTCAACTGGATTAGAGATGGGGAGGCAGGTCCATCCCAGCCGACTCAGCACCCGGGTCCATCCCAAACAACTCAGGACCTGGGTCTGTCCAAGCAATTGTCCCAGCTCAGTGTAGCAGGGATGTCACAGCCGCACCCGACCGACCGGACCCTTGTGTATTGGTAAGTTTCAATTATCTTGGTTTATTTAATTTCAAACTTTTAGTATTATTAATATTGTTTGTGTGAGAGTGCTTCAGAAGTTCGGTGATGACAAGCTACAGGGATGTCGATGATCTCATGGGTGACGATCTTATCTCAATCAAGTTCGAGGCTTTACTCGGTCAGGAGGTGCATGACTTGCAGATCGGCAGCTAGGTGCCACTGTTTTGCACTCAGGCGCCGCCGATGACTCAGGACCAGGTCTCCGCTACACTCGCACTGCAGCCTCGTCCACACATCCTACTATTGCGGTGAACCTTGTCCAATGATCACATATGGAGGGGTAGCGGTAGGGAAACAAGAGGTCACGTCGAGGCAGACCGAGAGTAGTATATACACAATGTACTATATTTGTTGTTTAAGTTTTCTTTTGGTATGGTTCTAGATTCTTCAAGAATAAAAAACATTTGGTTTGAATCAAAAGATGTTTCTGAACCTGAAGCAGAATTACTTCGAAACTGTTCGGCTAGTTCTTTATTTCTGATTCATTATAGAGAGGAAAAAGATTGAAATGAACCATTTACCCTTAGATGAGCTTTGTTGTTTTTGGCCCACTCTAATATTTAATAAAGTCCTACAAGATATGTTATATATAAGTGTCATTGTAAAATATATGTGATCATCCACATATATGGATGTTCAAAACATTGGTGGTCTCGCAACATATGTGTTCTCAAATTAGAAGTCAAAATAATTCGGACATCTCAAAGGCAATGCAATGACATTTTTATGTAATTTCGTCAAACTCGAATGTGAGGTACGGGAGGGTGAACTGTTTCAGGTTGTGGAACACCTTTCCAGGTATTTCATAGCCTAGGCAAAAAAACTTGAAACATTTCAAACCATTTGACCCTTGAAACGTTTCTGAAAATGTGCATTGGGTACAGATTCTGGTGTTTTAGTGCAGAAACTAACTAAAACGTTTCAAATTACCAAACAACCCCTTAATATTGTATTTTATATTTCATATCTTTTTGCATGTTTCATATTCTTTTCCCTTTTCAACGATAGTATACACAATTTCCTAATTTAATACGCTTTTATTTCACTCAAGAAAAGGATAAAAATAACAAGGTCTCGACCCCCGCTGGGCCGACTTCTGCCGGGGGGGGGGGGGGGGGGGCATGTCTTCTACCTCTTGACTGTCCATGAAGGTCTCGCCCTCCTATTTCGGCAGATGATTCAAATGGGTATCCAATTGTGCAAATTTCAAATAAAATAATATTATTTTTGGAAAAATCTTTGATAGAGCCCTTCCAAGCTCAAACATCATTGTCCAGAACGACAAACACCACCTATGGTGTTTTGCTGGAGCATGGATTCTCAACTCTCAGTCTTGGTGAAGATGCTTGTAAAGGACCATGTTTCACTCTCTTCAATAAAAAGATACATGACTCTCCTATGTATTTGATAAAAAAAGTATGTGGTGTCTATAGAACACCGTAAGATTTGCTCGAAATGAAAGATATCACAGTAGACGTGGAGAGAAGATGAGTGAGGGATTCCCTTAGAGCTTGCCGATGATCGATACGGTGCTCACTACTACAATAAGCCTCATCGCAGGCGGCTCCAAACCTATTATCACACGCGGTTTTTAAAACCGCCTGAAATGAAGAGTCTATGATAATCCGCAATTTCACAGGCGGAGAAGTGAAACCGCCTGTGAAGACTGATTATCACATGCAATTCTTTACTTAGGCTAGCCGCGTGTGAAGATATGTTATCACAGGCGGGTCGTGCAACATATATAACCGCCTGTGATAATTGTGTTATCACAGACGGATCTTGATCTACTTCATGCCGCCTGTGAAGATAGTTTATCGCAGCTGGTTTCTACCATAAGGATAACCGTCTGTGATAATTAGGTTATCACAGATGGTTCTTTACCTATATCTAGCTGCCTGTGATAATTGTTTTTCACAGGCAGGTCTAGCCGTTGGTAAATAACCGCCTGTGATAGGGTATAACCTATGCAATACTAGCTGCTGTTATTTCTAATTTCCAGGTCAATTCAATATAATCACATAAGTTAACAATATCATCACAGAAGTCAACAATATCATCACATAAGTCATCTCACAGACTTCTGTGATGAAAATAAGATATCGACATTAAGACACTCCCAGCAGGCTGCTTCGGACAAGCATAATACATTTTAATGTCCAATGCATTCATATTAGAAGGTCTCTCACTGATAAGCCGTTTTGTGTAAAACCGCCAAGCATTGCAATACAAGAAATGTCATATAAAACTTGTCAACACATTCTAAATGTGTGTAAATTAAAATTATTGAATAAACATACAGTTTTAAAATGAAAAGAGAATCTTTGTAACGATCTGGTGGGTAATCGGCCGAGTCCAAGACTTTTGCCAAACCCTGTGTTGGCTTGATGAAGATCATTATGTAGTGATCACTTCAGACATACAAACACACGTGTTAACTATTACCAATAATTGCTATTTCAATGTCATGTATCGAACTTACTAGAAGTGGTACAAAGCCTTGACGAGGACGTTGTCTCTGACAAAGTTAAACATTGCATGTCCTATGTAAGCTGCAACTTCTGTCCTTCTATCATTCTTAAGTTTTGCGATTGTTTTTTCAAATTCTTTTCTTTTTCATGTGCTTGAACTTTGTTGACTCTCGATCTGCCTTGACGTCGAATAGCGTCTTTGCAATCCGTGTAGGGTCAAGGATACTTGTCTTGCGTTTCATATTTTCATTATCCATGTATTGCATCCTATTGAAGAAGTCCAGAATTGTTATAATCTCATGAAATGTGTATGCGTCTAGTAAGAAAAGCAAATGCAAAATATTAGAGGCACTTACAAGCACCAGACGAGTAGCAGGTTGATTTCGAGCATGCCTTGATGGAAAAGGGAATGCATCTCTTCAAATAAAATGTCGCGTCTATCTGCACCAGTGCTCCAGAATGCATCTTTTGGAATACGAAATGTGATGCAAGAAAGATCATATTTTTGTGCTGGCAAGGATGTACCACTCATGCATTCTTTTGAGCGGGGCAGGTTGTTTTCTAATTTGTACAGATGTCATGAATGGCTTCCCATTATAAAATTTAGGAGGAACATCCTCAAGCTTGTATATTGGAACTCCTCGTTTAACTAAAGCAGTCCGCCGATTATACATGACACTTTCTTCTTCCCGCTCCTCGATATCTTCTAATGTTGGCTCATGAGAAGAACAAGATGCACTCGATTTTATAATATTTTCCTTCGTAGTTTCCAAATAATTTGACACTTCTGATGAAGGTTTCTTAATTTCATATGAGCTAACTTTGATAGGCACTGATGATCGAGGAGTAGTCGTCGGAAGTTGGACACTGGCTTGTTGTTGAACCTGTTGTTCAAATGATTGGTCTTTACTTCCAGCAGCATGTTGTAGTACTACTTCAAGTTGTTGCTCAACTAGTTGCTCTTTACTAGCAACAACTTGCTCGGGTACTGCTTAGAGCTGTTGTCCAACTTGTTGCTCTTGGATATACTTACTAGCAAGGTTACTATCATCCTTGCTGACACACAGGGGGAGTGGATCTTCCTAGACTTTCGCCTTAGAAGATGGGGTTGCAGTATTTCGAGATGCCAACACGATATCGCGTCGGTGCCAAAGGATTAATTGGTTGACAACCTGCCCCAGAGTCGCGATGCCATTATGTGTGATGTGGTCTATTTCATAATCTTCATAATCATTATCAATGATATGAAGAACTTGCACCACAGCATAATAAAATGAAAGTGGATTCCAATTGAAGTCAGGATCAGGCTTTGCCATAGCAGTGGCAACCTGTTTGGTTTTGTTCCCTCCTCTGCCGATCGGGACAAGAAGACGACAAGATTTGTCGTTAGAAATATCATCGACAGCAAACTTATGGGTTGACCATGAGCCTGACACAGAACCAACGCTGTTGGGGTAGGCAGTTGGAGATACCAATTGCTCCTTCAGCACGAGAACCATCGCTATACTCGGTGCCACTAATTGTCTCGATTGTCTAAGTTGTTCCATTATTTCCTGCACATTTTCTTTGACCTTTTGAGCAATAGTTTCATCAAGTATTTTCTTAAACTTCTCACATCTTCTATATGTGTTTTTATCTTTAGGGAAACCATCTAGCCAAGACATTTGAGAAGAGAATGCTCGAACCCGTCCACCGTGTTCAGGGTTTCCTAGGATAGCGGTCAGTTGGTCATTCTCCCTCTTCGGCTTGAAGAGACCCTTCTGTTGCTTTTCAATTACTTCTTTCATTTTTTCCTCTACTTCATTCATAGAGTCGGGCTTTTCATGTTTGCCCTCGTTGGTCAAACCTGACCGAGCAAAGACCCACCGTTGAGTTCTCTCATCGCAACCTTCTAATGGGTGAGGATTGCCCTTACTGGAAATTTCGTCTAATATCTTATTCCATTTATGGACTTTGGGGGCATATCTGGCAGACCCCAAGCGATGATGGTATTTGTTCTTTTTGGCAAGCTTTGACCTAGTTGCACTTAGGGCTTTATCAAGTGTGGTCTTTTGACGAACAAATTCTTGCCATTGAGCTTGTGTGATTTTTCCCATCTTCCTCGAGCTAGCAACCTTATCGGCCTTAACATATGCATTCATTTCATTTTTCCAGCCACAAAACATCTTGCTTCAAGAGACCAATGTTGCTTTCTTTACAGCTTTTTCCGTGTCTTTCGGGAACTTGAATTGTTTCTTTATCCTTTCCCACAACTCATTCTTGGTCTCCTCGGGTAATTTCCTCCAATTCTCGAATGTGATCGGCACGGGCGCTCTAACAAGAAAACCTCATGCATTACGGTACTTGGTATCTGAATCTAGTGGTTCTTGGGGAAGCCCACCTGGACCGATCCTTGTAATGTACATGATGCGGTCCAATGGACCCATATTGGGACCCCGTTGCCCTCGTTTCAGCTTGAGTCAACTTGAGGATTCATCCATTGGAGAACCTTCTGCGGCTTTAGGAGCCGAAGTCACCTCATTGTCTTCGCGATTCATCTAGGTAGAAAAGAATTATAAGACTACGTGTACTTCACAACCAACATTAACTTGAACTGCTGAAGTTAAGATTTGTGATCCATACCTCGTCGGCAGGATCATATTCCAGGTCTAAATCCTCTGAAGTCTTTTTAATTTTTATATTCGGAAAAGGATCCGATAGACTGTGAAAGGGGCCTCAACTGCTGGAGTCAGTAAACTCCATGTTGTCTTCTTTATTGTTACTACCATCACCGGTCTTCTTAGAGCTTTCCATGCTAGAACTAATAAGACAAAAAATATAGTGAATGGCATATTAACTCTACATGAAGTGTTGCATTAAGAAAAAGATGGAAGCATTCTAGGATTTGATAAGGCATTCTAGGGTTTAAGGCGACTGACCAAAAGGTTCCTATACATTGCGAGGGTGAAAAACATGTTAAAGTTGCTCACCAGCAATGGCAATTTTATCTTCTTATTCTAAATAGGCAGTTACTTGTATCTGTGTTCTGAGCACAAGCGATGTTCAACAGCCGTATGCGAGCACATTGCTTTGTTTGGCAAAAGGATAGCGACACCGATCTCGAAGGAGCACAACCCTATGAGATAAAGTGCGGGGCGGCTACACTCTACCCTATGAGGACATCCAAAGCTTTCTAAATAGTATTTACTTGCCCCCATAGCACTTCTGGTTGAGGAGATATGGAATTTTAAAATTTGACCAAGTTCCCAGATTTTTAACTGAAATTGGGCAGAGCTTCCTTTGTATGTTGCTGATTTTGTTCACAATTTTCAAATAGAGAACATTGATATTTCAGAAACAATATTTTGAAAACTTGTTACACACATCTTCAGGATCCCATAAATATAAATTATGAAGTCTTTTGATGATCCTACTAGGAATTACGATCCAAACAGCAACTGAATACATAACTGTCTAGATTCTGGACTGTTACGACACCTTAAACGATACTTTGATTTAGATCTGGTTATTGTGAGTATTAACATTAGTGTTGAATAGGATATTGATAGAGGACTCATGAGCTTTCCAGACATCTATAGATATGCATAGGTTGCTTTTATAATTTAAGGGTTATGGCTGTTCAAGTTCAAAAAATTTCTGGCTGTTTCAAATAGCACTGTACACAGGTACTAACTTCAACTCCAGTTTCTAATTAGTTGTAAACCGAATTTGAGGTAACAATGAATAGAAAAGTTGTAGAATAGCTCTCCCCCTTTCAAAAAATGTATCGCAATAGACTATAAGAACATTCTACAGATAATTATGGCCAAAATTCAGATGTTTGTTCATACAGTTTCAGAACAACAGCTGATTTAGTTAGAGAAGATTTTCATCATCTTGCAATGGTCTATTGGCTTGAAGGTCAATAGAAAACTTACAGAATAATTCAAGAGCTTTTCAAAAAATATTCATTTGCTTCCATAAGCCTTCAGGTTGAAGATATATGGATCTTTAAAATTGGACACTGCTACCAGATTTCAGAAGTGAATTTGACAAAATTTACTTTATTTGTGGCTGGTTTGATCCTTGATTTTCAAACAGATAACATCCCAACTTGACAGCAAGTTACATTACAAACTTGTTATACAGGTCGCAATGTTTCCGAAAATGTATTACACGAAGCTATTCAACCATTCTACCAGGAGTTATGGTCGAAATCGTGACTGTATACAGAACAGTCCGCTAGGTGTTCAGATTTGATAGAGGTTGGAACTTCGAGTTTTTTCTCGAGATTCATGAGGATTCTGACCTGGAGTTCAATAGAAAAGATGTAGAGGACTCGCTACAGAAGACCTGGTTGTTAATCAAAAAGTTTATCATGTCTGAACGCTAGCTAATACTACGACCGCGATTTGGCACAGAAACACGATCGACAAACTGCGTCCAGTACATGGAACCAAACGAACACATCAGAGGTGTTGTGCGTTAACGCCGTGGTCCGCCACCACCACCACCAGGATGTCTACCCTTTTCGAATTACCGAACCCTAACCAAGGAAATCTATGCAATGTATCATTTGATTCGGCTGGCGGCGAGGGCGAGGAGGGAGGCAGCATGGGGACGGAGGAGGGAAGGTCGAAGGGTTTAGGGTTTACCGTGAAGCTCGGCGGCGATGGCAATGGCTTTGCTCGGCATACTTGGAAGTGACAACGGTGAACCAAACGGACAACAGTGAAGCTTGGTGGCGACGGCGAAGCTCGAAGACAAGAGGGGCGAAGACTTGGCGGCAAACAAAATTTTGGCAGCCTGACGGCGTCTAAGTGATTTCGCCCGGGTTAGGTTTTTAACGCAACCGAGAGGTATATATAGACATCTATTTTCTCAGGCGGATTTTAAGTACCGACCGCCTGAGAAGATGGTTATCTCAGGCGGGTTTTACTTCCCAACCGCCTACGAAGATTCAGTTATCTCAGGCGGTTTGTAAGTAAAACCCGTCTGAGATAAACATCTTCTCAGGCGGTTATATAGTAACAACCGCCTGAGAAGATCTTTACGTAAGCTTAATTAATATTCTTTTCATATATTAATATTCTTTTTCTCAGGCGGTTATAAAGCACCAACCGCCTAAGAAGATCTTTACTTCTTCCTAAATAATATTCTTGATTAAATGTGGGGCCTTTAAAAAGCCCAAATTTCACTTTCTTGTAATATTATTGATTAGTAAAGGTTACTATTAAATTTTACTTCATGAATCCTTTGAAATTGGTTAGAACATAAAAAACATATAACATTTTCTATTTTTCATTTTTCTATCTTAATATAATGATTTTTTCATTTATTTTTTCAATGGACATTTTTAATCATCATACCAACCTCTGTGAATTTTTTCAGTTTTTTTTAAATTTTTTTTTAAATCAATGTGTGTTCAAAATTTGATGAATGTCTCATATGTATATGAGCATTTAGTTAGAATGATGGATAATTTGAATTTTGACATGTTGGTATGCTTTAAAAAAATTAACAAAATTCATACATGTGTAAATAATAAAAATATGTTCATACAAACAAATTTCAGTGAAGGATCCTTTCTTTAGGAGATACACATATGTGAATAATATGTGAGTACAAATTAATTTGATATTTATCAAAAAATTACAATGTTAGCTATACAAGTTTTAAAATATTTGGTTCAAGTGGTTGATGTTCATTTTTGAAAATTATAGAAGAAAGAATCATCGAATTTGGAATCAATTTGCAGAATCTATACATCTTTGAGTATTTATATTGGAATCTATTTTTTTAGAAGTAAGGGGAAAGGAAACTGAAGAATAGGCTCGGGCAATTCTCTCAGGCGGTTGGTAAGTAATACCCGCGTGAGATAACATATTCTCAGGCGGTTATTAAGTACCAACCGCCTGAGAAGATCTTTACTTCTTCTTAATTAATATTCTTAATTAGATGTGGGTTCTTTAAAAAGCCCAAATTGCACTTTCTTGTAATATTATTTGTCGGTACCCTGCGTACCGGATACCCCTTGGAACTGCAAAAAGTATAAAGGAACACCACCTATCTGAGTTGAAGACTTCCGAAGGCCCGACGTGTTACTCGTAACCGGACCTGCCTCCCTCATATGGTTAGTCCCAGTGCCGCCACGTGTATCATAAAACCGCAGCTACAATCCATACATGGGAGTGCGCCGGACTGGATACCTATGTGGCACCCCCGGACCTAACCCCCAACAGAGGGAAGCTCTGGTACCGACACGTGTACAATGGCACCGGATCTACTCGTCCAAGACGGTAAGCTCTGAAGCTGCCACGTATCCAACCGCTGGACCTTCAACCTCAACAAGAACATTGGTGGACCTCCAACGGCTCGGACCTCCAAGGATATTTAAGGATTCAAGACCTGATTATGTGTAATTAATGCTATCTTAATGACACACGACCAGGGGACCCTTAATACTAGTAACACCACCATTAAGGCACGTTACCACGCTATTAAGGGGAATTAAGTACATTAAACTGTGTATTAGGTATTAGTAACTGCCAGGGCCACATGTCGGACTAGGCTAATGATGTAACAGACAGCCCTTGTACTATAGAAGGACTAGCCGAGCGATATACGAGGGAGGCTCTCAGACCGCTCCGACGCTCGACCTCTCTCTCTCTCGTGCTCTCAAACTCTCTAGCTGATCTGATCTTTTGGGCACACACTAGTTCATACACTCAATACAACAACACACCTGTGGAGTAGGGTATTACGCTCAGGCGGCCCGAACCACGTAAATCTTTGTGTCAAGTCACTATCTTGTTCTGAATCTTCGCGCGCCCTAACCGAACTAAGAAAATTCGCGGGCTACTAATAGTAGTACCGGGGAATTACCGGAACTGGCAACCGACATTTGGCGCGCGAGGTAGGGGTCCCTGAGATTCCAAGATGGTGAACTCTGCTGCTAGATGATCCAATGGTAACCACGTTGAGCAACCTTCTGCATGCAATCCCTCCAACATGCAGCAACCAGCAGGTGCTGTAGCCCCAGCAGGAGTCATGCCACCGCCGCCACCGTCCGCCGCGGTGAATCAACCCAAACATCAAGATGGGGCATCTACATCGATCACTGCATCGACGAACAACAATCCCGAACACGCGCTTATTGCTGCGTGTGCTCTTCTCCAACATCCACCGCCTCCAGGAGCACCCCAGGGTGCGATGGAGCAGTGGAGAGTTGATGTGGATCATCTGGTTGCAGCAGCAGCCGATGGCATCAGCAATCAAGGTCCTCCCCCCTCGGGGCGGGCCCCATCACAACGTCGGACCTTGTCGGGTAGACCCGGTCCGCAAGCTTCACAGCACAGGAAATGTGTTGGATATCAACAGGTAACGTCGCTGCCTTCCGGGGCGCAACGTACACACATGGTAACAAGGCTTTCGACTCAAGACCTCTGGGTGGAGCTCGATCGTCATTAAATGGCAACAGGACGGCCGCGTCCACATCGAGCATGCTTGCGAGAGGCGAGAGGCTCGGAATAGTCCTGCTCCTGAGGGAGTAGGAGGAGGCTGTTCTACCTTGGCCATGCACCTACGCATGGTCAGATGAGCACAGAAGTTTTGACCACACTTGGCGGAGAAATTTGACTTGATTGTCAACCCCGTCGAATTTCTTTAAATCTACTCCACTGCTATCCTTGTGGCTGGGGGCAATGAGCTCGTGATGGCCAATTATTTCCCTGTGGCTTTGACTGGGACCGCTAGGTCTTGGTTCATGAGCCTTCCGCCTGACTCCATCAATAGTTGGGCGGAGTTGTGTCAATAGTTCACCGCCAATTTCGGGAGCTCATACACCTGACCGGGCACAGAACTGGATCATTTTGCTGTCAAGCAAAAAGGGGGAGAGTCCTTGCGATCTTTCTGTAGGATCAAAGAGCACGTGAAAAGCTACCAGAGGGGGTGAATGGTAGATTTAAAAATCTTACGCAGCGGAAACAATTAAACCCCAACCCCTTCGGCAGAAAAACGATCTATTAAAGAAATCGTGTGTGAGACTGATCTAAACGTGTTTCACCGTGACAAAAGTGATAGATATCAGAGAGAATCAAGTCACGAAGACAACACAACAAGAATCACTAGAATCCGTAGAGAAAAACTCAAGTTATGATCGAAAGATCAAACAAAGGTCAATCTGCCCTACCCGAGAAAAAAAACAGTTCTGGAACGCTGCAAAGAAACTCGTGTAGATCATAAACCACAAATCCAATGACCGTGAAATTTTGACAGATGATAGATAATCAAGTTGTGAAGAGAACCCAAAAAGAATCACGTCAATTGGATCTGGAAAACTCGAGTTATGATAAAACCACCAACGAAAGGTAGTGCTGTCCCGAAACTCGACGAGTAAAACTTGTCTGGAACACGTCGGATGAACAAGGAACAAAAGTTCCTTCAAACTATGAATTTTATTCAATATAATACAAGAGGAACAGCCCCCAAAGTCGTGCACCACGAGCTCTGGGCTCCCTTGATTATATAACCAGCTCGAAAGCCAACTCAACTCAAATCAGGAACCTAATCCTACTCTGTTCACGAATCGTATCTTTCCATAACTGCTTAGGATTCTTCTATACGCAGATAGAAGCAATCTTAAGACTTACAAACACCTTAGGAACATATCCCACATTCCTAAACAACTCAAATTAGTGACCCACACGAAATCCTATCATAACCAACTCAAATCTTTCCATATTTGAGTCAAACCCGACTCAGCCACAGCCTGAGTCCATAACCTAGTCGGTTGGACCTTTCCGACCAACTCTTTATGTCCACATCTCTTCATCACGTCGCGGAACCATGTAGACACTTCCATGCACTCCTTGCAAATGTGCAAACATCTTCCAATGACGTCCACGATACCTTCACATGCATTGTTCTTGATTCAATCATGCTGCGCAACCTCCTGATCAGCTCAACCACAATTCCTCCTGAATTTGGTTGTTGGAACCTCATCTCCTCCCTGAGACTAGTCCAATGGATCCCATCACCAGCCATGTCTTGAACTCAAGCAACACCTGCACATGAATAAACAACCAATCCATATGAGCCCAAGTCCTCAACTTGACTCATGTTAGTTCTGAACACAACACCTTACGTGAGAACCTCACATAAGCATGTTGCAAAACCACAGTAACACGATATCATCCATATCAACCAAAAATGCACCAAATACTTAGCAAATGAATACAAAGCAATCTTTCCAGAGATGTAAAGCAAGTACGAAACATTGCAAATGAAAAATAGAAGCATTGTGGTCAAGTTTCAGACCTTGCCAGAGCAACTCAGACCTTGAGCCGGAGCTAACAAAAGCTAGTAGAACCTAGCGCCGGAACTTACCAAAACTAGTATAACCAAGTAAACCCAAAAGCCGGAGCTAGAGACAAAACTCACCGGAGCTAACCAAAACTAGTCGGATCTTAATAAAAAGGTGTTTTGGTGATAATCAAAACTTTTATCGTCAAAGCATGTGTATTCACTACGAGCCAATGTATTCAGCACACATAGGTCTTACAATCTCCCCCTTGATGAATGCATTGTCAACACCATTTAAAATCCGCACATTGGCTTATTCACATAAAAGTTTTGAAGGCAATTTCTCCCCCTTTATTATCTCTCCTTATGCACATATTCTCTTTCTCTTCATGCTTATCTCTCTCCCTTTGACAATGTATTCAACAAGTCATGAGCATATAAACAAATTATCTCTCCCCGTTTAGTTGTTATGAGCATATTATAACATATACATATAAACAAAGCTCGTCCAAGTCATACTATCAAGTACCTTACATTATCACATCAATGAAATACATAAAGTAGTGTAAGCCATGCTAGAGATCAAATGTAATTTTCAATTTAAGTAAGTCATGATCTCACAAACTTAACTATCTCAAAACCTGAAATCATGACACTAGTTGCTGCATTTTACTATTTTTCGAAGCATAAATTTAGATCATATGATATTTGCAAGAGATTATATGTGCATATGCCTTATTCTAACCAACCAAGCCAAGCCTATGTCATTTGACAATCAGAAGCTTAAGGACATGGTTTTAGTCATACACAACTTCTTCCAAGTTCATATCTAAGTGCAATGATAAGCCATCTCAAAAGAAGAAGTGCGATGCATGCATATTCTCTTGATCTTTTCTCAATTTATATTTGTTTATAAAAACTCAACATGTGAGTTGATTTCTTGATTAATTCTTAATGATTAAAAGCACTTGTGAACATGTAACAAGTTCAAAAGAGCAAGAAAGTTCGACCATGACCAGTTTTAGTGTAAGTAATTATTCCAATTACTAGACATGGCAAAAACTACAAAATGTATAACACGAGTAATGTAGTAAGAACTTTCAGCATGTAAAAGGAATCACAAAGTCATATATGTATGAAATACTATGCTCATATTATTTTAATTCCATATTCACACATAGACTTCCCAAGTTTCAAAACTCCCCCTCAATTTAAGCCATGAGGATGCATAACCCCTATTTCACTACGAATGTAACAAAAACGAGTGAAATCCAAAGGTTTGGTAAAAATGTCAGCCAATTGTTGTTCGGTATCTACATGGTGAAGCACAATGTTTCCTTTTTCAACATTATCTCGGAGAAAGTGATACCTAATGTCAATGTGCTTAGTTCTAGAATGTTGCACGGGGTTTTTAGCAATGCAAATGGCACTAGTGTTATCACAGAACAGTGGAACACTATCTAGATCAACCCCATAGTCCTTAAGTGTTTGAACAATCCAAAGAATTTGTGAGCAAGCACTAGCAGTAGCTACATATTCAGATTCGGCTGTGGATTGTGCAACTGAATTTTGTTTTCTAGAGTACCAAGCAACAAGAGAATTACCAAGAAAATGACAAGCACCGGAAGTACTTTTCCTATCAATCCTACAACCCCCAAAATCAGCATCCAAAAAAGCTTTCAAAGTAACGGTTGAGGAAGAAGGAAGAAAAATTCTAAATTCTTGAGTTCCATGTAAGTACCTGAGAATCCTTTTGACGGCTTGACGATGTGAAGCACGTGGGGAGGCTTGAAACCGTGCACAAAGACATACGCTAAATTGTATGTCTGGTCATGATGCCGTGAGGTACAAAAGTGATCCGATCACGCTTCTATATTCTTTTTGAACCACGGTTTCACCATCTTCATCTAGTCCAAGTGTTGTTGCTGTTCCCATTGGTGTCCGAAGAGGCTTGCTTTTGTCCATGTTGAAGCGCCTTAGGAGGTCTTTTTTATAATTCGTTTGATGTACAAAGGTACCCTCCTTGGTTTGCTTGATTTGCAGCCCCAAAAAGTACGTGAGTTCACCCATCATACTCATCTCAAATTCTGAAATCATCATAGCTGAAAACTTGGACACAAGATCATGAGAAGCACAACCAAAGATAATATCACCCACATACACTTGAACGAATAATGAGTCATTTCCATGCTTAAGCACAAAAAGAGTTTTATCTACCTTGCCCATGGTAAACCCCTTCTCAAGTAAGAATGTTTTTAATCTATCATACTATGCTCTTGGGGCTTGTTTGAGACCGTACAAGGCTTTGGACAGTTTGTAAACTTGATTAGGAAAATCTGGATTTTCAAAACCTGGTGGTTGCTTGACATAAACCTCCTCATCTATGTAGCCATTTAGAAAGCACTTTTAACATCCATTTGATATAGCTTGAAACCTTTAGATGCAGCAAAGGCTAACAAAATTCTTATGGCTTCTAATCTAGCAACGGGAGCAAAAGTTTCATCAAAATCTAGACCTTCAACTTGAGTGAAACCTTGAGCAACCAAACTAGCCTTATTCCTAACCACAACCCCATCCTCACTTTGTTTATTTTTAAATACCCATTTAGTTCCAATTAAAGTGTGACCTTGAGGTGGAGGTACAAGTTTCCAAACATTATTTCTTTCAAAATTTTCTAACTCTTCTTGCATGGCAATAATCCAAGATTCATTAGTGAGTGCGTGTGATATATCTTTGGGTTCAAAAGAAGCAACAAAAGCAGAATGAGCATTAGAGTTTGGATAGCAAAACCTGGACCGTGTGACTCGTTCATGCAAGCTTCCAATAACTTGTTGTGGAGGATGACTTTTGAGAACCCGGAGGGGAGTGGACACTTCACAAGCTTCTTCTTCTTCATGTTCATCACAAATCGATGAGCTTGTAACTTGAGGATGATTTGAATCAGCATTGATGGTTGTCAGTGCTGGTTGAGAATTAACATCCGGAGCTGAACCAAAGTCTTTAGCTGCTGAATTTTTGAGCAGCAACTCCAATTCTTCCTCATCTTCAATGAAAATGCTCCCCCCTGCGGATATCAATCAGGACCTGCAATGTTTGAGCTAGTACCTGGGCTAGCTTCATCAAAAGACACTTCACAAGTCTCCACAATTTTGTTAGTGTCAAGTAAAAGCACACGGTAGCCTCTAGTATGAGATGGATAACCAAGAAACATGCCATCAATGGATCTAGGTTCAAATTTATCAAGATTACCATGTTTCTTAACAAAGCATTTGCAAACAAAGACCCGAAAGTGTGTAACACTAGGCCTATGTCAAAATCGGAGCTCATATGGTGTTTTACCTAGCTTAGCACGCAAGAAAACACGATTTGAGACATAACAAGCAGTTGCTAACGCATCAGCCCAAAATTTCCTAGGAGTTTGATATTCATTAAGCATAGTCCTAGCCATCTCAACTAAGGTTCTGTGCTTTCTTTCTACAGCACCATTTTGTTGAGGTACATATGGTGAAGAAAATTGATGATCTATTCTATTTTTAGCACAAAAGTGATCAAAAGATTGATTTTTAAATTCAGTTCCATTATCACTTCTAATTGCTTTTAAAGATCCTGGGTGATCAATTGATAATCTAAGAAATAAAGTTCTAAAGTGAATAAAAGCTTCATTCTTAGACGCCATAAAGTAAACCCAAGATTATCTAGAATAATCATCAACAATCACATGTACATACCATTTACCTCTGAAGGATTGAACACATGAAGGTCCTATGGTGTCAAGATGCAAAAGTTGACATGGTTCAGTTGTCATGATCATTGTGAGAGGAGTATGTGAACCTGCAACCATCTTAGCATGTCTACAAGAAGAGCACACAATTTATTTGTCTCCTTTAAGCTTCGGTAGCCCACGTATGCGATCGAGCGCACTAACACGCGTTAGGTGATCAAAGCCTACGTGACCAAGTCTATGATGCCAAAAATATAGGTCCTTTGAATCATTAGCAACTAGACACCTATGCTAAGAGGAAGACATATCAAAATCATCTTTAAAACTCTTCCAAACCGAGACATGTTAAAAATAAGCTCACTATTTGAACTTACAACTTTGCAGCTGTTTTTATTGAAAATAATTTCCAGATTTTCATCTAGCAATTGTGAAACAGAAAGCAAGTTGTATTTCAAATTTTTGACAAGTGACACATCCTTCAAAGTGTAGTGATCATTTACTCTAACCGAACCCTTAGCGATTATAGGAGTTGAAGAATTATCGGCAAAAGTAACATTCTCTACACGTGACACAAAAGAGAGGGAGGAGAACCAATCTTTGTTACCGGTCATGTGGCGTGAGCAACCTGAATCCACAATCCAAATGTTCTCCTTCCTCAAACGTGTAACCTACATATAAGCACAATACGTTGATGACTCAATACTGGGGTTAGTCAAAAGGCATTTAGGAATCCAGTACTGAGACACACGACGTGCAACAGGAAAAACACGCGAAAGGTGAGATAAAACAGCAGGTTTATGAGTCAAAGTTTGAGACTTTTTATTTTTAACTACTGACCTATAAGGTGTTACATGTGTAGCACAAAAATCAGTGGCTCCGGAGGAAAAAAAGATGGTCCGGAGATAAACTTTGAATGTTTTTGACTCAAAATAGCAGGTTGTACATTCGGTTCAATATGTGTAGCAAATTTTGCATGAATGTTATGAGATCTAGCAACCATTCTCTTTCTTTTCTGTTGTTTAGCTAGTCTATAACAAAAATCTATGACATGACCATCTCTACCACATTAGGTATAATGAAATTTAACTTTGTGTTCATGTCAAGATGAGCAAACAACATTTTTATTTGAAACTGAATGAGACAATACTCCTGCAGATTTGAAAACCACTTCTTTTTGTTTAGGAACTGTTTGAATCAAACCACTTCCTAATGACTTTACAATTTTAGGTGGATGTGCCTTAGCATGATCATGAGAATCAAATCCTAAACCAGTTTTATCATTGCAAGACTTGGATGAATTCAGCAGCAAGTTTAGGTTCTTATTCCTATTACAAAACCGATCAAATGTCTGAAGTTTTTCCTTTTAATTTTCAAGTGGAACAATATTTAACTTCATGACAACGTAAAGCATTGTTCAATATAGAGATTTAAATCATAGCATCTTGCAGTTTCTTATCAAGATCATCACAACTAGAACAATGCAAATCAACTGTAGAACAAGAAGCATCTTTTAAGTTTCCAATATTAAGTGCAGCAAGCTTTTTGTTCTTTTCAATTTCAAGTTTATCAAGTGTGGAGGTATGTGCACTTCTTAGGGAGGACAATTGTTCATATATTAAGTCACATGAGGAACAAGAATCATCACTAGGAATCAAGGATTTCAAACGATTAATTTTAGATTCTAGTGACTCAATTTTAACAGCATTGTCCCTAAGCTTTTTGTTCTTTTTCTTAACAATAACAGTGGCACGAGAAATAGCATCACACATTTCTTCGCAAGTAGGACATACCTCTTCATTGTCGCTGTTGTGTTCTGCCTCCTCCATACTTGATCTTGACTTGCCCGCCATGAAGCACAAGTTTGCCAAATCATCTTCATCTTCATCACTTCCAATGTCCACGTCGTTTGAGCCAAGTTCCTGGAGTGCTAAGATAAAACTGCTCACCAATTGATGTCCTGTAAAACCATTCTTTTTCTTCGTATCTTTTGCAGAGGAGTGCTTCGTTCTTGTTTTCTTTTCATCCCGGGAAGTAGGACCTGAAAGGTTAGGGCAATCTGAACGAAAATGTCCTGTCTTACCACATTCAAAGCATCGTTGAGGTGCGGAGCTTCCTCTCCTTCTAGTTCTCACATTTTGCAATCCTTTTGAGAACCGGGTAGACATGAGCGCTAGCTCCTCCTCTGGAAACTCCTCAATCTGTTCAAGGGTTAGAGAGGACAGCAAAGCAAGTGTACCACAAGATGATGTTTGACCGGAACTAGGCATGTCACGTTGAGAAACAAAAGCAATAGACTTGTTGAGGTTCTTACATGAGATTATGTTAATTTCATGAGTTTTTAACTTGGAATATACCACATCTAAACTAAGTGAACTCATGACAGTAGATTCACGAATAGATGTGACTTTCATCTCCCAAATTGACATATCTAATGCACTTAGCAATTGCCTAGCATTTTCAGCATCTGAAAAATTAACATTGACACTACGCAAGTTGCTGAGAATCTTATTAAAGCGAGCAAAAAGGTCATCAATAGACTCACCGGGTTGCATCTCGAAGCGAATGTATTCTTTCTTGAACATGTCTTGCCTTACCTCTTTGATTGTGTTGGATCCTTCGTGGTAGTCACAAAGTGCTTTCCACATATCGTATGCAGATCAGAGGTGTGCAACACGGTCGAAGTCGCTTTGTGTTAATCCTTGTATGATCAAGTTCCGAGCCTTGTTGTTGTTTTCGACATCTCTCAGATTTGTAGCTGTAACTTGATCGTTTGATGGCACTTCGTAAGGCTTGTATACCTTCTCCCATATTGCAAATCCTTGTGCCTGGATGAAAGCCTCCATGATTGCCTTCCAAACCTGAAAATCAATACCAGCGAACACACAAGGTTTGGCAGAGTACTTCTCCATGATGATTAGTCAAAAACACACGCAAATCACAAAGATTAGAGCACCGTGGCTTTGATACCAATTGTAGGATCGAATAGCACGTGAAAAGCTACCAGAGGGACGGCGAATGGTAGATTTAAAAATCTTACGCAGCGGAAACAATTAAACCCCAACCCCTTCGGCAGAAAAACGATCTGTTAAAGAAATCGTGTGTGAGACTAATATAAACATGTTTCACCATGACAAAAATGATAGATATCATAGAGAATCAAGTCACGAAGACAACACAACAAGAATCACTAGAATCCGTCGAGAAAAACTCAAGTTATGATCGAAAGATCAAACAGTTCTGGAACGTTGCAAAGAAACTCGTGTAGATCATAGACCACAAATCCAATGACCGTGAAATTTTGAAATATGATAGATAATCAAGTTGTGAAGACAACCCAAGAAGGATGACGTCAATTGGATCTGTAAAACTCGAGTTATGATAAAACCACCGACGAAAGGTAGTGCTGTCCAGAAACTCGATGAGTAAAACTTATCTGGAACAAATCGGACGAACAAGGCACAAAAGTTCCTTCAAACTATGAATTTTATTCAATAGAATACAAGAGGAACAGCCCCTTAAGTTGTGCACCACGAGCTCTATGCTCCCTTTCTTATATAACCAGCTCGAAAGCCAACTCAACTCAAATCAGGAACCTAATCCTACTCTGTTCACGAATCGTAACTTTCCATAACTGCTTAGGATTCTTCTATACGCAGATAGAAGCAATCTTAAGACTTACAAACACCTTAGGAACGTATCCCACATTCCTAAACAACTCAAATTCGTGACCCACACGAAATCCTATCATTACCAACTCAAATCTTTTTATATTTGAGTCAAACCCGACTCAGCCACAGCCTGAGTCCATAACCAAGTCGGTTGGACCTTTCCGACCAACTCTTTACGTCCACATCTCTTCGTCACGTATCGGAACCATGTAGCCACGGCCATGCACTCCTTGCACTTGCGCAAACATCTTACAATGACGTCCACGATACCTTCACATGCATTGTTCTTGATTCAATCATGCTGCGCAACCTCCTGATCAGCTCAACCACAATTCCTCCTAAATTTGGTTGTTGGAACCTCATCTCCTCCCTGAGACTAGTCCAATGGATCCCGTCACCAGTCATGTCTTGAACTCAAGCAACACCTGCACATGAATAAACAACCAATCCATACGAGCCCAAGTTCTCAACTTGACTCAAGTTAGTTCCGAACACAACACCTTACGTGAGAACCTCACATAAGAATGTTGCAAAACCACAGTAACACGATATCATCCATATCAACCAAAAACGCACCAAAGACTTAGCAAATGAATACTAAGCAATCTTTCTAGAAATGTAAAGCAAGTACGAAACATTGCAAATGAAAAACAGAAGCATTGCGGTCAAGTTTCAGACCTTGCCAGAGCAACTCGGACCTTGAGCCGGAGCTAACAAAACCTAGTAGAACCTAGCGCTGAAACTTACCAAAACTAGTATAACCAAGTAAACCCAAAAGCCGGAGCTAGAGACAAAACTCACCGGAGCTAACCAAAACTAGTCGGATCTTAATAAAAAGGTGTTTTGGTGATAATCAAAACTTTTATCGTCAAAGCAAGTGTATTCACTACGAGCCAATGTATTCAACACACATAGGTCTTACACTTTCATCCAGAGGTTCTCCCAGGTACGAAATACCATTCGTTCTATCTCAAGCGCTTCTATTATTGTAGCATTCAGGCAGGGCATTCGATATAAGAAAATGTTGGGAAGCTGGCGACCAAGGAAGTCACCAGCGTCACGGAACTCTTCAGCTTGGCAGACAAGTGTGCCAAAGCTGCGGAGGGCCATCAAATGCACTCCAAACCACCTCCGGAGGACAACAAAAAGTCCTCCAAGGGTGAAGCCACTACCTCCGGGAGTGTTAAGGAGAAGAAAAAGTCCAACGACCAGAAGAAGCTATCGGCCGGCACACCTACTGCTGCAGCTGTTGCAGCTCCGGGTGGTCAGGGGCCACGCCCTAAGAAATGACCTTGGCCGTCGTCTGAAGATGGTGGCAGCTCCAAGATGTGGTGTCCCATACACAAGACGGACAGGAACAACCTGGATGACTGCCGGGAGGTCTAGAACCTTGTCGAGCGCTACAACAAGAGCCGGGAATAAGCTCCTTTCTTTCAAAGGGAAGGAAAGCAAAAAGACGACGAAGCTCCGACTAAAGAGGAGTTAGGCTTTCAGGACCACAAAAAGGTCTCGAAGGCTATTTATACTTCCGTTGACGACGACTCCGACGTCTCCGACAACGAGCGTTGGAAGACCATGAACACCATCTTTGGTGGTTCATGGGACATCATTTCCCACCGTGTCCTCAAGACAATGCGGCGGGACATGGCCTCCGTAGCTCCAATCGCGAGGGCAGAGCCTCATCGGAAGTGGATGCATACTACCATCGCCTTCGATGCTTCGGACTACCCTTAGAACATGATCGGAGCTGGCCAACTTCCATTGATGGTATCTCCGACCATCAATAACATCCAGCTCCACCACCTAATGGTGGACGGAGGTTCGGGGCTGAACCTCATAAGCTTCGAAACTTTCGTCAAGCTTCAGCTCCGACCTTTGGATCTTTGCCCCTCCCGACCTTTCTCAGGAGTAGGTCCGGGATCCATAACCCCACTCGGTGCCACTACTCTCCCAGTTACCTTAGGAACTCGGGAGAACTACAAGACTGAGAAGTTGGTCTTCGACGTGGCACATATCAACCTGCCATTCAATGCCATCTTGGGCAGGCTAGCTTTATACAAACTCATGGCTGCTGCTCATTATGGCTACTTGGTGTTGAAGATGCCAACACTCTCAGGCGTTCTCCGGATCTGCGGAGATCGCACGCTGGAGTTACTGCTCTAGAAGAACTCCACGCGCTTGCTACAACGCAGGAGGAAGAATCCGGAAAAGAGCAAGCTCCAAAGCTCCCGAGCATTCGTCATCGAGGCTCAACTTCCGCACCCCGTGTGCAACCAAGCGGCGACACCGACATTCCTGTCAAAGTCATCCAAATTGGTTACAACGCTGCTCAGACCACCCATATATCGGGAGGTCTAAACGACAAATAGGAACTCGCACTCATCACTTTCCTCTGGGCTAATGTCGACGTGTTTGCCTGGCAATCGTCACAAATGCATGGGACCCCTAGGGAGGTGATTGAGCACAATCTGAAGATTTATCACGACGCTCGACCTGTACATCAGAAGCCTCAGAAGCAATCACTAGAGCGACAGAACGTCATACGTCAAGAAGTGAATAAGTTGCTCGAAGCTGGATTCATCTGGGAAGTCTTCCACCCAAAATGGCTGGCAAACCCAGTCGTTGTACCCAAGGCCGGTGGGAAGCTTCAGATGTGTATCAACCACACAACACTGATGCCCAAAGAATCCATTTCCACTACCTAGAATAGATAAGATAGTGGATTCCACCTCAGGATGTGAATTACTGTGTTTCCTAGACGCATATTCTGGGTATCATCAAATTAGAATGTCTAGGGAAGATGAAGAGCATACTGCCTTCATAGGGAAGATGAAGAGCATACCGCCTTCATCATAGTAGATGGATTATATTGTTACACTGCCATGTCATTTGGTCTCAAAAATGCTACTTCAACGTTTGTGGCAGCTATGTACAAAACTTTTGGAGAGCTCATTAGAGATTTAGTGGAAGTGTACGTCGATGACATCGTCGTCAATATCAAGAACAAGGAGTCATTTTTTTACACCTTGCAAGCTGTCTTCGACAAGTTGCGAATCACACGCACAAAGCTGAACCCAGAAAAGTGTGTCTTTGGGGTTAGCTCCGGAAAGTTTCTTGGATTCTTGGTGAACCACCGAGGAATAGAGACGAATCAGGCAAAGATTAAAGCTATTGAAGACATGCAGACACCAGCTCGCATTAAGGATGTCCAGAAGCTCACTAGGTGTCTAGGTGCCCTGAGCTGGTTCATCTCAAGATTGGCGGAACGGGCGCTACCCTTCTTCAAATTATTGAGGAGGTCTGGACCATTCCAATGGTCTGAGAAAGCATAAATGTCATTCCAAGAGCTAAAGAAGCTCCTCACCACACAACCAAATTTTGGTAGCTATGAATCCTGGAGAGCAACTTCTGCTTTATATTTCAGCAACTGACGAATTTGTCAGCATGGTCCTGGTTGCGGAAAGACCAGAACCATCCACAGTTCAGGAATCCAGCCCCTCAAGGAATGTCTGAAGCTACCTGAAGGCAAGTTTGGGTCCCTGCCCCCAGACCCGAATCCTCAAGGTGAGAAGTCAGAGGATCAACCTCCTACAAATGAAGGAGTTACTGTTGCTGAACAAGAAGATCTGGATCCGTCTGGGAGGATCTGGGTCACTTCAAAGGAAGCTCTGGGTTCCTCTAGAAAGAACCGAGAGGTCCCCAAAAAAGGTCCGGACCCCTTCGGGAGGTTCTGGGTTGATGAGGAAAAAGGTCCGGACCCCTCCTGGAGGGTCCGGGTTAATGAGGAGGAAGCTCCGGGCCCCTCCTGGAGGTTCCAAACAGTTCAACATCAAGTGTACTTCATAAGTGAAGTACTTCATGATGCAAAGACTTGGTACCTAGAGGTGCATAAGCTGCTCTACCAGTTCTTATCGCCTCAAGGAAGCTTCATCACTACTTCCAAGCTCACAAGATTTCAGTGGTAACCTCTTATCCACTGCATGCAATCTTGCATAACCCCAACTCTACTGGGAACATCGCAAATTGGGTAGCGGAATTGGTCGAGTTCGATCTTGAATTTGTCCCAAGACAAGCGATTAAGAGTCAAGCATTGGCAGACTTTGTGGCGGAGTGGAACCCCTCTCCATCAAATCCTAGGGGCCCTAGTGAGCAGAAACCGGAACCTAAGGTTCCAGTCTTCACTGAGCCTCACTAGACTCTCTACTTCGACGGCTCCGTGTAGAAGCAGGGGGGCGGAGCTGCAATCCTTCTCCTTGCTCCGACCGGGTAGAAGGTCAAATACATGGTTCACCTTGACTTCAAGGCGACCAACAACATGGCGGAGTATGAAGCACTAATGTATGGGATCAAGGTGGCACTATCATATGGTGTCAAGCAGCTGTTGATAAAGGGTGATTGGCAGCTCATTATAAAACAAGTTAAAGGTGAATGCTTCTGCAACAACCCTCAATTAGCTGCATCTCTTCATGAAGTCCAGAAGCTTTAGAAGGGTTTTGAAGTCCTGGATTTTGCGATGTCCAGCGTCTCAACAACGCTGAAGCTGACAAACTCTCGATGAAAGCTTCAACCGAAGCTCTGGCTCCCGATGGAACCTTCGTCTGGAGATTGTTAAGGCCAACAGCTCAGCGTGCCAAACTGAGCGAAGGGGGCGAGACCAGCACCTCGAAGCTGGTGGTCCTGATGGCCCTGTTACCATGGCGTCCATCAAGGGTTGTAGGTGCTGTAGGAAGATCTGAGCAACCCAACATGCAAGACTCAGAAGCTCAAGTTAGCGCCAATGCATGGATCTCGGAGATCCGGAGCTACTTGAAAGACAACATACTTCCTAAAGACAATGTATCTGCTGACCGGATAGTCAGATTGGCTAAAAGATACGCACTGGTGGAAGGGGATCTCTACCGGCATGGTGCCAACGGCGTCCTAATGCGGTGCATTACAAGGAAGAAGGCCACGATCTCCTCGCGGAAATCCATGGAGGAGAGTGTCGGAACCACGTGTCTTCCCTCACGTTGGTCAGTAAAGCCTTCTGACATGGTTTTTACTGGCCTACAGCACTCCGGGATGCAATGGAGCTAGTGAAGAAATGTGAAGCATGCCAGTTCCATGCGAAGCAAATTCACACACCAGCTCAACCACTAAAAATGATACCTCCGACATGGCCATTCGCTGTGTGGGGTATGGATATTTTGGGACCTTTCGCAAAAGCCGTCGGAGGTTACAAGTACCTGTATGTTGCTATTGACAAGTTCAACAAGTTGCCGGAAGCAACACCAGTTGTGACAACAAGCAATCAGCTATCAAGTTCTTACAGCCCATAGTATTCAGATTTGGAGTCCCAAACAAGATAATAACTGACAATGGGACCCAATTCACAAGATCTACATTCCAAGGATATTGCGACAACATTCAAGTCAGCTACGCTTCTGTGGCTCACCCGGCAAGCAATGGCCAAGCTGAGAGAGCAAATGCAAAAATTATAAAAGGACTCAAGACGCGCACATATGAGCGCTTGAAAAAGATGGAGCCAACTGGATTGAGGATCTTCCTCCCACCTTGTGGGCAAACAGGACAACTCCAAACCGGTCAACCGAAGAGACACCCTTCTTCCTGGTGTACGGAGCTGAAGCAGTCCTTCCTCCGGAAATCACCTTGGGGTCGCTCCGGGTCCGGATCTTTGACGCAGCCACGCCGAACCAGCTCCGGCTTGAAGACCTTGACCTCGTTGAAGAGGGAAGGTATCGAGCAGCTGTTCGAAATGCACAGTACCCCCAAGCGCTCCGGCGTTATCACCAAAGGCATGTGCATAGCCGACTGCTCGAGGAAGGTGATCTAGTGCTACGGAGAATACAAACTCGAGAAGGGTTAAACAAACTTTCTCCCAGCTGGGAAGGACCCTTTCGAGTGATCAAAGTATCCCGTCCCAGATGCGTTTGCTTGGCGACCGAGGATGGGACACCGCTCCCTAATCCTTGGAACATTGAGCACCTCTGTAAGTTTTACGCTTAATATCACGGAGGTGAGTCTGTAATTACATATGATGTATGTTATAGCGTCATTGTACAAAAATGGGTAGGTCCTTTGGGAGGACAGCCTGACCTTTCTAGGAAGGTCCGCAAAGTTCAAGCAACACTTGACACAGTCTCAGAACTAAAAGTGTATCTAGCTACCCTATGGCGAACAAGAAATGTAACACACATAGCCTTGTTCCATACCCTAAGAGTGTACTTGTCTCCCCTGTATCCCAGACCTATGATGAAAGACATCAATATGTGAAAACAGACTCCACGTGCATTTATTTTGTACCGGCTCATTCTTTTTTATTTTTCTCTTTCATGTCTATAACAAAGTTGTGCAATTCTTAAGAATCTTTAGCTCAAACAAGTCATGTATAATTCAAGTTGCATTGTTAATTCTTTCGGGTCTTAACATTGTTGAATGGCCTACTCGCCTGAACGCCAAGCCAATCTAGGTCCAAAGTGTGCTATCGGCTTGGCCTGGTCCTGCACCCTAAGTACGCAACTCTACCTACACCCTAGCAGGCCTAAGTAGGGTGAGTCCAGAAAATGATTGGACCTGGATAAAATAAACAAATGTGCCTGATTGTATATAAAATTGATGTCGACCTAAAATTTCATATGGGAATAGTAAGTCGCAAATGAGTTATAGACAAGAAATGAATTTTACTATTTTTCTTGACTTCAGTGCGCAGGAAAAATAAAAATCTCATTATGATGGTGGATGATGCCGGAGCTATCAAAGCTTTGACATCCCCCAAGAGGGCCCGCGTTCGATGTTTTAAACATTGATAGTGGGCGTCGCTGGAGCTATCAAGTTCCAACAAATCCAGGGGCCAGCCATCAACGTGAAGAAATAAAAGGAATTGAAGAAAAGATGGTGTCGACGCTCTACGTGTTGACAGTGGTTGCTGCCGGAGCTACTAAGATCCGTCAACCCTAGAGGGTCAGCCGTCGACGCTCTACGTGTTAATAGTGGTCCCTGCCGGAGCCACTAAGCTCCGACAAACCCAGGGGGCCCCTGCTGTCGATGCAACAAAACTTCAGACCTATACTCTACAAGTTCGAAGCACTCAGGTCTTCAACAAAATGGTACATCCTTTTGGTACATGTTTGCAATCAAATTGTGTACATCTACGAGGGGGCCAAGTAAGACAAGGGTTGAAGAAAAAAAATGAAATTCATAAATTTTTTGGATTTCATTCATCTGAAGACAAGAGATTATAAAATTGGAGAAAATAAGAGAAGATACATGTGGGAGCTAAAAGGAGAAAGTCCTAATTTCTACGGAAGAACGAGGCGACCTTCTGGGCAACCTCCGACACGCTGGTCTTGGCGACGTCTCCCTCTCCGTCGATGGGACCTTCAAGCACTGTGTTTAGTGGGAAGTGAGGATCCCGACTTGTTAGCACGTCAGCATGTATTCTGCGACGTTCTTCACCAGGGATTTTCCTTCAGTTTCCAACTGATCCACGATGACATCGCCCATTGCGTCAAGTTTGTTGCCAGCTGAGCTCAGCGCCTCCTATGCATGGTCCAGCTCCGGCTCCGGATTGTCCGGACGCACGGGACTAAAGCCCAGCGGCATTAGCGCGTCATTGGCTTTGCGCAAGAAGGCCCATACTTGTTGGGACTCCACAGCCCTCGAGCCCCGAATCTCCTCCAAAGACCTCCAGGCCGCCGGAAGCTCTGAACCCTCCCGGTCAAGGCGCTCGACCTCCTTGGCATGCTGCTGAATACTCTCAGCAAATTGCTTTTCAAGGTCGGCAAGATACTTCTCCCGGACGTGGATCCAGTTCCGGTGGTCAACCAGGTCTTTCTCCCGGCCTCGCAGCTTCTTCTCCCTGGCAGTGACTTCGACCTCCCTTTTGGTAAGGTCCTGTCCTTGCTGCTAGGCCTTCTACTCTTCGCTCTTGCAGCGCTCCTCCAACTTTTTGGTGCACTCTGCAAGGCTCTTGTCACTCAGAACCAGCCTTTGGGCGAGCTCCTCCTCCCTCTTCATGAGGTCATCCCTCAGCTCCAGGAGTTTTTGCTCTTCCTCTTCGAGCTTTTTCTCTCGCTCGTCAAGACCCTCCCGGCGCTTGATGAGGCCTTTGTGGATGGTATTGAGGTTCTCCTTCTGATCATTCATCGCCTGATAAGCAGCCTGGGCTTGTTTGTATATAGCCCGAGATTGATTGTCGAGATATCGCATCATGCTTTCCCTCTCATCCAGCAGCTGGCCCCAGTACTCCATACAGGCCTTCCCCCTCTTGACCCACTCCTAGTCGTCAGCCAGCCTTGTTTGCGCCAGCTTGGTCTCGAACTGGAGTCTGTTGCGCCACCTCCTAAGAGTTTGGCACTCCTTCTCGAGGGCCTTGCTGTCATGATAAATGCAAGCTGGACCTGACGAAGGCTGGAGCAGGCATTACCGATTGATAGCGACAGGGGGATTGGGTGCGGACCTGCCGGGGTCCTCTCCGCTGACTCCAGCAGTTTCTCCAAAATAATAATTGGGTCCCACTCTACAAGAGTGGTCCCTTGAGCTTCCGCGGAACTAGGGACGTCCTTCGGGAGTGCCTCGGTCGTCGCCGAGGTAGGTCCTGCAATGGGAGTTTCTACCTTCGGAGTCAGCTCTGAAGGTCCTACCGCCAGATCATCATCAACTGGTCCCTCAGACAGAGGACTGGTCGCTTCGTCTTGGCACCCTGGCTCTGGAACGGGTACCTCTGAAACTACCACCTCTAGGGCAGGCATTGATGACCCAGCCGGAGCTGAGGCCATCTCCGGCTCCGACGCTGGTGCTACCTCCACTGTCGGTTCAGGCACCGGCGCTTCGACCTCCACCGGTTCGGGTGCCGACACCTCCACGTCAACCGGCTTAGGCACCAGAACTTCATGAACTGCAGGCTCCTTCGTCGGGGCTTCAGTAACATCTGGCTCGAAGATTGGAACTTCAGCTACCTCTGGCTCTTGGGCCGAAGCGTCCATCATCGCAGCATCCAAAACCGGAGCTTCAGCATCCGGAGCTGGTGCCGCTGGTACGTCTTCATTCCCGTGGTCCGGCGCTACCATGGGAGCTTCGGGAGATGAGTCGAGGTCCAAAACCACGACAGCTGGTGCCAAAGCTGCCGTGACCTCAGCCACCACCTTGGGCGGCACTGGAATTGGAGTCAGAACCTTCGCCTGTACATCATCAGCTGCTGTCACAGGAACCAAAGCTTCAGCCCCTTTTTTGGATGCCTTGTGGATGAAGGATAAAGAAACTTAAAATATGGTTACAACAAAAATAACAAACTGAGGTAAAAAAGCAAATTTACCTTGGAAGGCTTTTGCTCCAGCTAGCGCGAAACCTCTTCGCCAGACGCTCAGAGCCTGACCTAGTCGCAACTGGTGTAGTAACTCCGGAAGGCCCTTTGGAGCTTGCTACCGCCATCAGCAACATCTCAGTTGGGGCCCCCCTCGACTGAGAAGGACCCTCGGACCTAGAGCCCTTAGCTGGCCCTGGTGCCGGAGTCACCCGGTCGGAGCTGGCATTCCATGGAGACTCTGATGCTGGAGTTGGTGTCGCCGTCGAAGACCTCCTACGCCGAGGAGAAGGGACTGAGGCAGACGGAGCTGGCCTTCTGGAGCTTCCGTCAGCATATCTCAGCTTCCTCTTCCGGTCGGAAGGTTCAGCAAAATCCTTGCCCTTGCCGGTGTCTTCAACCCGTCGGCTCGGAGCAGGAGGAGCCGCCCTTTCTTAGGCTCTGGATATTGCTACCTCGGAGGTTGGTCGCCTTTCCACCAGGCCCAAGTCATCCAACAGCGGCATCCTCCTCCGGAGCTCTCTGCTCACCTCTGGTATCATATCTAGAGGCAGGAAGGCCGCTGGTGGAGACACGTCACCAGGGCTGATGTTCCCATGCTGAAATTTCTTTTGATGGATCCTCAGAGCTTCCTCACCTATGTTGGTGTTTAAACCACCCTCGATGCTTGTGATCCATCTCACTGTTGAAGGCCCATGCAGGCCGCTCCCTGGCCCTCAGCGGGGCCCACCTGTCTGCTAAGAAGTTGTTGAAGACCATCTGGGGGGTCACCCCACCTTCGACGCACTCTTGGATTCTGTCTAGAATGGGCCTGTACGCCCTCAACAGTTTCAGAACTTCACTCCAAGTGTTGTTGTCAACGCGGGGGAGGCCTTCAGGCAGTTCCAGCCTCTCGTGTCCCTCCACGATGATGACCACCCACTCTTTCTTCCAGACGTCCCACTTGCCGGAAGGAAAATACCTCAAGTACATGAGGGGGCAGTTTTTCTGCTTCACAAAGTAGTAGAAGTCGATGAACTCCTTGCTCTTTCCGGTGGGGTGGACCGTGAAGAAAGTCTTAAACAACTCCACGCAAGGAGGCACACCCACCCACATCTCGCAAATGTGGTTGAAAGTCGCCACTAGCAAGATCGAGTGGGGGCCAAGATGGTGGAGCTGCAGATCATAGAAATCTAGCAGCATCAAGAAGAAAGTAGAGAAAGGTGGGATCAAACCCACCATTGCGTACCCAGGGAAGTACACCATATCTCCAGCGCTCACCTTCTTGAAGGGGAGCTTGCCGCAGCGAATGTGGCGGTCGAAGGAGTCACTAGACCACCCCATGTAGGTCTGGACCCTCGACAACTCCTTGCTCCTAATGCGGCTCTTGGGAAGTCCCAACTCCATCGCAGCACGATGGGGCGTGAGAGAAAAAGCAAGCGAAGGTTCGGAGGATTCGAGCGCGAGTTCAAATGAAGGCGTAAGGAACCCTCAAACCATGCGCGCTTTCCCTCTTAAGTAATCCCCCGCAACGCTTGGATAGAAACAGCAAAAAGGCCGAGGATACATTTCAAAAATTACACCCTGCCAATGACAAAGGGGCCCAGGGCAACCCAGACGATCAAGTCGAGGTCCTTACCCCAGGCGAACAGTTGTCATGATGAGTGGCGGAAACCCAAGGGCAGCGGCCAGACATGGCGTGCGGAACCGATATGGTTTTTGCATTGGGAACAGGCGACCTTCAATTGCGTGAGATCTGCAGGCGCAAATCTCACCTGCCACGTCCAGAAGATGCCACGCTGTGATGGTTTAACTGCGAACTATCACCTCAACGGTACATCTAAGAACCCTTGAAGACACGGCATAGAAATCGAAAGATGGACCCACCTCCGACAGAATGACTTAATCCAAAGTGTCTCTGCCAGAGGTGGGTTCGGGGGCCACTGTCGGTACCCTGCGTATTGGATACCCCTTGGAACTGCAAAAAGTACAAAAGAACACCATCTATCTGAGTTGAAGAACTCCGAAGGCCCCACGTGTTACTCGTAACTGGACTTGCCTCCCTCATATGGTTAGTCCCAGTGCCGCCACATGTATCATAAAACCGGAGCTACAATCCATACATGGGAATGCCCCGGACTGGATACCCGTGTGGCACCCCCGAACCTAACCCCCGACAGAGGGAAGATCCGGTACAGACACGTGTACAACGGCGCTGGATCTACTCGTCCATGATGGTAAGCTCCATAGCTGCCACGCGTCCAACCGCCGGACCTTCAACCTCAACAGGCAGATTGGTGGAGCTCCAACGGCTCGGACCATCAAGGGATATTTAAGGCTTCAAGACCTGATTATGTGTCATTAATTCTATCTTAATTACACACGATCAGGGGACCTTAATACTAGTAACGCCACCATTAAGGCGCGTTACCACGCTATTAAGGTTAATTAAGTACATTAAACTGTGTATTAGGTATCTGTAACCGCTAGGGCCACATGTCGGGCGAGGCTAATGATGTAACGGCCAGCCCTTGTACTATAAAAGGATCGACCGAGCGATATGCGGGGGGGAGGCTCTCGGACCCGCTCCGACGCTCGGCCTCTCTCTCGCTCGTGCTCTCAGACTCTCTAGCTGATCCAATCTTTTGGGCACACACAGGCTCATACACTCAATACAATAACAACAACACACCCATGGAGTATGGTATAACGCTTAGGCGGTCCGAACCACGTAAATCCTTGTCTCATGTCACTATCTTGTTCTGAATCTCCGCGCGACCTAACCGAACTAAGAAACCCCGCGGGCTACTAGCAGTAGTACCGGGGGAATTGCCAGAACTAGTAACCGACATTATTGATTAGTAAAGGTTACCATTAAATTTCACTTCATAAATCCTTTGAAATTGGTCAGAACATAAAAAACATATAACAATTGTTATTTTTCATTTTTCTATCTTGATGAATATAATGATTTTTTTCATTTAATTTTTTAGTGGACATTTTTAGTCATCATACCAACCTCTATGATTTTTTTCAAATTTTTTTAAATTTTTTTTGAATCAATGTGTGTTCAAAATTTGATGAATCTCTCATATGTATATGAGCATTTAGTTAGAATGATGGATAATTTGAATTTTGACACGTGGAATGCTTTAAAAAAATTAACAAAATTCATACATGTATAAATAAAACAAATATGTTCATACAAACAAATTTCAGTGAAAGATCCTTTTTTATAGGAGATACACAAATATGAATAATATGTGAGTATAAATTAATTTCATATTTACCAAAACATTACAATGTCAGCTATACAAGTTTTAAAATATTTGGTTCAGGTGGTAGATGTTAATTTTTGAAAATTACACAAGAATGAATCATCAAATTTGGACTCAATTTGTAGAATCTATACATGTTTGAGTATTTATATTGGAACCTAAATAAAAAAAGAAGCAAGGGGAAACGAAACTGAAGAACAGGCTCGGGCAATTCTCTCAGACGGTTGGTAAGTAATAACTGCCTGAGATAATCTTTTCTCACGCAGTTATAAAGCACCAACCGCCTGAGAAGATCTTTACTTCTTCTTAATTAATATTCTTGATTAAATGTGGGGCCTATAAAAAGTCAAGTTCCACTTTCTTATAATATTATTGATTAGTAAAAGTTACCATTAAATTTCACTTCATAAATACTTTGAAATTGGTCAGAACATAAAAAAATATAACAATTGCTATTTTAATTTCTCTATCTTGATGAATATAATGATTTTTAATTTATTTTTTCAATGGAAATTTTTAGTCATCATACCAGCCTCTATTAATTTTTTCAGATTTTTTTAAATTTTTTTGAATCAGTGTGTGTTCAAAATTTGATAAATGTCTCATATTTATATGAGAATTCAGTTAGAATGATGGATAATTTGAATTTTGACATGTTGGAATGCTTTAAAAAAATTAACAAAATTCATACATGTATAAATAATACAAAAATGTTCATATAAATAGATTTCAGTGAAGGATCCTTTGTTTTAGGAGATACACAAATGTGAATAATATGTGAGTAGAAATTAATTTGATATTGACCAAAACATTACAATGTCAGCTATACAACTTTTAAAATATTTGGTTCGGGTGGTAGATGTTAATTTTTGAAAATTATAGAAGAAAGAATCATTGAATTTGGACTCAATTTGCAGAATCTATACATGTTTGAGTATTTACATTGGAATCTAAATAAAAAAAAACAGGGGAAAAGGAAACAGAAGAACAGGCCTGGGCAATTATCTCTAGCGGTTGGTAAGTAATACCCGCCTAAGATAACATTTTCTCAGGCGGTTATTAAGTACCAACCGCCTGAGAAGATCTTTACTTCTTCTTAATTAATATTCTTGATTAGATGTGGGGCCTTTAAAAGCCCAAATTCCACTTTCTTGTAATATTATTGATTAATAAAGATTACCATTAAATTTTACTTCATAAATCCATTGAAATTGGTCAGAACATAAAAAACAAATAATAATTGCTATTTTTCATTTTTCTATTTTGATGAATATAATGATTTTTCATTTATTTTTTCAATTGACATTTTTGGTCATCATACGAACCTCTATGAATTTTTTCAGAATGTTTAAAATTTTTTTGAATCAATGTGTGTTCAAAATTTGATGAATATCTCATATGTATATAAGCATTTAGTTAGAATGAAGGATAATTTGAATTTTGACATGTGGAATGCTTTAAAAAAAATTAACAAAATTCATACATGTATAAATAATACAAATATTTTGATACAAACAAATTTCAGTGAAGGATCTTTTTTTATTGGAGATACACAAATGTGAATAATATGTGAGTATAAATTAATTTGATATTTACCAAAACATTACAATGTCAGCTATACAAGTTTTAAAATATTTGGTTCTGGTGGTAGATGTTAATTTTTGAAAATTATAGAAGAAAGAATCATCAAATTTGGACTCAATTTGTAGAATCTATACATGTTTGAGTATTTATATTGGAATCTAAATAAAAAAAAGAAGCAAGGGGAAAGGAAACTAAAAAACAGGCTCGGGCAATTCTCTCAGACGGTTGGTAAGTAATAACTGCCTGAGATAATCTTTTCTCAGGCAGTTATAAAGCACCAACCGCCTGAGAAGATCTTTACTTCTTCTTAATTAATATTCTTGATTAAATGTGGGGCCTATAAAAAGTCAAGTTCCACTTTCTTGTAATATTATTGATTAGTAAAAGTTACCATTAAATTTCACTTCATAAATCCTTTGAAATTGGTGAGAACATAAAAAAATATAACAATTGCTATTTTAATTTCTCTATCTTGATGAATATAATGATTTTTAATTAATTTTTTCAATGGAAATTTTTAGTCATATACCAGCCTCTATGAATTTTTTCAGATTTTTTTAAATTTTTTTGAATCAATGTGTGTTCAAAATTTGATGAATGTCTCATATTTATATGAGAATTTAGTTAGAATGATGGATAATTTGAATTTTGACATGTTGGAATGCTTTAAAAAAATTAACAAAATTCATACAAGTATAAATAATACTAATATGTTCATACAAACAAATTTCGGTGAAAGATCCTTTTTTAGGAGATACACAAATGTGAATAATATGTAAATACAAATAAATTTGATATTTACCAAAACATTACAATGTTAGCTATACAAGTTTTAAAATATTTGGTTAAGGTGGTACATGTTAATTTTTCAAAATTATAGAAGAAAGAATCGTCGAATTTGGACTCAATTTGCAAAATCTATACATGTTTGAGTATTTATATTGGAATCTAAATAAAAAGGAAGCAAGGGAAAAGGAAACTGAAGAACAGGCCCGGACAATTATCTCAGGCGGTTGGTAAGTAATACCCGCCTGAGATAACATTTTCTCAGGCGGTTATTAAGTACCAACCGCCTGAGAAGATCTTTACTTCTTCTTAATTAATATTCTTGATTAGATGTGGGGCCCTTAAAAACACAAATTCCACTTTCTTTTAATATTATTGATTAGTAAAGATTACCATTAAATTTCACTTCATGAATCCTTTGAAATTGGTCAGAACATAAAAAACATATAACAATTGCTATTTTTTATTTTTCTATTTTGATGAATATAATGATTTTTCATTTATTTTTTCAATTGACATTTTTAGTCATCATACCAACCTCTATGAATTTTTTCAGATTTTTTAATTTTTTTGAATCAATGTCTGTTCAAAATTTGATGAATGACTCATATGTATATGAGCATTTAGTTATAATGATGGATAATTTGAATTTGACATGTGGAATGCTTTAAAAAAATTAACAAAATTCATACATGTATAAATAATACAAATATGTTCATACAAACAAATTTTAGTGAAGGATCTTTTTTATAGGAGATACACAAATGTGAATAATATGTGAGTATAAATTAATTTGATATTTACTAAAACATTACAATGTCAGCTATACAACTTTTAAAATATTTGGTTCAGGTGGTAGATGTTAATTTTTGAAAATTATAGAAGAAAGAATCATCGAATTTAGACTCAATTTGCAGAATCTATACATGTTTGAGTATTTATATTGGAATCTAAATAAAAAGAAGCAAGGGAAAAGGAAACTGAAGAACAGGCCCGGACAATTATCTCAGGTGGTTGGTAAGTAATACCCGCCTGAGATAATATTTTCTCAGGCGGTTATTAAGTACCAACCGCCTGAGAAGATCTTTACTTCTTCTTAACTAATATTCTTGATTAGATGTGGGGCCTTTAAAAGCCCAAATTTCACTTTCTTGTAATATTATTGACTAGTAAAGATTACCATTAAATTTCACTTCATAAATCCTTTGAAATTGGACAGAACACAAAAAACATATAACTATTGCTATTTTCATTTTTCTATTTTGATGAATATAATGATTTTTCATTTATTTTTTCAATGAACATTTTTAGTCATCATATCAACCTCTTTGAATTTTTTCAGATTTTTTTAATTTTTTTGAATCAATGTGTGTTCAAAATTTGATGAATGTCTCATATGTATATGAGCATTTAGTTACAAAGATGGATAATTTGAATTTTGACATATGGAATGCTTTAAAAAAAATTAACAAAATTCATACATGTATAAATAATACAAATATGTTCATACAAACAAATTTCAGTGAAGGATCCTTTTTTTATAGGAGATACACAAATGTGAATAATATGTGAGTATAAATCAATTCAATATTTACCAAAACATTACAATGTCAGCTATACGACTTTTAAAATATTTTGTTCAGATGGCAGATGTTAATTTTTGAAAATTATAGAAGAAAGAATCATCGAATTTGAACTCAATTTGCAGAATCTATACATGTTTGAGTATTTATATTGTAATCTAAATGAAAAAACAAGCAAGGGAAAAAGAAACTAAAGAACAGGCTCGGGCAATTATCTCAGACGGTTGGTAAGTAATAACCGCCTGAGATAATCTTTTTTCACGCAGTTATAAAGCACCAACCGCCTGAGAAGATCTTTACTTCTTCTCAATTAATATTCATGATTAAATGTGGGGCCTATAAAAAGCCCAAATTCCACTTTCTTGTAATATTATTGATTAGTAAAGGTTACCATTAAATTTCACTTCATAAATCCTTTGAAATTGGTTAGAACATAAAAAACATATAACAATTGCTATTTTTCATTTTTCTATCTTGATGAATATAAAGATTTTTTAATTTATTTTTTCAATGGATATTTTTAGTCATCATACCAACCTCTGTGATTTTTTTCATATTTTTTTTTAAAATTTTTTGAATCAATGTGTGTTCAAAATTTGATATATGTCTCATATGTATATGAGCATTTAGTTAGAATGATGGATAATTTGAATTTTGACATGTTGGAATGCTTTAAAAAAATTAACATAATTCATACACGTATAAATAATACAAATATGTTCATACAAACAAATTTCAGTGAAGGATCCTTTTTTTAGGAGATACACAAATGTGAATAATATGTGAGTAGAAATTAATTTGATATTTACCAAAATATTACAATGTCAGCTATACAAGTTTTAAAATATTTTATTCAGGTGTTAGATGTTAATTTTTGAAAATTATAGAAGAAAGAATCATCGAATTTGGACTCAATTTGCAGAATCCATACATGTTTGAGTATGTATATTTGAATCTAAATAATAAAGAAGCAAGGGAAAATGAGACTGAAGAGGCTCGGGCAATTGTCTCAGGCGGTTGGTAAGTAATAACCGCCTGAGATAATCTTTTTCTCGGGCGGTTATAAAGGACCAACCGCGTGAGAAGCTGTTGAAAACTGCCTGTGAAAACAAACTCCTATTTAAAGACCCCTCGGGCACCACAGAAAACGTAACCCTGGAGATTTTCCATCGACGTCGCAAGGCTGCCGAAATTTTCCGCCGCTGAGCCGCCACCTAGCCCCTAAACCGCCGCGCCGCCGCGCCATCGCCCAGCCCGCACTGCATCGCTGCCGCCCAGCCCGGCACCACCACGTCTCCACCTAGCCCCACAGAGGCACGCCTCTACCCAGCCCCTCATCGGTGCCCCACCGTGCGGATGCCCCGCGCCACAGAGTACAAGGTACCTAGTAAATTCTCATACTATGCAATGCTACCTTTATTTTTCCATAACAGTTCTTAGTGTCCTTACGCATGTAGTTTCCTTACTTTTTCTTTGTATATTTTCATAACTAGCTGATAAGCTGCTAGTTTTGTGTGTTATGGTATATGGATTGTGTCCTTTGCATGTGTGTACATATGCGTTTGGACTCAATAATTTGGAGGTTTGGTCTTTTAGATATTGATGTATGGACTTTATTGTAATAAGCTTATTGTAGTTTGTACCTATTATGTGACACGAATATGATGTTTAATTAACAGATGATATTGTCATATATATAAGATGCATGAAGTTTATGCGAACTTGTAATTGTAGTTTATGTGTTTTCCTTTTCAACATGTTACTTGTGTGTGCGTAACTCCTGCTTGCATATATTTCGAAGGAGTGATTAGGGTTAGCTTTCTAGGGTGATGGTTTTATAACTTGTCCATTTAGTTACCATCGTTGGAAGGGATCCGACGTCAATATATAACGGATCGGATCCCACCCAGACCTAGCCCATGCGACTAGCCCATGCGACTGGGCATGTTTGCCCCACCACTTCAATCCTTCACCCCCGCTTGCTGCGCCCGACGCCTTCGATTCCGTCCGCCTCAAGACATCTCCCGTCTCCTCTAGACTCCGCTTGACACCGCCGCCTCCCGTGCGCTGCACATTCTGTTCGTCACTGACGCCTCCTACCTACCGCCGCTGACGCCTCCTGTATGTTGTCGCTACTGCTGATCTCCATCACCTCACAGGGTACGAGCGTCACCAAAGATCCTTGCTTATAACGCTGATCTTAGAGTCTTATTTGACGTTGCCGCCACTCTCCTACGTGCCACCTATCTCTACAACCCTGTATTGACTTGGTATTACCGTAAAAATATTGAGGACGACCAGACATCTAAGGACGACCGGACATCGATTAGCCATCGACTAGGGTCGACTAGACGACTTGTGAACCTTGTGGCCACTAGGAAGCCGAGAAAATTATGAAACAAATTTTCTTGGAACCCTTATGAACAGACCTACATGATACTAGTATTCACTCATATGATAAAGTCTTGTTATGTCTCTGTAAATTCATTTTAAAGAAGACCTGAATATTTGTGGCCAACTTTTGTAAATCTTACAAAAATTCTGTTATTGAAGCATGGACCATCGAACGTGGATGTATAACATGCCAAGACCCGATCCTATGTACATTCATAATGTTGCAAATTTTATTGAAGCATCCAAGAGACATGCGAAGTTACAAAAGATAGATGACATATTATGTCCATGTATCGACTTCAAAAATAAAATTGCTTGGATGGATACTATAGGAATCCAATCTCATTTGGTGAAAAGAGGTTTAAAAAAAACTACACAATATAGACTGAGCATGGTGAGTTAGATACACATGATGTGGATAAAGATGATGAGAGAGGTTCAGATGACGATAATGTTCATATCGATGATGGTAGTGACAATCAAGATAGTGATGATGATGTGAGTTCGATTGTGAGGAAATGTTGTGCCGCATTGAACCATATGTATTAACTTCCATGGGAGCAAGTAGAAGTTTAAGTAAAATGGAGACATTGCAGAATGCGGTGATGGAGCTTTTATATGATGAATCAAACGATTGTGATAAAGAGTTTACAACATTGCGTGCAGTCTTAGAACTACTAAAGTTGAAAGCCACACAAGGATGGTCCGATTGTAGTTTCTTTGATCTTTTGAATCTTATGCAGAAATTCATCTAAATCAAAATAAACTACCCAGAAGCACTTATAAAGCGAAGAAACTTATTTGCCTAATGGCACTAGGTATGACAAAAATACACGCTTGTGTGAACCATTGTATTTTGTAACGCAAAGAGCATGATCACACAACTAGATGCCCCATCTGTGGTGTCAGTAGATATAAGAAGGACTACAATCACCAGTATGTTACCAGCATGAAAAAGTCTCAGAAGAATAAGAAGTTTATTATTGGTCCTGAAGGTGACGATGACGATACTTCTGGCGATGCAGATAGGAAGAATAAGAGAAAAATTCCTGCCTTGGTGATGTGGTACCTTCCGGTAATTGATCGCTTGAAGTGTTTGTTCTCAAACCCTACGGAGGTTGAACTTATGCGTTGGCATTCCGAGCAACACAAGAAGAATGAAAAACATATTCTACACCCTGGTGATGCAACACAGTGGAATAATTTTGATATTCAGTATCCAAAATTTGCAATGGAAATCAGAAATGTGAGGTTTGCCTTGGGTACAGACGGAATGAATTCGTTTGTTGAAAAAATGAGCATACACAACACATGGCCCGTGGTCTTAACGATGTACAACCTACATTGATGTCATATGCTTGCCATGATGTCACCAAAGCAGATGGGCCAGAAGCTAACATCTTCATTGTTTCCACTTCTATAGTGTTTCCGTATGGTATATTTTTGTCCATTAACCATTCAGTGAAACATCTTTTGTGCTCTTTCATGATCCAGTCCTCTGTGCGGTCTTGGTTTTTATCACGAAGCTCAATTTGGTGTCCCTCGATGTACGACTCAACTATTGTGAGCTGTTGTAGTACACCAAAATGTGCACGGTCTACATTCTTGTAATCTTGAACAATAAAAGTTTTCTTACCCACTTTGCCTCTCCCACATAGTCCACCCTGATGTATTGGTATAGGCACACCTATCTATTTTCCATCTTTGATGTAATAAGCGCAACCCTCAGTCACTTCTTCAATGGTGTATCCTTCCATAATTGAACCCTCTGGGTGAGCACGGTTCCACACATAACCTTTTAATACTCCTAAATATCTGTCCAACGAAAACATATGATGTAAATATAGTGGACCCAATGCTTTTATCTGATCAACAAGTTGTATGATTAGGTGAACTTGCATATCGAGAAAGGATGGTGGGAAACACATCTCAAGCTTGCACATAGTCTCGACAATGTATGTTTTTAGATAGTCTAAATCTTCACATGCTAGCACCTTATGCGATACTGCATTGAAGAAGTAACACAAACATGTGATGACAACTTTTATACGCTCAAGTTTGATGACTATTATTGCAATGGCAAGGAACACTGTCATCATGATGTGACAGTCGTGAGAATTATTACCGAATAAAGACAAGTCTTTCATCGAGACTAGTTTGCGGATATTGGATGAGAAACTCGTTGGCACTTTGATCCCACGCAAGCATTTGCAAATTGCTTTTTTTCTCTTCTAGCGTCAAGTTGTAGCTGGCTGGGGGCAGGTAACGCTTCCCGTTCGCCATTTCTACTGGATGAAGCTCTGGTCTCAAATCAACATTTACTAGGTCCAAACGTGAATTTAATCTGTCCTTTGTTTTCCTCGGCATGTCCAGCAAGGTCCCAATGATGCTGTCAAATACATTCTTTGTAACATGCATCAAATCAATACTATGGCAAAATTCCAGATTCTTCCAATACGAAAGATACTTGAAAAAAAAAATTGATTGTTTCTTGAAAGCCATGTCAGTTGTATTATCCGAAGATGTACTTTTCTTTCTCTTAATTCCTTTACATTTGTTGCCCTTACCGAAAGCAATATGAATGTTCTTGACCATTTCGAACACAAGTTTTCCACTGTAAGGTTTTGGTGCACTATCTTTTTCGATTTTGTTATCAAATTGTTCTTTCATCTTCCTATACTTGTGTGTCTCTGTCAAGGATCGTCGGTGCCTCACGTACACCGTCTTTCTGGATGAAGTGAGGTATAGAAATTCAGTTCTATCCACGCACCTTACACAACCTTTCTTCCCATTCATTTGTCCCGATAATGTAAACAGTTCGGGATAATCATGCACGATAACGAATATCATTGCTCTTAGCATGAAATACTCCCGCTTGTACTCATCCCATGTACGTACCCCTTCATTCCACAATTTTGCCATACCTTTCATTAAAGGTTCCAAGAACACATCAATTTGAATGCCGGGTTGTTTTGGACCTTGGATAAGAACAGATAACAAGATAGATTTCCTTTTGTGACACAACCACATTGGTTTGTTGTACATCGTTAAGACCACAGACCATGTGCTGTGTATGCTACTTTTTTCACCAACGAATTCATTCCGTATGTACCCAAGGAAAACTTCACATTTCTAATTTCCTTTGCAAATTATGGATACTGAATATCACAATTTTTCCACTACGTTGCATCACTAGGGTGTTGAATATCTTTTTCATTCTTCTTGTGTTGCTCGGAATGCCAACACATAAGTTCAGCCGCCCTAGGGTTTGAGAACAGACGCTTCAAGCGATAGATTACCGGAAGGTACCACATCACCAAGGCAGGAATTTTTCTCTTATTCTTCCCGTCTGCATCGCCAGAAGTATCGTCGTTGTCACCTTCAGGACCAATAATAAACTTCTTATTCTTATGAGACTTTTTCATGTTAGTAACATACTGGTGATTGTAGTCCTTCTTATATCTACTGACACCGAAATGGGGCATCTAGTTGTGAGCTCATGCTCTTTGAGATACTGAATACAATGGTTCACACAAGCGTGTATTTTTGTCACACCTAGTGCCATCGGGCAAAGAAGTTTCTCTGCTTTATAAGTGTTCTGGGCAGTTTATTTGAATTTGGAAGAATTTTTGCCATAAGATTCAAAAGATAAGAGAAACTACAATCGGACCATCCGTGCGTAGCTTTCAACTTTAGTAGTTCTAAGACTACATGCAATGTAGAAAACTCTTTATCACAACTGTTTGATTCATCATATAAAAGCTCTGTCGCCACATTCTCCAATGTCTCCGTTTTACTTAAACCTTTGCTTGCTCCCATAGAAGTCAATACATATGGTTCAATGTGACGCAACATCTCCTCACAATCAAAATCATCATCATCATCACCATCTTGATTGCCACTACCATCATCGATATGAACATTATCATCATCTGAACCTCTCTCGTCATCTTTATCCACATCATGTGTATCTAACTCACCATGCTCTGTCCATATTGTGTAGTTTTTTTTGAAACCTGTTTTCACCAAATGAGATTGGATTACTATAGTATCCATCCAAGCAATTTTATTTTCGCAGTCAATACATGGACATAATATGTCATCTAACTTTTGCAACTTCGCATGTCTCTTGGACGCTCCAATAAAATTTGCAACATTATGAATGTACATAGGATCGTGTCTTGGCATGTTATACATCCACGCTCGACGGTCCATGCTTCAATAATAGAATTTTTGTAAGATTTACAAAATTTGGCCACAAACATTCCCTAAAGGTCTTCTATAAAATGAATTTACAAAGACATAACAAGACTGTATCATATGAGTGGATACTAGTACAATGTAGGTCTGTTCATTAGGGCGACTAATCGACCCTAGTCGAGCGCAGCAAGCCGGGGTGAAGGATTGAAGTTGTGGGGCAAACAGGCCCAGTAACATGGGCTAAGTCTGGGTGAAATCCGGTCTGTTATATCTTGACGTGAAATCCCATCTAACAATGGTAACTAAATGGGTGAGTTATAAAACCATCTCCCTAGAAAGCTAACCCTAATCACTCCTTCGAAATATATGCAACCAGGAGGTACGCACACACAAGTAACATATTGAAAAGGAAAACACATAAAACTACAATTACAAGTTCGGGTAAACTTCATGCATCTTATATATATTACAATATAATCTGTTAATTAAACATCATATTCATGTCACATAATAGGTACAAAGTACAATAAGCTTATTACAATATAGTCCATACATCAATATCTAAAAGACCAAACTAGCAGAACACACAAAAATGACACAATCCATATAGTCAATACATCAATATAGTCCTTACACATGAAAAAGGACACAATCCATATTACCATAACACATGCGTAAGGAAACTATGAGAATTTAATAGGTACCTCGTGGCATCAGAAAGGTAGGGCGCGCGATGTGGGGCTGGGTAGAGGTGTGCCTCCGCGGGGCTCGGTGGAGACTTGGCGGTGCCGGGCCGGGCGGCGGTGCGACAGTGCGGGCTGCGCAACGACGCGGCAGTGCGGGCTAGGCGGCGGCGCGACAGTGGGAAATTTCTGCAGCCTTGCGGCATCGATGGAAATTCTCCAGGGTTACGCTTTGACTGTGGTGAGGGGTCTTTATATATGCGTCCGTTTTTCACAGGCGGTTTTTAACTTTTTCTCAGGCAGTTGGTCCTTAATAACCGCCTGAGAAAAAGAATATCTCAGTCGGTTATTTCTTAATAACCGCCTGAGATAATTGCCCAAGCCTCTTCTGTTTCCTTATCCCTTGCTTCTTTTCTATGTAGATTCTAATATAAATACTCAAACATGTATAGATTCTGCAAATTGAGTCCAAATTCGATGATTCTTTTTTCTATATTTGTAAAAAATTAACATCTACCACCTGAACCAAATATTTTAAAACTTGTATAGCTAACATTATAATTTTTTTGGTAAATATAAAATTAATTTCTACTCACATATTATTCACATTTGTGTATCTCCTAAAAAAAGGATCCTTCACTAAAATTTGTTTGTATGAACATATTTGTATTATTTATACATGTATGAATTTGTTAATTTTTTTAAAGCATTCCAACATGTCAAAATTCAAATTATCCATCATTCTAACTAAATGCTCATATACATATGAGGCATTCATCAAATTATGAACACACATTGATTCAATAAAATTTTAAAAAATTTGAAAAAATTCATAGAGGTTGGTATGCTGAATAAAAATGTCCACTGAAAAAATAAATGAAAAAATTATTATATTCATCAAGATAGAAAAATGAAAAATAGCAATTGTTAACTGTTTTTTATGTTCTGACCAATTTCAAATGATTTATGAAGTGAAATTTAATGGTAACATTTACTAATCAATAATATTACAAGAAAGTGGAATTTTTCCTTTTAAAGGCCCCACATTTAATCAAGAATATTAATTAATAAAAAGTAAAGATCTTCTCAGGCGGTTGGTACTTAATAACTGCCTGAGAAAATGTTATCTCAGGCGGTTATTACTTACCAACCGCTTGAGATAATGCCCGAGCTTGTTCTTCAGTTTCCTTTTCCCTTGCTTCTTTTTTATTTAGATTCCAATATAAATACTCAAACATGTATAGATTCTGCAAAATTGAGTCCAAATTCGACAATTCTTTCTTCTATAATTTTCAAAAATTAACATCTACCACCTGAATAAAATATTTTAAAACTTGGATAGCTGACATTGTAATGTTTTGATAAAGATAAAATTAATTTATACTCACATATTATTAACATTTGTGTATCTCCTAAAAAAAGGATCCTTCACCGAAATTTGTTTGTATGAACATATTTGTATTATTTATACATGTATGAATTTTGTTAATTTTTTAAAGCATTCCAACATGTCAAAATTCAAATTATCCATCATTCTAACTAAACGCTCATATACATATGAGGCATTTATTAAATTATGAATACACATTGATTCAAACAAATTTAAAAAAAATTGAAAAACATCATAGAGGTTGGTATGATGAATAAACATGTGCATTGAAAAAATAAATGAAAATATCATTATATTCATCAAGATAGAAAAATGAAAAATAGCAATTGTTATATGTTTTTTATGTTCTGACCAATTTCAAAGGATTTATGAAGTGAAATTTAATGGTAACCTTTACTAATCAATAGTTACAAGAAAGTGGAATTCTGGCTTTTTAAAGGCCCCACATTTGATAAAGAATATTAATTAAGAAGAAGTAAAGAACTTCTCAGGCGGTTGGTACTGAATAATCGCTTGAGAAAATGTTATCTTAGGCGGTTATTACTTACCAACCGCCTGAGATAATGCCCGAGCTTGTTCTTCAGTTTCCTTTTCCCTTGCTTCTTTTTTATTTAGATTCCAATATAAATACTCATGCATGTATAGATTTGGAATTTTTAGTCCAAATTTGATGTTTCTTTCTTCTATATTTGTAAAAAATTAACATCTACCACCTAAACCAAATATTTTAAAACTTGCATAGCTGCCATTGTAATGTTTTGGTAAATATCAAATTAATTTGTACTCACATATTATTCACATTTGTGTATCTTCTAAAAAAATGGATCCTTAACTGAAATTTGTTTGTATGAACATATTTGTATTATTTATACATGTATGAATTTTGTTAACTTTTTTAAAGCATTCCAACATGTTAAAACTCAAATTATCTATCATTCTAACTAAATGCTCACATACATATGAGGCATTCATCAAATTATGAACACACATTGATTCAAAAAATTTAAACAAAAAATTTTAAAAAAATTCATAGAGGTTGGTATTATGAATAAAAATGTCCATTGAAAAAATAAATGAAAATATCGTTATACTGATCAATATAGAAAAATGAAAAATAGCAATTGTTATATGTTTTTTATGTTCTGACCAATTTCAAAGGTAACCTTTACTAATCAATAATACTACAAGAAAGTGGAATTTTGCCTTTTTAAAGGCCCCACTTTTAATCAAGAATATTAATTAAGAAGAAGTAAAGATCTTCTCAGGCAGTTGGTACTTAATAACCGCCTGAGATAACCATCTCCTCAGGCAGTCGAACTTAAAATCCACCTGAGAAAATAGGCGTCTATATATACCCCTCGGGGTGCGTTGGAAAAACTTAACCCGGGCGAAACACTTAGACGCCGTTAGGCTGCGAAAATTTTGTTTGCTTCCAAGTGTTCGCCGCTATCATCGCCGAGCTTCGCCTTCGCCGCTGAGCTTTGCCGTTGTCCGTTGGTTTCGCCCTCGTCACTTCCAGGTATGCCGAGCGAAGCCATTGCCGTCGCCGCCGAGCTTCATGGTAAACCCTAAACCCTTCGACCTTCCCTCCTCCATCCCCGTGCTGCCTCCCTCCTCGCCCTCGCCGGTGGCCGAGTCAAATAATGCCTTGAATAGATTTACTTGGTTAGGGTCCGGGAATTTGAAAAGGGTAGGCATCCTTGGTTGTGATGTTATCGAATGGTAGAATAGCTTCGTGTAATACATTTCTGGAAACATTGCGACTGGTATAACAAGTTTGTAATGTAACTTGCTGTCAAGTTGTGATGTTATCTATCAGTTTTTGAAAAGCTCTTGAAGTATTCTATAAGTTTTCTATTGACTGTCAAGCCAATAGACCGTTTTAAGGTGATGAAAATCTTCTCTAACTAAATCAGCTACTGTTCTAAAACTTTATGAACAAGTATCTGAATTTTTCCATAATTATCTGTAGAAATCTCTTCTAGTATATTGTGATACATTTTTTAATGGGGAATATATATTATACAACTTTTCTATTCATTGTTACCTCAAATTCGGTTTAAAACTAATTAGAAACTGGAGTTGAAGTTAGTACATGTGTACAGTGCTATCTGAAACAGCCATAAAATTTCTGAACTTTGAACAGCCATAATTCTTAAATTAGAAAGGCAACCTATGCATATCTATACATGTCTAGAAGTCTTAAAGAGTCCTCTATCAATTTCCTATATGGAAATCTTAAAGAGTCCTCTATCAATTTCCTATTCAATGCTAAGGCTAAAACACGCAATAACCACGTCTAAATCGAAGTCTCGTTTGAGGTGTCGTAACAGTCCATAATCTGGGCAGTTATGTATTCAGTTGCTGCTTGGCTCGTAATTTCTAGTAGGATCATAAAAATACTTCATAATTTACATTTATGGAATCCTGTGGATGTGTGTAACAAGTTTGCAATATATTGTTTCTGCAAATATCAATGTTCTCTATTTGAAAATTGTGGATAAAATCAGCAACATACAAAGGAAGCTCTGCAAAATTTTAGTTAAAAATCTGGGAACTTGGTGCTAACATGAGTGGATAACAACATCAGTACTGAAAATAGAGTAGCCGCCCTGCACTTCATCTCACAGGGTTGTGCTCCTTCGAGATCGGTGTCACTATCCTTTTACCAAACAAAGCAATGTGCTCGCATACGGCTGTTGAACATCGCTTGTGCTCAGAATAGAATTACTGCCTATTTAAAATAAGAACATAAAATTGCCATTGCTGGTGAGCAACTTTAACATGCTTGTCACCCTTGCAATGTATAGGAACCTTTTCGTCAGTCGCTTTAAACCTTAGAATGCCTTATCAAATCCTAGAATGCTTCCATCTTTTTCTTCATGCAACACTTCATGTAGAGTTAATATGCCATTTATTATATTTTTTGTCTTATTAGTTCTAGCATGGAAAGCGCTAAGAAGACGGGTGCTGGTAGTAACAATAAAGAATACAATATGGAGTTTTCTGACTCTAGCAGTTTAGGCTCCTTTCACAGTCCATCAGATCTTTTTTCTTAATATAAGAATTAAAAAGACTTCAGAGGATCTCCACTCGGAATATGATCCTACCAACGAGGTATGGATCACGAGTCTTAAATTTAGAAGTTCATGTTAATGTTGGTTGTCAAGTATACGAAGTCTTATAATTCTTTTCTACCTAGATTAACCACGAAGACAACGAGGTGACTTCGGCTCCTAAAACCACAGAAGGTTCTCAAATGGATGAATCCTCAGCTTCACTCAAGCGGAAACGAGGGCAACGAGGTCCCAATAAGGTTCCATTGGACCGCATCATGTACATAACAAGGGTCGGTCTAGGTGGGCTTCCCCAAGAACCACTGGATTCAGTTACCAAGTACCATAATGCATGCTGTTTTCTTGTTAGGGAGCTTGTGCCGATCACAACCAAGAATTGGAGGAAATTACCCGAGCAGACCAATAATGAGTTGTGGGAAAGGATAAAGAAACAATTCATGTTCCCGAAAGGCACGGAAGAAGTTGTAAAGAAAGCAACATTGGTCTCTTGCGGCAAGAAGTTTCGTGGCTGGAAGAGTGAAATGAATGCTTATGTTAAGGCTGATAAGGTCCCTAGCCCGAGGAAGATGGGAAAAATCACACAAGCTCGGTGGCAAGAGTTTGTTCATCAAAAGACCACACCTGATGCTAAAGCTCTAAGTGCAACTAGGTCAGAGCTTGCAAAAAAGAACAAATACCATCATCACTTGGGGTCTGCCGGATATGCCCCCTAAGTCCAGAAATGGAATAAGATATTAGACGAAATTACCAGTAAGGGCAATCCTCACCCATTAGAAGGTTGCAATGAGAGAACTTAGCGGTGGGTCTTTGCTCGGTTACGTTTGACCAGCGAGGGCAAACTTGAAAATCCCAACTTTTTGAATGAAGTAGAGGATAGAATGAAATAAGTAATTGAAAAGAAACAGAAGGGTCTCTTCAAGCCGAAGAGGGAGAATGACCAACTTACTGCTATCTTAGGAAACTCTAAACATAGCGGATTGGTTCGAGCAGTCTCTTCTCAAATGTCTTGGCTAGATGGTTTCCCTGAAGATAAAGACACATATAGAAGACGTGAGAAGTTTAAGAAAACACTTGATGAAACGATTGCTCAAAAGGTCAAAGAAAATATGCAAGAAATAATGGAACAACATAGACAATTGGGACAATTAGTAGCACCGAGTACAGTGATGGTTCCGGTGCCAAAGGAGCAATTAGTATCTCAAACTACCTACCCTAGCAGCGTTGGTTCTGTGCCAGGCTCAGGATCAACCCATAAGTTCCCTGTCGATGATATTGCTAACGACATATCTTGTCGTCTTCTTGTCCCGATCGGCAGAGCAGGGAACAAAACCAAACAGGTCGCCACTACTATGGCAAAGCCTGATTGTTACTTCAACGGGAATCCACTTCTGTTGTATTATGTTGTGGTGCAAGTTCTTCAGATCATTGATAATTATTACAAAGATTATGAAATAGATCATGTCACACGTGAGGGGATCGCGACCCTGGGGCAGGCTGTCAACCAATTAATCCTTTGGCATTGACGTGATATCGTGTTGGACAATGAGCCAATTTCTAGCCCCATCGCATCTTGAAATACTGCAACCCCATCTTCTAAGCCGAAATTCCAGGAAGATCCACTCCCAGTCCATGAAGATCCACTCCCCCTATGTCTCAGCAAGGATGATAGTAACCTTGCTAGTAAAGATATCCAAGAGAAACAAGTTGGACAACAGCTTCAAGCAGTACCAGAGAAAGCTGTTGCTAGTAAAGAGCAACCAGTTGAGCAACAGCTTGAAGTAGTACTAGAGCCAGCTACTGGGAGTAAAGAGCAATCAGTTGAATAACAGGTTCAACAACAAGCCAGTGTCCAACATTCGACGACTACTCCTCGATCATCAGTGCCTATCAAAGTTAGCTCATACGAAAATAAGAAACCTTCATCAGAAGTGTTAAAGTATCTAGAAACTATGAAGGAAAATTTTAGAAAATCGAGTGCATCTCGTTCTTCTCATGAGCCAGCATTAGGAGATATCGAGGAGTGGGAAGAAGACGGTGTCATGTATAATCGGCAGACGACTTTAGTTAAACGAGGAGCTCCAATATACAAGCTTGAGGATGTTCCTCTTGAATTTGAGAATGGGAAGCCGTTAATGACATCCGTACAACTTAGCAACCAACCCGTCCCACTCAAAAGAATGCATGAGTAGTACATCCTTGCCAACACAAAATATGATATTTCTTGTGTCACATTTCGTATTCCAAAAGATGCATTCTGGAGCACTGGAGAAGATAGACAAGTCATTTTATTTGAAGAGCTGCATCCCCTTTTCCATCAGGGCATGCTCGAAATCAACTTTCTACTCATCTGGTGCTTGTAATTGCCTCTAATATATTGCATTTGCTTTTCTTACTACACGCGTACGCATTTCATGAGATTAAAAAAATTATGGACTTCTTCAATAGGATGCAATACATGGATAATGAAAAGATGGAACACAAGACAAGTATCCTTGACCCTACACGGATTGCAAAGACGCTATTTGACGTCAAGGCGGACCGAGACTTAGCAAAGTTCAAGCACATGAATTTTTTTTTTTTTTTGAAAAAGCAATCACAAAACTTAAGAAGGATATAAGGACAGAAGTTGCAGCTTACATAGGACATGCGATGTTTAACTTTGTCAGATACAACAAGGACCTCGTAAAGGTTCCGTACCACTTCGAGTAAGTTCAACACATGACATTGAAATAGCAATTATTGGAAATTGTTAACACATGTGTTTGTATGTTTGCAGTGCTCACTACATAATGATCTTCATCAAGACAACACAGGGAATGGCAACAGTCTTGGACTGGGCCGATTTCCCACCTGATTGTTACAAAGATTTCCTTTCCATTTTGAAACTATACGTTTATTCAATAATTTTAATTTACACACATTTAAAATTTGACAAGTTTTATATGACACTTCTTGTATTACAACGCTTGGCGGTTTTATGCGGAACGGCTTGGCGGTGAGAGACCTTCTAATACGACTGCATTGGACATTAAAACATATTATGCTTGTCCGAAGCAGCCTGCTGGGAGTGTCTTATGAGGGTATTATGTATGCGAGCATCTTCGGACGGCCAGCGAATATAGAGTGAATCGTGAGGATGTAAGTTATCCTTAATGTCGATATCATATTTTCATACTTTCGAGTTTCATTTTCATTGTAACTAGCATAGTTCAATACTTATGTTCTCTGCTTTTAAATATTACCAGAAAAATTATTTTCATATTTTGATTCCAACTTCAAAATTCAATTGCTCATAGTACAACTGCTCCAAAAATACCAAATAAATTCCTATATACTCTCACTTTGATCTATACTTTGAGATTGTTCAAACCAACACATTCTAAACATTGTTATGTGTTTCATTGTACCACACGAAGAATGTGAACGAAGAATGGCTGGTTTGTAGAAGTATTCCTGGTGGAGGAGCTGACAAGATTGCTGCTGAACTCTGTCATTTCATTCATCGCGAAGTTTTGAACAAAAGAGGGAAGTTCTTTGGTGAGAATGTTGCAACGGCTAATGTGCCACAACTTTGCGACTATGCCAATAGAAACAATTAGTGAAAACTTGTAAACTATGAGATGAATTGTATGTGTAACTTGTACATATGTATATTATTTTAGTGAAATTAACTTCTGTGATGATATTGTTGACTTATGTGATGATATTGTTGACTTCTATTATGTGATTATATTGAATTGACCTCGAAATTAGAAATAACAGCATCTGGTACTGCATATGTTATACCTTATCACGGGCGGTTATTTACCAACGGCTAGACCTGCCTGTGAAAAACAATTATCATAGGAGGCTAGATATAGGTAAAGAACCATCTGTGATAACCTAATTATCACAGGCGGTTACTGTTATGGTAGAAACCGGCTGCGATAAACTGTCTTCACAGGCGGCTTGATGTAGGTCAAGATCCACCTGTGATGACACTATTATCACAGGCGGTTATATATTCCGCACGACCCGCCTGTGATAACACAATTATCGCAGGCAGTTATATATGCTGCACGACCCGCCTGCGATAACTTATCTTCACAGGCGACTAGCCTAAGTAACCGCCTGTGATAATGTGTCTTCACAGACGGTGTCACTTCTCCGCCTGTGAAATTGCGGATTGTTATAGGATCTTCATTTCAGACGGTTTTAAAAACTGCGGGTGATAATAGGTTGGGAGCCGCTTGCGATAAGGCTTATTGTAGTAGTGCAATAGACGGTCGCTTCGTTGTCCTTGCACGATGCAGCAACAACCACCACTTGGGATTCAGATGTAAGGTGCACATACAAACTAACTAGCCAGAACATGGATAAACCTCATGCTCCAAGCACCGACCCATTGCTGAGGATATAGATTAGAATGCGTGCAACATGATTTCAACAAATCACCCCCTAATCTGGTTGCCAAGGATATCTTCACCTTAACAACACCAAGGCACTACTTTAACACATTGAATCTGACGCGCCTTAGTGCTTTTGTATGAAGATCAGCAAGTAGTGCTTCTGTTCCAATAGGATCAACTTGCACTTGTTGGAATCTGAGGAGTGTTGCTGAGGCCCTAATGGACATTAGGGTTCGGCCTAATCAATGAACAGAGAACAATCGAAGCAAGTTCTAGTCTAACTAGATGATGAGGACAAAGAGATGACCACACCTTGGAGCATACCATGTATTGTAGATGGAGAAGGCGCAGTCATGGTGATGAAGGCAGAGTAGCCAGCAACAGAACAGCGTCGGTGACAGGGAGGACCTTCCCAGGGCTTCTTACTCCGTAGCGATTGGAGCCCTTAGGATTTGAGTGATTCAGGTGGTGGACTTAGATTTTGTTAATTACTTAGATCTAAATCTGAATGTAGGCCTAGAGGGGGGGGGTGAATAGGCCTTTTGAATTTTTGTCGGATCCTGCAACACTCAGCAACAAGTTCAATACCAGAGAAATCGGACTAGTCTGGCAATGTGCGGACCAGTCCGGCGTTCACGGACTAAGTTGATCAAGATTAATCGATTAGGTTGATTCTTTAATGTATGCAGCGGAAATAGAGAATCAAACAACAGTTTAACAATTATATATTGGATTGTATCACAATTAAGGCCTGTGTTCAACAATTTAATGTAAATTGAACAATGTGTATCAAACCCTAGAGTAAGTTGATCAATTTGAGTGATGAACACAAAAAGGACAAGACACACGATTTATCCCGTGGTTCGGCTACCACGAAGGCAACCTACATCCACGTTGAGGAGTCCACAAAAGGATCGGGTCTTCTCCAAACCTACCCTCGTTGGATCGCCACGAAGGCCAACCCTCTTCCACTAATCACAAAGGGGTGAATAACCAAATTCAAGGGGCGTTCTCACACATTGAGAGCTCCCTTAGATTACAAATCACAATGCCACCAAAAACACACTCAGAAATTACAATTGAAACGTAGGAGTGTGTTAGAGATTCAAACCAAGAGCTCAATGATGTGTGCCAAGTGTCTCTCCAATGATCTAGAAGTGATCCTCAAAGGATTGATCGATTTTGCACTTAATTTCGTGGAGAGAAGTGGTGTTTGAGTCTCTTTGGAGGTGTGACGGCGCTAGGGTTTTAGAGTGTGTAAAAGTGGGCCGTGCACCTCTATTTATATGGGGTTTCTAAAAGTGACCGTTAGGGTTCAGAAAGATCGGACTAGTCCGGTGTGCTGTGTGTAGCAAACCCTAAGTGTCCCGAAATATCGGACTAGTCCGGTCGAAAACGGACTTGTCCGATTTCACTACTGGAAATCTTCGGACTAGTTCGATAGCCATCGGACTTGTCCCGACATATGAAACCCTAAGAGTGTTGGATGACAAGTCCGCACTTGGAGGACTTGTCCGATTTAGATCAGTGAGTATTTCGGACTAGTCCGTGTAAACATCGGACTTGTCCGAAGTGGATCAGAAGGAATATCGGACTAGTCCGGTTAGCAACGGACTTGTCCGATTTTGTGTGACTTGTGAAGTGTGTTGAGGACTAGTCCGCCCTGGGGAGGACTAGTCTGACTCAAGCCAGAAAGATATCGGACTAGTCCGAAAGATATCGGACTTGTCCGATCTGGTGCAGAAAGGATATCAGACTAGTCCGGTTGATATCGGACTAGTTCGGTCCTGTGTAACTTTGTGCAATATGTGTGTGTGTTAAAATATGATTGAGCTCTTGGGTGTGTTTCCTTAACACACTCCATACACAATAATATACTATTTCTTTTCCTTGAGCTCAAGTTCACTTTGCTCCTCATTATCCCTTCTTTTTGGTATTTTGCTCATTTTTCATTATTGGCCTGCATTCATCTCAACAAAAAGGTTAGGATCCCAATTGCTTGTCATAAATCATCCAAAACCCACAAGGGAGTCCTAGATGTACTTTCAATCTCCCCCTTTTTGGTGATTGATGACAACCAATTGAGATTTCACAAAATATGACAAAAAGAGATGAGATTTTCATAAAGTATGCACATATGACTCAAAAAATACATCAAGCAGTAAGATAAATATCAATATGTGCATTCTTTATGGTGGGATGCATAACTAAGTGCATTGAAACATTGAGAATGAAATAATTTACATTGATGAATCAATACAAAGTACATATGTCATTTCAGGAGCAAAATTGCAGATTTCAACACATACTTGCAAATTAATTAAGCATTTCAACACAGAACCATAGTTAACATGAAAACAGCGTTAAAGCATTACAATCACAAAGAAAGATAAAGAGAACTCTCTCCTCGCACCCTACCACAGCTAAAGCTAAGACTCCCCCTCAATCTCTCCCCCTTTGGCATCAAGACACCAAAAAGAGAGAGAGGAGGGTTCTAAGATCTTCACTCTTCACTGTTGGTCCTCTCGTCATCGTCTTCATCTTCTTCTCTTTCCGCTTGATGAGGAGGAGAGGGAGGAGGAGCGGAGTCGCTCGAGCCCCCAATGCCAAAGAGGGCAAGCTCGGAGGGGTTCAGAGGCCCGAGCTCGGTGAAGTCCGGGTCGGACTCCTCAGAAATCACTGGAAATCCAATGGGGTCGATCTCCAGCTTCTGGCAGATTTTCTTCATATTGGCCTTTATATACTTCATGTCCTCCTTTCTTCTCTTGTTGATCTTGTGGACCTTCACTTCGGTCTTTTTGCAGGAGGAGAATATGGCGGTCAGGTACTTGAGGATCCCACTAGCTGATCCTCTCTGAGGGGCTTCCCTAGAGGTAGGGACAGCCCTAGCACTGCTTCTTGATCTTGCCGGTGCCTCGGGACTGGAGGCCGGCGAGGGAGCAGCCTGTACACTCACTGGTTGAGGCTTCTGAGGCCTCAAAGGAGTGTGCTCCGCATCCTTCACGAACTCAATACCTGTGACTTTCTCAATCATATACATAAGGTAGGGAGCATAGCCACATGACCTATTAGGCGTGCAGGATATGTTTACCATATCATTCCAAATGTATTCCGCCACATCAAATGGGTGGTCCTTGCTTATGACTCTCATCGGAGTCCGGAGGTATCCTTGCACGCTCCCAGCGTCTCCATCATTAGGAGCAATAGTCTTCCTCAGCACTCTGTTGAGGACCACAAAGAATGGTTTCATGTTCTTTGTAGATGGAGGGACATACTTTGAGTTCGGCTCATATAGGAATTTCATCCTATCCTTCTCCATGACACCTATGTTGTGGATGATCAGCTTGTCATGTCCAGAGGTGTCCAGATGGAGCAGATTAGTGAAGTCCTCTTGAGTGATACTATACTTAGATCCATGTGTCATCCAAGCAACACTCTCTTCATCCTCACTTGAGAAGTGGCAAGTTGCAAAGAACTGTGCAATCACTTCATCATTCCAGTTATGCCTGAAGGCAAAGAGATCCTTTAGGCCATGCCTCTCAACTGCTGCAATGACTTCATCAAAAGCTGAGCACTTCTTCTTCTCAAGGTGTGCCCAGTCGATCCACTGACTGCGCACCACCGGTGTCTTCATTGGGAGATACACCGATTTGTAGAAGTCTGCATGGAAGTTGCACCAAAAACTTCCATCGACAGCTTGCTTTGGCCTGCCATACCAGTCAATGCTTCTGAACTTGCCTGCAGAATCACTGCCCTTGCCGTTGAACTTCTCCTCAGTAGGGTCCTGGACCCCTTCCCTGGGAGCATGGAGCTTCAAGGGCCCGACTGGCCCCGTTGCTATCCCCTTGCCCTTGCCCTTGTCTTGGCGAGAGGCACTTGAGGATGCTGCTGCCTTTGACACTGGCTTCTTTGCCAGCACCTTCCTCCGAACCTGAGCAGGTGAAGGAGCTGGCTCCGAGGGTCTTTCTTGGCGTTTCTTGCCAAGACCCGTCGAGGATCGAGGTGCCACTTCTTGGTCCAACTCGGCCTCAAAGTCGGAGATTTCCGTTGTTTGAGCTCGACATGATCTTAGAATGATTTTGGAAGAATGATGGTAAGTGATACAAGGCATAGGTTTGGAAAGATAGCAATGAATTGCATTGAGGAATTGGAAAATTAGGTTTTCAGTTCAGAAACATCGGACTTGTCCGGTGCACAGGCACGGACTAGTCCGGAGGACCGGACTTGTCCATTCCTGGACTGGACTAGTCCGGTGTTCATCCTCAAAAACCTAACAGTTTGGTCAAGGAATGATTCCCAATGCAAATCTAGTCTAGCATACACGTAGTACATCAAATAAGCATGTATCTAGTAAAGGATGCTAGGCTATACGATCAACAATGGAGAAAAACAAGATTTCTAGGGTTTTGAAGAAAGTTACCGAAGAAATCAATTGAAGCTTGAAGGTTTGGGGGTTGGAGGCCGAACAAGTCTGCTAGCTTCAATCCCCAAGAGGTCAAGCTTCATCTCCGCCCAAATGTGGACTTTTTCGATGGAGGGAGCAGAGAATCGCCTTGGTGGCTCGAGCGCAAGAGAGAGGAAGGCGTGAGCAAATGTGGGGATGAGAAGATTAGGGTTTGGTGGCGGCTAGGGTTATGGACACGAAAAATCGGACAAGTACGGACATGACTGGACTAGTCCGAAGTTATCCAGAGAGCTATATCAGACTAGTCCGTGGTCTATCGGACTAGTCCGGTCTAACTGGCACTCTGCGGACTAGTATGCAAGAGCGGACTAGTCCGGGTAACCACGGACTAGTCCGTGGTCACCAGGGGAAATTGAATAGACCTTTCATATATATTTGAAGGTTCACTAATAGACAATAGGAGGGGCAAAACAAATCAGTTAATCTTGATGAATTTGACCAGTAAGCATACAACAATCACACAATGATCATAATTCATCAATATCTAATAATTGACATAGTTTTTCGAGAAAAAAATGAAGAGGGATGATTTTCACAATTCAGTCAAAATTTTGAAGAGGTCATACAGGTATGCAACTTTTCAAGCCACACTCCATGAATCAAGGATATTTAGTTCATTTTGGAGTTCGCAAAAACGCTTTTCATCAAGTGGCTTGGTGAATATGTCGGCCAATTGTTTTTGGGTGTTGACATGTGAGATGGTAATGTCTCCTTTCATGGAATGGTCTCTCAAGAAATGATGTCTTATGTCTATGTGTTTAGTTCTAGAGTGCTCAACTGGATTGTGGGCTATTTTAATGGCACTCTCATTGTCACAAAGGAGAGGAATATGGTTCATATTGTAACCGTAATCTCTTAGAGTTTGTCGCATTCAAAGGAGTTGTGCACAACAACTCCCGGCTGCAACATACTCCGCTTCGGCTGTGGATAAAGCAATGGAATTTTGTTTCTTGGATGACCAAGAAACTAAGGATCTCCCTAGGAATTGGCATGTGCCGGAGGTGCTTTTCCTATCTACTTTGCACCCGACATAATATGCATCGGAGTAACCAATGAGATTGAATTTTGAGCCTTTTGGGTACCAAAGACCAAGGTTGGGTGTATGAACTAAATATCTCAAGATTCTTTTTACGGCTGTCAAGTACATTCCTTAGGGTTGGCTTGAAATCGTGCACACAAACATACACTCAACATAATATCTAGCCTAGATGCACATAAGTAAAGTAGAGATCCAATCATGGAGCGATATACCTTTTGATTGACGCTAGGTCCATCTTCATTAAGATCAAAGTGGCCATTCGTTGCCATGGGGGTCTTTATGGGCTTTGCCTTGTCCATGCAAAACTTCTTGAGTATGTCCTGCGTGTACTTGGTTTGGCTTATGAATATTCCTTCCCTTTGTTGCCGCACATGGAATCCCAAGAAGTACTTCAATTCTCCCATCATTGACATTTCAAACCTGTCTGTCATGATTCTACTAAATTCTTCACAGAAGGATTGGTTAGTTGACCCAAATATTATGTCATCAACCTAGATTTGACAGATAAAAAGATCATTATCTAAGTTCTTTGTGATAATGTATAGTCTACTTTGCCAATTTGAAAACCATTTTCAATTAAGAAATCTCTAAGACACTCATACCAAGCTCTAGGAGCTTGTTTGAGGCCGTAGAGATCCTTACGCAATTTATATACGTGGTTGGGGAATTCTTCGTCTTCAAACCTGGGTGGTTGACGTACACTTCTTCCTTGATCGGTCCATTGAGGAAGGTGCTTGATACAGCTTGAAATCATGGTGAGTAGCATATGCAAGTAATATTCTAATAGATTCAAGCCTAGCTACTGGAGCAAAAGTCTCATCGAAATCCAAACCTTCGACTTGTGAGTACCCTTTGGCCACAAGTCATGCCTTGTTTCTTGTTACCACTCCGTGTTCGTCTTGTTTGTTGCGGAAGACCCACTTGGTTCCCACTATGCTTGCATTGGGTCTCGACACAAGTTCCCACACCTCGTTCCTCTTGAAGTTGTTCAATTCTTCTTGCATTGCCACCACCTAGTCCGGATCCTTCAATGCATCCTCAATCCTGCGTGGTTCCAAAAAGGAGACAAACGAGTAATGCTCACAAAAGTTAGCTATGCGAGATCTAGTGGTTACTCCCCTTTGGATGTCACCGATGATGTTGTCGATTGGGTGATCCCTTTGAATGCATTGGTGTACTCTTGGGTGGGGCACTTGAGGAGTTGTATCTTCATGATCGTTTTCTTCTCCCCCTGAGTGGTTGCCCTCGTTGACTTGTTGATCATCTTCATACTCTCGTGCTTGTGTTGAAGCTCCCCCTTGATTCTTGGTCTCCTCTTGTGGTTCATTTTCCTCATTTATGTGTGGAGGTGACTCTTGTGGTCGAACTTCACCTAGAGCCATTCTTTTCAATGCTAGACAAGGAGCTTCTTCTTTACCTAATTCACATGGATCAACTTGCTCCTTTTGGGAGCCGTTAGTCTCATCGAACACTACGTCACGTGCTACTTCAACAAGTCCGGAGGTCTTGTTGAAAACACGATAGGCGTAGGTGTTTGAATCGTAACCGAGCAAGAAACCTTCATCGGACTTCGAAGCGAACTTTGAAGTCCTGGGCTTCTTGTTCAGGATATAACATGGAGAACCGAAAACTCGAAAGTATGAAATGTTTGGTTTGTTACCTGTGAGTAGCTCATAGGGAGTTTTCTTGAGTAGTCGATGAAGATAAAGCCGATTTGCGGCGTGGCAAGTAGTGTTAATCGCTTCTGCCCAAAATCGATCCAAAGTCTTGTATTCATCAAGCATTGTTCTTGCCATCTCTATGAGTGTTCGGTTCTTCCTTTCGGCAACTCCATTTTGTTGTGGTGAGTATGGCGCTGAAAATTCGTGCTTGATGCCCTCTTCATCAAGGTACTCCTCCACTTGTATGTTCTTGAACTCCGTACCATTGTCGCTTCGAATACTCTTGATTGACAATGAAAACTCGTTTTGAGCTCGCTTGAAGAATTTCTTGAGTGTTCCTTGTGTTCTGACTTATCATGCAAAAAGAAAACCCAAGTGAAGCGAGAAAAATCATCAATGATAACCAAACCGTATTTGTTACCGCCGATGCTTATGTAAGCAACTGGACCAAACAAGTCCATGTGAAGTAGTTCGAGCGGTCTTGTTGTAGTCATGATGTTCTTTGCGGGATGATGTGCTCCAACTTGCTTCCCGACTTGGTACGCGCTACAAGGCCTGTCTTTTTCAAAAACAACATCTTTCAAACCTCGGATGTGATCGCCCTTGAGGAGTTTTTGAAGATTCCTCATACCAACATGTGCTAGCCGTCTATGCCACAGCCAACCCGTGTTGGTTTTTGCAATCAAGCATGTGTCGAGTTCGGCTTTATCCTTGTTGAAGTCAACAAGGTAAAGCTTTCCCTTCAACATACCCTTGAATGCAACGGAACCATCACTCCTCCTTGAGACGTTCACACCCTCATTAGTGAACAAGCAATTATAACCTTTGTCACATAGTTGAGATATGGACAGCAGGTTATAATCTAAAGATTCAACATGTAAAACATGAGAAAGCGTGTGTTCAGAGGATATTGCAATTTTACCAGTACCGAGCACCTTTCCTTGACTATTATCTCCGAAGTAGATGCCTTCGTTTGGGTCCTCGTTTTCTTCATATTCCACGAACATCCTCCTTTCTCCTGTCATGTGGTTGGTGCATCCACTGTCTAGCACCCATTTGGATCCACCGGAGGAATAGGCCTGCAAAAACAAATTATGCTTTGGTTTTAGGTACCTAAGCTTGCTTGGGTCCTTGGAGGTTAGTTACAATACATTTGGGCACCCACACATGGGATTTTGTGTTCCCATGGTGTGGCCCAACATAATAAGCATAAACCTTACCAAGATTGTTTCTTATTAATACATTAGAGGCATCAAAAGTTTTAAATAGAAGCAGCTGTTGTTTATGAATCAGACTAGTCTGGGTGGCCGGACTTGTCCGGATGACCGGACTTGTCCGGACACCGATCGGACTAGTCCGGTATTCATGCGAGTTCAGTTTCTTATTCTTCAACTTATCAGTTTGAGAGGATCTTCCCTTCACAAAGGAGACCCTTCTCCTGTTATTCTTATGACTTCTAGCATGTTGCTTTTCATCATAAGAGTAACCAATGCCATATTTGACATTTGGAGGTCTCTGGACCAAGTATGCACTACGTGCATAGTTGATCTTCTCCTTGTCAAATATTCCATACTGGGTAGGATTTTTATCCTTTGTGGAGGTTGACTTCTCCTTCAAACTGGTGTTGATTTTACTACATGTGCACATATGAACAAGATCAGTTTTAGTGGGTTGAGAAGGTGAACTTGAAGAGGAGGAAGGTTCACTTAGCTTGAGTGACTCAACTTGCACTTCAAGGATTTTGTTAACCTTGATCAGGTCAACAAGTTGGTCCTTGATTGCAACATTTGAGTCGGTTAACTCCAAGCAAGTTTTCTTGCTTGAAGCTAGCTCAAGCTCTAGTGAACCGTTTTTCTCCTTTTCAAGCTCTAGGAGTTTGTCAAGTTTGACATACTTCTCCTTTTGGGAGATAATCATGTCCTCTTGACGATCAATTAACCTCTCCTTCTCAACAAGTTGGTCAAGTAAAAATCTCATTTTAGCAGCAGTTTTCCTATCTAGTCCATTTAGCATGTCCTCATCATCACTATCTAGTTCATCATCACTAGAGTAGGAATGCATGGAAGGGGTTTTGATGTTTACCTTGCATTTACCTTCCTTTGCCATGAGACAAGTGCCATTCCCCTTCTTTGCACCGAGTGTGGGGAAGAGTGTGGATTTCTTGGATGTGCTTTCTATGGCTATGCTAGCCATCTCTTCTTCATCGGATGATGAGGACTCATCGTTTGAGTCCCACTCCTTCCCAATGTGTGCTTGTTCGGCTTGTTTCTTCTTCTTGAAGAATTTCTTAGGTTGAGGCTTGGTTTCTTTAGTTTTCTTCTTGTTGTCCTCATACGGGCAATCGACTATAAAGTGGTTATACTCACCACAATTATAGTACACCCGCCTCATCTTTGGCTTCGTCCTTTCCTTCACTTGATTTTGTTCCTTGTCTCTTCTTCATTATTCTCTTGAACTTTTTCATGAACAAAATCATATCCTCTTCATCTAGCTCACTACTCTCGTCATCACTGTCCTCCTCTAGTTGTGCTTCTCTTGCTTCTTTGGATAGAGGCTTGAGAGTAGATTTTAGGGCAACTCCTTTCTTCTTGGCCAAGGTAAGGTCGGCAATTTCTTTGACGTGCTTGGCTTGTTTCTCCATCATTTCAAAGTTGATAATTTTACCAAGCAATTCATCCGGAGTCATCCTTTTGTAACCGGGGCTTTCTCTGATCATTGAGCATAGCGTGACATTGCGAGGCATAAAAGCTCTAAGGATGAGCTTTACCACCTCGTGGTCATTCCACTTCTTGCTCCCATATGATCGGACCTTGTTGACAAGTGTCTTCAATCGATTGTACATATCCTGGGGTGACTCGTCTTCCTCAATTGCAAATCTTCCTAGTTCGCCTTCGATCATTTCAATTTTTGCCTCACGCACATGCCGGTCACCTTCATGTGCTGTTTGTAGTGTATCCCATATCTCCTTAGCAATTTCGAGTCCATCCACCTTGGTGAACTCGTCTCGACTGAGAGAGGAGGTGATTACGGCTGCGGCTTGAGCGTTTCTATGGATGGCCTGCTCTTGACTTGGGGTGAGCTCTTCGTCGTCATCCGGAATATCTATCCCTGTACATACAACATGCTATAAACTTGGGTTGAGGGAAATCAAATGCATCTTCATATTCTGCCTCCACATGGAGTAATCACTCCCATCGAAGTGTGGGGCTTTTCCAAGTGGGATAGATAAATAGTGATTGTTATTGGAATTTAGACGGTCATAATTAAAAGGATATCGGGAGTAGTCGGTGTGACTACTCCCCTTCTTCTTCTCTTCAACTTTCGCTTTCCCTTTTGAAAGTGCCTTCTTTCTGAGGAGCGCCTTTAGCTCCAGCGCCTCTTCATCATCATCCTCGAAGTCTTGAATGGCTTCGAGGTACTTCTCCAGTTTTTGGGTCTTGTCGTTGTTGACTTCCTCTTGGTTGTTGATTTTGTGGACGTCCTTCATGTCTGACATGATCTCTTCGAGTGGTTAAACTCTTTCTTGAAGAACCAAGCTCTGATACCAATTGAATGTAGGCCTAGAGGGGGGGTGGTGAATAGGCCTTTTGAATTTTTTTCGAATCCTGCAACACTCAACAACAAGTTCAATACTAGAGAAATCGGACTAGTTCGGCAAAGTGCGGACTAGTCTGGTGTTCACGGACTAAGTTAATCAAGATTAATCGATTAGGTTGATTCTTTAATGTATGCAGCGGAAATAGAGAATCGAACAACAGTTTAACAGTTATATATTGGATTGTATCACAATTAAGGCTTGTGTTCAACAATTTAATGTAAATTGAACAATGTGTATCAAACCCTAGAATAAGTTGATCAATTTGAGTGATGAACACAAAAAGGACAAGACAAACGATTTATCCTGTGGTTCGGCTACCACGAAGGAAACCTACATCCACGTTGAGAAGTCCACAAAAGGACCGGGTTTTCTCCAACCCTACCCTCGTCGGATCGCCATGAAGGCCAACCCTCTTCCACTAATCACAAAGGGGTGAATAACCAAATTCAAGGGGCGTTCTCACACGTTGAGAGCTCCCTTAGATTACAAATAACAATGCCACCAAAAACACACTCAGAAATTACAATTGAAACGCAGGAGTGTGTTAGAGATTCAAACCAAGAGCTCAATGATGTGTGCCAAGTGTCTCTCCAATGATCTAGAAGTGATACTCAAAGGATTGGTCAATTTTGCACTTAATTTCGTGGAGAGAAGTGGTGTTTGAGTCTCTTGGGAGGTGTGACGGCGCTAGGGTTTCAGAAAGATCGGACTAGTCAGTGGTGGTCACCGGACTAGTCCGGTGTGCTGTGTGTAGCAAACCCTAAGTGTCCCGAAATATTGGACTAGTCCGGTCGAAAACTGACTTGTCTGATTTCACTACTGGAAATCTTCGGACTAGTCTGATAGCCATCGGACTTGTCCTGACATATGAAACCCTAAGTGTGTTGGATGACAAGTCCGCACTTGGAGGACTTGTCCGATTTAGATCAGTGAGTATTTCGGTCTAGTTCGTGTAAACATCGGACTTGTCCGAAGTGGATCAGAAGGAATATCGGACTAGTCCGGTTAGCAACGAACTTGTCCGATTTTGTGTGACTTGTGAAGTGTGTTGAGGACTAGTCCGCCCTGGGGAGGACTAGTCCGACTCAAGTCAGAAAGATATCGGACTAGTCCGACAGATATCGGACTTGTTCGATCTAGTGCAGAAAGGATATCGGACTAGTCCGGTTGATATCGGACTAGTCTGATCCTTTGTAACTTTGTACAATATGTGTGTGTTTAAATATGATTGAGCTCTTAGGTGTGTTTCCTTAACACACTCCATACACAATAATCTACTATTTCTTTTCTTTGAGCTCAAGTTCACTTTGCTCCTCATTATCCCTTCTTTTTGGTATTTTGCTCATTTTTCATTATTGGCCTGCATTCATCTCAACAAAAAGGTTAGGATCCCAATTGCTTGTCATAAATCATCCAAAACCCACAAGGGAGTCCTAGATGCACTTTCAAAATCCCTTCTATTTATAGAGGAAGCACCCCAAGGGTCCTCCCCAACCAATTCGGTTGGGGTGGAGTCCCAATCAGACTCCAGGGAGATTCTGAGTCCGAGTCAGTTACTTTTGTAACCGACTCCTAATCTCACCTGTAGGTCACTTTTTCCAAACAACACCATACCATCCTTGATGTATTCATGCATAAAAATAATGCGTATGTTGATGTGCTTACTTCGGTCGTGATGCACAATATTATTGCTTAGAGTAGTCGCCAATTTGTTTTAGATGAACAACTTCACCTTCATCGGTTCACACCCAGCGAGCTCTTCGTAGAGACGACTCGGCCAGATACCTTGGTATGTCACCGTAATCACCACCATGTACTTCACCTCACAGGATGATAGTGCAACAACCTTCCTCTTCTGCAACATCCATGTGATTGGGCTGCTAATGAGGAAGAATACAACAATAGTGGTGCTCTTGCGGTCGTTGCCATCGTTGGTAACCTACCCGTGCAGCCTCCCATGTGCCTCTCTTGTAACAACATCCATAGCTAGTGGTCCCTCAGACATAGGGTAAGATTTGTTTCACCGTTGTAACAACACCCATTAGCCAGTGGTTCCTTGGACATAGTGCATGATTTGTTCCACTATGGCCTTGAGAGGCGCTCCCGGTGACTCAATGTGTCTCCTAACAATGCCGACGGCGTGGGTGATATCGAGCCTAGTGTTGCAAAGGTAGCACAAACTATGCACAACACTCTAGTACTTGGTGGCATTGAAAGCACTATTGGGATCGCCCTTGAATAGTCGCAGCATGCTCTCCGTCGGTTTGTGACATGGGTTACAACTCACCATGTCATCCTGCTCCAGAACCATCTCAGCATATGTGCTTTGGCACAACATGATTGCGTCATCACGGTGCTCAACATCGATGCCTAAGTAATAAGTCAGCAAGCCGAGGTCACTCATGTCGAACAGATTTTGCATCTGCTCCTTGAAGGCTTAACGTCCATGCCAGTGATGACAAGGTCATCAACATAGATGCCAACCAGAAGGGCACCTACCTCTGTCGACCTCTTGTAGATAGCATGCTCTAGAGGGCTTCACATGAAACCAAGAGCGGTGTGCCTAGCTTTCAGCTTTGCATTCCACGCGCGTGGCGACACCTGCCACAACTCGTAGAGTGCCTTGTGCAGCTTGAGCACCTGCTGCTGATGCTCGGAGTCGATGAAGTGAGCTGGATGGTGCACATGCCACCTGGAATGCACTGCGAGCGCCAGTAGAACGCGCGCTCTCCATGCACAGCACTGATGCAAATATTTCATCGAAGTCCACCCCCTATCGCTGCACATATCCCTTTGCAATAAGTCTGGTTTTATGCTTCACTAGATTGCCAGCAGGATCCTTCTTTATCTTGAAGACAAACTTGAGGCATATCATTTTGTCTGCAGCCAGAAGTGCAGCAAACTCGCATGTTCTATTTCTGTGAATCGCGCCCAGTTCATCCTCCATGGCATGCATACAGCACGGTTGTTGGAGTGTGTCCTCTATGCTGCTGGGTTCTTCTGCAGCCTGCAAAATAAGAAGGTTTTCTCCCACCTGTTCTCCTTCCTGGATCTCGTCCAGCTCAATGAATACGCTGGGCATGCACCGGTATAATAGAGTTCGGCAGCCTTCATCATGCCGCTACGTGGCATGCGACAGCGGCATTGCTCAGTTGTGAACATGTGGAGCTGTTGTTGCAGGGGTCTTCTGGTGTTGGCTGGTGTGGCCCTCAGTGTCAGTGTCATGGCCTGCAGTGTCTTGACAGGGTTTTGTCCACCAGTGTTGAGCAAATCAGTATACACCACCTCAAACACGGTGGACAGCGTGGGGGTGCGTCTACACCAGCTCTCCAGTCACACCTATGCTGGTTTTCGAAGATCACATCACGTGAGATGTGTAGCTGCTCCGCACTGGGTCATATGCCCGATAAGCCTTGGCGCTATCCTTGTAGCTGGCTAACAACATGGGTGTTGAGCGATCAACCTGCTTCTCGATGCCAGGGCAGAGATGCTTCATGTGCACTATGTAGCCAAACACCCGAAGATGGAGCACTTTTGACTTCCTGTTGAACCATGCCTCGTAAGGCATTTTTCCGTCAAGGCTGTGTGTAGGAACGAGGTTCAGGAGGTAGACCGCAGTATCTGCACGGCCTCACAACAGAAGGTCGCCCGAACTCTCATGCTCTCACTACAGGAATATCGATCACTTACGTCGGCCGGAGCAACTTACTTCGGCCGGCCGACGAAAGTAAGTAACTTACGTCGGTGCCTGGTAGCCGACGTAAGTTAAATAAATTACGTCGGTTGGCCGACGTAAGTAAAGGGACCGACAGTAATAAACGGTACTGACATTGGCCTCGGCCCATAGCCGACATAAGTTAAAGGACCGACGTGAGTTAACACTAACTTACGTTGGCCCTGACGTCAGCCGACGTAAGTAACCTCAGCCGACGTAAGTTGTGGTTTAACCTAACCGCGCGAGCGGTGTGCACCTGTTTCATTTCACGCGCGCCTTCTCCCAACCGCCGCCGCCGACCCCGAGCCGCCGCGCCACCGCCGACTCCGAGCCGCCCTGCCGCCTGCCCCTCGTCGCCGCCCCGCCGCCGGCACACCGCCCCGCCGTCGCCGCCCGGCCGCCACCCCCTCCCGCCCGCGGCCCTGCCCCCGCGGCGCCGCCCTGACCCGCGCGGCCCCGACCCCGCTGCGCCGCCGCAGCCGGCCCGCCCCCGACGCCCCTGCGCCGCCGGCTCGCCTCCGCGCCCCAGCCACCGCCCGGCCCCGCCGCCCCTGCGCTGTCGCTGTCGGCCCGCCCCTGCGCCGTCGCTGCCAGCCCGCCCCGGCCCTGCGCCCTCGCCGCCCCTGTGCCCTCGCCGCCGGCTCACCTCCGGCCGTCCGTCCGTCGGCACCCATCGATCACTAGGTACGCACTTCAATTCGGACTTTAGTGCTTTCAAATACTTATTATGCTATTGTTGTAGCCTTAGAATTGTTAGCTTAATGTCGTGTTTTATTGCTCCAGTGATTCTATGATGGCAGTGCTTGCTTAACTATTTATTTAATTATGGTTGTTAATTTGCTTAAATATGCTTAAGTGGTTTATTTTATTATGCTTAATTTCCTTATTTTGGTTAATTATGCTTAGGTGGTTTATTTAATTATGTTTAATTATGCTTAAATTGCTTAAATTTGTTTAATTATGCTTAATTGGTTTATTTAAGTTGTTAATTTGCTTATGCATTTAATTATACTCAAGTGGTTTATCTATTTATTCTTAAGTGGTTAATTGCACCATGAGGAGGGCAGCGTCAGTGGCGGCCAACTTTCGGGTGCCATGGCGTCGCCGGTAGCTCCAAGAGAGAGAGAGAGAGAGACCGTGGGTCGTGTGTAGGGGTCAGCAGAGGAGATCGGGGCGGCGGCGCGGCTTGGTGCGTCATGCAGCATGTGGAGGAGTAAGGCGCTCTGGTAAGAGCGGTAAGGCGCTCTGGCATCGTAAGGCGTCCCTGTTGCCTTGCTTTCTAGGGTAAGGCGGCGGCGGCCAGGGAAGCCGGCGGCGGCAGGGAAAGCTGGCGCCGCGAGAGCAGGGGGATCCATCGCCTTAAGCCGCCTTACCGCCTTAAGAACGTCAATGACCCGCGATTGTGTGGACGGTGGAAATGGATGTGCAATTGTCATCTAAGACCAACTTTCTTTTCAGTCTTTCTCTAGTTCTTTCCTCTCTCTTAAATGACCTCAAAATGAAAATGAGCAACGTAACCTATAGCAACGTATTACCCGTTTCGGATCGGCACGTCTCACATGCCATTGGCATGTGAGACGTGCAGGTTCGGAATTGTCCCTTTTTGGACAGCCTCGGAGTGACCGAGGGGGCGTGGCTTGTGACGAGACGCGGGTCCGGATTTGGACGAGATTTCGGTGGCGTAACCCTGTTGTTCTCCGCTGCACCATTTTTGGGCATGCAGTGGAGAACAGCGGGGTTATGCTGCCAAAATTTCGTTCGAATCCGGATCACGCGTCTCGTCATGAGCACGCTCCGCTCGATCACTCTTGAGTGGGTTTAGGATCTATCTGCCTGGGTTGTAGGGCCGTGACACATAACATAACAATACATTAATGACAATTTCTTTCGTGTTAAACTGCAGAGTCAAACATGGTCGAAGACCGTAGTTGGATGTACACTGGTTGGAAGAGCAGAACTTGTGGTCACTCAGATGAGTGGTACGCCAAGACAGAAGCTTTTGTGGAACGAGCTTTTTCGTTGTCAAATAGCGATAAGGTGCGGTACCCATGTACGAAATGCCGAAACGGAACGTTTTTGGACAAAGTGGAACTTACGTTGCACTTGTGTCGAAACGGTTACGTGTCACATTATGAGTTGTGGAACTTCCATGGCGAGACAGCTTCTCAAGTTGTACAAGAAGTGGAAGCGGACAATGATGATGCTCAAGAGGTTGAAATTCCCAGATGGTTACGCAGCTAGTCTGAGACAAGCCGTGAATGTGAAAACGGGAAAGCTCATTGGGTTGAAGAGTCATGATTATCACATAATCATGGAAAGACTTCTGCCTGTTATGTTTCGAGGCTATTTTGACGATGCAGTGTGGAAGGTGTTAGTCGAGCTTAGCCACTTCTATAGGCAACTCTGTGCGAAAGAAATCACGAAAGAGATGATGATTAAATTGGAAAAGGAGGTTCTGGTACTTTTGTGTAAGATGGAAAAAAATTTTCCTCCAGGATTTTTCAATCCAATGCAACATCTCTTAATTCATCTTCCATTTGAAGCGAAAGTGGGCGGTCCCGTGCAATATAGGTGGATGTATCATATTGAAAGATCACTTAGATATCTGAAACCAATGGTTGGTAACAGGGCAAGGGTTGAAGGTTGCATCGCTGAAGCTTTTACTCTTAAGGAAGTAGGATACTTCTCAAGTGTTTACTTTGCAGAGGAAAATAATGTTAATACTTCGGTAATGCGATACAATATAGATGAGCAACCTCCTTGTAGCGATCTCTCCATTTTCGCAACAAGAGGCACTACTGTTTATTAGTTACACTTCGTATGATGTTAGCGAAAAAGAAAGGTGTGCTGCATTCCTCTACATGTACGCTAATATGGAAGAAATGAATGAATATTTCAAGTAAGTGTTTCTCCTACACTTATGCTTTTCACCATCTTTTCCAACACATGTATTCTAAAAGGTTCTCTTTGTCGTGTAGTATGTTCGACAAGCAAAATTGGAGACATAGACATCAATCCACGAGCAAGCAAATAGAACATATTCGACGGGAAGGAATAAACAGGGGATCTAATTTTCTCTTCTGGTTTCGAGATCATGTAACGTTTTCTCAATAACTAATCAATGTTAACAATGTTTTCTTATAACTTAAGAATGCTTACGTTTTCTAATAACTCCATATCTTGGACAGTGCCAAAAAGATGCCAACGTCCATGAAGATTTGCGACAACTATCCCGTGGAGTGGTTAATGTTAGAAGCTATGGTCGATATGACGTCAATGGCTTTCGATTCCATACAACTCAATTTGAATCTCTTCGTCCTCTCGCAGCAACATGTAATACCGGGGTTGTGCTGAGGGCAATCGATTCGCAAGATCATGAAAAGCAGTACTACGGGATTATTAAAAAAAATCCTTGAGTTAACTTTTGTCGCAAACAAGCCAATTCGAGCGGTATTCTTTGACTGCGAATGGTTTGATTCCATTCGTGGAATTCGAGTAAACAAATTTGGCATGGTAGAAGTAAAACACAAGGAACGGTTGAAAGGATTCGATCCATTAGTTCTTGCACACCAAGTAGAGCAAGTGTACTATCTACCTTATCCATGCAATAAATTCAAAGCTTGGTGGGTGGTACATAAGGTGAATCCTCGTGAGCGGTTATACGCTCCAGGAGATGATGATTACCACGACGAAGCTGAGGTTGATTGTGTCTACCAAGAGGAAGAGTTGCCAGACTCCTTCTCAGTCGAGCCCGGTGTAGGACTCGATAACTTAGTTGGAGACGCTCAAGATATCGAGGCTGGCACGGAAGCGGAAACAGAATCAGAATCAGAAACTGAAGATATCGATGACATAGTCGAACCTGCTGATTTGCGCAAACGAAAACGATATGCGGAAGAAGAAGATCGATGGGCTGGTTTAAGGAGTAGGGTGCATGATCGTGATGTTGATGAATTTTGAAGTAACATTTTATTCACTAATTTAACATAAATTTTGTATATTATCTTTGCATATTAATCATTTATTCCTTGCAACAGGATGTCATCAAAGGGGAAGGGGAAGGGGAAGGGGAAGCCAGTAAGAGGGTTTGAGCCGCCAGCAGACCCTTGCTCAGGGACCTCATTCCTTTCTAGCCGACGTGAGCTCTTTCTGGCACACGATCCACCCTCAGCTATCATGTGCTTTCAGCGGAGAGGTAAATTTTGGTTACAATAAAGTTATTTTTGAAATTGCAACTGTTATTAATTATTAATTGTCAATTTTTTCCTTTTGTGCAGTCTGACTCAGAGACTTCTGAGTCAGAGTCAGGGTCATAGGCTAGGGGGCTGCTACTGGAGCCCGACTCAGAGGCTAGACGCCACTACCGGAGCCCTCTAGCGCTAGCCTCCCTTCGGAGCCGGCCAGCGCTAGCCTCCCTGGGCAGCCGGCTAGCCTTCCTGGAGGCTCCGGGGGTTCCGCAGAGCCTTCAGGGTCATAGGACGCGGCAGCATCGCAGCAGAGGCGACGGACGAGGAGGACCCACTTTGCGGCTCCTCCTTCGGTTACTACTCAGCGGACCACGATCCGTCCTGTTGGAGATAGGTATAAATACTGTATATAGTATATCAAATATTAGATGTTGTTTTCCTTTACATAATGATTTAATATATTTTGTAGATGTTGGTACGACTTTTCGTTCACGGGGGCCGAGAAGCACCACAGGCAGGTTAACAGTGTCCTCGGTGCTATCGTCAAGTTGCACAACCTCGGTGTAATTGACGGTTTTCCTGCCCTGTCGTGGGATGACTACGCTCGGGTCTCTCACCCGGTGCACGGCACGATTCAGGGAGCCGTGTGGCACGATTTTATGGTATGTTTAACTGTTTCATTTTTTCAACTTTTTTGAATTCTTAATTGCATATCACTTAAATATTTGTTTGCTTAAATTTGAGGTACCAAGCAGAGGAACCGGGCATGGAGGACCACGCGAGACGCGTGTTCCATTACAACACTCGAAAGCTCACGACGGCGGCGTTGTCGTACGCCCGGATTCAGGACGTCAACGCGTACTACAAGCGGCACCCCCGGGAGCAGGAGCAGGAGCAGCAAAGGGGTGTATTTAGGAAGGACTCGGACTCCTACTTGACAGAGGAGCAGTAAGCGAAGGTCAGTTTTTAATATTGTTAAATATTTACAATATCTACATATGTTAACTGCATTGATGAAAAATGAAATATGTGTAGGTTAGTATTTCCTGGTTACAGGGTAACATCGAGGCGTACTTAGCTCTCTGTCGGTACTGGGCTAGCGACGCTTTCATCAACAAGTCCACAAAGGCTAGACAGTGCCGCATGGGGTCCTAGGGCAAGCACAACTATAGCGGCGACGGCTACTTGTGTTTGTCTAAACGCATGGTAAGTACCTTTTTATTTTATTTATGTGTTCCTAATATATTATTTATCTCACTAACACGGCTGTACAGGAGCGAGAGATGGGTCATGAGCCGACCCCGACCCAGGTTTGGAAGAGAGGTCACAAGGGAAGTGACCCTTCTCAGGCAGGGCAGTGTAGTCAGGTCGCAGCCGACCGACTGGTAAGTTTTCGAAATTCATCAATTTCATTATAACTAATACTATTATTGACATGCTTACAAGATTTATTTGTTTTGTAGACAAAGTACGCGCAGGAGGTCGCTAAGATACATGGTGCGGATTATGATTGGGAAAGCGCGCTGATCGACCCCCCAAGCCGCGTACGCAAGCGGAGGCAGGAAGGCCCACGGACGGTGAGTTCTTCGTGTGTTTCATTTCTTTTTCAATTAATCTTCTTCTACTTAGTGTTTTCATTCTTTTGCAGGTTTGCCATTTTTGATGGAGTTGTTTACTCGAGGTCGACGTGACCTTTGAGAGGCGCTTCATCGTCGCAGGCTTCGACCGTTGGGACCAGTGGTTGTCTCTCGCAGACCCAGCTGGAGCTCCAGGACATGAGGGAGACGCCGACACAAACTTAGGCAGAGCTGGAGAGGACGAGAGCGGAGGTAAGGGAGGAGCAGCAGAGGACGGCCTTAAAGATGGCCAGATGCAAGCAGCGGTGGCGGTAAGTAATTTAAAGTACCGTAGTTAAATTTCACAACACTTCAATAACTCTTAGTTATCTTCTAATATGTTGCAATGGCAGGCTCTTGCTCGACATAGCGGTCAGGACATCAATATTCCTACACTTCCGCCGCAGCAGGCACCGGAGCAGGTAATATTGTCTATCCCTCTTTTTGTTTTCTGTACACCCTGTTATTGTGAGTTTTAGCCTTCGTGTCGAATAGAAACTTGTTAGATGAGGACATCCATGTCATCCCCGAAATGCAACTTCCACCGCTCCCATAACATAGATTTTCATTATGTTGAATGCATGATTCCCTTTTGATCAACCACCAACTCAGGGTCGGCTCTAGGAGTGTGAGGGCCCTAGGAGTTTGATTCCCTTTTCATTATGTTAAAGAAGATACTTGCATTACATTTAATTTAGCAAATGTGTTACTCACAGTATTGACTAGTTGTTTTATGGACTTCTAATTATGGACTTCTAATTTATCCTAATTATGATTCTTTTGCAGGGTTCCGGAACACGTCAAGATCCCAGAGGCAGTGGAGGGGCTAGCGTGTAGACACCGGAGTAGGTGATAAACTCTCTCTTTAATATTGTTGTATCCATTTTAGTATTTTACATAAAGAGATAAGGAGGTAGAACATAGAGGTAGATCTTGATGACTTGTCAGATATTGATTCCTATAGTGGTGAGGAAGTGTAATCAAGCTTTTGGTTGGTAATACCATAATGTTAGAGTTGGATTGCTTCACATTAAGTCATGCACCTGGGCTATCACATAAGGTTTCAAGAGGTAATGTAGCATGACTGTCAAAAAATATCAAAGACCACTACATTACCTCTTGAAACCTTCTGTGATAGCCCAGGTTATGACTTAATGTGAAGCAATCCAACTCTAACATTACAACTGATGTTTTTGGACTCTGATGTTATCGTTGAGTTGACATTGATGCTTACTAGTGACTATGTTTCTTCTGCAGGGTTCGGGAACACGCCGAGAAGATCACGGAGGTAGTGGAGGGGCTAGCGTGTAGCCCGGTGGAATTTATTTTGCAAATTGTGTTTTTTTCGATGTTTTGGACTATATTTTGAAACTGTTATGCTGTGTTTATGTTATTTGTCTGTTCTGTGTTCTCGCCATCGAGCGAGGTAGTCAGTTTCTGTTTTTTAAAAAAAATCGAAAGCTTAACTTACATCGGCTATGGAAATGCCGACGTAAGTTAGCCCAATTCAACTTACGTCGGTCAGACCATACCGACGTAAGTTAAACCACTTAACTTACGTCGGTTTGGATCAACCGACGTAAGTTAGAGCACTTAACTTACGTCGGCATGCTCTGGCCGACATAAGTCCTCCGGCCCAGCCCAAGGCCCATCTCGCCATTTAACTTACGTCAGCTTCTGAAGACCGACGTAATTAAGGTAACTTACGTCGGTGGCCGACGTAAGTCACCTTAATTACCTCCAAAAGTCTACGTCGGCCAGTAGCCGACGTAAGTAAAGGAAAACCGACGTAATTAAGTTACTTACATCAGTTTATGCCTTACTTACGTCGGCTTTGGCCGACGTAAGTGATCGATATTCCTATAGTGTCTTCAGCAGATAGCGAGCTATCTGCACCACCGTTTGGTTACAGCATTCCATGACACCATTCTGATGCAACTTATAAGGTGCAGTGGTACAGTGCTTGATGTCGCGCTCATTGCAGTACTCCTGGGCCCAAGCGGAGTTGAACTTGCTGCGACGGTACGAGCGAAACACCAGGAGCCTCCTGCTCGACGTTGCCTTGGTGAGCACCTTGACCCGCTTGAGCGCTTGAACACCTCATCCTTGGACTTCATTACCTCAATCCGCATAAAGCGGCTGTAATAATCAACAACAAACATAAAATACCCATTGCCACCCATCATGGCTGGTTTGATCAGCCTGCACAAGTCACTGTGGACAAGGTCCAGTCCACGCTTGGGGTCATATGTGGATATTGGCAAATATGTGGTCTAATACTCTAGCAAGTCTACCACATCACCCAAAAAACATGTGAGTAAAGAGGTCACAAATTGTTATCACTAGATGTGTAGTGCATCGGAGGATTGGAATAGGCGATCCAAAGTACATGTTTGTTAGTGTAGAGGAAGTTGCCGATCACAATTGTCTCCTCCTCATCCTTGCCACGACATCAACCTCACGTCGTTGTAGTCAATCAGCACAGCAACAGCAGCCACGCCTCTACGGAGTCCACACATACGGATAGGAAAGTCATGTGCCAGTGTGCTAGCACTGAGCACCCAGCATGGATTTTGATCCAACTATCTCGAGGGACCCAGAGATATCTCTCTATTATTTAGGAGGGGCAAATTTCATCTTGATCCGCTCACATCCCATTCCATGTTTCATCATGCACCCGAACACTACTTTTATGAATACCCAGTTACAAAGTAGTGTTTGGAAGTTTCAAAGTGCATGACTACACATCGTGAGAAACAATGGTGATATCATGCCTAAGGATCTCGCAGGTGTATCACTCGAGATAACATAATGACACATACAAAGTAACCATCCCAGCAGTGTCTAGGAGTGGGTGAATCCAACACACTGTTCACATTACTAATTTGATATCAGCATAGCTATGAGATATAAAACGTGATCATCAATTAATACATGGGCTAGTCTATGTGTTATCATTGTCCCACACAATGACATAGACTAGGGATTATTTAGAGTAAGGTTGTGATCAAAAAAGAGTTTTACGAACAATTAAGTCACATGTTTGATAATCAATGCAAATAATGGTCACTCAAATAATAATTTACTTAATAATAACTAAACACAACACAAGTCTCTCACTGACACTAGGATCACTAATGCAAGTATCCAAAACCATAGATCTCGTGTGTGCTTCATGCTTTGATCGTCAAAGAGGCTTTGTTAATGGATCAAAAACGTTCAAATCCCTGTGTACCTTACAAATCTTCACATCACCTCGATCGATGATCTCTTGGATGAGGTGATAGCATTGTAGTATATGTTTGGATCTTTTGTGTGATCTGGCCTCTTTTTCGTGTGAAATGGCTCCACTGTTGTCACAATAGAGATCCACAATACTGAACGCACTAGAACAACACCCAACTTAGAAACAAATTTTCTGATCCAAATAACTTCCTTTGCAGGTTCAGAAGTTACAATATACTCTGCCTCCGTTGTTGAGTCAACTACCAAATAATTCTTAGAACTTTTGTAGCTCACTGCCCCTCCATTGAGACAGAACACAAAACTCAATTGCGATCTAGAATCATCTTTATCTGTTTGGAAGCTAGCATGGGTATAACTATTACAAGAGCTCTTCTTCTCCTCCAAACCTTAGGAACACACCTTAGTTCTTCTCTTACGTAATGATATTTTTAACAACTATCCAATGAGGCTCACCATAATCAGATTGATACCTGCTCGTAACACTTAGAGCATAAGATACATCTGGGCGTGTGCATACTATGGCATACATGATGGATCCATTGTTCGAAGCATTAGGAATCCCTCTCATCGTTTTTTGCTCATGAGGTGTCGAAGGACACAAACTCTTGCTTACAGTAATGTCATGTGAATGACCAACACACTGTCGCCCCAGGTCTGGGTCCCTAGACCACGGATCCATGCCTACCCAATATCATAGACACTTTTGCCTTCTTCGTTGCGTGCTCCCAATTTGGGCCTCATGCCACCTTGACACCAATCATCTTCAAAGCATGTTGACTGTCATTATATACCAATTTCGACCATAAATATAACTCAAATATGTGAAGGAATGAAAAGTGAAGGGATTACATGTAAAGTTTTGAACCTACCCGAGAAACCCACTTTGAAGTGTTTGAACTTCATTGCACGTGAGCTGCATGTGGTTCTTGCTTCGGATTGTCTAAACTTTTCTCATGTGACTTGCACATGTTCGACACTTAGGATTGTCCGAACCTTCACACACGTGAGATGCACGTGAGTCGGCAAGGTTCGATCTTTACAATTTTTTTGGCAGTAACATTGCCCTCCATTGTTTAGGACTGTCCGAACTTTCTCAATGCATATCAGGAGTAACAATTACTGTGCAAAGTTTTCATATTGAGTTCGGTTGCTCTGTTTTAACTCACAATGTTTGAAACTTACTTTTAGCTTATGGGAAGGTTTGTTAGTATTCATTTTCTAAGTTTTTGGTGTATTTTGGTTGTTATGGCTGATATCATTTTGCTATGGTTTGCAACATGCTGATGTGAAGTGCACACATAAGGTGTTGTGTTTTTTGGACTAACGAGAGTCAAGTTGTAGACTTGGACTCACAAATATTGGTTTTTTTTTCATGTGCAAGTACTGATTGAGTTCAAGACATGGCTGGTGACGGGATCCATTGAACTAGTCTTAGGGATAAGATGAGGTTTAACAACCAAGTTTGAGAGGAATTGTAGCTGAGTTGATCAGAAGGTCACGCAACATGTTTGGGTCAAGAACAATGCATATGAAGGTATTGTGAACGTTGTTGGAAAGTGTTTGCACGTATGCAAGGGGTGCATGGACGTGGATATGTTGTTCGAATACGTGGTGAAGAGATATGGATGTGAAGATGTGGCCGAAAAGGTCCAACCTGCTTGTTTATGCCTGAGGCTGCAGCTGAGGTGGTTATGGTTCATTTATAGAAGGTTTAGAGTTTGTTTTGGTTAGATTTCGTGGTGAGCACAAAGTTTATTTGTTTTATGGATGTTTGCTACGTTCCTAAGATGTTTGAAAGTGTTAAGATTGTTTCTATCTACGTATTGAAGACTCTAGAACAGTTATGGTAAGTTTTGGTTGAAACTAAGTAGGATTAGAGTCCTAGTTAGGATTGGGTAACTTAGGGCTGGTTATATATGCAAGCGAGGCCAAGGCTCGTAGGAAGACAACTTTGGGCTGTTCATCTTGTGTTTCTTTGAATAATATTTCGTATTTTAGATGAGCTTTGGTGCCTTGTTCCTCCGACTTGTTTTCGTCAAGTCTTTCTCATCAAATTTCTGCGCTACCAGATATTTCATCTGTATTTCGATCATACCTCGTGATTTACAGATTCAATGGGTGTGATTATTTTTGGGTTGTCTTCACAACTTGATTGTCTATCATATGTTAAACTTCCACAGTTAATGGATTTGTGGTTTTTGAGTTACACTAGTTTCCTTTTAGCATAGTAGATCTATATGCTCCCGGTTAGAACAGCTTGACCTTCGCTCGGGGTTTTTGTCATAACTTGAGTTTTACTCGATGATTTCTCATCATTCATGTTATGGTGTCCCTGTGACTTGATTATCTAGAATCTGTACTAGTTTTGTAATTGTTTAACTCATCTAGATCAGTCGCACACACAGTTTCTTTATCAGATTAGTTTTCTGTCAAAGATTTTTCGTTGCTCCCCCCCCCCCCCAGCTAGATTTCACGTGCTCTTCGATCCTACAATTGGTATCAGAGTCACGATGATCTAATCCCATTGATTTGCATGTGCTTTGACTAATCGAGATGGAGAAATACTCCGCGAAACCATGTGTGTTCGATAGCATTGATTTTCATGTTTAGAAGGCGTGTATGGAGGCTTACATACAAGCGCAAGGCATTGCCATATGGGAAAAGGTACTTCAGCGTGCCACCAAACGATCAAGTTATGGCTACGAACATGAGAGTTGTCGACAATAATAACAAGGCTCGTAACTTGATCATACAAGGATTGACTCAAAGCGGCTTTGATCGTGTTGCACACCTCCGATTAGCGTACGATGTGTGGAAGGCACTTTGCGACTACCATGAAGAATCAAACACAATCAAAGAGGTAAGACAAGATATGTTCAAGAAAGAATATATGCGCTTTGAGATGCAACCAGGTGAGTCCATCGATGATCTTTTTTGTCTCTTTAATAAAATTCTCAGCAACTTGCGTAGTGTCAATGATAATTTTTCAGAAGCTAAAAATGATAGGCAATTGTTAAGTGCATTAGACATGTCAATTTGGGGGATGAAAGTTACATCTATTCGTGAATCTGCTATCATGAGTACACTTACATTAGATGTGCTATAATCCAAGTTAAAAACTCATGAACTTGACATAATATCGCGAAAAAACCCCAACTAGTCTCTTGCACTTGTTTCACAACGTGACATGCCTAGTTCTAGTCAATCTTTGTGGTACACTTGCTTTGCTGTCCCCTCTAACCCTTGAACAGATTGAAGAATTTCCAGAGGAAGAGCTAGCACTTCTCTCTTCTTGGTTCTCGAAAGCCTTGCAAAATGTAAGAACTTGATGGAGAGGAAGTGGTGGACCTCAACAATGCTTCGAATGTGGTGAGTTTGGTCATTTTTGTACAAATTGCCCTAACCATTCAGGGTTTACTCCCCATAAGGAGAAGCAAAAAAAATTTAAGTCCCCCTCTGCAAACAACAACAAGAGGAAGAAGGGTTTTACAGGTTGCCAATTGGTTAACAGTTTTGTCTCCGCACTTTAAGAACTCAGCTTGAGCGATGTGGACATAACAAGTGATGAAGATGAAGAAAATTTGCCAAATACATGTTTCATGACGAGCACTCAAGATCAAGTATGGAGAAGAAAGAACACAACGGCAATGACAAAGAGGTATGTTTCACTTGTGAAGAAATGTGTGATTCTATTTCACGTGCTACTATTATACCTAAGAAAAAGGACAAAAAACTTAGGGACAATGTTGTTAAATTGAATAACTAGAATATGAAATTAACCGTCTAAAATCTTTGATCCCTAGTGACGATTCTTGTTCCTCATGTGAATTTATATATGAAAAATTGTCCTCCTTAAGAAGTGCGCACACCTACAACTTGATAAACATGAACTTGAAATGGAAAAGAACAGAAAGTTTGCTGCACTTAATAATAATAACACAAAAGATGCTAGCTGTTATACAATTGATGTGCATTATTCTAGCTACGATGAGCTTGACAAAAAACTACAAGATGCTTTGAATGAAATTTCTATTTTGAACAATGCTTTGCATTATGATAAAGTTAAATACTGTTCTAATTGCAAATTAAAAGAAAAACTTCATGTGAAAATTGCCTTGATCTGTCCAATAAACTTGATGACATGCAAGGATACTACATCGGTTTTGTAATGCAAATAAGAACCTGAACTTAATGCTGAATTCTTATAAGTATTGCTATGATAAAACAGGTTTACGTTTTGATTCTCATGCTCATGCTAAAGAACATCCTCCTAGATTGTAAATTCATTAGGAAATGGTTTGATCCAAATAGTTCCTAAACAAAAAAAGTTCTTTTCAAATAAGCAAGAGTGTTGTCTCATTCGATTTCTAATAAACATGTTGCTTGCTCATCTAGACATAAATATAAGGTTACTTCTCATTGTACCTACTATGGTAGAGATGGTCATATCATTGATTTTTGTTACAGACTAGCTAGACAAAATAAAAAGGAAGGAATGATTGCTAGATCACATAACGACCAAGGAAAACTTGTTGCACGTGCTGAACCGATTGTTAGGAACATGCAACCTGCTGTAATGAGTCGAAAACATGCAAAGTTTGCTCCCAAACCTACTTTTTTTTCAGGATACACTTGTAACACCTCATAAGTCAGTAGTTGGGTACAAACCTATTAAACTTTGGCTCATAATCCTGTTGTTTTATCTCAGCTTTCACGTGTTATTCCTACTTGACATCGTGTTACTCAGTACTGGATTCCTAAATGCCTTTTGATTAACCACTGTATTGATTCATCAATGTATTGTGTTTTTGTGTTGGTTACATGCTTGAGGAAGGAGAACATTTGAATTGTGGATTCAGGTTGCTCACGCCACATGATCGATAACAAAGAATGATTCTCTTTCCTCTCTTTTTTGTCACGTGTAGAAAATGTTACTTTTGCCGACAATTCTTATACTCCTATAATTTCCAAGGGTTCGGTTAAAGTAAATAATAACTACACTTTGAAAGATGTGGCACTTGTTGAAAATTTGAAATACAACTTGCTTTTCGTTTCACAATTGCAAGATGAAAATCTAGAAGTTATCTTCACGAAGTGCAAAGTTGTAGATTCAAAAGGTTAGGTTTTGTTTAAAATGTCTAGGTTTGGAAGAGTTTTTAAAGATGATTTTGATATGTCAACTTCTAAGCATAGGTGTCTAGCTGCTAATGATTCGAGGTACTTATATTTTTGGCATCATAAACTTAGTCACGTAGGCTTTGATCACCTCACATGTGTTAGTGGTCTTGATCGCATACGTGGGCTACCTGTGTTCAAAGGAGATAGCGATATTGTGTGCTCTTCTTGTAGACATGCTAAGATGGTTGCAAGTTCACATTCTCCTCTCACAATGACCATGACAACTGAACCGGGACAACTTTTGCACCTTGACACAGTAGGTCCTCGTGTTCAATCTTTTGGAGGTAAGTGGTATGTGCTTGTAATTGTTGATAACTTTTCTAGATACTCTTGGATTTACTTTATGGCATCTAAGAATGAAGCTTTTAGTCACTTTATAAGTTTAGTTCTTATATTTTCACTCGATCACACATGATCTTTAAAAGTAATTAGAAGTGTTAATGGAAGTGAATTAAAAAACCAATCATTTGATCAATTTTCGGCTGAAAATACAATAGATTATCAATTTTCTTCACCCTATGTACCTCAACAAGATGGTGTCGTAGAGAGAAATAACAGAACCTTAATTGAGATGGCTAGAAATATGCTTGATGAATATCAAACTCCCAGGAAATTTTGGGCTAATGCAATTGCAGTCGCTTGTTATGTCTCAAATCGTGTTTTCTTGCATGCTAAGCTAAGAAAAACTCCCTATGAGCTTGGGTTTGGACATAGACCTAATGTCACACACTTTAGGGTCTTTGGTTGCAAATGCTTTGTTAGAAACATGGTAATCTTGATAAATTTGAATCTAGATCTGTTGATGGCATGTTTCTTGGTTATCCATCTCATACTAGAGGCTACTGTGTGCTTTTACTTGACACTAACAAAATTGTGGAGACTTCCGAGATTTCTTTTGATGATGCTAGCCCAGGTACTAGCTCTAATATTGCATGTCTAGATCCATATTAGCAAGGGGGGATATTTTCATTGAATATGAAGAAGGAGTGGAGATGCTGCCAGAAATTTCAGAAATGAACAATGACGGTCCAACTCTTGATCCCGCTCCACAACCAGCACCAACAACCACTACTACTGGTTCAGATCTTCCTCGAGCCATTTGATTTGTGATGGACATGAATAAGAAGGATCTTGTGAAGTGTCTACTCCTCTCCGCGTCCTCAAAAGTCATCCGCCACAATAAATCATTGGAAGCTTGCACGAACGAGTCATGCGGTCCAAGTTTTGTGATCCAAACTCTCATGCTCATTCTGCTTTTGTTGCTTCTTTTGAGCCCACCAATATATCACACACACTCAATAATGAATTTTGGATTATTGCCAAGCAATAAGAGTTAGAAAATTTTGAAAGAAATAATGTTTGGAAACTTGTACCACCACCTCAAGGTCACATATTAATTGGAACTAAATGGGTGTTTAAATATAAAAAATGTGAGTATGGGGACGTGGTTAGGAATAAAGCTTGGTTGGTTGCTCAAGATTTCACTCAAATTGAAGGTCTAGATTCTGATGAAACTTTTGCTCTAGTTGCTAGATTACAAACCATGAGAATTTTGTTAGCATTTGCTGCTTTAAAGGTTTCAAATTATATCAAATGGATGTTAAAAGTGCTTTTCTTACTGGCTACATAGATGAGGAGTTTTAGGTCAAGCGACCATCGGGTTTCAAAAATCCAGATTTTCCTAATCATGTTTACAAACTATCTAAAGCCTTGTATGGTCTAAAACAAGCCCCTAGAGCATGGTATGATAGGTTAAAAACATTTTTACTTGAAAAGGGGTTTACAATGGGCAAAGTTGATAATACTCTTTTTGTAAGAATGACAATTACTCATTATTCATTCAAGTGTATGTGGATGATATTATCTTTGGTTGTGCTTCTCAGGATCTTGTGTCCATGTTTTTGGCTATGATGAGTTCAGAATTTGAGATGAGTATGACGGGAGAACTCACTTACTTTTAGGGTTGCAAATGAGGCAAACCAGGGAGGGTACTTTTGTGCATAAAACAAAGTGTACAAAAGACCTCCTTATGTGCTTCAATATGGAAAAAAGCAAGCCTCTTCGGACACCAATGGGAACAACAACAACACTTGAACTTGATAAAGATGGTGAACCTGTGGATCGAAAAAAATATATAAGCATGATTGGATCACTTTTGTACCTCACGGAATCAAGACCTGACATACAATTCAATGTATGTCTTTGTGCACGATTTCAAGCTTCCCCACGTGCTTCACATCGTCAAGCTGTCAAAAGGATTATTAGATACATACATGGAACTCAAGAATTTGACATTTTTCTTCCTTCATCCTCAATCAATACTTTGAAAGCTTTTTCGAATGCTAATTTTGGGGGTTGTAGGATTGATAGGAAAAGTACTTCAGGTGCTTGTCATTTTTATGGTAATTCACTTGTTGCTTGGTCCTCTAGAAAACAAAATTCAGTTGCACAATCCACAGTCAAATCTGAATATATGTATCTGCTGCTAGCGTCTGCTCACAAATTTTCCGGATTGTTCAAACACTTAATGACTATGGGGTTGATCTAGATAGTGTTTCACTGTTTTGTGATAACACTAGTGTCATTTGCATTGCTAAAAACTGCATGCAACATTTGACAACAATGCAAATTAACATTAGATATCACTTTCTCCGTGATAATGTTGAAAGAGGAAACATTGTGCTTCACCATGTAGATACCGAACAACAATTGTCTGACATTTTTTACTAAACCTTTGGATTTCATTCATTTTTGTTTCATTCTGATTGTCAAATGACATATGCTTGGCTTGGTAGGTCAGAATAAGGCTGATGCGGCATATAATCTCCTGCAAACATTATATGATCTAAATTTGTGCTTTAAAAAATAATAAAAATGTAGCAACATGTGTCATGCTTTCAGGTTTCAAAATAGTTAAGTTTCTGAGATCATGACTTGCTTAAATTGAAAAATTACACTTGATGTCTAACATAGCTTACACTACTTTATGTATCTCATTGATATGATAGTGTAAGTTACATGCCAGTATGACTTGGATGAGCTTTGTTTTATATGTATATGTTATAATATGCTCATAACAATTGAATTTTCCCTTCCGAACCTTGCAGAATACATTGTCAAATGGGGAGAATATGTCACTCACTGTTGCACATTATTGCACATTCACAAGTTTTTTACATGTTACTCAGGGGGGAAATTTTTGCTTTGAGAATTCTATCTCATATGATTTTTTATTTTGGAAAAGGGGGAGAAATTTGCTTTCAAATCATTTCATGTGAATAAGCCAATATTCGTATTTTAAGTGGTGTTGCCAATGCATTCATCAAGGGGAGATTGTGAGACCTATGTGTGCTAAATAAATTGGCAATTAGAATAAAAAGTGAATGGTTTACATGTAAAGTTTTGAACCTACCTGAGAAACCCACTTTGGAGTGTCCGAAATTCATCGCACGTGAGTTGCACGTGTTTCTCGCTTCGGATTGTCCAAACTTTTCTCACGTGACTTGCACATGCTTGACAATTAGGATTGACCGAACTTTCACATACGTAAGATGCACGTGAGTCGACAAGGGTCGATCTTTATAAATTTGTTTTTCGGAGTAATGTTATCCTCGATGGTTTAGGACTATCTGTACTTTCTCGATGCATACTGGGAGTAACAGTTATTGTGTAGAGTTTTCATATTGAGTTAAGTTGCCCTGTTTTGCTCTGTTTTAACTCGCAATGTTTTGAACTTGCTTTTGTCTTATGGGAATGTTTGGTTAGTATTCATTTGCTAAGTTTTTTTGTGTTTTGGTGGTTACGCTTGATATCATTTTTCTATTGCTCGCAACATGCTTCTATGAGGGGTTCATGTAAGGTGTTGTGTTTCTCGGACTAACGAGAGTCAAGTCGTTGACATGGGCTTGCAAAGATTGGTTGTTTGGTCATGTGCAAGTGTTGCTCGAGGTCAAGACATGGCTGGTGACGGGATCCATTGAACTAGTATTAGGGAGAAGATGAGGTTCAACAACCAAGTTCTAGATGAATTGTGGTTAAGTTGATCGGATGGTCACGCAACATGTTTGAGTCAAGAACAATGCATATGAAGGTATCGTTAACATTGTTGGAAAATGTTTGCATGTATGAAAGGGATGCACAGACGTGGCTATATTGTTCTAAGACGTGGTGATGTGATATGGGTGTGAAGATGTGGCCGGAAAGGTCCAATCGGCTGGTTCATGCCTCAAGCTACGGCTGAGGTGGTTATGGTTTGTTTATGGAAGGTTTAGAGTTTGTTTTGGTTAGAGTTCGTGGTGAGCACGAAGTTGAGTTGTTTTAGGAATGTTTGTTACATCCTAAGATGTTTGTAAGTCTTAAGGTTGCTTCTATCTACGTATGGAAGTGTCTTCAACAGTTATGTAAAGTTTTGGTTGAAACTTAGTAGGATTAGACTCCTAGTTAGGATTGGGTTGGCCTTATGGCTGGTTATATATGCAAGGGAGGCCAAGGCTTATAGGAAGACAGCTTTGGCTGTTCCTCTTGTGTTTCTTTGAATAAAATTTTGTAGTTTATAGGAGCTTTGGTGCCTTGTTCATCCGACTTGTTTTCGTCAAGTCTTTCTCATTGAGTTTCTGCACTGCCAGATCTTTCTTTGTTATTGTAAAAGCCCAAATTTCTATAATGCAAAATTTCAGTTAGGACTAAAAAATTTGAATGATAACAAGAAATTAAATTGGTAATGAGAAGTCAAACCAATTTAAACCTTAATTGAAGGAATTTAAAAAGTCAAATTTAGCTCCTGATTAAAGCTTGCCAAATTAAAGATTTGAGTTGACCAATGGATTCCAAATATTCCAAATAGTATTCCTGCCACAAGTTTGCTATTCCAAACAGAATTAAAGTTCCATAATTTTTGAAACAAGTTTGCTATTTAATTCAATAGCTTCATTGAATTCAACTCAAATTCAAATTCAAAATTTTGAATTCTGTTCAAACTTATTTGAACAGAAGATTTGAACACACCATCATGATAAGCATGACTTGCTTGACTTATCCACCAAGTTTGACAATTTTTAGAGCTCATCTACTATTTTAAATAGAATTTACAAATGAGCTGTACAATGAGGTGGCTGGTGGGACCCACTGGTCAGGGTCTACCCACGTGCAGCCGCAAAACAGAGGCCGCTGCTCGCGTCCAGCGCGACAGCACGCGAGCGGTGCCCTCCTGCTGCCTCAAACTCACCCCAGAGCCCTCCTTATCCTCCTCTGAGTCCCAAAGTCGGGTCTCTCTTCTTTGTTCTTCATCCTTGGCGCAGAGACAACCATAACCGGCGAGTTTTTCCCTCCCCCTTCAAATCCGGTGAGGATCATCGGTATGGCTCCAGTTTCTTCACACTGGGTTACTCCCCAGCCTCTTGTGCAGCCTTTTGATCCATGTCTTGCACCGCTAGGCCATCACCGGAGCTGGCAACATCGAAACCGTGGCCGCCGGAAAAAGCTCCCCTATTCCCGCTTCTCTGATCATGGTCGACCCGACGCTACAGCCCTCATCTCTCCTCGATCCTAAAAGCAAAAAGGTTCACCTACTCATGTTCTAGCTTCTCGTAAAGTTTTAGACCATGACATGCCTCCTAGCCCCTGTATTTCTATTTCTTCCTACGAGCTTTGGGTATGAGTAGACTTGCTTTGCGCACGAAATTCCTTTTATACGGTTGATTATTCCATGTCCACCTGCGCTATGTGGTTCTATATGGCCAGACGCATCACCTCGAACAGGAGTCATCGAGTTTCACTGGGTTTTCACACCGGAATCCCATTTTTCACCAACCGCTGTTTTTTCTCTCCTTGGTCCATCGTCACCACCATCTTCCAAGCTTTTCCTCTCCTTCATATGGCCAGAGTCTTGTTCCTCATGCTTCCATGAAGTTTCCCGAAGTCTTCCCGATTGATTTCACCCACCGTAGGGCTCGCCCGACGGGGCCGAAACCCTAATCGCCGCCGCCGCCGTCGCGCAAGCCTTTCCGGCCATCGACGGTGTGCGCTGACCTCACCATCGTGTCCAGAACCTCGATTTATGGATAGGCGGCGAGTTTGGAGAGGAGCCACACCGTGGATCGACGTGTGATCCGTCGAGGCGCCGCCGCGGTTGCGCGTGCGGGGAGAGCTAGACGACGACCCTGTGGGGCCCAGTCATCAGTGAGTGAGCGATGCGCCCGGATCAGCTGCGGCCATGGATTGTGTGCGGCTGCACTGGTTAACCCCGTGGCCCCCGTGTGGCTTGGTCCCGATTGGTCCATTTTAAACCCTTGCCCCCCTAGATTATTTAAACTTTCCCGTTTAGATTTAATTCCAGATTTGTTCCCCACTTCAAAAATCCATAACTCTCTGTAGAATTATCCAAAAATCTTCCAACAAAATTTGTTTGAAATCCCTTGAGCTCTAGTTTCTTTTAGTACCAATTAATGTCCATGAATATCATTTTTCATTTATGGACAATTATTTTTCTCCAAATATTCCTGGAATTTTCACAGAAAATCCTTCCACTGGAAAAATAATCAAAATTCACATAAAATACTTTACCCTGTTCTTGGTTACCAGAAAACGTTTGGGAGCCATTGAGCCTGTATAAAACCAAATTTCAAATTCCTATCTGCTGTTCATTTATGTAACAGAACTGTAACCATAAATGGATTCAAACTTCTAAATTAAATTTCTCCTAGGAGCCTTGCTCTAAAAATCTCAAGTAAAATTCTGTATAACCCTTATGCTCTGAACTTTCAAGTTGTACAAGTGGTTTGATATAAAAACCAGTATAATTTTCTGTATAATTCAATTGCCCTTTTGAATCATTGAATTATTACAGATGTTCAGTTTCCTTGTTATGTCCCAAATTTGACATAAACATTCCTTTTTACGTTTTCCAACTCCAGTAAAAGTTTCGGAATTGATAGACATAATCTTCTAATCCAAATTCAGTTCCAAACCTAGAAATAACTGAAAGTCTAACTGTAGAAATATCTTCTGCCCTATTTTGATACATATCTGGAGAGGGTAGAAGCATCACTACAACTTTGTAAATTGAGGTGTTTTCTAATTTGACGCTGAACCAATCCAAATCCCAGGTTGAAACTGGTACACTACAGATCTGCTGGCAGAAAACCAGTCAACTCATCTGTCAACTTTAGACAGTCATATCTCCTAATCTTAAAACCTGACATAGTCATATATATACATTTATGGAAAGCCTAGGAGGTCCTCTATCAACTTCCTATTCAACTCATGCTCTGAATCTTTCATTGTCAGATCCTAATTCCATTTGTCGCAAACGCTGTTCTGGCAGTCCAGAACCAGAAACCATTTGTGCGTAGTTGGAATTTGCGCACTTTGACCTGTATAACGATTTCATAAGTCTGGACCAATTTATTTCTGGAATGTTAACATGTTGTGGTACCATGTTTATTTTGTCATTACCTCGAGATATTGTTTTGATATACCTGTATAAACTGTGGACAAAAACCCACATATACAGGGGAGGTTCTGTCAAAATTTCCAGGAAATTTAAGTCATCTTCAAACCTGTATAACATTTAATCCGGAGCTCACCTGGAAGTGTTCAAGTACAATATGGAATTATTATGAAGTTCTATAAAACTTTTGTATTCAACTCAAATCCTATTCCTGCCATTTACTGGGAGCAAATTTTGAATTTATACAGGATGGTCCGCTGGAACAGAACTGAAGTTCATATTCCAGATTTGAACGGTCTTGTAACCGTTAATCAAACTTCTATATTTTCCATTACAGAATTGCTATGGGGACAAATGAATACATTCTGGAAAGGTTTTTGTGTGTACTACAACTTCATGGTTGAAATTCAGACCAAATTATGCGTTTAACTGTGAGAAATATTTACATTTTTACAGACTGGTCTGATGGACCAGAAACTGGACAGCATACCAGTGTGATGTTATCAACTCAAATCGTTTTAGTTTCACCTTCTTGTGTTACTCATCATATCTAGAGGTGATTACTCGACATGATAGATAAACGTAAAGTTGAAACACCATGTTGAGTATTTGGTGAGCAGTATCATTTATTTGAGTCTAGTTCAATGTCCTAATCTTTATTTACACCTAGCCTACTGCATTGTTAACTGATGTGTATTACGGTCTTTATCATGATTCCAGTTGGTATTGCAACCACTAGGATTCCGACCTATTGCAACGATTGTACTGCAACGAATACTAAATTGTTGCAGTAAGCTTGGCTTTTTGCCGCGATTCACTAGTTCGTGGCACTAGGATCTATCGTCACGGAACACAATCGTTGCATTAGGATATGTTGCCACGAGTCACTAGTTCGTGGCACTAGGATCTATTGCCACAGAACACAATCGTTGCATTAGGATCTGTTGCCACGAATTACTGGTTCATTGCGTTATAGTATCTATCGCCACGGAGCACATTCGTTGCATTAGGATCTGTTGCCACGAATCACTAGTTCGTGGCGTTACAGGATCTGTCGCCACGGAACACAATCATTGCATTAGGATATGTTTCCACGAATTACTGGTTCGTGGCGTTACAACTTTATTGCCACGGAACACAATTGTTGCATTAGGATCTGTTGCCACGAATCAGCAAACAGTTGCACTTGGACCTTAATGCAACGAAACAGAATCATTGCATTAGGATGTGTTGCCACGATACTCTGGTTCGTGGCGTTAGTATCAATGGCCACGGACCCCAATCGTAGCAATTAGGATGTGTGGCCACGATTCAATTTTTCGTGGCGTCAGGATGCTAATGCAATGAAATACAATCGTTGCATTAGGATCTGTTGCCACGAATCACTAGTTTGTGGCGTCAGGATGCTAATGCAACGGACCACAATCGTTGCATTAGGATCTATTGCCACGAATTACTGGTTCGTGGCATTACAGGATCTATCGTCACAGACCACAATCGTTGCATTAGGATCTGTTGCCACGAATTACTGGTTCGTGGCGTTACAGCTTTATTGCCACGGAACACAATCGTTGCATTAGGATCTGTTGCCACGAATTACTGGTTCGTGGGGTTACAGCTTTATTGCCACGGAACACAATCATTGCATTAGGACCTGTTGCCACGAATTACTAGTTTGTGGCATTACAACTTTATTGCCACGAAACACAATCGTTGCATTAGGATCTGTTGCCACGAATCAGCAAACAGTTGCATTTGGACCGTAATGCAACGAAACAGAATCATTGCATTAGGATGTGTTGCCACGATACTCTGGTTCATGACGTTATTATCAATGGCCACAACCCCAATCGTAGCAATTAGAATGTGTGGACACAATTCACTTTTTCGTGGCGTCAGGATGCTAATGCAACGAAACACAATCGTTGCATTAGGATGTCTTGCCACGATTCACTGGTTCGTGGCGTTAGGATGCTAATGCAACAGACCACAATCGTTGCTTTAGGATCTGTTGCCACGAATTACTGGTTCGTGGCATTACAGGATCTATCGCCACAGAACACAATCGTTGCATTAGGATGTGTTGCCACGATACTCTGGTTCGTGGCGTTAGTATCAATGGCCACGGACCCCAATCGTAGCAATTAGGATGTGTGGCCACAATTCACTTTTTTGTGGCGTCCGGATAGTAATGCAATGAAACACAATCGTTGCATTAGGATGTCTTGCCACGATTCACTGGTTCGTGGCATTAGGATCTATCGCCACGGGACCACAATTGTTGCATTAGGATGTGTTGCCACGATTCACTTTTTCGTGGCGTCAGGATCTATCGCCACGGACCACAATCGTTGCATTAGGATGTGTTGCCACGATTCACTGGTTCGTGGCGTTAGGATCTGTCGCCACAGACCCCAATCGTTGCAATTAGGATGTGTGGCCATGACTTACTGTTTCGTGGCATCAGGATACTAATGCAACGAAACGCAATCGTTGCATTAAGTTTTGTTGCCACGATTCAGTAGTTCGTGCGCCAAAGGCGGAGGGATCCAAGGCAGCTGAGGGTGTTGACGCCAAAACGATCGAGATAAGCACCCACAAATTAATGCAACAGTGGGGATGTAATAAATGATTAGTCCCACATGTAATAAATGATTAATTAGTCGCACTTCCATATATTAGCCTATCGTCACAAATAGTACTCCAGTTCACAGCTCACACACGTATACATGCATTACGTACTTAATTATACTAAAAATCATCATCTTCGCTGTCGTTCCCCACAATGGAGCTACATGACCATCATTGGTATATGTATCGTCGTCGTCATCATCATCTTCATTTTCTGATGCAACTCCATCTAACTCAACCGATCACATGACATTGTCATTATAAGAGTGGAAGCATCGCCGCTGGCTCCCTCAATGTCATCCCTAGCCCATGCGTTCGTATCCTCATTATTGACATCATCAGTAAGAAGATCATCATGAAATGTCTCAACCTCCATCATCTCAGTCACATTATTTTCACTGTCTCCAGGTGGGCATGGCAAAAAGGTTTCGTGGCTTCGTTTTAACAACTATAGCCCATTTAGGATGCTTCACACTTGGAACATAAAAAACTTGTTCTGCTTGGGTGGCTAGAATGTAAGGCTCATACTGAAATCGAAACAGAGTAGTGTCAACATCTATCATTCCGTATTGATCCTTTTTTGTAGCCTCTGCTTTGGTTCTGACTGCTTCCAAAAGGCCGATCAAACCATTCACACTGAAATAACAGAACCTCTTGATATTTTTCAAAATCAACAGCAATGATTTTCTTGATTACTCCAAACCAATCATGATCAGTGCCCCAAACAACAATACCACTGTTTTGGGTCCGTAAATCTTTTTCCACATCTGCATTTCGAAAGAAGAAGCCATTGATGAATAACCAACTAAAAAAACATGCCCGACGATCAGGTCCTCTAGATAATGCATACAGAAAATTAGTTGCTTTGCCTTCCTTGTGTAATGTCGTAATTTGTACACATTAGTATAACAGGGGTTATCGACGACAAACCAATTCAGAACACATATTTGTTCAATATCTCATCAAAGTGCAAACTTACATGTACTTACTCATTTTTGAAACCAATCAACAAACTCATCTCTATGGCGTTTATCAACATCACAAGAATGAATCTTTTTCAGTTCTTCAATATGCTCACTGAAAAGGGTATATAATGAAATTAGCCATCTACAATAAGCCATATATATAGTATACAACATCTGAGTTATACGTTATTACTTGATCCATGGAGTGACCTCTTCAACATTAGTAATAAGATAATGCATGATGTTATGTAGTTCCACCAAAGTAAGTTGGTCCCATTTATACCCTTTTTTAGAATTATCAACTTCTGTAAATATGTTAGAATTATCAACAGAAGGTTCATTTGTTGCTGCAGCTTCATGACGTTCTGGCCTATTACGCTTGGTGCTGATGTTATCCAAAAACTGACTACAAAAAGTCATACACTCTTCGGCAATATATCCCTTAGCTATAGAACCCTCTGGGTGAGATTTGTTACGTACATACCTCTTCAATGTACCAAGGCACCTCTCAATTGGATACATCCATCCGTAAGAAACAGGTCCACCCAACCGTGCTTCTTCGACAATATGGGTTGGAAGATGTACCATGATATCAAAGAAAGCGGGAGGAAACAACATCTCAAGCTTACAAATTGTTTTAGGAATTTGTTTGCTCATCTTGTCCAAATCTGGTTCCGCCAATTCTTTAGAACAAATTCAAGAAAAGAATGTGCTAAACTCAATTAAAGGTGCAACAACCCTTTCAGGCAATACGTTACGTATTGCAATAGGATGGAGCTTCTGAAATATAATATGGCAGTCATTAGTTTTTAGACCCAATACCTTACATGCTTTTATGTACACACATCTCTTGATGTTTGAGGCATAACCATCGGGCACCTTCACATTTCCCAAAAACTTGCACAAGGTGGTCTTCTCATCTTTGCCCAAAGTATATAATGCTGGTGGGAATGTGTACTTGCTCTTTATGAACTTCAGAAGTTGATCTGGCCGTATACCCATATCCTTCATATCAAGACGAGCTTGTAGACTATCTTTTGTTTTACCATCCATAGCAAGCAATGTCCCCAATATGCTATCACAAATGTTTTTCTCAATGTGCATGACATCCAAGTTATGCCTTATTAGCAATGTCGTCCAATAAGGGAGGTCGAAAAATATACTTTTCTTCTTCCAATTATGCCATCTATTTTCCTCGGTGTGCTTTCTCTTATTATTCGTCGATCCAAAACTCACTTGATCAAAACACTCGTATTGTTGGAGTACTTCGTCACCAGAGAGTGATGTTGGAGCCTCTCTATTCTCTGCCTTGTTGTTGAAAGAACCTTTGTTTCGATGCCATCTGTGAACCTGAGGTAGGAAACGACGATGACCCATGTAACAATGCTTTCCATATTTCAACCAGAAGGCGTCAGTGTTTATATGGCAGTATGGACATGCTAGCTTCCCTTTTGTGATCCATCCACATAGCATTGTATATGCTGGAAAAATCATTTATTGTCCACAATAAAAAAGCTCGCATGACAAATGTCTCTTTCTTTAAACTGTCATATGTTTCAACACCATCAGGCCATAATTTTAGTAGCTCATCAATCAAAGGCTGCAGATACACATCAATGTTGTTTCCAGGTGACTTTGGCCCAGGAATTATCATTGACATCAACCAATAAGACTGCTTCATAGAAAACCAAGGTGGTAGATTATTAGGGATTAGAATCACAGGCCATGTACTATAAGAAACATTCATTACCCCAAAAGGATTGAAACCATCAGATGCTATCCCAAGTCTTATGTTGCGAGGATCAGATGAGAAATTTTGGTGAATGCTATCAAAATGCTTCCATGCTTTCGAAACGGCGGGATGGCGTAATATTCCATCATCAGCACGACCTTCTTTGTGCCAGCGCATGTTTGATGCTGTTGATTCTCCCATATAAAACCTTTGTAGACGGGGAATAAGAGGGAAGTAACGTAGAATCTTGCATGCTACAAGCTTCTTTGATTTTCCACAAGGTAAAGACTCTCTTGCACCCCCAGAAGTACTATTTTTCCATCTTAATTCACCACATTTTGGGCAACTATTCAGCAGAGAAGTCCTTCCGTAATAACACACGGTCATTGACACATGCATCTATCTTTTGGTAGTCCAGCCCGAGGTCACGAACAACCTTCTAAAGTTTATCAAGTGTATTAGGAATGTAGTGGCCCTTTTCAAGCACAAATGAGAATAGTTCAAGAAATATCTCACAAGCTACTTTGCTCATACCAGTTAAACACTTTATCTGGTAGAACCTGACAATGTAGGATAATTGGGTCAGTTGCGAACAACCTGGATACAACTCTTTTTTGGCATCAATTAATAAGTCATAGAATTTCTTTGCATCCCTAGTTGGCTCCTGCTGGTTTATAGCATTTTCTTGATCATCAACATCTGCTGAAGTACCACCATGATTAGTGCCTCTAAGTAGAGTGGACAACATATTTTGCATAGCACCATCATCAGAAATTATCTTTTCATTATTTGCTGATTCCTCAGCAATATTTTCCTGAACTTGTATTTCTCCATGGTGTATCCAACAAGTATAATCCAATAACATCCCATTTCTGAGCAGGTGTAAATGAACTGCCTTCCGTGTCTTGTGGCAAATATTACAACATATCGTGCAAGGACAAGGCATAGTTCCTCCTTCACGAGTGCCCTGAAATGCAAAATTTTAAAATGACTTCATTCCATCCCGCGACTCCCTCGTATGCCTATCTTTTCCCATCCATGTCTTATCTTCTGACATCGCTTCCTACAATTCAATCCGCCATCAGCCTATCCGTAAGAGGATAGATGTACAAGAACACATTATGTGAGCAATTGTACCTAGCTATCGTTACTCCACGCACTGCGACCGGCGGATTCTCCTACAAGCGTGGCGGCTGGCGGATGCTCCTCCAAGCGTGGCGTCCGGCGGTTGGTCCTCCAAGCTTGGCGGCCGGCGGATGCTCCTACGGGAGTGGTGGCCGGCTGATGCTCCTACAAGCGTGGCGGCCAGCGGATGCTCCTCCAAGCTTGGTGGCCGGCGGAAGCTCCTCCAAGCGTAGCGGCCGGCGGATGCTCCTCCAAGCGTGGCGGTCGGCGAATGCTCCTCCAAGCATAGCGGCCCGCGGATGCTCCTACAAGCGTGGCGGCTGGAGGATGCTCCTACAATCGTGACGGCCGGCAGATGCTCCTACAAGCGCGTTGCAGAGAGGGGGCCAGCATTGCGGGTCGAAGGGTACTGTAATAAAATATTACTTTTGTTTCTTATTTTCCTTCTTCATTTTGTGTCACAAAAATTTCCCTTCGCGGGTAGGCAGGCAGTAGGACGAAAAAGTTGGGCCGCTTGTTATTTGTGGGCTGAAACTGCGCTGATTCACTTTATATTCAAGCTGGGCCTTCGCATTCATGACGCTTGCACAGAGCCAAAGGCCTCGAAAGGTCCGGTCCTATCACCGGATTTTTGTGAGATCCTCAAGGGATGCTGCTTTCGAGGTTTGGCGCATGGTCACATTGCGGCAGCGTGCCGTGACCCGCCACGTCTGGGACTAGTCGGCCCATGAGCCCTTTCACAATTAAAGTCGGCATGCTACTTCCCTGGTCACCGCTCCAGTCGGTGCCATGTGCCCAAGGGGCCAGATGGCAAGAGGCCTCTTCATCCTCGCCTTCTTAGACCTCCCCCCCCATTGCTTCCAGGCTCAAGTTCCCGACTGATTCCCATCCATGCTCCCGTGTGTTGCCTGAGAAGTCCTTTGCCTCTGTTGTCGCAGCGCCATGCCTTGCAACCATGTTAGACGCAAGCAGGTACGTGCAGGCTCACTGTCCATGCGCCCTCGTGAGGGGCAATGCACGATGGCCAACAACCGCCTCATGACGACGGAGTTTATCCGCTTGCGCTACCAAGCAGCTGTTCTGGGACCCAGAGGAGGTCGCAGCGAGGCGACGCCCATGGAGATCACCCTAGACATCCATCACCAACTTGGAATCCCGCATTGGGCTTTCACCGTGTCCACGTTTAGGGATGGTGAGTTCCTGGTGCGGTTCACTCGTGATGACTATCGGGAGCTCGCCATCGAGACGGCAATCATCTCCATGCCAGATGATAACCACTACTTCCGGCCATGGATCTTTGGCATCGATGTGCCGATCATCGGGTGGTTCTTCCACGTGCAGGTTGTCATTGAGAACCTCCCTCTGCATGTCTGTCTGCGGAGGGCATCACACAGGTTTTGGGTGACGTCTTCCTCTTTGATCACTTTGATGCTTCCACTTACCACCGGGAGCGTGCTGACCTGTGCACGGTCGTTGGGTGGATGAAAGACCCAAGCCTCCTGCCTCGAGCCAAAATGGCCACCTTCTTTGCAGGATGTGATGGCTGAACTGGGAGTGATGGCGGGCCGCTGGCGGAACCTTTCAACCATGCCGCAGTGGTCTGGCCTGGCGGCCTCACGACGGAGCTCATCATCCACCTGGATCACTACCTCGACTATACGCTGCCGGTCCACCCCAACTCCTCGGCCTCCTCGTCATCAGGCGACTCTTCTGACGGACACTCCTCGGTGTCCTCGAACTCTTCGGGGGACACCTTCCCGTGGCCGAAGAGATTCTATTGGCGGCGTGGGGAAGTGGATGAGGCGGATAAGCAACTCTTTTAGTATGGCTACCAAAGTGTCCTAGCTCATGTGTTACATTTCCTATGGATACTAAAATTCCTTTACAAATCCTATCCTTCAAAGGGAGCCTATGTTTGAGAGGATAATGACTGGATAAATTTCTGTGAAAAGATTTCCTGTTTAACATTTCGGTTGTCCTTCCTTTTTTCAAACATTTTCTTCCATGTATTTTCTTCACTTTTTTCTTCCAGTCCTAGCTACCGGCCTGTTGCATTTTCCTGTTACTAGTAATTTACAGACCGCTTTGCGGGCCCCGCTACGGGTGATCTCCTGGAAACTCCACCGGTTTGGGGACAAGGAGGGTTTGGCGATCGGAAAATTCGAACTAATTTTGCACAGATAGTACATCCATGAACAAGAACACCAAGTACATTTAACTTAAAAACATTACTCCCTCCGTCCCAAAATACTTGTCCCTTTCGATGGAGGGAGTATCTCCGTCCCAAAATACTTGTCTCTTTGGATGGAGGGAGTATATTACAAACACAAGAAAAGATAAACTACAACTAAAACATGAAACGAAAAACTACAACTAAAAATATGAAATGAAAAACTACAACTAAAAACATGAAAAGAAAACACCTAAATACTACTCTACTCACTCCACCTCCTCCTCATTGGGTGGGTCCTCGGGCTCCTGACCCTCCTCTAGCGCCTTGGGCTCCGGTGGCGGAAGGTGACCCAGTCTCAAGGCCGCCGCCACGACGAAGTTGCGACAACCCACGACACCGAGCTCGGCCGCCATCGTCTCCAAGAGGGAGTTGAGACGAGAGCCCACGTGCGAGAGGCCGAAGACGTAGTGGCCCGTGGTGTCCATTCCAGTACTTCGTGGAAGGGTACTGAGCCCAAGGCGTTCCATGGAGTGAGATGTATCCGTAAATACATCTCGGGCCATGTTGAACAGTAGGGTATCCTTCACGCGCGGCGGTGAGGGGGGGTCCAGCCGCAGCCGCTTACTAGCGGCCGGGTCCCTCGGCAGGCTCGGCGGCGGAGGGTTCCTCGAGCTCGAAAGCATTTGCTGTATACTAGCCGCGTCTAGGTTTTGTGGAGAGAAGAGAGGATGTTGGAACGGTTGTGCGGAAAAGACGATGGCACGGGTGACCATCTTATACTCCCTCCATCCCAAGTGAACTCTATTTTTAGGATCCAAACCGCACATTAGTCAACACATAAAATTACCCTAACACCCTTCATCAATACATATCCTCCCACTTTCCATTCAATGCGAGCAAGTTGCTACGGCAACAAAGGACAGTAGCTGAAAATGTGCAGAGCACACAGCTGACACATACAGTGAAAGTAAAGTTGAGCTGGGACAAAAAAAATTGGCTAGAAATAATCTTCAGCTGGGACGGAGGTAGTAGCATTGTAGCAGTGGTCAGGGGAGGGGACGTTTCAAATTTAATTCAAAGGACGCGCATGCGCTGCGCGTGTTACTCGCCTCGGTTACTGGCATGCACGGTCGCTCTGTGCACCCGGTCGCATCAGTTTCGCGAAAAGATTTCCTGTTTCACATTTCGGGTCTCCACGCTGTTATACCTTAAATCGTACACTACGTACTCCCTCCATCCCCAAAAGTATGAAGTTTTTAGAACTAGTTCTAACATTTTTGTTAGAACTATATTGTTAGAACTATATTGTTCTAACATATAGGTGTACTTCCTATATTTTTCTAACATTTTTGTCGTCCTTTCTTTTATTTTCTGGAGTTCATTGTCTCCACTTTTCTTTCCAGTCTTCGCTACCGGCCTGTTGCGTTTTCCAGTAGTACTACTACTTTACAGACCGCTTTGGAGTTCAATGTCTCCACTTTTCTTTCAAGTCGTCGCTACCGGCCTGTTGCGTTTTCTAGTAGTCTGCTCGCGTCTCATCGTGTTCTCGGCGCGTACTAAAGACACACGTCACACACCATACTCTTCTCCCCCCACCCCCCACACACACCACGCGTTCACATCCTCTGCAGTAACTGCCCACACACCACCATCCCTCTTCTCCGCGCGTACTAAAAATCATTGGGCGTCTCATCGTCTTTTCCACGCGTACTAATAAAGAGTAGTAAGACGACACACCATCCTCTACTCCACCACACACACCATCCTCTTTTCCATTCCTACTCTTCCTCTCCGTCACGCGCGCCCTCATTGGTTCCCTTTGAAGCCCATGGAGTTCCCCTTGCCGCACGATATTGCGGTCCTAATTGCGGGGTGGGTCGCCGCAACCTCCACCCAGCCCATGGACGACCTCTCCAGTCTGCGTGCCACCTGCAAGGCCATGCACGCGGCATGCGGTGATCCCGCCGTGGGCAGGCGCGTTGCACTGAAGCGGGAGAGCATCTGGGAGTGGTTCCAACAGCTCGGGAATGGGAGCTACAACGCCCTCGTGGAGCACCTGGCCAACGTGGGCAACCCTCATGCGTGCTACGCCACCGGGTTCGACCTCGTCTTCAACTACGGCCGTGCGCAGGCGCAGCGGGGCACCCAGTTCCTTGCCCGGGCAGCCGCGAACGTCCACAAGGTGGCGGCCTACGTCCTCGCCATGCTCCGCTACGACGTCGACCGCGGGGACCACGACGCCCTCGAGTATATTCGGTAGGTCGAAGGCGAGGCCCACGTCGGCGACAATGCGGCCGGGTCCGTTGCGATGAAGAGGACCAACACGGAGCGGTGCCGGTGTCGGAATCAAGCCATGCAGACGCTCGACGTTTCCATGAGCTGGAGGTTACTACGTAGGCCTCCTCCGGGACCGCCGCCAGTGGCGCTGCCTGACATTGATGATGACGTTTGCCGCTGCCCAACAGGGGGGAACCAGGGGCCTACCTGCTGCAGCCGGCGAGGGTGGTACGAGTGGACCATCTTCTGTACTGAGAACTGTAGGATTGAGCGCGACTATGACATGTTCTGCCATAACATGTTGTACTCTATGGGTTATATTCCACCCATTCCCTTTCGGATGCGCTACCCCTAGTTCTCCCAATGCCAATGAAAAGTGAACAAAGGGAGTATATAAAATAGACTTGTATAAGGCATGTTGATGTGTTTCTCCTATATATGCATGCTCGTCTCTGATGAATGTTGCACTTGTTGTGTTTCCCCTATGCGCGCTCGTCTTTTGTTTAGCCCCGTTTGCATCAAAGGAAACTCACGGGGCAGTTTAAAGGAATGGATTCCTCCAGAAGTGACACATGTGCTTTAAAACATCTAGGTTCTATAAATTTCGGCTTCACTAATAATAAAGTTGTATAAATTGCTACTTCTATACAGGTTCGTAATTAAGTACTACTAGATATAAACACAGTGACATAAACAAGGATTAAAATAAAGCATACGCATAAAATCTCTTCAACCAGCAACACAGTGATATAAACAAGGATTAAATACTAGATATAAACATCGATGGAACCAAACAATAGTGTTCAACGTACCATTCCAGGCAACAAACTAATTAATTCTACGGTACTAGCTCTTACGTAATCAAAAAACACAAAATTAACTAATCGGCACATCTAGTCCGTACCACATCTCTTCAAGCAGCACCTTCAGTCCGTCAGCTAGCTCCATGCATCGTCCTGCACCACCACCTTGCTTGGGTCTACCTCCATGCATCTTGCATCACGACAACCTTGCTTGGACCACCGTCATTGTTTTCAGCGGCAATTAGTTTATGGCATCATCAAATCTGGAGTAATTTTTCTAGATCATTTGGGGCCGAAAAATAGTTAACACGCTATATATGAGGAGAAAGATTAGGATATTATATGCTACCTGCGCTGTGGACAACATATCCGACGCTTCATTATTCTGGTCGCCAGGATCATTCTGCCCCAAGTCATCTGGGACAGCAGGCGGAGAACCTTGATCATCAGGATAAGGACCAGGCAAGACTGGTCCGTGGTAAGGGTGGGGGTTGCCATTGAAAGGCGGAGGGTCCTCCTCATCACACGGAAGGTGGTCCACAAAATCAAGACCTAGGATGTAAACTGGTACAGTCCATGAACGTCCTTCCCTGCCAACTCTGTTGCCTCTCATGAGAACAAGGCATCGAGGGATGTCAAGAGGATTATCCACCATCACCAGCAGAATGACCCTAGTCGGGTTTGGATCATTTTCATCCCAATGAAGCAACTGGCCAAAACTGGAGCAGGTTTGTTCAATAAACCTTCGCTCCTTTAGATCCAGAGGATAACCAAGTAGCAAAATCCAACACCTTCTAGTAAACTGAGCACGACGCATATTAAGACTTGCCTCATCATGTTTTTCAAATCTAAACTCCCGATTCCCGACCACGTGGGGATTTGCTAGGACCAAAGCATCTCTCTCCAGTTTATTTGTTAGCTTGTAGTACATGCCAATCCCATGGGAATGTGCACCGTAAGTAACTACATGCATTCATGTCTGATCTTGGATGTACACTGCTATCTGGTCCACAAATTCATTACGCTGGGAAGGAGTTAGTACCTCATTTGTGACTGCAACTGCATATTCCTCATTTTTCTTCACGATTTCTACAGATATGTGGCACACACTTTTGGTCCTTCTCAGAGGACCACCATCTTCTGGGATCATCAGCCGCGGACAAAACCGATGGGGGTCGATGGAGAAGTTTTCCATTAATGAGCGACGAGCGGCGAAGAAACAAATCTGTCTGAGAGAAACAAAGGGTGTACTACTAGTATTTGGAGGTTGCGGTTTCTTGGGAGTCTCCGGAGCACTCCTATATTATAAAGCAAAAAAACATGGAACCGCCGCACATCCCCTGCAGTACTGTAGGTGCAGTAGCAGGGGCTGACATGTGGGCCCCACACGTTATAGGACCCACATGTCAGCCCCTGCTATTGCAACTGCAGTACTGCAGGGGATGCCGTGACATTGTAATGATGACACCGCGTAGAGGGGTAACGTCCGGCCTGTTCCAGTCCGTGCAATAATAACATCGCGAGTCTCGCGACTCTTCAGATTTTTGCATGAAAACAACATGACAAAACATGAAAATAAAAAATATCAAAAAAAACAAGAGAAAAACAACATCACGACTGTAGATGTTTTTTGATTCACGCACGAAGTGGGTTAATGGTTAAAACTTGGCGTCGTTAAAGGAGATGTTTTTCGATAAATGGAGAATTTTTTGATAATACATCAGACACATTGTTCATGAACATAAAAGACATATTACATTAACATACTACCAACACATATATTACAAACAAGAGTAAAGAAAACATGGACGAAACACATGTAGAAACAAGAACAAAACTACTCCTAATCCTATTCTACTCGGAGGCCTCGTCCACCTCCGCCGCCGCGCGTGCTGCGACCGATGCCGGGCCGGTCCTGACTTTTCGGGGGCCCAGGGCGAATAAAAAATTAAAGCCCTCTAGTTGATCATAAATATAAAGAAAAATTATCAATTATAACTACTCTCTATTCTGAAAAAAATGATATTTAGAACAAGAAATCTAGTTAATTTTAAGTTAAATTAGCTCCGCTAAATGTCACTTATTTCGGAACGGGGTGAGTGTTTTATAAAGTTCATTCTCACTAATATTGTCACAAAAATAAATTTAAAAACACTTATACGAACTGAAAATACAATTGATTGAAACTTATCTAATGATATAAAATAAAATTACTTTGAGTATCTAACTGAAATTATGTGTAAGAGTTAAACTATCACGTAATAAAGTTCAGTTAGTACAACCTTAGATGAGAAAAAAATATGAGAAAACTAGTTAGCTAGGAGTATACATGAATTGATCAATGCATAAAAAATAACAGGTGAAATTAAGCTTTTAGAAGACATAAGCTATTAAGTGTTGGCGTGCAAACCCGGAGCCTTCGGAAGTCCTCTACATCACGGTCGCGACAACCGACAGATAAGAATAGGAGTTCATATTCGAGTTATCGACGCTTAATTCAAGAGACTATGTGAGCCGGTAGCATGGAGTGGTCGGCCTCTGACTCTGCATGACCATAGGTATTGTCAGGAACACTCTTGATTCTAAGTTGGAATAGTTGGTTGGGTCAAATCTAAAAGTCAAATTCACTATCCTTCTGTCTGTTATTATTAGTTTATTAACCATTGATTGAATACTAGTTAAATCACATTCATTTGTATAAATTTAGAGCTTGGCAATATATATAACATAAATATAAATGGGGCCCTTAATTTTCGAGGGCCCGGGGCGGTCGCCCCTTGGGCACTGCCCCAGGGCCGGCCCTGGCAACTCATCCTCCGGCAGCTCCGCCTCCGCCTCCGACGGCGGCGGCGACTCCTCTTCCGTCTCCACACCGAGCTTACAGGCGACGTTGTGCAGAATCTTCCAGCGGCCCTGTACCCCAGCAACCTCCGCGATCGTCTTGTGGTGGGCGTCGAGACGAGCGGCTGCAAAGTTTACCCGAACAAGTAGTAGCCGGCGGAGTCCATGCTGGGGAGCTGGGGAAGACTCCCAAGACCCAGACGGTGACAGATGAGAGATGTATTGTTAAATACATCCCGCGACATTGTGTCCAGCGCTCTTGCACATTCGATGGTGGAGGACACATCATCTTCAACATCTTTAATTCGGCACGTTAATTCGTCGATGCGGGCGGTAAAGAGGCAGACAGTCTCCTGTAACCAGTCAAGCTGAGGAGATGCGGGCGCCGCCATCAGTTCCACCGGCATTGCTGGCGGCGATAGAAACGGAGAAGGAGGTTCGGAGGACGTCGATGGCCTAGAGCGCTTCAGCGCGGGGCTACCCATTTGTGTGGCGACGGAGGTGCATAGAAAGAGCGAGAGGTGGTCGATGGTGGTGGGGGGAGAAGTTTGGAGGCTAGGATCTAAGGAGCAGTGCGGCGGAGAAGCAAGAGAACGGTGAGCCTTTATAGCGGGTCATTGTCTAATAGCGGGCGTGTGGAGATGATCGGACGCTAGAGGAAACCGCGATTAATTATGAACCGGTCGGTGGACCCGATTTCCTCGAAACCGCGGTTTGCATCCTCTCGGTACCAACGGCTCGACGCATCCCATCGGCTTCAGTGGCAGTTTTTTAGGTGTAATTTTACACGCAAAGGGCCCAACGTATATAATTCACATCGACATGTACACGATCGAGGGTCGTCTTTCATGACATGTTCACATGCTATATATATGCCCCAAACATGATCATCGAGCCTCAAACAATAATATATATATATATATATTATTGGATGACTATATATATCTCTCAACAAAAAGAGAAAATTAACTCTTGTTTGCATCTTCTTGGGTATCGCAACTGCGTGCTCAACGAGGGCGATGGGAGTTCTGGTAATGATGACACCGCATATAGGGGCATAGGGCCAGTGGTAATAATTACTTCCGGCCGGTTCCAGCCGTTGCATCACAAAAAAAGAAAAGAAAAACATTAAAAACAAGAAGAGAAAAACAACATCAGGACTGGATTAATCTGCATCAATCGATTTCCTTGCAGTTTGGTTCTCGACGGTCGGATGGACAGAGTCCTCCAGCTTTAAGGAATATGAACTTGTCGGTGGCGCTGGTTTACTCCAAACCGCGGTTTGCATCCTCTCGGTCCCTACGGCTCGACGCGTCCCATTGGCATAAGAGAGAATTAACACGTGTACGCTACACATCCGACTATTCGAGCATTAATGCTTTGTCGTGATCATGTATGATGGCCGGACATGCATGCATGCTTCTGAAAGAGAGCCAGCGAGGTCTCCATCATGTTTCATGCATGATTGATCACTTGTTGATTAGGATTTGTGATGTTGATTTTCTTGTGTCATGATGAGATTTGTCTTATTTTGTAATGTTCTATGTTACTGAACTCAATGTTGTTCGTCTATTTCATATGTTATTTTCTTCTCTGTTCGTTGTCTAATGAACTACGTACTCCGTATTTGTGTTCTATGTGTAACATGCATGTGCAAGACCTCGATCCACGATCATGTTAAATTGATGGTGTTATACAAGTATTTTCTCTTTTTGTTGAAAAAACGATCGTCATATTTATTATTTGTATATTATTAATATACATTAGTAAAATAAAGAATTAATATATAAATAAATATTATCATATGAAATATCAACATGGATGGTCCAATCCAACCTACAAAACAAAAACTTTTTGATCGTCTAGGACATCCAATGAAACATCAACTAGCATGGATCGAGATCCAGTATACAAAAACATGGATGATCCTATAGAATCCGACTTTGACAACAAAAAAACGCACGTACGCGACGGTCGCTCATTAACAGAGAATACAAATATTTAGTACCGATTGTTCATTAAATAACAGACAGAAAACAAAATAACAGATGGAACAGAGGAACAATGACATTGAGTTCATTAACATAAAACAATACTACAAAACAAGAAAAACAACATCACGAAACAAGAACACCAACATCACATACCCTTTCTTCCTCCTCGCGCCGAGGGTGCGCGCGCAGCGCCGCCGTGGCAGGGCTCATCGGAGATCTCGCCACTGGCCTTTCCAGTGCACCAATATTCGCCAATCTTGCCGCTTGGGGGTTTTTCACCATGCAGAACACGTCGGTGTTGCCCCCGGGGCTTGCCGACAGCTGGAAACGGCGGTGCGATGGCAGCAGCAGTGGCCATAGCTCTGGCAGGGTAGAACTCCCTTATCTCTAGCTCAAACGACTTGGTTTCTCCTCCAAAATCTTTCTTGTGCCTTTAGGATCATGAACCAGGACTACGAAATTAAGGAGAAAAACAGCTGGAAACTAGGAGCTCGACGGTGAATTGCGGCGACCAAAACTCAGCTATCTCGATCGGTCATCACCCGTCGATTGTTTTCAAATCTTTTCGATCCGGAGTGTTCGCAGGGAGATAGGTAAACTATCCCCTAACTATGGTCAAGAATTATTAGATGTGTAAAATGAATTAAATCCATGACCTAGAGACATAGGTGTGAACTATCATCGGGGAAACTGGCGATAAAGACGCTACAAGGCATCGCATGGCATGAAACTTGGTGAGCATGCTTAAGGCGCGATAAAACACCTTTCCCTTATAGAAGTCGGGGCCTGTAGGGGCTTCCTCCGGCTTTTCGACATTGTAGTAGGGGCGGGTCTCGGCAGCTTCACCCGCGGTCATCGGGATACTGCGAAATACCGCCCAACCGGTTGAGGAAACACCGAAACAAAAGGTTGAGAAGGTGCGCAAGCAAGTTGTGAACAACTTTGCTAAAGGACTCCCGATCGATCCTTGCCTAGTTGGCAAGCTATCATTGGAGTTCCAAGGTGAGTTCGGCGGCGCGCGAGCCGGGCAGAAAACGCGAAAGAGAAGAGAGGAACCGAGCTAGCTAGAGTTGTACTAATTCCTCTTTTTGATGTGTAGTAATTCCTCTTTTTGAAGTTGGATATCGTCTAGAGTTGTAGGCTCCTTGATCATGCATGTTTGGGGTGTAGCATACATCGGCAAGGCCTCATACTCTGACGATATCCATCATCAAAACGAGAAATTAAAAACGTATTAATTGGTTCAACATGTTTGGGTTGCATGCAAGTTAGACATAGAAAAGACCTCAGTCACGTCTGACAAAATTAACATGCATACCTCAAACAGGACGATCTTTCAACAAAAAGAGAAAACACACGTATAAGCGGGCGTGTGGAGATAATCGGATGCTAGAGGAAATCGTGCTTATGAACTCGTTGGTGGACCCGGTTTACTCCAAACCGCGGTTTGCATCCTCTCGGTCCCAACGGCTCGACACGTCCCATCGGCATAAGAGAAAATTAACACGTGTACGCCACATGTCTGACTATCCGAGCATTAATGCTTTGTCGTGATCATGTATGATGGTCGGACATGCATGCATGCTTTTGAATGAGAGCCAGCAAGGTCTCCATCATGTTTCATGCATGATTGATCACTTGTTGATGAGGATTTGTGATGTTGATTTTCTTGTTTCATGATGACATTTCTCTTGTTTTGTAATGTTCTATGTTACTGAACTCAATGTTGTTTGTCTATTCCATATGTTATTTTCTTCTCTGTCTGTTGTCTAATGAACTACATACTCCGTATTTGTGTTCTATGTGTAACATGCATGTGCAAGACCTCGATCCACGATAATGTTAAATTAATGGTGTTATACAAGTGTTTCTCTTTTTGTTGAAAAAACGATCGTCATATTTATTATTTGTATATTATTAATATACATTAGTAAAATAAAGAATTAATATATAAATAAATATTATCATATGAAATATCAACATGGATGGTCCAATCCAACCTACGAAACAAAAACTTTTTGATCGTCTAGTACATCCGATGAAACATCAACTAGCATGGATCGAGATCCAGTATACAAAAACATGGATGATCCTATTCCTATCGAATCCAACTTTGACAACAAAAAAACGCACGTACGCGATGATTGTTCATTAACAGAGAATACAAATATATAGAACCGATAGTTCATTAAATAACAAACAGAAAACAAAATAACAGATGGAACAGGGGACAAATGACATTGAGTTCATTAACATAAAAAAATATTACAAAACAAGAAAAACAACATCACAAAACAAGAAAACCAACATCACAGACCCTTTCTTCCTCCTCGCGCCAAGGGCGCGCGCGCGGAGCCGCTGTGGCGGGGCTCGCCGGAGTTCTCGCCGCTGGCCTTTCCAGTGCGCCAAGTAACTGATGCGCCGCACGAGGTCTGCAGAGAAGTTAAGAAGCCGTGGTGCAGGGACGTGTGCGCGATTTTCCACATGGATACAAGAGAGACGGAAGGATCTCTGAAGATCGTCTTCCACGGAGGTTTAGTTGCACTGCATGAGGTCTACAAAGAGTTCAATGTGTGGGAAACGAACCGCTCCCTCGTCTACTCCGCACAGACCATGTATAAGGCACGTCGTCGGTTATGTACAAGCACAGAACTTTTGCACTACTTTCTTCTTCTTCCATCGTTCCACCTCCTAGCCTGGCGCCGACGAACCACCACAGCCATGGCCAACCTTCCGCCTCCTAGCCCGCCGAGGCAGCCACCCTACAAGCGGATATGCTGCAGCTCCCCCGAGAGGGTGAACGACGACCATCGCCTCATTATGGCGCGAGAGGCGTACAACAGTACGTCTCGGGCCTTGGACGCCTTGGGTCTTGGTACCCTTCCCGAGTTTCCGGGAATGGATACCACCGGCCACTACCTCCACGCCCTCACGGGTGTGGCCGATCGCCTGGACATCTTGTCCGGGACGATGGCCCAGGAGCTCGGCGCCGAGGGTCGTAGTGCCCTGGTGGCAGCGACAGAGAGGAACATCCGTCGCGGCGGGGTTCCACCGCGGGTGCAGCCGGAGCCACTGGTGCAGCCGGAGCAATCGGCTCAGCCGGAGCAATCGGCCCACTCTCCTGCTGCATCGTCGCCGGAGGAGGAGGAGGAGGAGGAGGAGGAGGAGGAGGAGGAGGAGGAGGAGGAGGAGGAGGAGGAGGAGGAGGACGACGACGACAACAATGATGATGACGATGATGATGATGATGATGACGACGACGGCAACGACGACGGCGACAACCACCACCACCACGACGACGACGACGATGACGAGGAGGATCGCTTGTCGTGGTTTGAGAAGTTGGGGGAGAGGGCAGAGGAGGCGGGGCCGGTAGAGTAGTTTTAGGAGTTCTTGTACATATTTCTTTTGTAGTTTTAGGAGTTCTTGTACATGTTTAGCTTCAATTCTGTTCTTGTACATATTTCGTGTGTTTTGTAATATATATGTGTTCATTCGTGTCAATGAATACTGGTGTGTTAGAATTTCTGGATTTCAATCAAGTGAATGTGCTCTAAGTTTAGTGATGTGTTAATCTGTCACAAGTGAACCGAGCAAATTGGACAAAAACAAAAGATCTTAGGGTTTGAAGCTCGTCTCTATTTATAATTGCAAAGCTAAAGGAGACAAACAATGACTTTAAGCGCATCTCGCATCACTTTGTGATCGATGGACATCCGATCTGTCGCCCATCGTTGTCGCCTGTTTGGGTTTCTTACGTAGTGTAATTGGTTGATCATGTTTGTGGTCCGTGCATGTTAGACATAGCTAGAATTAAAACACCTTGGTCATGTTTAACAACACTAACATTCATGCATATATATATACCTCAAACAGTACATGATGGTCTTTCAACAAAAAGAGAAAACACACGTATAACATCATGAAACATGATTGTGGATCGAGGTCGCACATGCATGTTGAACATAGAACATAAATAGTCTTAGACAATAGACAGAGAAGAAAAGAACATATGGAACAAGTGCGAAGGATTAGTCCCACCACAGAAAGTTGAGGTCGGTGCACCGACGTTATAATGCATGGTGCACAGTTGCAATTAAAAATCCGAATGAAAGTAATAAGTGCAGGACTAGGCCCATGTTCGCCGCAAGGCGTCCGCTGGCACGGACGTGCGGTCACGAAGTTGGCTTAGGCGTGTCCAGACGGATTTTTTTTATATAACAAAAAAATTGTTTTTCCCCGCATGTAAATTTACTCCTAAAAAACTGCCACTGAAGCCGATGGGACACATCGAGCCGTTGGGACCAAGAGGATGCAAACCGCGGTTTCGAGGAAACCGGGGCCACCAACCGGTTCATAATTAAGCGCAGTTTCCTCTAGCGTCCGATCATCTCAACACGCCCGCTTAAACGAAGACCCACTATAAAGGCTCACCGTCCTCTTGCTTCTCCTCCACACCACACCTTAGATCCTAGCCTCTAAACTTCTGCCCCCACCATCGTCGACCACCTCTCGCTCTTTCTCTGCACCTCCGTCACCACACAAATGGGTAGCCCCGCGCCGAAGCGCTCTAGGCCATTGACGTCCTCCAAACCTCCTTCTCTGTTTCCATCACCGCCGGCAATGCCTGTGGAACTGATGGCGGCGCCCGCATCTCCGCCCGCGGCGCCTGCACTTCCTCATCCCGGTTGGGTTGAGCAGACTCTCAGACTCCTCACCGACCGCATCGACAAACTCGATCGGTGCCATAAGGAGGCCATCGACGCCAAGTCCGCCGCCGCTCATAGCGCACTAGCACTCAACGCCATCTGGGTCTTGGGACCCTTCCCCTCCACACGAGCATGGACACTGTGGGCCACTACTGCTACGGGTTGATGACCGTGGCCGGTCGTCTCGACGCCCTCCACAAGACAATCGCGGAGGTTGCTGTGGTAGAGGGCCTCCTGAAGATTCTGCACCGCGTCGCTGGGAAGCTTTGAACTATGACGGAGGTTGAGGTGTATAAGGCGGCTTGGGCAGCGGCAGCAGCGGAGGAGGCGGAGCAGGAGGCATCTCTTGAGGCGGAGGTGGACGCGGCTATGGAGGCAGCGGCAACGGCGGAGGAGGAGATGGAGGAGGCGGCAGCGGAGGCGGAGGCGGCAGCAGTGGCAGAGGAGGAGGAGGAGGAGGCGGCACCGGCGGCGGAGGTGGAGGAGGCAGCAGCGGCGGAGGAGGAGGACGTGGTTTTCTCCCAGTAGAGTAGTATTAGGAGTAGTTTATCTATTTCGTGATCTCTGAGTAGAGTAGTATTAGGTGTAGTTTATCTTGTTCTTGCTGTCTACTACGTGTTTTCCTATTACTTGTTTGTTAATGACATATGTCTTTATGTTCATGAACAATGTGTTCTATATATGCAGTATCGAAAAACTTCTTTTATCAAAAACATCTCCTATATGTTTGTAACTTGGGACCGTCTTTATTTCTCGTGGTTGAATGAATGAAATCCGGTAAACATTATCCTTACAAGTAATAGAACTAACAACAGGCATGATACATGATTAACTTGATTAGGAAATTACGTCATCTAAATTGCTAACTAGTCCATCGCCTGATGCAACGGGTGCATGAAAAGTACTTTATCCGTTGTAACTAATATCCGGTGACATTGTTGATATATATATCGTATGTACCTGTAATACTCGTATCACAGGCGGCTTTGGATCAACGGCCTGAAGATTAGACATCACAGGGGAAAATGTTTTTTTTGTAGTAGTAGTATATACTCTGTATATGTTATCATTTCATTGCGACGAATGTTATATATAAAATGCTGATTGTTTACCTTTTACTAGACCATGGATTTGCCGTCCTCCTTTCGTGGACTTGGGTGTTCTGTATTTGCATGTCATTTGCATTAGCACAATGATACATTTGGCGATTCATATTTTTGTTCGTATTTTTTTTGGAATGTCCCACTACCACATGACTGCGTTTACATCTCCATAAAAACAAACATGAATGGCAGGTAGCGGTCCCACGGCGAGGCAACAGTCCGAAGAGGTATACCCCTTTAGCTCTAGGTAGACGTACCGGTGAAGAGTAAAACCATGTGCAGGAATCATCGTGACATTACATGAATTTAATCACGATTGCATGCGTGCAGAGGGGCATGGCGCCAAATTCTGCACGCCCTCGAAAATTTTTTCGTTCTTCTTGGTGCGCACAATTGAGATTTTCACAATTGAAGCTTTACTCCGTGCGCCCAAAATTCTAGTCCTGCCCATTTGTAGCTAGTCATGACGAATATAAATGTGCGTATCCCTCTAATCCTGCAGTGGCTTCCGTTCCTGGCACACATGTTCTCGTCTTAGTGCTGTGTTCCAAACTTGCATTCCTATGAAATTCCCGTGTGAGTGGTGGTGGTGACTATGGGTACAATGTCGAGCGACAAAGTTTGACGGGCTCTACCGAACCTCTTCGTCGCCGACCCCACCCTGCGACATCCCGGACTCCAGTTTTATGCTACGTAAGTTCTACACGATCCATGCCGTCTTTTTATAGAGCTACTCCCTCCTTATCGCTTTAGTTGTCGTCCCAACAGCTGCAGCCAGTTCATTCCTAGTTGTCGTCCCAACTCCTTATATGCTCTTATGTTTCATGAATGTCTAGTATAAATCAGATTAATGGTGCAGTCATGCAATCAACTATCCTCAATCATTAGATCGGCATCCTACAGTCGATTCATCTTTTTATTATACCCTAGCATCTGATTGCATTCTACTTGTTTCCATATATAAAATACACTACACCTCTGCCCCAAAATAAATGTCGCTCCAACAGTTTATGGTAGTGTATTTCTAGTACATTTCCATGTCAGGAAAGATAACTATTAAAAACTGCATGTACTATGTAATTTCTTGATTTAGAAGTAAATGACGCCAGGGTTATCTTATCAACCACTTCCAATGTTGTACTCTCATTCCTGTGTGCCAAACTTGTATTCCTAAGATTTTCAGTTCGCACGGTTTATACACATTTTTCTTGTTTTTCTTTCTCGGATTGTACCTTTTTTTCCTACTCCTTCATTTCTAATTCCTCCATTCAAAGCAAGAATTTTCAGTTCATAGCAACCACACCGCCCGATCTAAAATACACATCCTCATGTAATCTGACGTTATCACTGTTACTTACTATATATACTCTTTACTTTAGGAACAAGACACCAAACCGTCATGTCGTCTACAAGTAATCGTGATGGGCAACAAGCACCTGGTATAACTATAAATGTGTTTACTATCAAAATATACATATTTATAACACATTAATTCCTTTGCATCGTATGCAGAGAATATTGCAGCACCTGATGCTCAGGAACACCGAGATTCGTCATCCCATGCTGGTACTATGAGTATAAATATGTATCGGGCTCTACTAAATATTTTAGCATTGCGATTGTAGTTTCCTAGTCCCAGTTAACAGTTAATCAGTATATGTGATGGCCTGATTTATTGATGCCTACACACGCACGATGGGCTATCTCGCCGCCAGCCACTCCGGCACCGACGATCACACCCTGCTGCTGCTAACTTCAGTGTCCTCCCTGACACGTCTCCCTCCACCATCGCCACGTCCCATCCTTCGCGTGTCATGATGACCCCGCCGCCCGCAAACCCCTGTCGCCGCCGGTCACTCCGGCACCGGCCGGCGCCCACGCCCTGCTTGTGAGTATATGTGATGGCGTGATTTATTGATGCCTACACCCGCACGATGGGCTCCCTCGCCGCCGCCACTCCGGCACCGACGACCACGCCCTGCTGCTGCTCACTTCAGTGTCCTCAGAAACGCGTTTGCCTCGACCATCGCCACATCCCATCCTTCGCGTGTCATGATGACCCCACCGCCCGCAAACCCATGTCGCCGCCGGTCACTCCGGCACCGGCTGGCGCCCACACCCTGCTAGTGGTCACTTCACTATCCTCCCCGACGCGTCTCCCTCCATCTCCACGTCCCATCGTTCACGTGCCATGATGACCTCGCCGCCTGCAAACCCCTAGCCATTACGGCATACCTACATGCTATGCCCCATATGACCTGGCATACCCTGGAAAAAATAGTCCAATATGAATAACCCATTTCCACTAAGAAATGTTAATATCATATAGTTTAGAGATGCATGTACATGAGGGTTCATTGCTGCTTATATGATCTCAATTCCATTTTTACACTGCCAAATGCATTGCTGATGTCTGGTAATTAATGCAAGATTATATTCATGTATCCGTTCTAGCACTTTATGACGAGATGCTAACATGCAGAGCAAAATATCAGCATGCAATCCACCTAAATTTAATTCCTATATCCGCCACACTGTCCTCCTAGCCTCGAGACTTGTTCCGGGGTAATATCAATGGCCGCAGATCACCTGACTTATACGTTTTTACTGCACGCGATGCAGTAAAGATCCAACGGAATCGCACCGTTGGATCTTTACTACATCGCCTGCAGTAAAAACGTAAGTCACGTGAGATCACCTGTGTGATCTGGATGTCGATCCTCTGACTTAAATGTGGTTACTGCACTGCCAAACCGAACCCTAGCTTTGTTAAACGCCGCAAGCTGCCCGCCTCATCCGTCTTGCATCCTCTACCTGCTAATACCGCTGACGTCCAGGACTCACCCTACCACCAATTCGCCTCGAGACGCGCTCCTGCTGATGTCGATCAGACCGAACCAGCAGTACTGCAGAGGATGAGCACCCGGCGAACCCTCTCTTTCTCTAGCATCACCAGCTACTGTCTTGCCTGCTTTGCAGCTGGACTGAAAATCCCCTGCAGTACTACGGGTGCTGTAGCGCCACTGACTACTGCTTGATGCCTGATTGTAGGGTAGGAACAACAACAAAGAAGTCAACAAGTCGATGCATCGCCCAATATGGAGCAAAATGCTATTGCGACGCGGTGTTCCCACGCTCGTATTTGTCGCACTCGTCCTGAAGATGGTAAAACATCAGACTTCTTCTTTCACACTATTTGTACATGATACTAGGCCTGGTGAGTTGCTAATTTGCTTTAAAATTTTACCTTTTAACAGAGGGAAAGAAGTTTGGAAGAGGGGTGGCTAAAGGACTTAAGGTTGCTAAATTGCGCTATCTAGCATCTGCAAATAGAACAAATGATCAGAATTGGAAGCTACAAATTCAGTGGTCCGATAGGTTGGGTGCTGCAGTTGGTCCTAATCAGCGGAACTTTGTCGATGATGTGGTTATTACAACAAAAAATATGCACCCCTCGCTGGTGTAAGGAAGTGGGCACAGGTTGGCGATACTTCGAAGAGCAATATAGTGGGAGACATTCTGGTTAATGTTGTGACACACCACATAAGTATTTTTTTCTAGCGACCTCCATCGTGTACGTTTATAACAGTGTGATATACAATGTACATAATGCCTGGGAGTTGGAGGAGACAGATGATTCCAGAAGAAAAATATTGAAGATTGCTGGTGAGCACTACAAGGGGTGGCGATCAACATTGCATGCCGCCTATAAGAAGTATTCAACCGATGAGGAACGTATACAAAACAAGCCTGTTGACGTAGCAGATTCCGATTAGTTGGTGCTTATGGACTATTTTGGGTCCGAGCGATTCAAGGTCAGCTAGCTTTCTAATACCTTCATATCCTACAAAAACTATTTGATAACACCCATTCTTGAAATTAATTCTTAAAATTGCAGTCAATAAGCAGAACCAATTCACGAAATCGAAGTACTCAAAAGACAAAACACTTGCTTGGCTCGAAATCCTACGCCCAACTTAGTTACGAGAAGGTATGAAAACTAAATCATTCTTTTACTTTCCACTACAATCATTCAATCAAATTTTACTTGTATTTGATGTAGCAAGACCCAAAGACCGGAAAAGAACCCGATGACATAGAACTGTGGGAGGCAAGCCATGTGAAGAACGGTCAATGGGCAAACGAGGAGGCAGAAGCTGTACATGTGAGAAACACTTCAAACAGTCCCCATTTAAACAAATATTTGCAATGTACATGTGACTTTTCTTTTTGTATATAGACCCAAGCACGTGCCCAAATCAATGTCAAGGAAGCTAAGCTGGGAGTCCCAATCCCAGATGAGGAAAGAAACAACATCTTCTAGCTTACTTATATATCCGCAACCGGTTCTGGAGGATCACAGTTTCGGGGGCGTGGTTATATGGCTAAACCTAATGTTTCTGAAAGACTGCGTATCTAGAGGTCTGACCAGCTCGGCCAGCAAGTTCGATCCTTACAAAATAGAAATGAAGACCTCAGCTCTCAGGTGCAAGAGTTGGAAGCATGAAATGATCATATGACCTCCCAGATGGATGGCTTCGTCCAGGCAAATGAATAGCTCAACCAGGAAGTTCGGACTTTACATGATCAGATGGCAACCAATTCTGCACGGCAAGGAAAGGAGCTAGCAGACATGCGTAGAATGATGGAGAGCTTGCAAAATCAACAACGGCTAGAAGCAACTCCACAAAAGGCTCCTGCTCGCACCAAGTCGAAGCTAGATGTTCAAGAAACTATTCCTAATACTACAACTTGTTGCGGTGCTATTTTAATGGGTGCAATGTTGCAAACTGAAAAAACTGTAAATAACATCGTCTCACAACGACGCAAGGGTCCTTGAGCGTTGCATCAATTGCTGGATGTTTGTTGTTAAGTCAACGGACGTATCGTGTGCGAATAAATTAATTCTGTTGCCCCTAATTTTTAAACCTGGTGCATTAGGATTCTAGTGCCGCTAATTATAAAACGTGGCATTAACATATTATTGCGACAAAAATAAACTGTTGCAATAGGAAGCTAGCTATTGCCACAAATTATAAAATGTTGCACTACATACATTTGGCTACGACCAAAAAAGCGTTGCACTAGACTGCTATTGCCACCAACCAGAGAACGTCGCATTACGACCCTGTTGCAACAGATTTGAATATGTTGCATTACGAACCTATTGCCACACATCAGAAATCGTTGCAATACAATACTGTTGCCATGGTTTTGAAATCGTTGCAATACCGTACAATTCTCCATGAACGTGAAATCATTGCAATTTCGTATTATTGGCCACAGCTGTGAAATCGTCGTGATACCATATTATTCGCCACCAGTGTGAAATCGTCGCGATACCGTACTATTCGCCATAGAAGTGAAATCGTTGCAGCACCGTAGTATTCGCCACGAATGTGAAAACGTCGCGATACGATATTATTTGCCACGAGTGTGGAATCGTCATGATACCGTACTATTCGTCGCGGATGTGAAAACGTCGTGATACCATATTATTCGCCACGAGTGTGAAATCGCCGCGATACTGTACTATTCGCCGCGGATGTGAAAATGTCGCGATATCATATTATTCGCCACGAGTGTGAAATCATCGCGATACCGTACTATTGGCCACGAATGTGAAATCGTTGCAACACCATACTATTCGCCACGAATGTAAAAGCGTTGCCATACCGTACTATTCGCTACGGATGTGGTGGTTGCAACACCGTACTATTCGCCGCGAATGTGAAAACATCGCGATACCATACTATTCGCCACGAGTATGAAATCGTCGCGATACCGTACTTAGCGCCACAGATGTGAAATCGTCGCAAATAACGTACTATTCGTTGCAATACGTTAAATCGTCGCAATACGTTAAACCGTTGCAATACCATACTATTTGCCACGAATGTGGAGTCGTTGCAATACCATACTTTTTGCCACGAATGTGGCATCGTTGCAACACCCTTATTTTCGTTGTAATACGTTAAATTGTCGCAATACGTTAAACCGTTGCAATACCATACTATTTGCCACGAACGTGGAGTCATTGCAATACCATACTTTTTGCCACGAATGTGACATCGTTGCAACACTGTTATTTTCATTGCAATACATTAAATCATCGCAATAAGTTAAACCGTTGCAATACCATACTATTTGCCACGAACGTGGAGTCGTTGCAATACCATTATTTTTGCCACCAATGTGGCATCGTTGCAATACCGTTATTTTTGTTGCAATACATTAAATCGTCGCAATACGTTAAACCATTGCAATACCATACTATTTGCAACGAACGTGGAGTTTTTGCAGTACCATACATTTTGCCATGAATGTGACATTGTTGCAACACTGATATTTTCGTTGCAATACGTTAAATCATCGCAATACGTTAAACCGTTGAAATACCATACTATTTGCCACCAACGTGGAGTCGTCGCAATACCATATTATTTGCCACAGATGTCAAGTCGTCGCAATAACCTATTACCACGGCTGTTATCGCCACGAGTCGGAAAAACTATCGCGATGTTCTATTTCGTTGCGACAACAACCTATCGCGACGAATTTCGACCTATGGCAATGATTTTTTTCGTCGCAATAAACCGGAATCCTGGTAGTGAACTTTGGATCTTAACCGTAAGTCTCACTCTTGCAGCATGGATCACACTCATTTTGAGGGTGAACCGGATATTTCTGCTCATGGTAGAAATGACTCAACTCTACCACAAGTGCCATCATCAACCGGATTGGTAGAAGTCTTAGCAAGGATGGCTGAGTCTCTGCAGACGTTGGTACAGCGGAGTGTGCAACCTGAGGTTCGACAACTTGACCAACCTCACGTCACATATCTGGATTTCTTGGCGACTTAACCACCGGTTTTAACAGAAGCCTTGGAGCCATTGGAGTTGGGTCATTGGCTCCAGGTGATTGAAGCCAAGTTTGAGTTACTCTAGTGTGACGAATATCAAAAGGCTTTATTTGCCGCTCAACAACTTCACGGATCTGCAAGAGCTTGGTGGTCTGAGTATCTCCCCACTCTCCCTGATGGTCATCGTGTGACCTGGCCAGAGTTCCGTGATGCTTTTTGTGCACGTCACATTTCTACAGGGATGATTAAAATGAAGTTGGAAGAGTTCATGGAGTTGAAGCAAGGGGACATGAGTTCTTATGAATAATCCAATCCATTCAATCATTTGGCTCAATATGCGCCTGAGTATGTGAATACAGAGGCTTTGAAGAGTCGGTGCTTCTTTCGAGGGCTAAGCATCAAGCTTCAATCTCAACTAGCATTATTCAACAATGACAATTATAATGAATTGGTTGATGCCGCTATTGTTTAGGAAGATGCAACTCTTCGCTATAAGGCGGAATAGAGGAAGAGGAGCACCTCACGGAAAGTTATTGGTGATGTTCCTCAGGAGGATCGGGTGGTGTATTGCTTACCATCCGATCGAGAGTTTTGGCCAAATGAGCAACCCTCGCAGATTCAATACTACTCTTATCTAGTGGGAACTTCACCTTCACTTCAGACAAGTGTACTAGTGTATCCTAGCTCTCCAGCACAGCATTGTGATCTCACTCTTGCAGCTCCCCCTCTGCAAGGTGTTCAGGGTTTCAGTCCACCCCAATTCAGTGGAAGGCAGAGGGTGCAGATGTCATGGGATTGTCTCAAGGCTGAACATGATCGCATCCATCAGTCCAATTCCAAAGGTTCAGGTCCGCACCATGAACTTAAGAAAAAATCTTTATCAAAGTTTGGCAGTGTTAATTATGCTGCAATTGAGGATATTCCAGAAGGAGAACCTGTGCTAGCTGGCATGTTCACTTTACATGGACAACCAATGGTTGTTCTGTTTGATTCTGGAGCTACTCATAACTTTGTGAGCAGGTCTTTTGTGCTAAGACATCAAGTGCCCATTGTGACTATCTCACATCCATTCGGTATCAGCTCACCTGGAGGCAATATTTCAACTAATGAGGTTGTTTCTCGAGCACCTCTATGCATGGGTAGAAGTATCTATCCAGTGAACCTCATCATTTTGGAAGGTCAGCAGATTGACCTCATCTTGGGGAATTCATGGCTGACACATCATGGAGCTATCTTTGATATCAGTTCACGGACTGTCCAACTGAATTCTCAATCCCACGCTAGCAACACTTTAAATCTTTTGGATACCGCACCAAGAGTCTCAGCGTTGCATCACACAATTGCCACGAAACTTGAGGATATCCCAGTGGTGTGTGAATATCCAGACGTGTTTCCTGACGATCTTCCCGGCATGCCACCAGAACGTGATGTCGAGTTCAAGATTCAACATGTGTCGGGAACCATGCCAATCTCGAGGAGCCGTACAGGATGGCACCAAAGGAACTTACGGAGATGAAGGAGCGGCTGAATGACTTATTGAGCAAGGGTTTTATTTGCCCAAGTTCATCACCTAGGGGTTGTTCCGCGTTATTTGTGAAGAAGAAGGATGAAACTTTGAAGTTATGTGTGGACTATCGTCCACTGAATGCTGTTGCCATCAAGAATAAGTATCCACTACAACACATTTATATCTTATTTGATCAATTAGTGGATGCTATGGTATTCTCAAAGATGGACCTTCATTCAGGTTATCATCAGATTAAGATTCAATCTGAGGACATTCAAAAACCGCATTCTCGACGAGGTATGGGTTGTATGAGTATCTCATCATGTCCTTTGGGTTGACTAATGCACTAGCTCACTTCATGTATCTCATGAATTCAGTGCTTATGCCGGAGTTGGACATGTTTGTCGTGGTATTCATTGACGACATCTTGGTGTATTCTAAATCTAACGAAGAACACGCTAAACACTTGCATATTGTGATACAACGATTAAGAGATCACAAACTGTATGCAAAGTTCAGCAAGTGTGAGTTGTGGATCCGCCAAGTGCCATTTCTAGGGCACATCATCTTGACTGATGATATTGCAGTTGATCCAAGCAAAATTGTACAAGTCCTGAAGTGGAAATCTCCCAAGTCTGTACATGAAGTTTGCAGTTTCCTTGGCTTAGCTGGTTATTATCGGAGGTTCATTCCGATTTTCTCAAAGATAGCTAAACCAATGACGGGACTACTGAAGAAGGGAACGAAGTATGTATGGACTAAAGAATGTGAAGAAGCATTTCAAGCCTTGGTGAAACACCTCACCACAGCACCAGTGTTGGCTCAGCCGGACACAACCAAACCATTTGATGTCTATTGTGATGCATCTGGCATTGGTCTTTGTGGTGTACTCATGCAAGATAGAAGAGTGATCACGTATGGATCTCAGCAGCTTCAGAACCATGAGCAGCATTATCCGACTCTTGATCTTGAGCTCGATGCTGTGGTGCTTGCATTGAAGATGTGGAGGCACTATCTATTGGGCAATCTAGTGCATCTCTACACGGACCACAAGAGTTTAAAATACATCTTTACCCAAAAGGACTTGAATATGCGACAACGAAGATGGTTGGAGTTAATCAAATACTATGAGATTGAGATCCACTACCATCCTGGCAAAGCAAATGTGGTTGCAGATGCGCTGAGCCGCAAGTCTCATGTCAATCATCTGTCGATCACTTCAATGGAAGAGGATGAGCCGAGTTTATACTGGGTTCCATATGGTGCGCTCTACAATCTGGCTCTCATTCCTACCATCAGGGAACATATTGTAGAGGCTCAGAAGGAAGACAAGGGAATGTTGCACATTCAGCAAAGAATGAAGAAGGGGGAAATGAAATGCTTTCAATGTTATGACCACGGTATTATTTTGTTTAAAGACCGTAGAGTCGTACCCCATGACATGGAGCTCCAAAAGAAGATATTTGATGAAGCACACTTATCCAAGTACTCTATTCATACGGGTAGCAAAAAGATGTACCAAGATCTAAAGAAGAAATTCTGGTGGTCCCGAATGAAGAGAGAGATAGCAAGGTATGTATCCGAATGTGATACATGTCAGCGAGTGAAAGCCGACCATTTGAGGCAAGCCGGACAATTGCAACCCTTTAACATACCGGCATGGAAGTGGGAAGACATCAACATGGATTTCATTCTAGGGTTACCTCTCACTTTCCGTAAGCATGATTCAATTTTGGTGATAGTTGATCGGTTGACCAAGTCAGCTCATTTTATCCCTGTCAACACCAACTATCGTGCCCCCAAGTATGCATAGTTGTATATCACAAGGATCATGTGCTTACATGGAGTGCCCCGCACTATTATTTCAGATCATGGAGCCTTATTTGTTGCTCGATTTTGGGATTAGCTCCACGCATCATTGGGTACCAAGTTGATTTGAAGCTCTGCTTATCATCCGCAGACTAATGGTCAGACGGGGCGAGTAAATCAAGTCCTTGAGGACATGCTACGAGCTTGTTCCATCCACCATGGTAAGAATTGGGATGATCATCTACCATTGGTGGAGTTTTCATACAACAATGGTTATCAAGATAGTATCCAGTTGGTGCCATATGAAGCTCTCTATTGCAGGAAGTGCCGCACGCCATTGAATTGGTGCGAGTCTGGAGAAAGAGTGATATATGACATTGATCTTGTCAACAAAGCTGAAGAACGAGTGTGAGTGATCCAAGACAATCTCAAGGCTGCTCAATCTAGACAAAAGAGTTATGCGGATAAACGACGTCGACCTCTTCACTTCAACATCAGGGATCACGTTTACCTTCGGGTATCTCTGATGAAAGAGGTTCATCGCTTCGTCGTAAAAGGGATGTTAGCTCCACGTTTCATTGGGCTGTTCGCGGTGATTAAAAAATGCGGACCTGTGGCCTATCGATTGGAGCTACCGGCGTCTCTCTCCGGAATTCACAATGTATTCCACATCTCTCAGTTGCGGAAGTGTCTCCAATTCCCAGCTAAAGTCTGCACAGAAGATCTTGAAGCTTTACAACCTGATCTCACTTACTCTGAGCATCCGGTCAAGATCATCGATGAGAAGACTCACACCACAAGAAGCCGCACTTTGCACTTTTACAAAGTCTTGGGAAAGCACTTCGCACGGAATAACCATACCGCTTATGAAGCGACTTGGGAAAGCGAGAATTTTCTTAGATCGAACTATCCGGACTTGTTATCGGCATATGTTCATTAGATCTTTTTCTTTTACCCTTCCTATTGTAATCTCGAGAAGAGATTCTTTTAAGGGGGGAGGAACGTAAAATCCCAGTTTTTCCTTAAATAAAGAGTTCAGTTACCCGTTTGTTATCAACCATGGTGAAGATCAATTATGGTTGTACACATGAACTGATATAATCAAAAATCTTCTTTCTCTCATGCTTAAATTTTATTAACATGGGGAATAGACTTTACCAATGACCTTAGGACAATTCAAGTGACCTTTCTGCAAATTTTAGAATTTACTGAATGGAAATTGCTAGGGCAAAAAATTATGCAGTACTAAATATATTCAAATTATTTCAAAACTTGAATATAGCTATTGTACATTTAGGCCCTGTCAAAAATATTCAAATTTGAGGCTATACATTTTTCCATGTCCTCATAATATTCCAAATAGCCTTCCTGCAAAATTTTAAGATTTTTGACTTCAATTTGCTATTTTATTTGAGACGCTTAGCAAATTCAAGTCAAATTCAAATCTGAATTTTTAAATTTGTTCACACTTGTTTGAACATAAGATCTGAGCACATCATTGTGTTAAGAATATTTCATTTGCCATACCCACAAGGTTTCACAATTTTTAGAGCTCACTACTTTTTTAATTTTAATTTACAAATGAGCTGTACAATGAGGTAGCTGGTGGGACCCACTAGTCAGCGTCTACCCACGTGCAGCCGCAAAACAGAGGCCGCTGCTCGCGCCAGTGCGCAAGCTGCATGCTCCAGCGCGACGGCGCACGAGCGGCGCCCTCCAGCTGCCTACAACTCACCCCAGAGCCCTCCTTATCCCCTCCTCTCTGTTCCCTGCAAGTTTCTTTCTCCCCCGTCGAAGCCCTGCTCCAGTCTGCTCCCATGCGCGAAATTCCGACCGCCGGCGCTGCACAGCCATTGCCGGCAAACTGGAAAGTCCTCTAGCCGAGCTCTCAACAGCGAAGTTGTTCCCCACTCCCTCTTCTATCCTGTGGTTTAATCCCTTCGCTATTTCGTTGATTGTATGGCCGGTATTTTGAAGCCAAACCGGAGCTCGCCGCCGAAGTCGCGTGTGCCGTCTCTGTTCCACGGTGCCAAGCTGCTACGAGCCGTTTTGGTCTTCGACTCCAACAGCAAGAAGGAGCGCCCAGGCACCCTATAACTAACGGTGAATGTTGTTCCGCATTTACGTGAGTATCGAGCAAATTATCCAAGTATTACTCTCAGCCGAAGCTTATGAACTAGCTAGGTTTTCCATTCAATTCGGTTTCCACACTTAATCACTCTTCACAATTGCTAGCAAATAGTTTCTTCACTCCCTTGCACACTATCTCGAACTGGAATTACCAAAAATAATAGACCGTAGCTCGAGAATCATGTGTTCTTCCCTCCGCCATTGAAAAATCGCCATTCGCCGTCGACGGTTGTTTGCCGGCCATTACACGATGATTTCACCTCCCTATCACTTTCCTCATGGTTCCAGGAGACTTTCCCAGCCTTTTTCCGAAGATTTTAAGCCACGGGGTGGCGGTTCCGACATGGCCGGAACCCTAGCCGCCGCCGCCGCCGATGCGCCACCATTTCCGGCCGTCGGCAAGCTTCACCGACCCCACCATCGTGCTAAGCGCATGATTTTAGGGTTGGGCACCCAAAACTAGGTGCCGCGGTGGCCAGGAACTCGGTTCCAGCGAGGCTCGCCGGAGCGCGCCGCCAGCCCGAGGAAGACGAAGGAGCGGCAGGGTCCACACGTCAGTGAGCGTTTCCCTTTGGTTCGTGGTTCTGCTGTGGCTACGGGATTCCATGTGACTACATGGGAAACCGTGTGCACCCGTGTGTTGCTTCGACCAGAGCATGCCACGTCAGCTGGTGGGGCCCAGGCGCCATTGATTTGAATTCAAATTCATTCAAACAATTCCAGATTAAGTTCAAACTTAGAAAATCCATAACTCTCTGTATATTTATCCAAAAATCTTCAAACAAATTTTATTTGAAAGCCATTGAGCTCTAGTTTCTGTTAGTGCCAATTAATGTCTATGAAATACATTTCTCATTTTTGGATAAATATTTTTCTCCAAACATTCCTGGAATTTTTACAACAAATCCTCTTACTGGAAAAATCCCCAAAATTCACATACAATACTTTTTCCTGTTCTTGGTTACCAGAAAAAGTTTGGGAGCCATTGAGCCCGTATAACTTAACCAAATTTCAAATTCTTATCTTCTGTTCATTTATGTAACAAAACTGTAACCAGCAATTAATTCAAATTGCTAAATTCAATTTCTCCTAGTAGCCAGCTCTAAAATCTCCAGTAAAATCCTGAATGACTCTTATGCTCTGAACTTTCAAGTTGTCCAAGGGTTTTGGTATACAAGCCTGTATAACTTTCTGTATAATTCAATTATTTTTTAATCATTGAATTATTATAGATGTTCGGTTTCCTTCTTATGCCCCAAATTTGACCTAAAAATTGTTTTAGACATTTACCAACTCTTGTAAAAGTTTCAGATTTAATTGACATAATATTCTTATCCAAATTCAGTTCCAAACCAAGATAATAACTAAAAGTCTAATTTCAATTAAAAAAATACTTCCAGGAATTCTTAGCAACTTGGAAATTCAATATCTCACTCATATATGCTTAGAAAATTATGAAACCAATTTTGCTAGAACCATGACAACCTCCTCTATCATAATCATCAACTGATGGCTATGTTAAAGCTACAGTTTCCGCTCTAAAATTCTGGAAACGTTATTGCATGCCATAATTTTAGAGACAACAAACTTCCTTGATCATCTCCTGTTCTTTGCAAGAGTATCCATTATAGTGCCTAATATCTACCATAAAAATCCCAAAGCCAACTAATATCATTCACTCACTATAACCATAGTTAGATGCTTATGAACTATATACACTATAAGTTCACTAGCATTCATATAGATTCTATATGCATGTCATGTAGAGATCGATATTGACGAGAAGTGTCACTTGGAAGAGAAGGCCAGGGTGTCCACTTAAAGTCCTTGGCGGAGTCTTCAGAGGAGGACCACTAACAATTCACATTTACTCAAGTCGCAAACTAAGGCAAGCCCCGGTTTGAATTTAAGAGCCTTTCAGGATTTTTCCAGTTTTATTAACTTATGTTTTCTATCGATATTGTGCATTACGTATAAGGTGTTTGATACTCCACTTGCATATCCACAAATCCTATGGGTGGGCTGGAAAGGTTTACATCTTGACGTGTAGAACTGCCAATGCTAATAGTGTAGATATACCGGTAGAAGTCGAGTAGTTGGAATCTACTCACAGGATAGGAATAACAGTTCGTATGAGGGTGAAAGATGAAAGAATGGCGTATGAAATGAATACAAGACCGGGCAGGGGGAATAGGAGTCGACGAGATGGAGTCTCGGGCGCATAGCCCTGTTTGTGTCGCTTGAGGATCGTGGCGTATGCGGCACCGTTGGGCAACCTTGAACTGTACCGGTTGCATAATGGGATATGGGCCCAATAAACTGATGTATCCAGACTGTAGTGTGGAGACTCCACGGTTGTCCTTGAATGGAGATGCAAAGGCATAAAGGTGTAAATCCTCTAGTGGGCAACTTTGACGTGTCCGTGTAGGGTACATTTTGCTCGGGATGAAGAGGTTTGTCAACATTGGGGTCTTGGGTGAAAGGTGGCCACGTATGACGCGGGGAGGAGAGAACGTATGTGTCTCCCACGCCGGGTGTGTGTGTCGTGTAGCCAGGTGTGTCCTGATTGCAATCACCGTCCCTTGCGATTATTTGAGTACCACTTGTCCGTCACTGTCGTGACGTAATAAATACTGAAGAAGCCAGAAGAATATGATGTATTGAATTATAATTGCTTTGCAACCTTGTGTGGCTTAGAGATAGTATAATTAAAAGTTTACAGTTTCCCCATACTTTACCTGTAATAGCATTATATGCTTTGGGCATGTCATATCATCGGCAAAGCGTTTCTTGTTCGATTGTGGAGTCTATGATGTGTCGTGCCTGAAGAATGTCATTTGCTACTTTAAACATGATTATAAGGATCCACTTGTAGGCGAGTCTATTTATGCTATTCCTTACCTATGTTTAGTCTATTCCTTGCATATGTCTAGTAGACGGGATAGTCTTGCTGAGCCTTATGCTCACGTTTGCAGTTAACGAGTTTTTGCATATTATACCATTGATTAAGGGCCTAACAACGATGCCTTATACCCTTTAGGGTTCACGGCTGAGTGGAAGCCCTGCACGTCGCCGATATCTATGAGTGCTGCTAGTGTAAAGTGTCGGAGGGCATGGACAGCTTTACTCATGCATAGCTAGTGCTGAGAGCATAGTATGATGTATAAACTTCTTTCCTATGTTATAAATTGTAAAACATATGTTGTGTTTATAAATAAATACTTAGTATTGTATTTTATTCTCGTTCTTTTCTTGTATACAGTTGGGTGTCGCATCGCCCAACACCACCCAATGAGATCCTTGGATGTCGGGATTTTGGTCCCCACACGGTGTTCCGTGATGCTTTCCGTGCATGTAACATATCTTATGGGATGATTAAAACCAAGTTGGCGGAGTATGTGGAGTTGAAGCAAGGAGAATTGAGTGCTAATGAATACTGCAAGGCATTCAATCGTTTGGCTCAATATGCGCCTGAGTATGTTAATATCGAGGCATTGAAGTGTGGTTGCTTCTTTCGAGGGCTGAACGTGAAGCATCGAGCTAAATTGGTGTTATTCAATAACGGCTACTACAATGACTTGGTTGATGCCGCTATTGTTCAGGAGGATGCAACTCTTCGCTATCAGGCGGAGAAGAGAAAGACATCACAAGAGGTTATTAGTGATGTTCCTCAGGAGGTTCGGGCAGTGTATTGCTTACCGTCCGGTCAAGAGCTGTGGTCGACTGAGCAACCACAACAGATTCGGTATCACTCATATCCAGTGAAGACTTTACCTGCACCTCAGCAAAGCTTGCAAGTGTGTCCTGGTCCTCCAACGCAGCAGTATGATCTCACTCTTGCAGCCCCGTCTCTGCAAGATTTGCAGGTTGTCAGTCCACCCCAATTCAGTGGAAAGCACATGATGATTTAGCACGGGGACGTCGCAAGACAAAACATGACTGTGTCGAATTGTCCTTTTCCAAAAAATCTGATCACCCCCATAAACATAAAAAGAAAGCTTCACCGAAGTCCGCCAGTGTTAATTATAATGCGATTGAGGACATTCCACAAGGAGAACCTATTTTAGCAGGCATGTTTACTTTACATGATCAACCAGTAGTCATTATGTTTGACTCTGGAGCTACTCATAACTTTGTGAGCAAGTCTTTTGTGCTGAAACATCAAGTGCCAATCGTGACTGTCTCACATCCGTTTCGTATCAGTTCACCTGGAGGAAATATTTCAGCTAATGAGGTTGTTTCTCGAGCACCTCTGTGCATGGGTGGAAGTATCTATCCGGGGAACCTCATCATCTTAGAAGGTAAGCAGATTGACCTCATCTTGGGCATGTCATGGTTGACACATCATGTAGCTATCTTTGATATCAGCTCGCGGACTGTCCAAATGAATTCTCAAGTCCATGGTTGTAACACTTTGAATCTTTTGAATACTACACCAAGAGTCTCAGCGGTGCATCACACGAGTGCCAAGAAGCTTGAGGATATCCCAGTGTTGTGAGAATATCCAGACATGTTTCCTGACGATCTTTGCAGCATGCCACCAAAGGTGACGTCGAGATAAAGATTGAAATGGCGCCAGGAACCATGCCAATCTCGAGGAAGCCGTATAGGATGGCACCAAAGGAACTTGCAGAAATGAAGGAGCAGCTGAATGACTTATTGAGCAAGGGTTTTATTCGCCCATGTTCCTCACATTGCGGTTGTTCCGCATTGTTTCTTAAGAAGAAAGATGAGACTTTGAGGTTGTTTGTGGACTATCGTCCGCTGAATGCTGTCACCATCAGGAACAAGTATCCACTATTACACATTGATATCTTATTCGATCAACTAGTGGGTGCTAAGGTATTCTTGAAGATGGACATTCGTTCAGATTATCATCAGATTAAGATTCAACCTGAGGACATTCCAAAAACGCATTCTTGACGAGGTATGGGATATATGAGTATCTTGTCATGTCCTTTGGGTAGACCAATGCACCGGCTCACTTTATGTATCTCATGAATTCGGTGTTTATGCCAGAGTTGGACAAGTTTGTCATGGTCTTCATCGATGACATTCTTCTGTATTCTATATCTAAAGAAGAACACGCTAAACACTTGCATATTGTGCTGCAATGGTTAAGGGAACACAAACTGTATGCAATGTTCAACAAGTGTGAGTTTTGGATTAGCCATGTGCCATTTCTAGGGCACATCATCTGAGCTGATGGTATTGCAGTTGATCCAAGTAAAATTGTACAAGTCATGAAGTGGAAATCTCCCAAGTCCGTACATGAAGTTCGCAGTTTCCTTGGTTTGGATGGCTATTATCGACGGTTCAGTCCAAGTTTCTCAAAGATAGGTAAACCAATGACATAACTACTGAAGACGGGAACGAAGTATGTATGGACTAAAGAATGTGAAAAGGAATTTCAAGCCTTGGTGAAACACCTCAAAATAGCACCGATGTTGGCTCAACCAGACACAACCAAACCATTTGATGTCTATTGTGATGCATCTAGCATTAGTCTTGGTTGTGTACTCATGCAAGATAGAAGAGTGATCGCGGATATCGACACTTCAGAACCATGAGCTGCATTATCCGACTCATGATCTTGAGCGTGCTGCAGTGGTGCTTGCATTAAATATGTGGAGGCACTATTTATCGGACAATCTAGTGCATCTCTACACTGATCACAAGAGTTTGAAGTACATCTTCACCCAGAAGGACTTGAATATGCGACAACGAAGATGGTTGGAGTTAATCAAATACTATGAGATTGAGATCCACTACTATCGTGGCAAAGCAAACGTGGTTGCAGATGTGCTGAGCCGAAAGTCTCATTTCAATCATCTTTCGATCACTTCAATGGAAGAGGATGAGCCGAGTTTATACTTGGTTCCATATGGAGCGCTCTACAATCCAGCTCTCATTCCTACCACTAGGGAAGATATTGTAGAGGCTCAGAAGGAAGACAAGGGAATGTCGCACGTTCACCGACGAATGAAGAAGTGGGAGATGAAATGCTTTCGATGTGATGATCATGATACTATTTGGTTTAGTGACCGTATAGTCGTACCCCATGACATGGAACTTCGAAAGAAGATCTTGGATGAAGCCCAATTGTCCAAGTACTCTATGCATTCGGGTAGCAACAAGATATACCATGACCTAAAGAAGAAATTCTGGTGGTCCCGGATGAAGTGAGAGATAGCGAAGTATGTATCTGAGTGTGATACATGTCGGCGAGTGAAAGCCGACCATTTGAGGCAAGCTGGATAGCTACAACCTTTAAGCATACCGTCCTATAAATGGGAGGACATCAGCATGGACTTCATCATTGGATTGCCTATCACATTCCGTAAGCGTGATTCCATTTGGGTGATAGTTGATCGATTGACCAAGTCAGCTCATTTTATACCCGTCAATATCAACTACCATGCACCAAAGTACGCAAAGTTGTATATTGCTAGAATCATGTGCTTACATGGAGTACCCCACACTATCATTTCAGGTCGTGGAGCCTTATTTGTTGCTCGCTTTTGGGAGTAGCTCCACGCATCATTGGGTACCAAGTTGATTCCAAGCTCTGCTTATCATCCACAGACTGATGGTCAGACTGAACGGGTGAGTCAAGTCCTTGAGGACATGCTACGAGCTTGTGCCATCCACCATGGCAAGAACAGGGATGATCTTTTACCATTGGAAGAGTTCTCATTTGACAATGGCTATCAAGCTAGTATCGAAATGGCGCCATATGAATCTCTCTATGGCAGGAAGTGTCGCACACCTTTGAATTGGTGTGAGTCTAGTGAACGAGTGATTTACGACATTGACCCGGTGAATGAAGCTATAGAATGAGTGCGAGTGATCCAAGCCAATCTTAGGGCTACTCAATCTCGATAGAAGAGTTATGCGGATAAACAACGTCGACCTCTTCACTTCAACATCGGGGATCGCATTTACCTTTGGGTATCTCCGATGAAAGGGATTCATCGCTTCGGAGTAAATGGGAAGCTAGCTACATGTTTCATCGGGCCATTCGTGGTGATTGAAAAATGCAGACCTGTGGCCTATCGATTGGAGTTCCCGGCGCCCCTCTCTGGAATTCACAATGTATTCCACATCTCTTAGTTGCGGAAGTGTCTCAAATCCTCAGCTGAAGTGCGCACGGAAGATCTTGAAGCTCTACAACCTGATCTCACTTATCCTGAGCATCCGATCAAGATCATTGATGAGAAGACTCGCACCACAATAAGATGCACCTTGCATTTCTACAAGGTCTTATGGAGCAACCACACCGCTGATGAAGCGACTTGGGAAAGCGAGGATTTTCATAGATCGAGCTATCCGTACTTGTTAGCGGCATATGTTCGTTAGATCTCCTTCCTTAGTCTTTGTTTTGTAATCTCGGGACAAGATTCTTTTAAGGGGGGGGGAATGTAAAAGCCCAAATTTCTATAATGCAAAATTTCAGTTAGGACTAATTATTTTGAATGATAAAAATAAATTAAATTGGGAAATGAGAAGTCAAACCAATTGAAACCTTAATTGAAGGAATTCAAAAAGTCAAATTTAGCTCCTGATTAAACCTTGCCAAATTAAATATTTGAGTTGGCCAATGGATTCCAAATATTCCAAATAGTATCCCTGCAAAGTTTCATAATTTTTGAAGCAGGTTTGCTATTTAATTCAATAGCTTCATTGAATTCAACTCAAATTCAAATTCAAATTTTTGAATTCTGTTCAAACTTATTTGAACATAAGTTTTGAACACACCATCATGATAAGCATGACTTGCTCGACTTATCCGCAATGTTTCAAAATTTTTAGTGCTCATCTACTATTTTAAATTGAATTTACAAGTGAGCTGTACAATGAGGTGGCTGGTGGGACCCACTGGTCAGCGTCTACCCACATGCAGCCGCAAAAAAAGAGTCCGCTGCTCGCGCCAGCGCGCGAGCGGCGCCCTCCAGGTGCCTACAACTCACCCCAGAGCCCTTCTTATCCTCCTCTGAGTCCCAAAGTCGGGTCTCTCTTCTTTGTTCTTCATCCTTGGCGCAGAGACAACCATCACCGGCGAGTTTCTCCCTCCCCCTCGAAATCTGGCAAGTATCATCGGTATGGCTCCAGTTTATTCACACTGGGTTACTCCCCAGCCTCTTGCGCAGCCTTTTGATCCATGTCTTGCACCGCTAGGCCATCCCCTGAGCTGTCAACTTTGAAACCGAGGCCACCAGAAAAAGCTCCCCTGTTCTCGCTTCTCCGATCATCGTCGACCCGATGATACAGTCATCATCTCGCCTCGATCCTAAATTAAAAAAGGTTCGCCTACTCATGTTCTAGCTTCTCGTAAAGTTTCAGACCATGACATGCCTCCTAGCCACCGTATTTCTATTTCTTCCGATGAGCTTCGGGTATGAAAAGACTTGCTTCGCGTATGAAATTCATTTTTTTCGGTTGATTTTTCCGTGTGCACCTGTGCTATGTGGTTCTATATGGCCAGACGCATCACCTTGAACAAGAGTCATCGAGTTTCATCGGGCTTTCACTCCAGAATCCCATTTTTCCCCAAGCACAGATTTTTTTCTCCTCAGTCCATCGTCGCAACCATCTTCCAAGCTTTTCCTCTCCTTCTTATGGCCAGAGTCTTGTTCCCCATGCTTCCATGAAGTTTCCCCAAGTTTTGCCTATTGATTTAACCTACCGTAGGGCTCGGCCGACATGGCTGAAACCCTAATCGCCACCGCCGTCGCCCAAGCCTTTCTAGCCAACGACGGCGTGCGCTGACCTCACCATCGTGCTCAGAACCTCGATTTATGGATAGGAGGCGAGTTTGGAGAGGAGCCGTGCCGTGGATCGACGGACGGCGAGTGATCCGGCGAGGCGCTACCGCGGTCGCGCGCGCCGCGAGAGGTAGACGACGACCCCATGGGGCCCAGTTGTCAGTGAGTGAGCGACGCGCCCGGATCAGCTGCGTCCATGGATCACGTGCGGCTGTGCTGGATAACCCCGTGTACCTCGTGTGGCTTGCTACCGATTGGTCCATTTTCAACCCGTGGGCCCCCCTAGATTATTTAAACTTTCCCGTTTAGATTTAATTCCAGATTTGGTCCCCACTTCAAAAATCCATAACTCTCTGTATAATTATCCAAAAATCTTCAAACAAATTTTGTTTGAAAGCCCTTGATCTCAAATTTCTGTTAGTACCAATTAATGTCCACGAAAATCATTTTTCATTCATGGACAATTATTTTTCCTTAAATATTCCTGGAATTTTCAGAGAAAATCCTTCCACTGGAAAAATCCCCAAAATTCAAATAAAATACTTTAACCTGTTCTTGGTTACCAGAAAAAGTCTGGGAGCCATTGAGCCTGAAAAACTTAACCAAATTTCAAATTCCTCTCTGCTGTTCATTTATGTAACAGAACTGTAACCATAAATGGATTCAAACTTCTAAATTAAATTTCTCCTAGTAGCCTTGCTCTAAAAATCTCAAGTAAAATTATGTATAACCCTATGCTCTGAAATTTCAAGTTGTACAAGTGGTTTGGTATAACAACCAGTATAATTTTTGGTATAATTCAATTGCCCTTTTCAATCATTGAATTATTACAGATGTTCAGTTTCCTTGTTATGTCCCAAATTTGACCTAAACATTCTTTTGGACGTTTTCCAACTCCAATAAAAGTTTCATATTTAATTGATATAATATTCTAATCCAAATTCAGTTCCAAACCTAGAAAATAATTGAAAGTCTAATTTCAATTATAAAATAATTCCAGGAATTATTAGCAACTTTGGAATTCAATATCTCACTCATATATACTTAGAATATTATGAAATCAATTTTTCTAGAACTAGGACAACTTCCTCTATCATGATGATCAACTGGTGGCTATGTTAAAGCTACAGTTTCTCCTCTAAAATTCTGGGAAGGTTATTGTTTGCCATAATTTTAGAGACAACAAGCTTCCTTGATCATCTCCTGTTCTTTGCAAGAGTTTCCATTATGGTCCCTAGAATCTATCATAAAAGTTCCAAAGCCAATTAAGATCATTCCCTCACTATAACCGTAGTTAGAAGCTTATGAACTATATATGCATTATAATTTCACTAGCATTCATATATGTTTTATATGCATGTCATGTAGTGATCGAGATTGACGAGTAGTGTCGCTGGGAAGAGAAAACTAGGGTGTCCACTTGAAGTCCTTGGCGGAGTATCCAGAGGGGGACCACTAACAATTGACATTTAATCGAGTCAGAAACTAAGGCAAGCCCCAGTTTGTATTTAAGAGCTTTTCAAAGTGTTCCAGTTTTATTCACTTATGTCAGCAGTTGGTATTTTGTATTACGTATAATGTGTTTGATACTCATCTTTCATATCCACAAATCCTATGGGGGGTTTGGAAAGGTTTACAGCTTGACGTGTAGAACTACCAATGATAATGATGTAGATATACCGGTAGAAGTCGAGTGGTTGGAATCTACTCGCGAGATAGGAATGACAGCTCATATGGGGATCAAAGATGAAAGAATGGCTTATGAGATGAATATGAGACTGGGCAGGGGGAATAGACATCAACAAGATGGAGTCTCGGGCGCATAACCCTGCCTGTGTTGCTTGAGGACCGTGCCGTATGCGGCACCGTTGGGAAAGCTTGAACTGTACCAATTGCATAATGGGATATGGGCCCAATAAACTGATGTAACCCCAGACTGTAGTGTGGAAACACCTCGGTTGTCCTTGAATGGAGATGTGAAGGCATAAAGGTGTAAATCTTCCAGCGGGCAACTTCGAGTGTCCGTGTAGGGGACCTTTTGCTCGGGATGAAGAGGTTGGTCGACATTGGGGTCTTGGGTGAAAGGTGGCTGCATATAACGAAGGGTGGAGAGCACGTATGTGTCTCCCACGCGGGTGTGTGTGTCGTGTAGCCGGGTGTGTCTTGATTGCAATCACAATCCCTCGCGGTAATAGAGTACCACTTGTTCACTGTGTCATGACGCAATAAATACTGAAGAAGACAAAACAACATGATATTTTGAATCATAATTGTTTTGCAACCTCGTGTGGCTTAGAGATAGTACAATTTAAGTTTACAGTTTCCAAACACTTAACCGGTAATAGCAGTATGTGCCTTGGGCATGTCATATCATCGGTAAAACATTTCTTGTTTGATTGTGGAGTCTATGATGTGTCATGCCCAAGGAATGTCATTTTCTATTCAAAACATGACTATAAGGATCCACTTGTAGGCGAGTCTACTTATGCTACTTTTTACCTATGTTTAGTCTTTACCTTGCATATGTCTAGTGAGACGGGTCAGTCTTGCTGAGCCTTATGCTCATGTTTGTAGTTAACAAGTTTTTGCAGGTTATACATTTGTTGACGGGCTTGACGATGATGCCTTACCACTTTAGGGTTCACGGCTGAGTGGAAGCCCTGAACGCCGCCGATATCTGTGAGTGCTGCTAGTGTAAAGCGTCCGAGGGCATCGATGGCTTTACTCATGCATAGCTATTCCTGATAGGGTAGTATCATGTATATAGACTTCTTTCCTACGTTATATGTTGTAAAACTTTCGCTGTGTTTATAAATAAAAGACTTGTGTTTTATTCTCTCCCTTTTCATGTACGCTGTTGGGTGTCGCATCGCACAACACCACCCAATGAGATCCTCGAATGTCGGGACTCTGGTCCCCACAGGTATTGTGGTCATAACTCGCGATTTACAGATCCAATTCACGTGATTCTTTTTGGGTTTTCTTCACAACTTGATTCTATATGGTCGTGCAACTTTCACAGTCATTGGACTTGTGTATTTGAGTTACATGAGTTTATTTGCAGCGTAGCAGATCTGTTTGCTCTCTGTTAGAACAGTTTGACATTCGCTTAGGTTTTTAGTCATAACTTAAGTTTTACTTGACCATTTCCCGTGATTCTTGTCGTGGTTTCTCCATGACTTAGTTATCTAGAATCTATACTAGTTTTGTCTCGGTTGAACTCATCTAGATCAGTCGCACAAACAATTTATTTATTAGATTAGTTTTCTATGGAGGGGTTTTTGTTGCTTCCGTTGAAAAAGTTTAAATATACCATTCACCCCCTCTGGTAGCTTTTCATGTGCTATTCGATCCTACAATTTGACATAATTCTACTTGTAATTGGAGAAGTAGTGCATGCAGGAGTTTTATGCATATATAATGGAGAATGAGGGGAGCAATCTGTTGATAGTCGTTAAGTACCAATTTCGATATTCAATATATCTCAATGATCTGATGGAGTAGACATTTATTACATGCATTTCTTAACCTAGTTCCACTTATACCTAGAGAAAATGGTGCATGCAGGTATTCTATTTAGATTTGGGTGAATGCATGTCCACATGGCAAGGAAACACACTTCTGATTAATCAAACAATGCCATGTGGCTTCCCACGGACACAATGGCCCACTTACAGGCGGGTACCCACACGCTTTCACCCCGATTCGTCTGGAAGGTCGACAAGGACCCACATATCAGCGTCCTGGATCAAGTGGGAGCTGAGTGGGCTGCCTCCTGGTTTGGCCGAACTGGTAAGGGTGCCAAACTCGTTCCACTCACACGTGTTGACCTCTCGGGCTTCCTTGACGTGGGAGTAACTGAAAGCCTGAGAGATTAGCGCACGAAACTGCCTTAGTAGGTGTACAAATAGGAGGAGTGTCTCACTTCACTTGACACACCACTAAAGCATTCTCTCTTGTATACACTAGTTCTCCTAGTTCCTTAGTGGAGGGTAGGATGTAGAGAGGAGCCTTTAGTCCCAAGTCCAAATTGGAAAAGGTATGGCTCATGTATCTTTGTTTCCTTTTGTGACTTTATGCATTATAATAATATTATTATTAGTCTCTCTTGATTCATACGCTTGGACAAAGCGTTTCTTGTTTGATTGTGCAGTCCATGTATGTGATAGGTGTAGATGTTGTTATGATCTGATCAAAATGTATGTATCATGATACCATAAACATCGTACACCACAAAGATAGTCTAATTAGGTAATAACTTGATTATGTAAATATTAATATGTTAGTTCTTGGTTCCAACATTGGTTCAACGACGTTTATGTTTGTCAATGCCTTAGAGAGGTACTTGTACTCGAGCCTCCAAGGTATTTACTTTACATGTAAGTGTCGTACTCAAATTGTTAAGTAGCATTGGATGGCTCATAGACACACAAGTTGTAGGGGTAGGCGGTAGGTGGTGACAGCCCTGTCTGTCCTTTGTAATCCCTCATGTTCAGCTACGCCACAGGCTCAAGGCAGGAGTCGTCCTAATGTTGTTAGGGCTGCATAAGCATGGTGCAATTCTAGGTTGTGGTGAGATATGATATAGAACATAGGGCTGCTAGTTTCCTGATCAAAGTGAAACTTGATCTACAAAGAAATTTCCAAATTGATTTAAAATAAAGTTTCTCAATTGATTTTAATTTTCTACCAAAGCCATATGATATTTCAGTTTGATAAACCTCATGCATATGTTATTTGTTTTCACATTGAGCCTAGTCAAACTAGTATAGAGCTATGTGAGAATCATTTCATGCTTCCATGATCAAGGTTACTGTAAAACCCCACTTTTATTGCATGAAAATTCAGTTATGAGTTTTGTGATCAACTATATTAGAGATCCAATATAGTGGTACACATGAACTTAATACCATCCAAACCTTTCTTGCACTCATGGTTAAATTTTATTAACATGAGTATTGGACTACACCACTAATTCTAGAATGATTCTATTCACCTCTCTTCAAATTTTAGAATTATTTGGATGAAGTTTATTAAGGCAATTTAAAGTGCAGTACTAATTATAGAGGCTCTAAATTTTCCTTGACCTTCTAATATTCTCAATAGCTTGCGTGCAAAAATTTCAAGATTTTAGGAACTCATTTGCTATTTTATTTGAGACGCTTAGCAAATTTGAATCAAATTTAAATCTGAATTTTAATTTCTTTTCCAACTTCTTTGAACATAAGATTTGAGTTCTGTGTTCAGAATAATTCATTTACCATCTCCACAAAATTTCATGATTTTTGGAGTTGATCTTCTATTTTTAAATGAATTTTTAACTTTACTGCTGGAGTCTGACTAACCTGTGGGCCCCACAGGTCAGCCTCTGCTGAACGGATCAGCTCGGCCGCCTGCCATCTCTGCACCGGAGCTCGCCCGCTCGACAGCGCACGCGCATGCAAGCTCCAGCGAGCTGCTTGCTTGCTTGCCACGGCGCTATAAAAGGCCCGGCCGCCGCTCCGGTGTTTCCCTTCCCTAATCGGTTTTCCCCCTCTCGCTATTTCTTCTCCGCAGCGCGCCATCATCGCCGCTCGCCTCTGCTATGTGGTGCGCCGCGATTTCATGCAGTTTCAAGCCACAATCCTAAAAGCTTAAAGGTGCGCCTAGTCGAGCTCTAACTCACGGTGCAAACCGTTTCCTTTTTCATTGAGCAATGAGCAAGTTATCAGTCTTCTTTTTTCCGACCGATGTGAGGAAGCTCACTCAGTTTCCGTTTCAATTCCGTTTCTGCAAGTAAATATTCTTTGCAATTGCTTAGAGATCGTTTCTATAGGTCCTAGTGCTCCTACCTGAGCAAAAACCCCGAAAAGTTATCGAGCAACGGCCGAGGAAATCGAGTTTTGCTCGCCGCCAGTGAGGAAGCCTCGGTTCACCGTCGAGCTCATAGTTTCCTATTGTTTCCTCCTCTCTCACGTCCAGTTCCTTGATCTGCATCGTCCCAGGAAGGTTTTGAAGAAGGTCCCGAGTGGTTTGAGCTACTTTGGAGCGAGTTCCAGGTTGCCCGAGCGCTCACCGCCGCCGCCGTCGTCGCACAGCCATTTCCGGCGAGTTTTTGGTCCCATCGACTTCAACGTCGTGCTCAGCGACTCCAAAAACCCCTAGGCAGCGAGTTTGGGCTAGTTTGGCTCATAGGTTTAGCCGGCAGCGAGCTCGCCGGTGAGTCACCGCCGCGGGCGCCGCCTCACGCGGGCATTGGCCCGAGGTGGGAGACAACCCCGTGGGGCTCACCTGCCAGTAGCTGCAGGATCATGGTGCGGCTGGGATTCCGTGCGGCTGCGCGCAAAGAAATCTGTGGACCGCGGTGTTGCATTGACCAGAGCACGCCATATGGCCCATAGGACCCACCCAATTGTATATGAATTCTGGCGCCAATATTTTATTAAATTAATTCTAGAAAATTGTTCAAACTTAAATTGAATATCTCTCAGTAGACTACTCCAAAAATCTTCAAACAAATTTTGTTTGAAAGCTCTTGAGCCCTAGTTTCTTTTAGTACCAGATAAGTTCTGTGAAACGTAATTTTAAATTCTGTAGAAAATAATCTTTCCAAATACAGACACAATTTTTCGAGATGAACCTTCCACTGGAAAAAACCCCAAAATTCACATAATTTACCTTGACCTATTCTAGGTTGCCAGAAAAAGTTTGGGAGCCATTTAACCTGTTTAGCTTGGTCAGATTTCCAATTCTTTCCTGCTGGTTCAGTTTTCTTCCAAAACTGTATTCAGAAAATAGTATCTTTTTCTAAATTCAGTTTCTCCCAGAAGAATTGCCCTAAAAATCCGTAATAAAATTATGTATGGTCCTTACACCCTAAGAAAACAGGCTGTACAGTTGGATTGGTATGAGATCCTGTATAACATCCTGTTTAATTCAATCACCTTGTTCATTGATTGAATTATCCCAGATGTTCAGTTGCTTTGTTATAACCCAAATTTGGACTGAACATTCCTTTAGTCATGTACAAGCTCCTGTAAAAATTTGATATTTATTTGACCTAATATTCTAGGCCAAATTCAGTTCCTAAACTGAGAGATAATTGGTGAAGCTTATTGAATTAGTAAATAATTGCCAAATGGCTTAACCACTTTGATTATCTTTTTGCTCCTTGCCAAAAATCTCTATCGTAGTCATTAGTATGTCTCAACAAAGTCCCAAAGCCAATTAAGATCATCACTTGCTATGATCATTAAATGTTAATTTGTATAATTTTTATAGTTATTATTTCAAAATGATTCATATACCATATTGTATGCATGACGTGTAGTGATCGAAGTCGAGGAGGCACCAGAGGCAGTGGAAGTGTACCTTCCTGATACTAACCCCGACTCGGACCTGCATCCAGGCAAGCCCCGGTTTGCATTTAAGTCGTTTATAAAATTTTACTTTATCACTATGATGAGTAGTCTATGAATTGTGCATTACGTTTAGGATGATTGATACTCCATTTGCATGGCCAAAAATCCCAGGGATTGGTGGGAACGAGTTACAGTTTGACCTATAGTAACTGCTTTGCTAATGCATAGGAAATTCGGTAGAAGTCGAGTAGTTGGAATCTACTCGCGAGAGATGTAGGACATATCTCACAGGATTGGTTAGATAGAAAATGGCTTAATATAATGAAATTGAGACCGGTCAGGGAATGGATAGGAAGCGGCAAGAATTGAGTCTCGGTCGCATAGCCCTGCCTGTGTCGATTAAGGCCCGTCCGTATGCAGCCCCTTCGGACAAGCTTGACTTGTACCGGCAACATAATGGATATATGGACTCCAGTAAACTGACGTAGCTTGGTCACTTGGGTGTCGAGGCATACCGTTCCGTTTTATAGGTGTGGGTTGAGAGCAGCAAGGTGTAAATCCGCTAGTGGGCACATCAGAGTACGCCCCACGCAGGGACCTCCTACTCGTGACGGATCGACCGGTTCGGCATTTGAGTGTCTCGCGAATGGTTGCCATATATGACTAGTACTGAAGTGTTACGTAGGTACTGCGCGAAGTACTAGCTGACATTTCCGAAAGTGCGTGTGTGTCGTGTTGTCCGGGTGTGTCCTGATTGCAATCACCGTCCCTCGCGGAAATAGAGTACCACTTGTTCACTGAGCGGTGACGTAGTAAATACTTAAGAAACCAGGAAATTATATTGTATTGAATTATAATTGCTTTGCAACCTTGGATGATTTAGAGATAGTGCAATTAAAATTTTACAGTTTCCCCATACTTTAGCTATAATAGCATTATGTGCTCTGGGCATGTCATATCATCGGTAAAGTGTTTCTTGTTTGATTGTGGATCCCATGATGTGTCGTGCCTGGAGAATGTCATTTGCTATATAAAACCTAATTATAAGGATCCATTTGTAGGTGAGTCATTTATGCTTCACCTTACCTATGTTTAGTGTCCCCTTTGCATATGTCTAGTGAGACGGGTTAGTCTTGCTGAGCCTTATGCTCACGTTTGCAGTTAACGAGTTTTTGTAGGTTATATAATGGATGAAGGGTTTGATGATGAGGCTGCACCCCCTCCAGGGTTTATAGCCGAGTGGGAACCCTGCACCTTGTCGTAATTGAGTGTTGCTAGTGCAAAGTATCCAAGGCATGGATAACTTTGCTTTTGCATAGCTAGTGCTGAGAGCATAGATATGATATATATGTTTCTTTCCTTACGCTAGTATTGTAAAACTTCCGCTGTATGATAAATAAAAGACTTCATCTTGTACTTTATTCAGGTTCTATTCTTGTATACTGTTGGGTGTCGCATCGCACGACACCACCCAATGAGATCCTCGGATGTCGGGATTCCGGTCCCCACAGACATGGTTTCAGAGCATCATTGGGAACAGTGTACTTGAAAAGAACATATTTTCAAAAATTAGGATTTGAGTGAGGAATTAGCTATATGCCTTTATAAGGAGTATTATTAGTATAAGATATAAAGGTGGTAAACTAACTATGTGTTATTATATTCTGTAACGACGCCCCGACGTCAGGTAAGAGGTAAGGTACGCCACCGAGAGCGGGTCAATCTCGGTAAGCTCGGCATACGAGGAGTGGTATGTGAAATTTCCGTGGCTTGGCACGGGAAGTTAATAGGAGTATCTGAAGCTCTCAATGTTTCTGAGAACCTATGACACGCGGTACCCCAGCGTGCTTCAAAGTTAGTGGGAGCCCCCATCGGGTGGTATATAACCCGATAGTATGCCTCTCGAGAACTATCCATGTTCTATGGGAGCATGCGAAACACGTATGCCCGAGCGTGTATAAGACGGATCGTATGGGAGTCTTTGTTGTACAGATGTATTTACATCCATGTGCCTCGAGACATGACCTCGCTCGAGGGCGACTCACACTAGAGTCGTATGCATTTATTTTCATATATATTATTGTGACTGCCTGTTGTGTTTCCCCATACCACCTTTGAGGTGTGAATGTGTGAAAGGGGATTGTTTGTCTTTTGCAGCATTAACTACGGTAGAAGACCGTGTAGAAGCCGTTTGTGAGAGAATGATATAGGAATCACCTATAGACGTAACCGGAAATACCGGATAGAATTTTCTTTGGTGAGATACGTAGTACCGTCAGTATCAAACATGATACTAGACCATCCCCAATGACGGAATGGATGCATAATGCTTTGGAAAGTCCAAATATCAGATGCTGGTAGGTTTGGACTCCGTACAAAGGGACTCCGACTCGATAGGGTAGATAGAATCAAGATTCTTGATTTCTGGCAGAAGTTGGCTCGACTTCGCCAGGTTGTAATCCTGGTTATCGAATAGATAACATAAGAGTATCATATATGGATGGAAAGCTAGTGAAGACCTCTACAACTTTTCTGTTAACCATCAGGGCAGAAAAGTTTGAAATTCTATTGAAATCTGGAGTATACTAAAACTGCTCCGGATGACCCAACCATTGTACCAGTTCCAGAAATATTGCCATAACTCACTGTAGGAACATCTTCTGCCTTATTGTGCACATGTCTAGAAAGGGCAGAGGCAAGTATACAGATATTTAGAGTTTTTCCTAATTCAAATTTTATTTAAATCAAATTTGGGACTCAAAACAGTGGACTGCAGGACTACTGGTGCAAACCAGTCAGTTCAACTGTTTAGTTTGAATAGTATAACTCTTAATCCAGATTAGTGAAATAGTCACTATTTGCAGTCCTGGAAATCTTAGTAAGTCCTCTATCAACTTTATTTTGCAGTCCTGATCTAAATCTTGGTATAGCGGTGTCTAATTCCATTTGTCGCAAACTTGGTTCTGGCAGTCCAGAACTTAAAACAGTTTGCACCTATTTGTGAATTCGCGCGCGATACCAGTATAACAAACTTTTCTGGGGTTAAACCTTTACTTCTGGATTGTTAACTTGATGTTATACAAAGTTTATTTTGTCATTACCTCAAAATATTATCATGATAGCCCTGTATAAATTGTGGACATCACTACATATACAGGGGAGGTTCTGTCAAAAATTCCAGAAAATATGGGTCAACTTAAAACCTGTATAGATTCTGTTTCCTAGCTCACTTGTAGCTTTATGAGTACAATCTGGAAAGCTTGGAAAGTATACTACACCTTTTGTATTCAGCCCAACTTTTGGATCTGACGTTTCCAGTATGAAATTGTGGAATTATACAGGAGGGTCAGCTGGAACAGACTGTGATTACAGCTCCAGCTTTAAAAATTTTCTGAAAACTGTTGAGAGTTGGAAACTTTCTCATTGTTCCAGTATTCTTTCTATAGATGACAGGTGTGAGGATGCTACTACCAGACGGATGGGTATTTTCCACTTGCGATGGTCATCCGGGCTTCCCAAGTATGCTGCGGGAAGTGGTCCAACAGTTTGGCTTCACCGAGATGCCATGCTATTGGGGTAGGGAAGCGATCGACAGAGGTGTTCAGTCGTTCACCATCTTGGTGGACATTCCGGCTAGTACACGTCAATATGGATGGGCTCCTTGCTCGGTTACCATCGAGGGGGCTCAGTTAGAGGACACTTGGGCAGTCGCTGCAAGCGAGGCACTTATGAAGCTTTGTGAGCTTCATCAAGATGCCATGGCAGGGACTCAATTTGCCCTTATTCCAGTCCGTGGTATGGCCGGCTTTGAGTGGCAACATCGTATGGTTGCTGCATATACACCGTTTGGCGACACAAACCCGACGACACTGGGAACATATGCGGCTGCTTCCAATATGGTAGTTGCGATGCAAAGCACCATTATTTTGGAGCAAGTCGAGGCTCTGCGGGAAGCGACGGAGCGGGGTGATACCCTTGATTTTATCAACGAAGGTCTAGTTCGCTCATAGCTCCAGCGAATCACTGGCTAGATAAGTGCGAGAGTCAGTTACATTATGCTCTCATTAGGATACGGAAAGCTCATGCCGCACAACGACAGACTCGCACTGAACTACAGCATGCTCGTAGTGAACTACAAGCAAGTCAATTGGAGGTGCAACAACAGCAAGAGCAGCTGTTAGTAGTCACTGAAGAGCGGGACACCGCTATTGAGACAGCTCAAAATTGGGAGTATGAAGCAGGATAACTACAGGATAATGTAATTGAGGCCGAGGCACAATTACAACCAGTGGTGTATCCACCGGCCCATAACATACCATTAATTATGGGTGAACAATTACTTTCAGATGATGAAGCAGAAGAAGAAGACCCCGAAGAACTTGAATACGTTGAGTAGGACGTGTTGAAGTAGGATGTGGCAGCACTTCCACCGACACCGGGAAGCCCATAGTTTAATAGTTGCTCGTGTTTTTCTTTTATGACCATGTTTGTGTCATATTAAGAGTAGTGGTGGTTATGTCTAGATAACCAGATGTGTATGACATCTCAAGAGGACCAAGCATGGTAGAGATGTATTTCCATAGTGAGAGTCCATCATTTTGTCGTTTACTACTGTAAACTTGGTCCAGAGATAATATATCTTGTATAAAGTTTGTACTTTATCAATATATGTTGATGTTGTATATTTTCAATCGTGGTCTACCGCATTACTATTTATATGGAAGGATGAACTTGAGGCAGTGAGACTTATGGTGCGAATCGTTGTATTGCAGCATGGTGCATACATGTGCAGCCCCAGAAGTGGGAGGCTCAAGTGGAGGGCAGGGGGATGACACACCACCCCCGGGGCAGAATACGCCTCAGACGCAGCCACCTCCACCACCTCCACCCACACTTCCCAGAAGTCTCGCGGAGGTTCTCGCAGCAGTACTCGGCTCGCACGACGAGCAAACCGAGTTGTTGCGAACTCTTGTACAGAACTCGTCCCGTCAAGGGGGACGACACGCTGATGGACCACGTCAGTCATATCTGAGTTCCTACTCGGATTTCTCATCGACGCATCCACCGATCTTCAGGGAGGCCGATGAGCCTTTGGAGGTGGACAACTGGCTCCGCACTATTGAAGGGAAGTTCGGTTTACTTGAAGTAACCGAACAACAGAAGGCTCTGTTTGCAGCTCAGCAACTGCAGGATTCTGCTGGTGCGTTGTGGGCAAACTACCTCGCCGCACGCCCCACAGGCTATGTCGTGAGCTGGGCAGAATTCCGGGAGGCGTTCCACGCCTATCACATTCCTCCCGGGATTATAAGGAGGAAGCTTCAAGAGTTCTTGGAGCTGAAGGAGGGAGGAAGGAGTGCTTACGAGTACTCCAAGGTCTTCAACCACTTGGCCCAATATGCACAGGACCAAGTGAACACAGAAGACAGGAAGTGAGAATGCTTCTACAGGGGGCTGAACACCAAGATGAAGGACAAGCTGGTCTTGTTCAACCGCGGCAGTTTCAATGACCTGGTCAACGCCGCGATCATGCAGGAGGATGCTACTCGAGAACTGTCCTCAGACAAGAAGAAGAGGAGTGCTCCATAGGGCAGCGAAGGTGGTGCTCCTAAGAAGTACCGAATGGTGTATCGATCACCATCCGGCCAGAGGTGGCAACCACCCTCATGACCACCAATGTTCAGTGGTCGCCGGTTCGGCAACTCCGGGTCCCCACCGCAACAACAGCAGGGGATGATCCCACATGCACTTCCACCTCCACAACGTGCATCGGGATTCCATCCTCCCATTCGTATTGACCAAACCCCATACACGTGTTTCACGTGTGGACGCACGGCACTTCGCCAAGGACTGCCCGCAGAATAGGCAGGGCAGAGGACAGTCATCGTACCAGGGCACCAACCAACCGCGCAACCAGCCCAAGAAGTCAGTTCCCAGACTTGGCAACGTCCACCACCTCGCCATCGAGGACGTTCCGGAAGGTGCACCCGTGCTCACGGGTACATTCTCTATCTATGATCAATCCATAGTCATACTCTTTGAATCCGGAGCTTCCCACAATGTCATTAGCAAATCTGTTGTCATTAAAAATCAGCCGTCTGTTATCTCCACCAAAACTCCATTTATGATTCGCACTCCAGCAGGGAGGGTAGTAACATATGAGATGGTCCATAGGGTACCACTTGACCTAGATGGGAACATCTATCCTACCTCCTTCATTATCTTAGAGACTCAAAAGCTAGATGTAATCTTAGGAATGGCATGGTTGCAATACCATGGTGCTATTCTTGATATGGTTCCTCGAAAGATTTATCTAAACTCTCCACTCCATCAGCCCCAAGTTCTCAATCTTGAGAACATCATTCCATTGGACCCATCTACTCACAATACCGAAGTTATTGGACTTGAGGATATTCCGGTAGTATGTGAGTACCCCGACGTATTCCCTGATGATCTTCCTGGAATGCCACCAGAAAGAGATATAGAGTTCAAGATTGAACTTGTACCGGGAACAATGCCAATCTCAAGACCACCCTACAATATGGCACCCAAGGAACTTGCAGAACGTAAGGAACAGTTAACCGAACTTGAGAACAAAGGTTTTATTCGTCCAAGTTCATCACCATGGGGTTGTTCTGCGCTGTTCGTAGAGAAGAAAGATAAGACCTTGAGACTGTGTGTAGACTATCGTCCACTTAATGCTATCACTATCAACAACAAGTATCCACTACCACGCATTGAAATTCTCTTCGATCAATTGGTGGGTGCTAAAATATTTTCGAAGATGGATCTTCGTTCTGGTTATCATCAGATTAGAATCCGACCAGAAGACATACCAAAGACAGCATTCTCAATGAGGTATGGACTGTATGAGTACCTTGTTATGTCTTTCGGATTGACCAACGCACTAACTCATTTCATGTATCTCATGAACTCGGTGTTCATGACGAAATTGGACAACTTTGTCGTGGTCTTCATTGACGACATACTTGTGTATTCAAAATCCGAAGAAGAACATGCTCAACACTTGCGTATTGTGCTTCAACGATTACGGGACCATCAGCTATATGCTAAGTTCAGCAAGTGTGAATTCTGGATCAGCCAAGTGCCATTTTTAGGGCACATCATATCAGCAGAAGGGATTGCAGTTGATCCAAGCAAGATCAAGGAAGTCCTCAAATGGGAGTCTCCAAAGTCTGTACATGAAGTTCGAAGTTTCCTAGTTTTAGCTGGGTATTACCGGAGGTTCATTCCCAGTTTCTCCAAAATAGCTAAACCAATGATAGAACTTCTGAAGAAGGGAATGAAGTATGTATGGACTGAGGCATGTGAGGCAGGTTTTCAAGCATTAGTAAAACACCTCACAACGGCACCAGTATTAGCTCAACCAGACACAACCAAATATTTTGACGTGTATTGTGATGCATCCGGAATTGGTTTGGGATGTGTGTTGATGCAGGATAGACGAGTGATCGCTTATGGATCACGGCAGCTTCGGAACCTTGAGCAGCATATCTGACTCATGATCTAGAACTCGCTGTTGTGGTACTAGCATTAAAGATATGGAGGCATTATCTACTGTGTAATTTAGTACATCTCTACACCGATCGCAAGAGTATAAAGTACATCTTCACCCAAAAAGATTTAAATATGCGACAACGTAGATGGTTGGAGTTAATCAAGTATTATGAGATTGAGATCCACTACCATCCAGGCAAAGCAAATGTAGTCGCAGATGCTCTGAGCCGCAAGTCCCATGTCAAGACTCATTCCATTACCTCAGTGGAAGGAGAAGAAGAACCGAGTCTCTACTTGGTTCCATATGGGGCACTCTACAACCTAGCTCTCATTCCTACTATCAAGGAGGATATTATGGCAGCTCGGAAGGAGGACAAAGGGGTGTCCATATTCGACAAAGAATGGAGAAGCGGGAGATGAAATGTTTCTGATGTGACGATGAGGGTACCCTCTGGTTTAAAAACAGTATAGTTGTACCCCGAAACATGGAACTTCGGAAGAAGATACTGGACAAAGCTCATTCATCCATGTATTCCATTCATCCGGGAAGTAACAAAATGTACCAAGATTTGAGAAAGAAGTTCTGGTGGACTCGGATGAAGAGAGAAGTAGCAAAATACATATCCGAATGTGATACGTGTCGACGAGTTAAGGCCGACCATATGAAGGCAGCAGGACAACTTCAACCTTTAAGCATACCAGCTTGGAAATGGGAGGATATCAGTATGGATTTCATTGTTGGGTTGCCTTCCACCCTCCATAAGCACGACTCAATTTGGGTGATCGTTGACTGATTGACCAAATCAGCTCATTTCATACCGATTAGTGTGAATTATGATGCGAAGCGGTATGCAGAACTTTATATCTCCAAAATTTTGTGTCTACACGGAGTACCCCGTACTATCATTTCAGATCGTTGATCTATTTTCGTTGCTCGCTTTTGGGAGCATCTCCACGATGCATTGGGTACCAAACTGATTCGAAGCTCGGCTTATCATCCTCGGACCGATGGACAAACCGAACGGGTAAATCAAGTGTTAGAGGATATGCTTCGTGCCTGTGCCATCCACCATGGTAGGAATTGGGATGATCATCTACCATTGGCAGAATTTTTGTACAACAACGGTTACCAGGCTAGCTTCCAGATGGTGCCATATGAAGCTCTTTATGGCCGGAAGTGTCGCACACCCTTGAACTTGTGCGAATCTGGTGAACGAGTGGTATATGGCATCGACTTAATAAAAGAAGCCGAGGACCAAGTATGCATTATTCAAACAAATCTCAAAGCGGCTCAGTCTCGTCAGAAGAGCTACGCGGACAAACGACGTCGACCTCTTCACTTCGAGGTTGGGGATCAAGTTTATCTTCGGGTATCCCCTATGAAAGGTATCCATCGATTCGGTGTGAAAGGGAAGCTAGCTCCACGTTTTATTGGGCCATTCGCAATAATCAAAAGATGCGGACCTGTGGCATATCAATTGGAGTTACCACCATCGCTGGCAGGGGTCCATAATGTGTTTCACATTTCTCAGTTGCGGAAATGTCTCAAAATCCCAGCAAATATACGTATTGAGGATTTGGAAACCCTCCAACCAGATCTTACGTATTCCGAGCATCCAACCCAGATCATTGATGAGAAGACTCGCACCACAAGAAGCCGCACCTTGCGTTTCTACAAGGTCTTGTGGAGCAACCACAATGCTGAAGAAGCCACGTGGGAAAGCGAGGAGTATCTTAGAATGAACCATCCGGACTTGTTAGAGGCATATGTTCGTTAGATCTTTTCCTTTTGCCTTCTTTTGTAATCTCGGGACGAGATTCTTTTAAGGGGGGGGGGAATGTAAAACCCCACTTTTATTGCATGAAAATTCAGTTATGAGTTTGTGATCAACTATATTAGAGATCCAATATAGTGGTACACATGAACTTAGTACCATCCAAACCTTTCTTCCACTCATGGTTAAATTTTATTAACATGAGTACTGGACTTCACCACTAATTCTAGAATGATTCTATTCACCTCTCTTCAAATTTTAGAATTATTTGGATGAAGTTTATTAAGGCAATTTAAAGTGCAGTACTAATTATAGAGGCTCTAATTTTTCCTTGACCTTCTAATATTCTCAATAGCTTGCCTGCAAAAATTTCAAGATTTTAGGAACTCATTTGCTATCTTATTTGAGACGCTTAGCAAATTTGAATCAAATTTAAATCTGAATTTTAAACTCTTTTCCAACTTCTTTGAACATAAGATTTGAGTTCACCATTGTGTTCAGAATAGTTCATTTACCATCTCCACAAAATTTCATGATTTTTTGAGTTGATCTTCTATTTTTAAATGAATTTTTAACTTTACTGCTGGAGTCTGACTGACCTATGGGCCCCACAGGTCAGCCTCTGCTGAACGGATCAGCTCGGCCGCCTGCCATCTCTGCACCGGAGCTCGCCCGCTCGACAGCGCACGCGCATGCAAGCTCCAGCGAGCTGCTTGCTTGCTTGCCGCGGCGCTATAAAAGGCCCGGCCGCCGCTCCGGTGTTTCCCTTCCCCGATCGGTTTTCCCCCTCTCGCTATTTCTTATCCGCCGCGCGCCATCGTCGCCGCTCGCCTCTGCTCCGTGGTGTGCTGCCGTTTCACGAAGTTTCAAGCCACGATCCTAAAAGCTTAAAGGTGCGCCTAGTCGAGCTCTAACTCGCGGTGCAAACTGTTTCCTTTTTCATTGAGAAATGAGCAAGTTATCAGTCTTCTTCTTTCCGACCGATGTGAGTAAGCTCGCTCGGTTTCCGTTTCAATTCCGTTTCTGCAAGTAAATATTCTTTGCAATTGCTTAGAGATCGTTTCTATAGGCCCTAAAAATCCCAAATAAAATCCTGTATGATCCATACACCCTAAGCAAACAGGCTGTACAGTTGGATTGGTATGAGACCCTGTATAACATCCTGTTTAATTCAATCATCTTGTTCTTTGATTGAATTATCCCAGATGTTCAGTTGCTTTGTTATACCCCAAATTTGGACTGAACATTCCATTAGTCATGTACTAGCACCTGTAAAAATTTGAGATTTATTTGACCTAATCTTCTAGGCCAAATTCAGTTCCTAAACTGAAAGATAATTGGTTAAGCTTATTCAATTAGTAAATAATTGCCAAAGGGCTTAACCACTTTGATTATCTTTTTGCTCCTTGCCAAAAATCTCTATCATAGTCATTAGTATGTCTCAACAAAGTCCCAAAGCCAATTAAGATCATCACTTGCTATGATCATTAAATGTTAATTTGTATAATTTTTATATTTATTATTTCAAAATCATTCATATACCATATTGTATGCATGACGTGTAGTGACCGAGGTCGAGGAGGCACCGGAGGCAGTGGAAGTGTACCTTCCTGATACTAACCCCGACTCGGACCTGCATCTAGGCAAGCCCCGGTTTGCATTTATGTCATTTATAAAATTTTACTTTCACTATGATGAGTAGTCTATGAATTGTGCATTACATTTAGGATGATTGATACTCCACTTGCATGGCCAAAAATCCCAGGGATTGGTGGGAACGATTTATAGTTTGACCTATAGTAACTGCTTTGCTAATGCATAGGAAATTCGGTAGAAGTCGAGTAGTTGGAATCTACTCGCGAGAGATGCAGGACATATCTCACAGGATTGGTTAGATAGAAAATGGCTTAATATAATGAAATTGAGACCGGGCAAGGAATGGATAGGAAGCGGCAAGAATTGAGTCTCGGTCGCATAGCCCTGCCTGTGTCGATTAAGGCCCGTCCGTATGCAGCCCCTTCGGACAAGCTTGACTTGTACCGGCAACATAATGGATATATGGGCTCCAGTAAACTGACGTAGCTTGGTCACTTGGGTGTCGAGGCATACTGTTCCGTTTTATAGGTGTGGGTTGAGAGCAGCAAGGTGTAAATCCGCTGGTGGGCACGTCAGAGTACGCCCCACGCAGGGACCTCCTGCTCGTGACGGGTCGACTAGTTCGGCATTTGAGTGTCTCGCGAAAAGTTGCCATATACGACTAGTACTGAAGTGTTACTTAGGTACTGCGCAAAGTACTCGCTGGCATTTCCGAAAGTGCGTATGTGTCGTGTTGTCCGGGTGTGTCCTGATTGCAATCTCCATCCCTCGCGGAAATAGAGTACCACTAGTTCACTGAGCGGTGATGTAGTAAATACTAAAGAAACCAGGAAATTATATTGTATTGAATTATAATTTCTTTGCAACCTTGGATGATTTAGAGATAGTGCAAAAAGTTTACAGTTTCCCCATACTTTAGTTGTAATAGCATTATGTGCTTTGGGCATATCATATCATCGGTAAAGCGTTTCTTGTTTGATTGTGGAGCCCATGATGTGCCGTGCCTGGAGAATGTCATTTGCTAAATAAAACCTGATTATAAGGATCCATTTGTAGGCGAGTCATTTATGCTTCACCTTACCTATGTTTAGTGTCCCCTTTGCATATGTCTAGTGAGACGGGTTAGTCTTGCTGAGCCTTATGCTCACGTTTGCAGTTAACGAGTTTTTGCAGGTTATATAATGGATGAAGGGTTTGATGATGAGGCTGCACCCCCTCATGGGTGTACAGCCGAGTGGGAACCCTGCACGCCGCCGTAATTGAGTGTTGCTAGTGCAAAGTATCCAAGGCATGGATAACTTTGCTTTCGCATAGCTAGTGCTGAGAGCATAGCTATGATATATATGTTTCTTTCCTTACGCTAGTATTGTAAAACTTCCGCTGTATGATAAATAAAAGACTTCGTCTTGTACTTTATTCAGGTTCTATTCTTTTATACTATTGGGTGTCGCATCGCACGACACCACCCAATGAGATCCTCAGATGTCGGGATTCCGGTCCCCACAGTTACACACGTGCATGTGGTAAACTTCTACACTGGAAGTTAGGAAGTTTTCAACATTCCATTTTCCACCTCAAAAAAGATACTCCATATATTCAATGCCAAAAACTCTCTTCAATCTTATTTGAAAAGAAAGGGAGTAGAAGGCATGGCTACAAAAAAAAGAGAGAAATGCATAAAGCATGCTCTCCGGGAATGAGCATGAGAAAATAAAAAAAGAGAAAAGAGGAAAAGTAGCCATGCTTCATCCCTGCAATAAAGAGAGTGCATAAAAAGGAGTGATCTTCCACCACCACAAATATTCCAGCACACTTGCACAATCTCGATCAAGAGGTATGATTTGTTTTCTCCTAAGGTTTACTCTTTTGACGTAGCAATATATGTGTTGCAAATATTCCTACTCTTGTTCCCTACAACGATCCACAAAAAACCTTATTTAGATGTAGGACAAGAAAGGCATTGCTTTGGTGAGGAAAATTCCACTAATAAAAAAGAGTGATTGAGAGTATCGTTTGAGGAACTTAAGCATTATTTTGAAAATCATTTGAATTTTTTTGGGATTGAAGTGGAACTCAGACATTAGGAATGATGCATGCCTTTTGAACTGTTCTATCTTTCAACTACCCAAGGAGAGGAGAAGGCAAAAGCCCTATGAGAACTAAGGTAAAAGGTGAGTAGCATTGCCAATTTATTCAATACAAGGTTGAATGTTTAATTGTGCATTTGGTACTACTTAAGCATAGAACATAGTAGCAACTCCTGATCAATAACCTAATTCTTTTACTTTTCCTCGGCACAAGCAAAGGATAAGCTTGGGAGAGTTTGTTGACATTCGTTAAGTATCAATTTTGACTATGAATATATCTCAATTTATCTGATGGAGTAGACATTACTTACTCGCATTGCTTTTAGAAATAACCTAGTTCCAGTTATACTTTTGGAAAATGGTGCATGCAGGTATTCTATACAGATTTTGTGTGAATGCTTGTCCACATGGCAAGGAAACAAACTTCTGACCAATCAGATGGTGCCATGTGGCCTGCCACGGATCCAATGGCCCAATTACAGGCGGGTACCCGCATGTTTTCACCTTGATTCATATAGAAGTTCGACAAGGGCCCACATATCATTGTCCTAGAGCAAGTGGGAGCCGAGTAGGGCTGCCCCCACTTTGGCCAACCCCATGGTTCGGGTTAACTGGTAAGCGCACCAAACTCGTTCCACTCACACATGTCGACCTCTGGTGACTTCCTTGACGCGGGAGTTAGTGAAAGCTCGAGAGATTAGCGGGCGAAACTGCCTTAGTGAGTGTATAAATAGGGGGGGTGTCTCACTTCACTTCACACACCACTCAAGCATTGTCTCTTGTATACACTAGTTATCCTAGTTCCTTAATGGAGGTTAGGCTGTAGAGTGAAGCCTATAGTCCCAAGTCCAAATTGGGAAAGGTATGGCTCATGTATCTTTCTTTCCTTTTGTGAATTTATGTTTTATAATTATATTTTTATTAGTCTCTCTTTATTTATATAATTGGGCAAAGCGTTTCTTGTTTGATTGTGGAGATCATTTATGTGCTAGGTGTAGATGTTATTATGATCTGATCACAATGTCCATAACGTGTTATCATAAACATCATACACCACCACTATAGTCTAATGAGTTAATAACTTGATTATGTTAATATGAATATTTTAGTGCTTTGTCCAACACTGGTTCAACGATGTTTAGGCTAGTCATTGCCTTAGGAGATAGGTATTTACTTGATATGTAAGCATGGTGCTTAGATAGTTAAGTAGTGTTGGATATCTCGTAGATCCATGGGTTGTAGGGGTAGACGGCAAGTTGTGACAGCCATGTTCGTCCTTCATATTCCCCCACGTTCAACTACGCCACGGGATCGAGGCGAGATCGTCCCGATGCTATCAGGGATAGACCCATGCCCGATATGTTCGACCATTAAGCCCTAGTATTCATCGTTAGCAGGGTCATGTGTACACTAATTGGCTATGTATATGAATAATTAGAGAAAAGTAGGAGTAAATCCATCTCGTCACTTAACCTTCACTAGGACGACCTTATCCCTTAGAGTAGATTGTTTAGGTGTGTGTTAAACTACCCCCATTTATCAACTTACCCCTGCTCTGATAATTAATTAGTACCATAAATCTTAATCATAAGAATAGTGTCTACTTTACTTCACCGTCTACCTCTGGGATAAATACAATACCCTTGGAAATACTCTTGGGTGAAATGCTACAACGATATTTTTGTGCACTTGTGGATCTCCTCTCTCACCGGAGATGATCTTTGGTGTTAAGAAGTACCAACACAATCCTAAAAAGTGCTACCCGAACCAATCATGCAACGACATGTGGCATCACATGGATCCATGGACCCATTCCCAGGCATATCCGCAGGAATCCAATGTCGGTTCATGCGGGGATGAAGCATGGGCCCACTTATCAATCACCTAGAGAAAGCACAGTCAACAGGGGGGCTAGGACCAGGTCGGCCGACCCCCTGGCTCTGCCAACTCAGTCCTGGCGCCAAACTCGGTCAGTCGGTGTGTGGCGCTCTCCTCTGGTGCCCTGAAGATGGTAGAGACTGATTCACACACTTTTGGTGGCGAGAACAACTTCTTCCATATATAAATATGGGGGCAGGGAAGGCCTCACTTCTCCCACACACCACTCAACTATTCTCTCTCGTATTACACTAGTGCTCTCTTAGTCTTTGGTGTATGCTAGGATGTAGAGAGGAGCCTCTAGTCCCAAGACCAAATTGGGAAAGGTATGACTCATGCATATTTTCTTTATTTTGGTGACTTTAGGATTTATTATAATGATATTATTAGTCTTTATTTATTTATATACTTGGCAAACTGTTTCTGTTTGATTGTGGAGTCCATGTATGTGCTAGGTGTAGATGTTATTATGATCTAGTCACAATGATCATATCCTGTTATCATAAACATCATACACCACCACTATGGTATAATTAGGTATTAATATGATTTGTAAATATGAGTAAGTGCTTGGTCCCAACATTGGTTTCAATGATGTTTAAGTTAGTCATTGCCTTAGAAGTTACTTGTACTACTGCTCTTAAGGTATTTACTTAACATGTAAACATGTTGCTTGTTGATGATAATTATATACCAACTTGACAATCAATATAACTCAATTATGTGAAGGAATAAATATTTCTTACACACAGTATAATTATATTTTACATAATTCCACTTGTACTTGGAGAAATAGTGCATGCAGGAGTTTGTATGCAAAAATTGATGGAGAATGAGGGGAGCAATCCTGAAAAGTCCCACCTCAGCCAATCACGCGACGACATGTCGCATCACATGGATCCATGGACCCATTCCCAAGAGTATCCAAGGGAATCCAACATCAATTCATGCGGGGATGAACCTTGGGCCAACTTCATCCATGCGCCAAACCCAATCAGCCGACGCGTGGCGCTCTCCTGTGGTGCCCTGAAGGCGGTGAAGACTAATTCATGCACTAATTGTTGCGGTAACCGCCTCTACTCCGTGTATAAATAGGGGGGTGCCTCACTTCTCCCACACACCACTCAAGCATTCTCTCCTGTATTAGACTTCTCTGAGTCCTTAGTGGAGGTTAGGCTATAGAGAGGAGCCTCTAGTCCCATGTCCAAACTGGGAAAGGTATGGCTCATGTATCTTTTCTTTTATTTTTGGGATTATGTTTTATATTAATATCATTAGTCTTTATTATTCATATACTGGGATAAAGTGTTCCTTGTTTGGTTATGGAGTCTGTGTATGTGCTAGGTGTAGATGTTCTTATGATCTAGTCATAATGCTCATACCTTGTTATCAAAACATCATACACCACCACTATAGTCTAATTAGGTATTAATATGATTATGTTAAAATGAGTAGAATAGTGCTTGGTATGAACATTGGTTTCAACAATGTTTAGGTTAGTCATTGCCTTAGGAAGGTACTTGTACTGCAGCTCTTAAGGTATTTACTTAACATGTAAGTGTTGTGCATAGATCATTAAGTAGCGTTGGATGTCTCGTAGACCCACAGGTTGTAGGGGTAGGCGGTAGGTTGTGACAGCAATTTCCGTCCTTCGTAATCCTCCACGTTTGACTACACCACAGGCTCGGGGCAAGAATCGCATTGATGTTGTCAGGGGTAAACCATGCCCGATATGTTGGAACACTAAGCCCTAGACTCACCGTTAGCATACCCATATGTACAATGATAGGCTATGTATATGAATACTTAAAGCACAGTAGGAGTAGCTCCATCCCTAACTCGACCTCCACTAGGACATTCTTACCCTTCAGATTAGTTTGCTTAGCTGTATGTCACACTACCTCGCTACGTCATTTACCCATTCTACTAGATCCCTCACTAGAACATCCTATTCTCCCCTTTGATCTGGCCACTCATCCCCTTGCCTTCCTTTGAGATAAACAAATACAATACCATAGGGAATACTCTTGGGTAAAATGCTATAGCAGTACTTTCTGTGCGCTTGCAGCACTCATCTTGCTTTGGCTTAGGTTAACCTAGTGCCTCTACAGAACTATCATTTGCTTCTAAAATGAACTATAGACACTAAGAAATACCAACAAGCATTCCTGGCACTGTTGCTGATGAGGGCATAGAAGATTTGCATGATCATGTGTTAGGTAAGATTCTAGTAGGCTTTTAGTAGGATAACCCTCTTTTGTATTCTCATTCTTTGATTTTAAAACAGGGTAGTGCATGACTAGCTTTTGTTTGCTGGCAAACTACTTAGAAGATCCGGAGTCACTGCTGATAATAGTTCGACCTCGTGTCATTCCTCCTGAGGTGATCTTGTAGGCTATAAAACTGTAACACCCTCATTTTCATGCATCACGCCCTACATACATTCATATACATGTTTAACATTAATCCACATAAAGAGGAAAAAGTTTAAAATTTATTTGGAATAAAACCGCACTTAAAATGCTGAAAAGTGCGGACTAGTCCGATTTTTGTGAGGACTAGTCCGATTTCTCTCTAACTTCAAAAGGACTTGTCCATTTTTGCTGCGGACTAGTCTGATTTTGCCCCTGGACACTTTCGGATTTGTCTGATTTTATGCGGACTAGTCCGATATTCTAAGAATCCTTGAAAATTTGCTAAGTCCCTGGACTTGTCCAGACTAGTCCGGTGTTCCAGCGGACTTGTCCCCTTTCTTCTCTCACTAAAGTCCGACTAGTCTGATTTTTGGCTAGACTTGTCCGATTTCATTCTGAATAACGTCGGATTAGTCCGGTACTTTTTGGACTTGTTCGATATTTCATGACTCTGAATTAATCATTTGTTTTGCAATTTGTTTCTTGGGTTTCACGTTAAGGGGGCCTAGGGACATCGTGCCTAACTCTTTTAGAGCCCATGATGGACTCTAAACCGGCCTCTACTCATCTCAAACTAGAAATCCATCTAACTCTAGCCTCCACCTCTATATAAAAAACACCACCCCTTAGCTTGACATCTATTTGCCACGTTTCCACCCCACCCAAACCCTAGTTCGTGGAGAGCCACCATCAAGGAGGGAGGAGGAGATCCCAAGCAAGAAGAAGAAGAGGAGAAAACCAAAGAGGATCAAGATCTCCATCAAGTTTCATTCTTCATCACCAATTCATCTCCAAGTTCATCATCAACCCTAGACCGTCAATATCCAAGTGTTACCTCCAAGTTTCTTGATTCATTGGAGTCCTAAACACCTGGTATACCTTCTATTTCGTTTTCCTTACATGAATTCAACCCCAAATCTCCAAATTCACGTCGATCTAGAAAGCCCTAATCCGCTGATCTCGTAAAGTGCGGATTTGTCTGGTCCCTAGCGGACTAGTCCAATTTTCCTAGTTAAATTGTGTTGAATTAATTCTAAAATTTGATCTAATCACATCCTAACCTGTATAAACTTGTTAAAATCAATTAGAACTAGATAGTGATCATTTAAAAGCAATCTATTAACAAGTTCTACCTTGCATTTGCATCAATCATGCATATCATGTCATATTGAGTAATATTTGTGCACTCTTTGATTGTGTTTCTTGTCTTGTATGTTTATCGTGCAGAATAGACGGATTTGCACTAGAGAGTGCTGCGGAGGATCTCCAGCACCAAGAGTTTGAAGGCTTTGACTCAAATCAATCCCAAGAGCAAGGCAAGTGTCCTTGAAGCATATTGATCCTGTTTCTAAAATAAAGGTTTTGTTTGCAAAACTACATGCTTATGTCAATTTGAGGGGAATCCTATGATAGGAAGTTTACTAGATTTGTTTAACCACCCTTGTCACCTGGAATATATGGTAGAGTGTCGGGATGGGATTTTTACCTTTTTGTTTCACTTAATTAATTGGGATAGAAGAACAACTACACTACTTAATTTAATTATGCATTAATGAGATTGTGGTTGACATGAACTGGTTAAATATGATATGGTAATGGATGATCTAAGCATGCCTGGTATGTGGATGGGTTGGATGTATGGTGGTTTTGCTTGCTTTAGATCTAAGGACCGGTTCGTGGAGCGACCATCCATGATTTACAGTGCCACCATGAGGACAAGTATGGGTGCAGCGTAGCTGATTAATTAGGGCTTTGCCAGTGCTATTTGGACCATTAAGGATGCTCGGGGAAGGGGTAGTCAGATTGGGTTTGTTGATGATTGATGGGACTACCCTGGGATCCGAATGGCTCAAGACGGGGCCCTTGGTTGATGATGTGCTCAGTTGGAGACATCGTCACCGGTGAAACCTCAGTGGGGTCTAAATAAGCTAGTAATCCCTTTGTAAAGGATATTTTGTGATCTCTTGGCAACACACCAAGGGAATTGTGAGACAACATGATTGAGATTCTATAGTCATCGAAAGGTGATAAAATCACAAACGCGTGGGTAAAGCGGTACAACCTCTGCAGAGTGTGTCTAAAACTATCATTATAGCCGTGCTCCCGGGTATGAGCAACCTGGACCCTCACATGATTAGAGGAAACTCGGGATTTGGGACGGTTGGTTGGTTATGGTTATGGTTTGGTAATGTTTATGGATGGTTATGAATTAATTTCTGGTATTGAATATGGATGTTGGTATATGATGATGGATATGGAATATGGACTCATATTATATAACTATATGGCTTATGATGGGTTTATTTCATATACATGTAATATATTGCTTTTCAAATGTTTTAATGTACTTTTCAGCACTCAACCATTATTATATTCGTCATTTGAATCAGCCACATGTCATACTTTCCACACTTGCTTAGTACGACATGTACTCACTCTTGCAATCGCCCCTAACAGTTGCAGGTCAGGTTTGGGCGTTTAATGGCGATAATGAGGAGTTCTAGATCGTGTCTACCTTCAGCTTTGCCTGTGGTGTTGATTGAAGCTGCACTACCCTATCGCTTATGTTGCCTAGCTGTTTAGTTTGCCTATTTAGTTTATTTCCGCTGCATTAGTTCAACTTGTCATTAATACTCATTAGAACATGTATTCGAGGATAATATGGTTGTGTAATAATAGTACTAAATTAGCCTTGTCTTGTGGTAATTTTCTGTATACTCTTTTGTGATTGCACTCATGTATGTGTGTTGAACATCCTGGGCATAAATATGCGTTCACTTGGTTCATTTTCGGAATCTGGTGTCACAAATTTGGTATCAGAGCCACAAGTTGACCGTAGGACGCAGCCTAGATAGGATGAACACTTTAGAGCACATAGGACCACTCAGGAATTGATATGTTTTTGGTTGGTGTGCTATTTGCTATATATTGTTTGCTTGTGTGCTTAATAGAGGATTTTGGGATGCTTTAGCATTGCCATGTTCATGTAGGCTAGTTAGTTGTCTAGTTTCATATCCCTTGATGCATATAGTTGGAGACGTTTTCTAATTCTTACCTATTGCTTTTCTCCAGATGGTGAGGACTCGTAACCAGAAGGATACTAATGATGAGGAGGAGAACCATGGAGCACCTCAGAACAACAATGGACAAGGACCTACCCAAGGAGCTATTAATATTGAGCAGCTATTGGCTATGCAAAACCAGCTCATGCAGACCATGATACAAACAATGAGACAGTTGCAGGTTGGAGACATCAACAATCAGCCCCACATGCCTCCACTGCCACCCCCACCTCCTCATAACTGGTTGGGAGAGTTTATGAGGACTAGGCCGCCAACCTTTGCTCAAGCCACTGACTCTATGGATGCGGATGATTGGCTCAAGTCCATGGAGAAGAAGCTTGCTATTGTCCAATGTAGTGACTGGGAGAAGGTCTTATTTGCTTCTCATGAACTAGTTGGAGCAGCTGTGGATTGGTGGGATTCTTATTGCAATGCTCATGAGAACCAATAGAGGATCACTTGGGCCAAATTCAAGGAGAGTTTTCGTTCCCATTATGTGTCCGAGGGTGTTATGATTTTGAAGAGGCAAGAATTTGAGAACTTAAGGCAGGGAAGATCAAGCGTGAGTGAATATCTCAATAAGTTCACTCAACTCTCAAGGTATGCGCCTGAGGATGTGAGCCGGGACAGCCAGAAACAATACTTGTTCATGAGGGGCTTGAACAATGAGATACAAGTGCAATTGCTCAACTGTGATTATGCCAATTTTCAGAAGCTTGTGGATAAAGCAATTGTGGTTGAGAACAAGAATCGTGAGATGGAACAAGGCAACAAGAGGAAGGCGCCATATCAAGGACAGCAACAAGGAAGTAATGTGCGCCCTCGCTTCACACCACCCAATGTGCCTTACTTCAGATCTTTTGCGCCTACTCATCGCCCTGGTAATGCACCGTGCCCAACTCAGTTTGTGCAGCAGCACCCTGTTATGCAAGAACCTAGGCCTCCAATGCATTTTGCACCTCGTGCTAACTTTCCTGGTGCAAGCATTCAAAACCAAGCTCGTCCCAATATATTTGGTGGAGTTAAGAAGTGCTATACTTGTGGAGAAGCTGGACACTTTGCACACCAATGTCCTAAGTCAGGACTTGGTCAATGAAGCAATGGGCCGAGGCAAAACCCAAGACCCAAAGGAGGACAACCGCAAGGGAATCAGGGACAGCAGAATTTTGCTCGTGGCAACGTGAACCATGTCTCTACGGAGGATGCTCAACAAGCGGATTACGTGGTCATTGGTATGTTTCTTGCCAACTCCAACCCCGCGACTATGTTGTTTGATTCTGGAGCATCACATTCATTCATTGCATCGAAGTATGTTGCCAAGTATACTTTGCCTATCTCTCATATGAAGTTTACTCTATTGGTTAAGTCTCCTGGACGAGAGATGAGGACAAATATAGTATGTCCAAAAGTAAGCCTTAGAATAAAGGGGTAGACTTCTCCGCCAACCTCATTGTTTTGGATTCTCAAGGATTGGACATTATACTTGGTATGGACTGGTTGAGGAAGCACAATGGAGTCATTGAATGCGCCACAAAGACAGTGAAGTTGACCAACGAGGAAGGGATCACCGTAGAGTTTGAAGCATCTCAACACGAACTGAAGCAATTGAAGATGAATCATATGGATGGTGCCGCCATTGAGGAGATTCTGGTGGTGTGTGAATTTTTGGATGTTTTTCCGAACGAGTTGCCAGGTATGCCACACGATCGAAACATTGAGTTTGTTATTGATTTAATACCTAGAACTGCACCTATAGCTAAGAGGTTGTATAGGATGCCTCCTATGGAATTAGCGGAGCTCAAGAAGCAGATTCAAGAGCAACTAGAGAAGGGTTTTATTCGCCCAAGCTCTTCACCTTGGGGGCCGCCCGTGCTGTTTGTGGACAAGAAGGATGGATCCCAAAGGATGTGCGTAGATTACCAATCCCTCAACAAGGTAACAATCAAGAACAAGTACACCTTGCCACGCATAGAAGACTTGTTTGATCATATGAAGGGTGCTTGTGTGTTCTCTAAGATTGATTTGAGGTCAAAATATTTTCAAATGAAGATTAGACCGTCAAACATACCCAAGACAGCTTTTAGGACGCGGTATGGATCTTATGAGTACACCGTGACGTCCTTTGGATTGACAATTGCGCCTGCGTACTTTATGTACCTCATGAATAACGTCTTCATGGAGTACTTGGATAGGTTCGTTATGGTGTCTATTAAATACATTATGATCTACTCGAAGGATGAGAAGGAACATGAGGAACACTTGAGGCTTACGCTGTAGAAATTGAGGGAGCATCAATTGTATGCCAAGTTCAACAAGTGTTAGTTTTGGTTGAAAGATGTGTCATTTTTGGGTCATATCATCTTATGAGGAGGAGTATCGGTTGACCCCGGAAAAGTGAGAGACGTGTTGAAGTGGGAACCGCCGCAAAATGTCAAGGAAATAAGGAGTTTCCTTGGGATGGCTGAATATTACCATCGGTTCATCAAGGACTTTTCCAAGATAGCCAAGACAATGACGGAATTGCTAATGAAGGGAAAGGTTTTCCAATGGACTCAAGCTTGTCAAAACAATTTTGAGGAGTTGAAGAAGAGGTTGACAACAGCCCCAGTTTTGGTACTGCCGGATGTGAGCAAGAGTTTGATATTTATTGCGACGCATCGAGACAAGGACTTGGATGTGTATTGATGCAAGAGGGACAAGTGGTCGCCTATGCATCAAGACAATTGAAGAAACATGAGCAGAATTACCCCACACATGATTTAGAACTTTCAGCCGTGGTACATGCGTTGAAGATTTGGAGACACTATATCCTTGGACATAGGTGTGAAATTTATACAGATCACAGGAGTCTTAAGTATATTTTCACAAAAACGGATCTGAACTTGAGGCAACAGAGATGGTTGGAGCTCATCAAAGATTATGATTTAGGAATCAACTATCATCCGGGAAAAGCCAATGTAATGGCCGATGCTTTAAGTCGGAAAGGAGTAAGTAATCAGCTCACAGTTTGAGAGTTGCCATCCGAGTTACGTAAGGAGTTCAAACGTTTGAGCCTTGGATTCGTAAATGAGATGGAGATGATGGAGTTAAACCCAACCTTAGAGCAAGAAATTTGTTATGGCCAAACTAAGGATGAGTAAATTTAGGAAATCAAGGATATGACCCAAGAGGGGAGAGAATTCAGATTTGATGAGGATGAACACGCTACCCTATGGCTTGGTAAGAGGATTGTTGTGCCTAATGTGAAGCATATTCGGGAGACAATAATAAAAGAGGCACATGAGTCACCATACTCAATTCATCATGGTTGTACGAAGATGTATAAAGACTTGAAGACTTGCTATTGGTGGGATAGCATGAAGAAGGACATAGCTAAATACGTAGCATTGTGTGATGTGTGCCAACGAGTCAAGGCGGAACATCAAAGGCCAGCTGGACTATTACAACTATTAAAGATTCCAGAATGGAAGTGGGAAGAAATCGGTATGGACTTCATAGTTGGTTTACCACGTACTCAGTCCGGTTACGACTCAATTTGGGTAATTGTGGATCGGTTAACTAAGTCAGCCCACTTTATTCCCGTTAAGACCACCTATAACGGAGAGAAATTGGTGGAACTGTATATGGGAAGAATAGTATGTTTGCATGGAGTTCCGAAGAAGATAGTCTCGGATAGAGGTTCACAATTCACTTCTAGGTTTTGGCAAAAATCGCTTGAAGCTTTGGGAACGAGGTTGAATTTTAGTTCAGCATATCACCCTCAAACGGATGGACAAACAGAGAGGACCAATCAGATTTTAGAGAACATGCTAAGAGCTTGTGCTTTAAAGCATGGGAAAAGTTGGGACAAGAGCTTGCCATATGTAGAATTTTCATACAACAATAGTTACCAAGCATGTTTGAACATGTCACCATATGAGGCACTATACGGAAGGAGGTGTAGAAAGCTCTTGTTCTAGAATGAGACAGGGGAGGATCAAGGATTTGGACCCGATGTGTTGCATGAAGTTGAAAAACAAGTCCGGGTTATTCGTGAAAACTTGAGGGTTGTCCAATCAAAACAAAAAGGATATGTGGACAATAGGAGGAGGAAATTAGCCTTTGAAGTGGGAGATTTTGTTTACCTCAACGTGTCACCAATGAGGGTTCATAAGAGGTTTAACATAAGAGGCAAGCTAGCACCTCGCTAATTGGACCATTCAAGATTTTGGACAGAAGAGGAGAAGTAGCGTATAAGTTGGAGATGCCAGCTCATCTATCAGATGTCCATGATGTCTTTCATGTTTCCCAGCTCAAGAAGTGCTTGAGGGTACCGGAAGAACAAGTGTCAATGGAAGGATTGGAATTAGAGGCAGGTTTGACTTATGTCGAGCAACCGGTCAAAATTTTGGAAACCAAGGAAAGAGTCACAAGGAACAAAATTGTTAGATGGTGTAAAGTTGAATGGAAGCACCACACACAAAAAGAAGCAACGTGGGGATTTGGAGGATGATCTCAAGAACGAATTTTCCTATCTCTTCTCTTCCGCGTCGAATCTCGAGGGCGAGATTCATTTTATGGGGGGAAGGTTTGTAATACCTTCATTTTCATGCATCATGCCCTACATACATTCATATACATGTTCAAAATTAATACACATAAAGAGGAACAAGCTTAAAATTGATTCGGAATAAAACTACTGTTAAAATGCTGAAAAGTGCGGACTAGTCCGATTTTGGTGAGGACTAGTCCGATTTCTCTCTAACATCAAACGGACTTGTCTATTTTTGCTGCGGACTAGTCCGATTTCGCCTCTGGACACTTTCGGACTTGTTCAATTTTATGCGGACTAGTTCGATATTCCAAGAATCCTTGAAAATTTGCTAAGTCTCTGGACTTGTCCGGACTAGTCCGGTGTTCCAGCGGACTTGTCTGTTTTTCTCTGTGACTAAAGTCGGACATGTCGTATTTTTGGCCAGACTTGTCCGATTTCTTTCTGACTAACTTCGGACTAGTCTGGTACTTTTTAGACTTGTCCGATATTTCGCGACTCTGAATTAATCCTTTGTTTTACGACTTGTTTCTTGGGTTTCACATTAAGTGGGCCTAGGGACGTCGTGTCTAACTATTTTAGAGCTCATGAGAGACTCTAAACCAGCCTCTACTCATCTCAAACTCGAAATCCATCTAACCCTAGCCTCCACCTCTATATAAACAACCCCAACCCTTAGCTTGACATCTATTTGCCACTTTTCCACCCCATCCAAACCCTAGCTCGTGGAGAGCCACCATTAAGGAGGGAGGAGGAGATCCCAAGCAAGAAGAAGAAGAGGAGGAAACAAAAGAGGTTCAAGATCTCCATCAAGTTTCATTCTTCATCACCAATTCATCTCCAAGTTCATTATCAACCCTAGATCGTCAAGATCCAAGTGTTACCTCCATGTTCTAGATTCATTGGAGTCCTAAACACCTGGTATACCTTCTATTTCATTTTACTTACATGAATTTAACCCCAAATCTCCAAATTCATGTTGATCTAGAGAGCCCTAATCTGCTGATCTTGTAAAGTGCAGATTTGTCCGGTCCCTAGCGGACTAGTCCGATTTTCCTAGTTAAATTGTGTTGAATTAATTCTAAAATTTGATCTAATCACATCCAAACCTGTATAAACTTGTTAAAATCTATTAGAACTAGATAGTGATCATTTAAAAGAAATCTATTAACAAGTTTTACCTTGCATTTGCCTGAATCATGCATATCATGTCATATTGAGTAATATTTGTGCACTCTTTGATTGTGTTTCTTGTCTTGTATGTTTATTGTGCAGATTAGACGGATTTGCACTAGAGAGTGCCGCGGAGGATCTCCAGCACCAAGAGTTTGAAGGCTTTGACTCGAATCAATCCCAAGAGCAAGGCAAGTGTCCTTGAATCATATTGATCCTGTTTCTAAATTAAATGTTTTGTTTGCAAAACTGCATGCTTGTGTCAATTTGAGGGGAATCCTACGATAGGAAGTTTACTAGATTTGTTTAACCACCCTTGTCACCTGGAATATACGGTGGAGAGTCGGGATGGGATTTTTACCTTTTTGCTTTGCTAAATTAATTGGGATGGAGGAACGACTACACTACTTAACTTAATTATGCATTAATGAGACTGTGGTTTACATGAATTGGTTAAATTTGATATGGTAATGGGTGATCTAAGCAAGCCTGGTATGTGGATGGATTGGATGTATGGTGGTTTTGCTTGCTTTAGATCTAAGGACTGGTTCGTGGACCGACCATCCAAGATTTACAGTGCCACCACGAGGCCAAGTATGGGTGCAGCGTAGCTGATTAATTAGGGCTTTGCCAGTGCTATTTGGACCATTAAGGATGCTCAGGGAAGGGGTAGTCGGATTGGATTTGTTGATGATTGGTGGGACTACCCTAGGATCCGAATGGCTCAAGAGGGGGCCCTTGGTTGAAGATGTGCTCAGTTGGAGACATCACCACCGGTGAAACCTCAGTGGGGTCTAAATAGGCTAGTAATCCCTTTGTAAAGGCTATTTTGTGATCTCTTGGCCACACACCTACGGAAGTGTGAGACGACATAATTGAGATTCTCTAGTCATCGAAAGGTCATAAAATCACAAACACGTGGGTAAAGCGGTACAACCTCCGCAGAGTGTGTCTAAAACTATCATGATAGCCATGCTCCCAGTTATGAGCAACCTGGACCCTCACATGATTAGTGGAAACTTGGGATTTGTGATGGTTGGTTGGTTATGGTTATGGTTTGGTAATGGTTATGGATGGTTATTAATTAATTTCTGGTATTGAATATGGATGTTGGTATATGATGATGGATATGGAATATGGACTCGTATTATGATAACTATATGGCTTATGATCGGTTTATTTCATATACATGTAATATATCGCTTTTTAAATGTTTTTATGTACTTTTCAGCACTCAACCATTATTATATTTGTCATTTGAATCAGCCACATGTCATACTTTCCACACATGCTGAGTACGACATGTACTCACTCCTGCAATCCCCCCCCCCCCCAACAGTTGCAGGTCAGGTTTGGTAGTTTAATGGCAATAATGCGGAGTTCTAGGCCGTGTCTACCATCAGCTTTGCCCATGGTGTTGATTAGATCTGCACTACCCTATCGCTTATGTTGCCTAGCTCTTTAGTTTGCTTATTTAGTTTATTTCCGCTGCATTAGTTCAACTTGTCATTAATACTCATTAGAACTTGTATTCGAGGATAATATGGTTGTGTAATAAAAGTACTAAATTAGCCTTGTCTTGTGGTAGTTTTCTGTATACTCTTTTGTGATTGCACTCGTGTATGTGTGTTGAACATCCTGGGCACACATATGCATTCACTTGGTTCATTTTCGGAACCGGGTGTCACAGAAACCCATCATCTCTACACCATCACGCTGCAAGCCAATGGCCGAGAAGAGCCTCCGTGAGTTTTCGGCTCCCTATGTTGATAATGTGCGTACTGGCCCCAATGTCAACACAGGAGATGTAAACTTCGAATCAAGAGTGGCCTAATCACCATGGTGTAGGCTAAATCCTTCTGTGGGAAAGCCAATGAGGGTGCTATTGTTCACCTACAACAATTCCTAGAGATTTGTAGAACTTTCAAGATCAAGGATATCATGCTTAATGCCATCCGTCTTCGACAGTTTTCGTTCTCCCTCCTTGAAAGAGAGAAGCACTGGTTAGTTAACTGAAGTGCTATAAACACTTTGGAAAAGTTTTCTATGGCATTCCTCGTCAAGTTCTTCCCGTTGGGCAAGACCAATGCCCTACGTGAAAGGATTTCAAGCTTTTAGCAAGAGCCCAAGAATTCTATTCCCGAGGCTTGGAAAGGGTGCAGAAGAACATCCTGGTCGGTCCCCACCATGGGATGGATGATTGGCTCATCATTCGAAATTTCTAAATGACCATGTTGATGCTGCTGTTGGAGGAGCCTTCCTCTAGCATACGGTGCCCAAAGCTAATAGATTGTCTCCAACATGGGTTGGAACGATGAGCGTCTCAAGCCTTAATAGCAATGCATGCACACCTTGAAAGAGGTGGACTTGATTGCTGCCAAATTGGATCTCCTGATGAAGAAGCTGGACTATTAAGCCAATGGCAAAATATTTGGCACCATCAAGCCTTAGACTCTCACGTGATGTGTGAGGTATGTGGAAACGTAGGTCATATGGGGAGTAACTGCCTCGAGACCCATGAGGATGCCTTATACATAGCCAACAATGAGAATTTCAACAATGGCTACTGTCCAGGAGATCAAGAATGGGGCCAACCACGTCCTTTATTTAAAGGGGGCTACAACAACAACAATGACGATAAAACCAGCCACCCTTGAGGGAACTCGCCATTAGAGAACTCAAGATCAATTATGTCTTATACAAGAAGTTGTTGGCCAATGAGAATACCGTCGAAAGCATCAATGCCAAGGATGACGGCTTACCTTCTGCCTTGTAGAACCAGTTGAGCTTCAATAAGATGTTGGAGACTCAATTAGCTCAACTAGCAGCTGTTGTTCCTCCACTGGAGAATGGTAAAATTCTAGGGCAACTCGAGGCTTCCCTAGAGAACGTGAGTGCAGTGGCCACGAGAGGTGGAAAGATCACTCGTGACCCATTGTACCCCACTCAAGAGGAGACAACAGTTGAGGAGAAGAAGTCACTCCTAAAAAGGGAGAAAAGCTCAGTGAGAGAACGACAAGAGAATTTGAGGATACTACCTTCATGCCATTCCCTCAAAGAAATTGGAAGCCATGGATGAGCAATTCAATTGCTTTGTTGAAGTCATACAGAAGATCTACCTCAATGTGCCCTTGATACATGCGATTCAAGTTCCCACTTATGCTCGCTATCTCAAGGACATATTGAACAACAAGCGACCATTGCCCACCGCAAAATTTGTCGAGCTCATTGAGGATTGTAGTGCTGCTATCCTCAACATGCTTCCATCAAAGAAGAAGGATTCATGATGCCATACTATACCTTGCTCCATTGGTCCATAACACATTGACAAGGCACTTTGTGACCTTGGTGCAAGTGTTAGTGTCATGCCAATTGTGGTCTTCGACAGGCTTAACTATACCACATTGTCTCCAATGCCAATTCAGCTCCAGCTAGCCGATTCCTCGATCTTCTATCCTGCGGGTATTGCTAAAGACATTCCGGTGAAAATCCAGAACTGCTTCATACCCGTGGAATTCGTAGTGCTCTACATGGAAGTCGAGAAGGAAAACCAGCTCATTATTGGGTGCCCTTTCCTTAGCAACGCGGATGCTCGAATTGATATGGGAGCGACAGAAATGCACTTCCGTATCAACGGTGTCGGTACCCAGCAGACCGGGTACCCACATGCACAGGATGAAAACACCTAAGTGCCTAGCATCCACACTGAGGCAGGATCTGATGGCACCATATGTCTAGAAGGCCTGAACCCCGTCCCTCCTCGGGGACGAGCTCCAGTACTGCCATGTGGACCTCGGCTCTAGACCCGGGTCACCACGTGTCTAGCGCGACGAGACCCCGCTCCTCCATAGGAGTGGGCTCTGGTGCCTCCATGTGGCCCGTGGCTCCAGACCAACCTCCCCTGCTGAGGCGTGTTCCAAAGCCACCATGTGTCCAGTAGTCCCAGACCCTCGACTGTCCTCGGATGGGGCTCCTGACCTGCCACATAGGCTGCGGCGTAGAACTCGGCCTCCCCCGCAGAGGCGGGCTCCGGTGCTGCCATGTGTCCTGTAACTTGTCCTGGGCGGTAGGTTGCGAGAGTAATGGGCAACGTGTGTTGTCCAAGTCAGGTTTTGAAGGCACACTCTTTCCCTAGGCACACAGTGTAACACACGCTCCTATCAGGTACCGCTGCACCCAATCATGTCTTAGTGAAGGTGCCGCAGAGCTACCCCACGCTGCTGAGTGGGTAGCTTAAAGTGATAAGATGAATGGGACATTCTCTGCCATCATAAACAACTACGACTAGCCACTTTTATCCGACTGTGCAAGACAATGAGTCTTCCAGTCATGGTTAGAGGCAGCGGGCGCAGTTTACTATTAGGTCTTGTACATGCATAAGATTGCCCTGGGGCCACCTGTTAGGCCCCAGATCCGTCTTGTAAGGTGTTTGACATTACTATAAAAGTACCGGACAACCACCAACTTTAGATATCTCCATTCATAACACTCAAGCTTCATTAGCTCACAAGACTCAGGCAGTACAACTATCATCGTGGACTTAGGGTGTTACGCTCTGGCGGCCAAAGCCACGTAAACCACTGTGTCCATCGTCTCTCATACACGCAACCTCATCGGAGACTAACCCTTCCTAAAAAAGCCTCCGTATGCTGCTTTTTAGCAAGTTCGGGGAAGTGTCGTTCTAACACTTCGACATTTGACAAACCAGGTAGGGGGCTTTTTCTCCCAGGAAGTTGCGCCTTCATTGCAATGGTGAACATCAGGACTTTGGATGGCTATTCCCGAGGCCGTTGCCACACGGAGGGCGGTGGCGAAATCAGGTCTCGCTCCAAAATAGGATCTGGTCCATCACACCCCCACATAGTAGAAAGTGGCCAGGCCGGCGCTTCTCAACATATGCTGGTCTGTCGGCACCCATGGAGCCAGGCAGGCAGCATCCAGAGCTCTCCTCCGCAAACCACCTTCCATGAACGCTTCTTAGGGAGCATCTTAGCAATGGGTCAAAGACATTGACTACCTCATTGTTGCAGCCATCAACTCCATTCAGAAGCAGACAACACATGTCTCTTTTGCACACGCTGACCATTGACCGCTACACGGACGACTCCCGCTTCACCAGGCTCTCCACGACCGACCTTAGGGCCGAGATCGGCCACCATTGAGCTACAAAGGAGGATGGCCACACCATCTTCGAGCGGCAGCAGGAGAGATGGTGCAACATTGAGGATGACTACAGTGCTAAAGGGCCTGAGCCCCAAGCATCCGCTGCGCAGGTTCCTCCTCAGGCGGACCAGGCGCCGTACATACCAAAGCAGTATGATGTCTAGGGTGCACCCCAAGGACACCCTCAGTAGCCTGCGGTTCAGGTAAACTCCGCTCCACCTCCACCGCTAGAGTACATTATGGAGACAGCTCCTAGCCATACACAGTGCAGCAGGCGCATAAGCCGTATGTTGCTCAACACGCTTCACAGCAGCACGTCCCACATCCTACGCATCAGACTTATACAGCGTAGGACGCGCACGCAACATAACAAGCACCCTAGGTGTACGCAGCACCGTACCAATCTCCGTCAAAAGCCATCAGAGGGCGTGCAGCCCTGGCTCTACACCTTTGCATGGTGGCGTGGCCGTGAAAGTTCTGGCCACTCATACTAGAGAAGTTTGATGGGAGTATCAACCCCACCAAATTCTTGCAGATCTACACCACCACACTCCTAGCTGCAGGAGCGAACGAGTCCATCTTGGCAAACTACTTCCCTGTCACCCAGACCGGCTCAGCCTGGTCATATCTCATGAACTTGCCTAAAGGGTCCATAACCTCCTGGATGAGCTCTACCGATAGTTCACAACGAAATTTCGGTAGCTCCTACAAACGTCCCGACACCGAGATTGACCTCCATGTTGTGCGACAACGTCCGGCAGAGACGTTGCAGTCGTTCATCCATCGATTCTCCCTTGTACGCAACTCCATCCCCCACATCCCACATGATTCTGTCATAGTTGAATTCCACCAGGGGGTGCAGGATAATAATATGCTTGAGATGTTAGCCACGCACAATGTGGAAGACGTCTCCAAGCTCTTTTCCATCACCGACATATGTGCCAGGCAGCTGAAGGCCGTGGGTAGCACTCAACCTGCCCCCGAGGCGGGTAAGGCTGGCCATCCTGGCAAAGGTGCCGCGCCCCAGGGAAGCAGCAAGAAGAACAAGAATGAGGGTGGTGGCCATGATAGGCCGCTGCTCGGGGCCACCGTCGCTGCAGCAACACCAACTGGCAGTCCCAGAGTGCCATGCCCTGACAAACACTCGTGGCATCCACCAGCTGGTGGCAATAGCAGCAAGCGCTTCTTGGTACATGGCAGTAGTGGCAACAGCACTAGTTATCAGGAACCTCACATAGCAATATCGTGAGTAGGTACAGCAGCGCCCCGGCGGCACACCCTTCCGCCAGGTCGACAAAGAGAAGGAGATGGAATACCAGGAGCTCTAGCGGGCCGTCAGGGCAGTACACCACTATGGCGACTTTAACTCTGAAAGATACTCCACATCATCTATGGGGGGTCCTGGGACCTTGCGTCTCAGAATGCGGTGAAGACAATGTGTCGTGCAGTGGCCTTGGTAGCTCCTACCCCCTGTTCGGCGCCACACCACAAGTGGATGGAGACGCCAATCAGCTTTGATGCCTCCAACTACCCCAAGAACATGGCGAGAGATGGGCTCCTGCCCCTCCTCATTGCCCCCACTATCGCCAACATCAAGCCCTTCCTCGTCTTGATTGATGGTGGGGCTGGCCTCAACCTCCCCAGCTGTGTAGCCTTCAAGAAGCTACAGAACCCCCTTTCCAAGATCACCCCATCGAGTCCATTCTCAAGGATGGGACATACGGCAACATCCATCTCCTGGTGACCTTCGGAACACCCGAGAACTTCAGGACGGAGAACATCCTATTTGACGTTGCAGAGGTTAGCCTCCCCTTCAAAGCCATCATCGGCAGGCCCGCCTGTACCAATTCATAGCTGTAGCCCGTTATGGCTACTTGGTCTTGAAGATGCCAATACACAGCGGCATCCTCAAGATCCACGGGGACTTCATTGCAGCAGTGTCAGCCTTGGAGCAGCTCCAAACACTTGCGCCGACCATAGCACCAGCCTCGGGCAGTGTTGGATCAAGTTGGTCTACCTTGAGCGAAGACGTCCCTGTCAAGGCTGTCCAGATTGGTTCCGATGCGGTACAAACCATCCGCATAGCAAGGAGTCGTGACAGCAAATAGGAATACGTGCTCATCGTCTTCGTCCGGTTAAATGTTGACGTGTTTGCCTAGCAACTGTCGCAGATGCGCGGGATCCCGAAGAAGCTGATCGGCACCATCTGAAGATCTACCCTGACACCCGTCCAGTGGGACAAAAGCCTCAGAAACAATCCATCAAGCGACATAACATCATCCATGAAGAGGTCAAGAAGCTGCTCAATGCTGGATTCATACGAGAGGTCAACCACCCCTAGTGGCTGGCCAACCCTGTTGTCATCTCTAAGGCTGGCGCGAAGCTCCGGATGTGCATCGACTAAACCAACCTTAATAAGGCATGCCCTAAAGATCCATTCCCTCTCCCTAGGATAGATCAAATTGTAGACTCAACTTCAGGCTGTGATATAATGTGCTTTCTATACGCTTACTCCTGGTTCCACCAAATCCCTAAGTTTAGAGAGGATGAAGAACATACTACTTTTATAATAATAGATGGCATGTATTGTTTTGCCTCCATGACGTATGGTCTTAAGAATGCTCTGCCCACCTTTGTACGTGCCATGCATAAAACATTTGGAGATCTCATTCGGGACCTTGTAGATGTGTATGTCAATGACATTGTTGTCAAAATCCAAACGCATACATCATTTCTAGATAACCTTGCCCTAGTCTTGGACAGGCTGCGCTCCACACCCACAAATCTCATCCTAGACAAGTGTGTGTTTGAGTCTCAGCAGGGAAGCTCCTCGGTTTCTTGGTCTTGCATCGAGGGATCGAGGCAAAACCAGATAATATCAAGGCGGTCGAGCTGATGCAGCCCCCAACACGCATCAAGGATATGCAGAAGCTCACAGTCTGCCTAGCCGCGCTCAGTAGGTTTATCTCTAAACTGGCTGAGCGGGATATCCCGTTCTTCAAGGAGCTGCGTAGGTGCGAACCCTTCGTCTTGGCCGAGCAAGCAGAGGAGGTGTTCTGCAAGCTGAAGCGACACCTCATGTCGCTGCCCATCATGGTTGCTCCGGAGCCTAGGGAGCCTTTGTACCTCTACATTGCTTCCAGAACCAAAGTGGTAAGCATGGTCCTGGTCACAGAGCGATCGGGTCCCGAGTTGCCTCAAGAGGCGGTTGAGGTCCCTGCCTCTGGTTCTGAGCTGTAGGTCTTGGATCCCATAGGGGGGCCGACAACCAAGACGCCTCCGTGTCCAAACCCCCAGAGGGTGCCCGGGTCCCCTTAGGGGGCTCTGAAAATCAAGATGCCACTGGTTCCCAACACCTAGAGGACAACCTGGACCTAGGGGACCCTGAGCCCCAAGGTCCAAAACCGATGGAAGAGGATGCACCAGATCCCCCAGGAAGGGTCCAAACCATCCATCGCCCGGTCTACTTCATTAGTGAAGTCCTGCACGATGAAAAAACAAGGTACCTTGAAGTACATAAGTTGTTGTATGTAGTATTGATTGCATCGAGGAAGCACGACCACTACTTCCATGCACACATGGTCTCAGTGGTGACCTCATTCCCATTGGGACTGTGCTCCACAATCCCAACGTGACTGGCAACATCGCTAAGTGGGCGGCGAATCTAGCAGAGTTTGAACTCAACTTCTTGCCACAGCATGCGATCAAGAGCCAGGCACTCGCAGACTTCTTTGTTGAGTGGACGCCATACCAAGCAACCGTGGGGGTCCCTCTACCGGTGAGCCAAAGCCCAAGGCCCCGATCCTGATCGGGCCCCACAAGATGCTCTTCTTAGACGGCTTCTCCCGTTAGTAGGGGGCTAGAGTTGGCGTGCTGCTCCTCTTGCCAATGGGGGAGCAGTTCAAGTACACGGTGCGCCTTGTCTTCGACGCAACCAACAACATGGCGGAGTAGGAGGCCCTCATCTTTGGGCTGATAGCTGCATGTGCTCTCGATGTTCGCTAGATATTGGTCAAGGGAGACTCCAAGCCGATGGTTGATGGCTGTTATATCCCAACTTTACCGGTCAATATAACTCAATTATGTGAAGGAAAGATCATTTCTTGCACACATCATCTTTCTACTTAACCTATTTCCACTTATCCTTTGAAAAATAGTGCATGCAAACTTTTATACATGAAATGAGGTGAAAGAGGGGGAGAATCCTAAAAAGTATCACCCCAGCCAATCAAGCGCTGACACGCGGCATCACATGGATCAAATGGCCTACAAATAGACGTATCTAAGTAGATCCAACGGTGTATCACCCATATCAGTCAATAGGGCCCACCTAGAAATAACTTGGAGAAAGCACATGCGAAACAGAGCGAAGACCAGATCGCTCGAATAGGGGGTTCGGCCAAACCCTTCCTGGTGCCAAACTCGGTCAACTTCCACGTGTTGACTCCCTATGGTACCCTGATACTGATGAACACTGATTCACGCGCTTTGGGTAGCGGGAACCGACCCTTCTCCAACCATAAATAGGACCCCCTACCCCTCACTTCAACACACACCACTTGAGCATTCTCTCCTGTATACACTAGTTTTTCTTGGTCCTTAGTGGAGGTCAGGCTATAAAGAGGAGCCTCTAGTCCCAAGTCCAAATTGGGAATGATATGGCTCATGTATCATTCTTTACATTTGTGACTTTATGCTTTATAATAATAATATTATTATTATTTATTCATATACTTGGGCAAATCATTTCTTGTTTGATTGTAGATTCCATATATGTGCTAGGTGTAGATGTTATTATGATCTAGTCATAATGTTCATATATTGTTATCATAAACATCATACACCAACACAATAGTCTAGTTAGGTAATATTATGATTATGTTAACATGAATATGTTACTGCTTGGTCCCAACATTGGTTCAACGATGTTTAGGATAGTAATTTCCTTAGGATGGTATTTGTATCCGGACTCTTAAGGTATTCACTTAACATGTAAGCTTGGTGCTTAGATAGTTAAGTAGCGTTGGATGCATCGTAGTCCACGGTTTGTAGTGGTAGGCGGTAGGTGGTGACAGCCCTATTTGTCCATTGTAATTATCCACGTACGGCTGCGACGCAAGCTCTTGGCAGGAGTCGCCTTGAAGACCAAGGTAAGCCTGTGCCCGACATGTTTGACCACTAAGCCCTAGTATTCACCGTTAGCATATTTATGTGTACTTTATTAGGCTGCTTATATGAATAATTAAAGGGCATTAGAAGTAGCTCCGTCTCATAGTCTGGCCCTCACTAGGACAATCTTACCCTTAGAGTAGATTTCTTTGGTGTGTGTCACACTACCCATATTATCATCTTACCCCTGTTCTAATAAACACTAAGTACCCTATAATTTGATCATAAGAATAGTGTTTACTTTACTTGACCCCCTTCCTTTGGGATAAGTACGATACCCTTGGGAATACTGTTGAGTGAAATGCTACAATGGTATCTTACATGCTCTTGCGAATCTCATCTCCTAATGGAGATGATCTGTGGTGTTAAGAAATACCAACAAGCATTTATGTGTCGTTGCCAGGGAAGGACAAGGAAGTGAAGGATCACTACAGGAAATGCTATCACTTACGTCGGCCAACTTTATTTACATCGGCCGGCCAACGTAAATTAAATAACTTACGTCGGCCAGTAAAAACCGATGTAAGTTAACTAACTTACGTCGGCGGCCGACGTGGGTTAGAAGACCGACAGCAATAAATGTAAACTTACGTCGGCCTGGACAACTAGCCGACGTAAATAAAGATGCTGACGTAAGTAAGGATTAACTTACGTCGGCTGGAAGGCTGGCTGACGTAAGTTAAATAGGCCGATGTCACTTAACTATTTAGCCGACGTAAGTTAAGTATCTTAACCTACCTCGCGTGCCTTCTCCTTTCCCTTTCTTACCCGCGCGCGCCGCTTTCCAACCCGTTACCGCCGCTGAGCTCCTCCGCTGCTGCCGCTTCGCCAGCCATCATCACCGTCGCTGTCCGATGCCGCCACCGCGCCGCCGCCGCCAGTTATGCTCCTCCCCTCCCCTCCTCCCCTCCCCTCCCCTCCTCCCCTCCCCTCCTCCCCTCACTGACCGCCGGCTCGGCCCCTGCACCCTCCCTGAGCGCCGCCCCGCCCTCCCCGGCCGATAGCCGCCGTCCGACCCTCCCTCCCCCCCCTCCACCTCCCCTCTCCCTCCCCTCCACGTCCGAGCACCGCCCCCATTCCCCTCCCCTCCCCAGCCACGCCTCCCCCTCCCCCTCCCCTCCCCTCCCCTCCCCGGCACCCGTCCCCCTACCCTCCCCCTACCCTCACCCTGCTCCGCGCTTCCCCCCCCCACCACCCTCTCCCTACTGCCCGAGCCCTCCCCCCAATTGAAATTCAAATTTCAATTTGAATTGAAATAAAATTCAATTTTGAATTTGAAATTTTTTAAATTTTGCTGAAATTGCTTAATTGTTTATTTAATTATGGTTAAGTGGTTAATTTGTTTAAATATGCTTAAGTGGTTGATTTTATTATGCTTAATTTGCTTAATTATGCATAATTATACTTAAGTGGTTTATTTAATTATGCTTAATTTGCTTAATTATGCTTAGGTGGTTTATTTAATTATGTTTAGTTAAGCTTAAATTGCTTAAATTTGTTTAATTATGCTTAAGTGGTTTATTTAAGTTGTTAATTTGCTTATGGGTTTAATTATGCTCAAGTGGTTTATCTATTTATTCTTAAGTGGTTAATTGCACCATGAGGAGGGCAGCGTCGGGGGCGGGCGGCTGTCAGGTGCCACGGCGTCGCCGGTAGCTCCAAGAGAGAGAGAGAGAGGAGGTGGGTCATGTGTAGGGGTGGGCAGAGGAGATCGGGGCGGCAGCGCAACTTGGTGCGTCATGCAGCATGCGGAGGAGTTCGCGCCGAGAGAAGCTCGCGCCAGCAGAGGAGCTCGAGGCGGTGGGCGACACGCAAAAGAAGCTCGCGCCGATGGTGAACTGTGAAACATGGTATATTTTGTCGTTGAACATAGTTATTAAGGCGTCGCTTTAGCATCGCAAAAGAGACGCTTAAGCAGTAAGGCACTCCGGCATTGAAAGGCGTTCCTGTCGCCTTGCTTTCTAGGGTAAGGCAGCGGCGGCCGGGGAAGCCGGCAGTGGCAGGGAAAGCCGGCGCCGCGGGAGCAAGGGGATCCGTCGTCTTAAGCCGCCTTACCGCCTTAAGAACTTCAATGACCCGCGATTGCGTGGACGGTGGAAATGGATGTGGAATTGTCATCTAAGACCAACTTTCCTCAAACTCTTTCTCTAGTTCTTTCCTCTCTCTTAAATGACCTCAAAATGAAAATGAGCAACGTAACCTATAGCAATGTATTACCCATTTCGGATCGGCACGTCTCACATGCCATTGGCATGTGAGACGTGCAGGTTCGGAATTGTCCCTTTTTGAATAGCCTTGGAGTGACTGAGGGGGCGTGGCTTGTGACGAGACGCGGGTCCAAATTTGGATGAGATTTCGGTGGTGTAACCCTGTTGTTCTCTGCTGCACAATTTTTGGGCGTGCAGTGGAGAACAGCGGGGTTATGCTGCCAAAATTTCATTCGAATCCGGATCACGCGTCTCGTCATGAGACCGCTCTGCTCGATCACTCTTGGCTGGGTTTAGGATCTATCTGCCTAGGTTGTAGGGCCGTCACATAACATAACAATACATTAACGACAATTTCTTTCGCGTTAAACTGCAGAGCCAAACATGGGTGAAGACCGCAGTTGGATGTATACTGGCTGGAAGAGCAGAACTGGTGGTCACTCAGATGAGTGGTATGCCAAGACAGAAGCTTTTGTGTAACGAGCTTTTTCGTTGTCAAATAGCGATAAGGCACGATTCCCATGTACGAAATGTCGAAACCGAATGTTTTTGGAGAAAGTGGAACTTATGATGCACTTGTGTCGAAACGGTTACGTGTCACATTATGACTTGTGGAACTTCCACGGCGAGACAACTTCTCAAGCTGTAAAAGAAGTGGAAGCGGACAATGATGATGTCACAGAGGTTGATATGATGGATGAGATGCTGGAAGCTATACGACCAAAGCTTACAAAAGATCCTCAAACAGTAGAGGTTAAAGAGTTCTTCAAACATCTCAAAGATTCAGAAGAGGCACTGCATGGACACACTAAAATGTGAATCCTCAATTTTGTGACTAGACTTATGGAAATTAAGTGTAAGTTCTTCTTTTCTAACAATTGTTACAACATGCTCATCGATTTGTTCAAAGATGCCCTTCCACAACCCAACAAAGTGCCTAAGGATATGTACAACTCGAAGAAAATTCTTTCCGGTCTCGGTATGAAGCACGAAAAGATTGATGTGTGTCCGGACAACTGCATGCTTTTCTGGAGAGAGCATGCCAATGGGAACAAATGTCTGAAATGTGGTCAACCAAGGTTTTTCGAAGTTGTTAATAATGATGGTAATACTGTGACGACGGAAGTTGCACGTAAGCAACTTCGTTACTTACCTATGACACCGAGGTTGAAGCGGTTGTTCCATTCAAAAAAAAATGGACAGACACATGAGATGGCACAAAGAAGGTGAGCGTGAGAACAATGGAGTCATGACACACCCGTCCGATGGTGAGGCATGAAAGGCGCTGGACCGGTTCGACCCAGAATTCGCTCGTGAAGCGAGAAATGTTCGCATCGGGTTGGTGACAGATGGGTTCACGCCATTCAGTACAAATGCCGCACCATACTCCTGTTGGCCCGTCTGTGTCATTCCGTACAATCTTCCACCGACTTTTTGCATGAATAATGAGATTATGTTTCTTAGCCTCATTGTGCCTGGGCCAGATCATCCTGGGTCATGTGTCAACGTGATGTTGAAACCGTTGATCGAAGAGTTGAAAATGTTGTGGACATGAGTCGAAGCGTACGACTGTTACAAGAAACAGAAATTCAACCTCTGAGCTGCTTATTTGTGGTCCGTTCATGATTTTCCGGCATACGGCATGTTTTCTGGATGGAGCACTCATGGTCGGTTGACGTGTCCGATATGTGCCTCGGATACCGATTGCTTTCGACTTACCCATGGAGGCAAGATATCTTACTTCTATTGTCATAGACGTTGGATGCCTCCGAATCACTTGTTTAGACAACAGAGGAATGTCTTCAAAAAGAACACCGTTGTCACTAAAGGACCACCGAAACGTCTTAACGGGTCAGAAATATCTGATATGTTGGACAAATTGGTGCCAGATGAAGGTCGTCCTGGATATTTCGAAGGTTACAGAGACAAACACAATTGGACTTACATATGTGGACTTTGGGAGTTACGGTATGTGAAGTCGTTGATTCTAAGGCACAACATTGATGTTATGTATCAAGAGCATAACATGGCCTTGCCGATCTTTGTAACCATCAAACTCTTGAGCTCTCCAAAAATGGTGGTAAACCACGCGCTCCTTTCTGTCTTCGACCTAAAGAAAAAAAAAGAAGTTCTCAAATGGTTGCAAAGGTTGAAATTCCCAGATGGTTATGCAGCTAGTCTGATACGAGCCATGAATGTGAAAACGGGAAAGCTCATTGGGTTGAAGAGTCATGATTATCACAGAATCATGGAAAGACTTCTGCCTGTTATGTTTCATGACTATTTTGACGATGCAGTGTGGAAGGTGTTAGCCGGGCTTAGCCACTTCTATAGGTAACTCTGTGCTAAAGAAATCACGCCAGAGATGATGACTAAATTGGAAAAGGAGGTTCCAGTACTTTTGTGTAAGATGGAAAAAAAAATTTCTCAAGGATTTTTCAATCCAATGCAACATCTCTTAATTCATCTTCCATTTGAAGCGAAAGTGGGCGGTCCCGTGCAATATAGGTGGATGTATCATATTGAAAGATCACTTAGATACCTGAAACCAATAGTTGGTAACAGGGCAAGAGTTGAAGGTTGCATCGCCAAAGCTTTTACTCTTAAGGAAGTAGGATACTTCTCAAGTGTTTACTTTGCAGAGGAAAACAATTTTAATACTTTGGTAATGCGGTACAATATAGATGAGCAACCTCCTTGTAGTGATCTCTCCATTTTTGCAACAAGAGGCACTATTGTTGGTAGTTACAATTTGTACGATGTTAGCAAAAAAGAAAGGTGTGCTGCATTCTTCTACATGTACGCTAATATGGAAGAAATGAATGAATATTTCAAGTAAGTGTTTCTCCTACACTTATGCTTTTCACCATCTTTTCCAACACATGTATTCTAAAAGGTTCTCTTTGTCGTGTAGTATGCTCGACAAGCAAAATTGGAGAGATAGACATCAACCCACGAGCAAGCAAGTAGAACATATTCGACGAGAAGGAATAAACAGGGGATCTAATTTTCTCCTGGTTTTGAGATCATCTAACGTTTTCTCGATAACTAATCAATGTTAACAATGTTTTCTTATAACTTAGGAATTCTTACGTTTTCTAATAAATCCATATCTTGGACAGTGCCAAAAAGATGCCAACGTCCGTGAAGATTTGCGACAACTATCCTGTGGAGTGGTTAATGTTAGAAGCTATGGTCGATATGACGTCAACGGCTTTCGATTCCGTACAACTTAATTTGAATCTCTTCGTCCTCTCGTGGCAACATGTAATACCGGAGTTGTGATGAGGGCAATCGATTTGCAAGATCATAAAACGCAGTACTACGGGACTATTAAAAAAATCCTTGAATTCACTTTTGTCGCAAACAAGCCAATTCGAGCGGTATTCTTTGACTGCGAATGGTTTGATTCCATTCGTTGAATTCGATTAAAAAAATTTGGCATGGTCGAAGTAAAACACAATGAACAGTTGAAAGGATTCGACTCATTAGTTCTTGCACACCAAGTAGAGCAAGTGTACTATCTACCTTATCCATGCAATAAATTCAAAGCTTGGTGGGTGGTACATAAGGTGAATCCTCGTGAGCGGTTATACGCTCCAGGAGATGATGATTACCACGACAAAGCTGAGGTTGATTGTGTCTACCAAGAGGAAGAGTTGCCAGACTCCTTCTAAGTCGAGCCCGGTGTAGGACTCGATGACTTAGTTGGAGACGCTCAAGATATCGAGGCTAGCACGGAAGCGAAAACAGAATCAGAATTGGAAACTGAAGATATCGATGACATAGTCGAACCGGCTGATTTGCGCAAACGAAAATGATATGCGGAAGAAGAAGATCGATGGGCTGGTTTAAGGAGTAGGGTGCATGATCGTGATGTTGATGAATTTTGAAGTAACGTTTTATTCACTAATTTAACATTAATTTTGTATATTATCTTTGTATATTAATCATTTATTCCTTACAACAGGATGTCGTCAAAGGGGAAGGGGAAGGGGAAGCCAGTGAGAGGGTTTGAGCCGCCACGAGACCCTTTGTCAGTGGTTTGGAACCGGCAGATCTCCCTACACTACTAAAGTGTTAAAGTAGTTTGATGTTCGGTGTGGGCGCGCGGAGATTCAAGAAGGTGAATAGTAAATGACGCAGGAGACACAAGAGTTTACGTGGTTCGGGCCGCCTGAGCGTAATACCCTACTCCACGGGTGTGTTGGTATTGTATTAGCTGTATGAGCTTGTATTGAGCGTCGATGGCACGTGTAACTCGCCTTACAAAACATGTCGTCGGCCTATCCTTTTATAGTACAAGGGAAGGCCGTTACAAATTAGCCTGGCCCGACATGTGGCCCCGGCGGTTACTGTATTGATACTTATTCAACACATTTAGTTGTCCTCAACGACCGGGTAATGGGCTTTGACAGCATTGTTACTGGTAATTAAGGTCATCAGATCGTGTGTCATTAATATGGTATTAATGACACTTAATCGTGTCTTAAAGTCCTTGATTCCCCTTTGAAGATCCGGAGCCGTTATGGAGTCTTCCGGAGGTCAGAGGCTGAAGCTCCGACAGTTGGACACGTGGCAGCTCCGGAGCATACTATGAGAAACAGGCAGCTCCGGAGCTACCTGACACGTGTCAGGTCCGGAGCTTCTCTCGGTCTGGGGTTAAGTCCGGAGGTGCCATTTCGGTACATGGCCCAGAGCTTCTCCCTTGTGGGCGGTACCTCCAGTTTTGTAGTACATGTGGCGACCCTGGGATTAACCATGCTGGAGAAGCGGGTCCGGTTATATCTGACATGTGGCCCCCAAAGGTCTTCAAATCAAGTAGATGACTTTCCTTTGAGATCCTTATAACCTCAAGGGGTGTACGGTTTCCAGGGTACCGACAGTGGCCCCCTGGACCTACCTCCGGGGAAGACCACTGGGGTGAAGTCATTCCGCCGGAGGTGGGTCCATCCTCGCGACTTTTTAATTGAGTCTTCAAAGGTCTTCGGAGGTGCCGTTGGTGAGGATTTGGAGTTAAATCCTCGCCGCGTGGCGTATCCCGCGTGCGGTAGGTGAGATCTTTGGCGTGCAGATCTCACGCAATTGAAGGTCGCCGGTTCCCAATACAAAAACCGTATCGGTTCCCCGCGCCTTGTCAGGTCGCCACCTTCGAGTTTCCCGCCTCATGATGACAACCGTTCACCTGGGTAAGAACCTCGACTTGATCGTCGGGGTGGTCCCGGGCCCCCTTGTCATCGGCTGGGTGAAATTTCTGGATGGTATCTTCGACTTCCTTGCGGTTTCCATCCAAGCGTTGCGAGGGCTTACTTAAGAAGGAAAGCGCGCACAGTCGGGAGTTCTTTACGCCTCCCATCTGTTCTTGCGCTCAAACTCCCAACTTGTGCTTCACTTTTCCTCTCTTGCCTTGCTGTGCCGCGATGGAGTTGGGTCTCCACGAAAGCCGTTTGAAGACCGACGGCGACCTGAAGAAGGTCCGGGCCCTCATGGGATGGTCCTCGGACTTCTTCAACCGCTTGGTCCGCGCCAGTGGAGAACTCCCGTTTGAGAAGGAGCACGCCGGCGAAATGGTGTACTTCTCCTCATACGCCATGGTGGGGTTGATCCCACCTTTTTCTTCCTTTTTCTAGATGCTGCTAGACTTCTATGGTCTGCAGTTGTATCATCTCGGTCCCCACTCCATTCTTCTTGTGTCCATTTTCGTCCACTTCTGTGAGATGTGGGTGGGCATCCCCCCCTGCATTGAACTCTTCCAGACCTTCTTCACCATCCATACTACCGGCAGGAGCAATGAGTACCTTGGCTTCTACTACTTCGTGAAGCGCAAGAAGTGCCCATTCAAGTACCTCCGGTCGTTTCCCTCTGGGAAGTGGGATGACTGGAAGAAGGAATAGATAGTCATCTGGGTGGAGGAGCACGAGAGGCTGGAGCTGCCCGAAAGCCTCACCAACATTGACACGACAATCTGGGGTGAAGCTCCGGTGCTGGCGGACGCCTTCGACCCTGTTCTGACCAGGATCCGCCAGTGCGTGGAGGGAGGATTGACTCCTTAGGCGGTGTTTTGCAACTTCTTGGTCAACAGGTGGGCGCCGCTGAAGAGGAGAGAGAAATTCGCATGGGCCCTCAACAGCGTGATGGATGATGACCGGGTCGAGACCGGGCTGAAGTCCAACATGGTGGGGAAAACCTTGGATTTCCACCTAAGGAAGTTCCAGCATGGCATCGACGTCGAGGGTGACGACTTGACTCGCCATTGGCTTTTCTTCCTCTGAACGTGGAAGTGGAGTTCAGTAGGGAGCTTTGGTGGAAGATGCCCGTGCTTGACGACCTTGGTGTCGTTGAGAAAAAATCAACCACCAGGGTGGCGATCCCTGGAGTGTCCGAAGGTGGCTCCAACCCTGCTCCGAAGCCGAGGGAAGAGGTCGTCGGCAAGGGCAAGGAGCTGGCGGATGAACCCATGAGCCGGAAGAGGAAGCTGCAGTATGCCGACGGAAGGTCCGTCAGGCCCGCTACTTCTGCGTCGGCTCCTTCTCCCCGGAGGGGAAGGTCTTCTACAGCTGCGGCGACTGTTCCCATAGTGGGGTCCTCCCGGGGCGCGACTGTTACTGCAGTGGGGTCCTCCCGGGGTGTTAGCTCCGGGCATGTGACTCCAGCACCTGGGCCGGTGGAGGCCTCTAGGTCCGGGGGTTCTTCCCGATCCAGGGGGCCTCAACTCGGGAAACACCCGTGGCCGCGACGAGTTCCGGGGGGCCTTCCAGAGCTTCCACGCCGGCTATGACCAGCCCAGAATGACCTGGAAAAAGGTTCCGCGCAAGCTGGTGCGGAAGCCTCCCAAGGTAATTTTTAATCTTTACCTTGGATAGTTGTTTTAATTGTAGTAACTATTTTTTAAGTTTCTTCGTTCATCATCTGCAGTGTCCCCAAGAAGGGGAGTGAGGCTCCACTCTCAGCCACAGCGGCTGAAGCCATGAGGGTGGAAGCTTCTGCTCCTGTCCCGGTGCCGCCCAAGGTGGTGGCTGAAGCTGCGACAGCTCCGGCGCTGGCTGTCGTGGTCATGGACCTCGACTCATCCCCAGAGGCTCCTGTGGTAGCACCGGACCGCGGATGTGAAGATGCGCCAGCGGCACCTGTCCCGGAAGTTGAAGCTCTGGGTCTTGGTGCTGAGATGATGGAAGCTCCAGCCGTTGAGCCGGAAGAAGCTGTGATTCCGGCCTCTGAGCTGGAAATTGTCGAAGCCCCGACGGTTGAGCCGGAGGTGACTGAAGCCCCGACGTGCGCGCCAGAAGCTGAGGTAGTTCCGGCAGTTGGGCCGGCTACCTCCGAAGCACCGGCCGCTGAGCCGGTCGATGTTGAAGATCTTCCGGCTCCCGAGCCGGTTGTTGGAGAGGTGTCGGAGCCCGAGCTCCGATCGGAGGAGGTGCCCAGACCAGAGCTAGCAGTGGCTCCTACTCCGGAAGTGACGACGTCGGAGGTACCTGCGGCCGAGCCAGAGTGCCCAAGCGAAGTCGCTGGCCCCCTGCCTAAGGTGGTGAACGAAGACCTGGCGGCGGGGCTTTCCTCGATGGCGACTGAGGCCATCCCGGAGGACGGCCCTAGTGCCATGGAGACTCAGGGGACCACTCTTGTGGAGTGGGACCCAATTTTTGTATCTGAAAACCCGTTGGAACCAGCAGAGGAGACCCCAGCAGGTCCGGAACCTATCCCGTTGTCACTGTCTATTGACAACGCATGTTCCAGTCTGCGTCAAGTCTAACTGGCCTTCTTCCACGACAGCAAGGCTCTTGAAGAGGAGCGCCAAACCCTTAGGCGGTGGCATAACCAGCTCTACTTCGAGACCAAGCTGGCGCAGTCGAGGCTAGCGGATGACAAAGAGTGGATCAAGCGGGAGAATATCCGCTTGGAGTACTGGGGCAAGTTACTGGATGACAGGGAGAGTTTGACTTGTGCCCTCGACGCTCAATCCCGGGAGATCTACGATCAGGTTAAAGCAGCCAATAGTGCGGCCGATGAACGCCACGAAAGGCTTGAGGCCATTAACACTACACTTATCAAGCGCCGAGAGGCACTTGAAGAGAGGGAGAAACGGCTCGAAGATGAAGAGCAGAAACTCCTAGAGCTGCGGGATCATGTCCTGAGGAGGGAGGAGGAGCTTGCCGAGAAGGTGGCTCTGGCTGACAAGGGCCTTGAGGAGCGCGCCAAGAAATTGGAAGAGCGCTGCCATGAGGAAGAGGAGAAGGCCTGGGTGCGAGGGCAGGAACTCTACGAACGAGAGTGTGCCCTTACTGCCAGGGAGAAGAAAGTGAGGGGTAGAGAGAAGGACCTGGTCGACCGCCGGAACAAGATCCACCTCCGGGAGGACAAGCTCAGAAAACTCGAAAAGTGGGTTGCTGAGAAGATTCAGCAAAACGCCAAAGAAGTTGAGCGCCTCGCCCGCGAGAATTCTGAACTGGTGGCGGCCACAAGATCCGTGGAAGAAATAAAGGGCTTAAGGACTGCGGACTCTCTACAGATTTTGGAGTTCCTGGGCAAGGCCAATGACACGCTGACACCGATGGGCTTCATCCCCATGCGCCCGGATGATCCGGAGCCGGAGCCGGACCTGGCGTTGCAGGCATTGAGCTCGGCGGGCAGCAAACTCTCCAAGGTGGGCGATGTCATTGCGGACCAATTGGAGGTTGAGGCGCAATCCCTGGCGAAGAACGTCGCAGAATATGTGCTGACGTGCTACACCAGCCGGAACTCTCAATTTCCTCTAGACCCGATGCTTGAAGGTCCGGTTGAAGGAGAAGGCGAAGCTGGCCGAGCCAACGTATCGGAGGTTGCCCAGAAGGTCACCCAATTCTTCCATAGGGTCTAGGACCATCTCTGTAGTTCTCACTTGTATTTTCTCTTCTTCTTCCTCAATTTTGTAATCCCTTGTCTCTAGATGTAATCCATTGTCTCCAGATAAATGAAATCCCCAAATTTTTGTGAATTTCACTTTTTGTCTTCAACACTTTTATCTTCACTTGGCCCCCTGGTAGATGTACACAATTTGATCTTGAACATGTACCAAGAGGATATTATGTTTTGTTGAAGACTCATTTGCTCCGAACTTGTAGAATTTAGGTCCGAAGTGTTCGATAGTGAAGGCCCCCTGAGGTTGTCAGAGCTTAAAAGCTCCAGCATTGTCTATCGTCGGAGCTTAGTAGCTCCGGCAATAGTCTCTATCAACGCATAGAGCATCGATAGTTAGTCCTCCGGAGTGTCGGAGCTTAGTAGCTCCGGCAGTGACCTTTGCCAACACTTAGTTTGTTGGCAGCAGACTCCGTTTGCGGGGTCTTCTCACCATCTTTTATTCAGCGTCGTCGGCTGGCCCCCCTAGCTTTATCGGAGCTTTATTACTCTGGTGATGCGTAACATCGATTACAAGCCACCTAGGGGAGTCGGAGCTTAGTTAGCTCCGTCTTTTCTCCATCAACGTGTATTTTATTTTTCCTGCACACTGAAGTCAAGAAAAATAGTAAAATTCGTTTCTCGCCTATAACTTTGTCGCGGCTTACGATTCTCAAGAAAGTTTTAGGTCAAACGCGATTCTAGACACAATCGAATGCGTTGCCTTTTCTTCCGGATTCAATTGTATTTGGACTCGCCTTACTTCGGCCTGTCGGGGTGTAGGTGGAGTGGCGTACTTAGGGTGCTTGACCAGGCTAAGTCGATAGCACACTCCAGCCCTAGATTGGCTTGACGGCTTTTAGGCGAGTTGGCCAGGAACAATATTTGGATCCAAAAGAATTGACAGTACAACTCGTATCGTATATAAACCGGTCGAACTAAAATTTCTTAAGAATTGCACGTCTTTGTTATAGACAAGAAAGAGAAAAATAAAAAATAAAAAATGTTGAGCCTGTACAAAATAAATGCACGTGGAGTCTGTTTCACATGAAGATGTCTTTCATTATAGGTCTGGGGTACAGGGGAAACAAGTACACTCTTAGGGTACGGAACCAGGCTAAGCGTGTTTCATTTCTCGTTTGACCCAGGGTAGCTAGCCACACTTTTAGTCCTGAGACTGTGAAGTGTAGCATGAACTTTACGGACCTTTCGGGAAAGGTCCGGCTGCTCTCCCAGAGGAACTACTTGACTCTGTACAATGACTCTATAACATACACTTCAAGTTACACGAGACTCACCTCCGTTGTATTAAGTGTAGAACTTACGGAGGTGCTCAATGTTCCAAGGATTTGGGAGAGGTGTCCCATCCTCGGTAGCCAAGCGAACGCTTCTGAGACGGGATACTTTAATCACTCGGAAGGGTCCCTCCCAGCCGGGGGAGAGTTTGTTTAACCCTTCTCTGGATTGTATTCTCCGTAGCGCCAGATCGCCTTCCTCGAGCTGTCGGTTGTGTACATGTCGCTGATGATAACGCCGTAGGGCTTGGCGATATTGGGCATTCCGAACAGCTGCTTGGCACCTTCCCTCCTCAAGGAGGTCTAGGTCTTCACGCCGGAGCTGGTCCTGCGCGGCTTCGTCGAAGGTCCGGACCCGGAGTGAACCCAAGGTGATTTCCGGAGGAAGGATTGCTTCAGCTCCGTACACCAGAAAGAAGGGTGTCTCTCCAGTTGACCGGTTTGGAGATGTCCTGTTGGCCCATAAAGTGGGCGGAAGCTCTTCGATCTAGTTGGCTCCATGTTTTTTCAAGCGCTCATAGGTGCGCGTTTTGAGTCCTTTAAGGATTTCAGCATTTGCTCTCTCGGCTTGGCCATTGCTGGCTGGGTGAGCTACAGAGGCGTAGCAAACTTGAATGCCGAGGTCTTCGCAATATCCTTGAAATGCAGAGCTTGTGAATTGGGTCCCATTATTAGTGATGATTTTGTTTGGGACTCCAAATCTGCATACAATGGACTGCAAAAAGTTGATAGCAGATTGCTTGTTGATTGTCACAACTGGAGTTGCTTCCGGCCACTTGGTGAACTTATCAATGGCGACGTACAGGAACTTGTAACCTCCGACGGCTCTTGGGAAAGGTCCCAAGATGTCCATCCCCCACACAGCGAAGGGCCATGTAGGAGGTATCATTTGTAGGGGTTGAGCTGGTGTGTGAATTTGCTTTGCATGAAATTGGCATGCTTCGCATTTCTTCACGAGCTCAGTTGCATCCTGGAGTGCTGTAGGCCAGTAGAAGCCATGCCGAAAGGCTTTACCAACCAGTGTGCAGGAAGACGCGTGGTTCCCACACTTGCCTCCATGGATTTCTGCGAGGAGCTCACAACCTTCTTCCCTTGTGATGCACCGCATTAGGATGCCGTTGGCACCGCGCCGGTAGAGATCCCCTTCTACCAGCTTGTATCTTTTAGCCAATCTGACTACCCGGTCAGCGGATACATCATCGTCACGAAGTATGTTGTCTTTCAAGTAGCTCCGGATCTCTGAGATCCATGCATCGGAACTAGCTTGAGCTTTTGAGTCTTGCGTGCTGGGTTGCTCGGAGCTCCCGGCAGCACCTACGACCCTTGATGGCTGCCATGGTAACAGGGCCATCGGGACCGTCAACTTCGGGATGCTGATCTCGCCCCCTTCGCTCAGTTTGGCTGGTTGAGCTGTTGGATTTTGAAAGTGCATCTAGGTTCCCCGTGGGTTTTGGATGATTGATGGCGACAATTAAGTCGCTAATGAGCTCAAGTGATCTTAGCACAGGTGTGGACTCAATCGGAGACGCAAACCCTCAAAAAGGAAAAGGAAGGAAATGGAGTCGACTCGAAGCATAGAAACTAGGGTTTCTAGCGTGTTGAGTTAGACCAGACGTAGAAATAGGAGGGTGTGTGCGTAAAGTGCAAAGAGATCAATGTAGGAGCTCAAGAGTGGTGGTTGAGGTAGAAACCCTGTTTAAAGTTGAAGTTAGAGTAGTCTGGCAGGAGGGGCCGGACTAGTCCGCCTGAGGGCCGGACTAGTCCGCTCCTTGCCAGACTAGTCCGTTTTCACACGGACCAGAAGGTCCTGTGTGACTTCGGACTAGTCTGCAGTGGGACGAACTAGTCCGTGGTACCCCTTAGCGTGGAGTTTCGGGACTAAGTCCTAGAGAGCGGACTTGTCCGTTTTGGGGCGGACCAAAAGGTCCTGTGTGAGATCAGACTAGTCCGTTCGTGGGCCGGACTAGTCCGTGTTGCTAAGTGCAGAGAGGTTTTGCGACTAAGTCTGGGAAGGCCGAACTAGTCCGCCCTTGGGGCCGGACTAGTCCGTGGTCTCCAGACTAGTCCGTTTTCACACGGAAAAAAGGTTCTTTGTGAGATCGGACTAGTCCGGTGAGGGCCGGACTAGTCCGTTGTTGAAGTTACCGTTTGAATTTGAAGTTTGGCGGGTAGTGTGACGATTGCCGCGCAGTGCGACAATTGTCAGAGGGGTCAGTGGTCCCCTAGGCCGGACTAGTCTGCCCTTTTGCTGAAGTCAGCAGTTTGGGCTCAGGACCCCTATAAAAAGGGGACCCCCGGACTCATTTAAAACTCTCTCGAACCCTAGCGCCGCCACAGCCAACTTTGAGATTCTCAAGCCTCTTTCTTACCTACTTTCCCTCTAAAACTAATTCTTGAGTGGATTAGGGTTTAGTGAGGTGGAGAAGAGGAAGAATATCGCGCTTATGCTCCCGGTTTGATCTCTTGCACTCATTGAGTCTTTGTGAGCTGTGTGTTGAGTGTGTTTCGTGGTGTTGATCATCTTTGTGGTGTGGGAGCTTCAGATTGTGAGAAGCCCCAACGAATCTTGTATTCGCCCTTGTGATTAGTGGAGAACCAAGTTAGGCCCGTGCGGTAAACTTGGTGAGGGAAGGGTTGTTCAACCCGGTCCTTTGTGGACTCCTCAACGGGGACGTAGATTCCTTGTGTGGGATCGAACCTCGGGATAAAATCCTTGTGTCTCCGTGTTCTTCGCATTTTGTTTATCGAATATTTCATTCTAGGGTTGCTAGTTTTGTTTCGTGCTTCACATTGCTATAATCTTGTTGAAACTTGACTCACTCTTGTGTTGATAGTTGCTAAACTTGACATAAACATATCCTCACCTGTAGCCTCGAGAAAATCCCCTTAAAACTTGCTAGAAACACTTTTTAGGGTTCTTCACGCAGGCTGACCGGACTAGTTCGCCCCCAGACCGAACTAGTCCGCCCCCTGTGATTTAATCTCGTTTTATTAAGTCATTTGCAGGTCGATTAGCCTATTCACCCCCCTCTAGGCAACTTTCAATTGGTATCAGAGCGGGACTCTCCGCAAAGAGTCTAACAACTCGGAGAGATGGCCGGAGTGGTGTTTGAAGAGGTGTCGACCAATGATTCTCAACTGACACGTGAGGAGACAATGGCTTATCAAGACAAGCCAACCGATGATGAGGAGACTCGCCAGCTCAAGGCGAAGCTCCGGGAGAAGCTGAAGATTGCTGCGGTTGATCCATCAAGCCCATCAAGTGGTAGTGGCAGAGTCAACTACAACCGACAAGGGTTCAACTAAGAACGCCTTGCCGCCAACAACCACTACATCTCCATCCCATTGGGGAAACCTCCTCAATTCGATGGAACCGACTACGGGATGTGGAAGCACAACATGAAGATCCACCTCGTGTCACTCAATTCGGCATTGTGGCAAATTGTCATGACCGGGGTGGAGATCCCGAAGGATGAGGACAACATCACACAAGAACAAGCCATTCTCATCCACCGCAACGCTCAAGCTGCGGGTGTGATCATATCATCCCTCTCAAGAGATGAGTTCAACCGCATCGATGGTCATGAGGTGGCCAAAGATATATGGGACACCCTCAAGACAGCGCATGAGGGAAGTCGAGTGGTCAAGGAGGCCAAGATCGAGCTCATCGAAGGAGAGCTTGGGAGGTTCGCCATCATGGATGGTGAATCCCCCCCAAGACATGTACAACCGGTTGAAGATACTCATCAACAAGAGCCGATCATATGGCTGCACCAAGTGGACCGACACCGAGGTGGTGAAGAGGATGATTTGAGCATTCATGCTTAGGAACGTCGCTCTTTGCTCCATGATTCGAGAAAGCCCAGGGTTCACTCAAATGACCCCGGAGGAGGTCCTTGGCAGGATCATCAACCACGAGATCATGGAGAAGGAGGCGCTCTTCTACAATGACCTTCAAAAGTTCACCACCTCCAAGATGAAGAATGTTGCACTCAAGGCAACACCCTCTCCAAAGGAGCAAGAGGACAGCGATGAGAAGAGCCTCAACACCGATGAGTAAGAGCCCTTCTTCATCAACAAATTCAAGAGGATGATGAGGAGGAAGAAAGGCGGATACAACCATGAAAGCAAGGGGAAGGAAAGAGCAAGGTCCAAATCAAAAAGGGCTTGCTACAATTGTGGCGAGTACGGCCACTTCATCGCTGATTGCCCCCATGAAGAAGTGAAGAAGAAGAAGGAGGGCAAGCCTCAAGAGAAGAAATTCTTCAATAAGAAGAGGCCCTCCGAACAAGCACACTTGGGCAAGGAGTGGGACTCTAACGATGAGTCCTCCTCCGAAGAAGAAGAGGAGAAGATGGCTACCATAGCCATCGGGAGGAGCTCCAAGGGAAGCAAGCTCTTCCCCAACCTCAACAACGACTACAAACCTACTTGCCTTATGGCAAGGGAGGGAAGGAGAAAGGTAACATCTCATCCCTCCTCCTCAATCTCTTCTCAAGATGAATTTGATAGCGCTAGTGAGAATGAGCATATTTTTAAGGACATAAGAAAAAGCACCTTGCGTAGGATGAAATTGCTTATGGATGAGATATTTGAGAAGGAGGATCTCATCAATAGACAAGAGGACATGCTCATCCTTGAGAAGGAGAGATGTCAAGAGCTTAATGAGCTCCTTGAGCTCGAAAGAGAGAAGAGCAGGGCATTGGAACACGAACTTGCTCTAAGCAATAAAACGTGTTCAAGTCTTGAGGAGAAGTCAATTGAGATCAAGGATGAACTTGGGAACTTGTCAATAGTTAACAAGATCCTTGAGACTCAAGTTGAGTCTCTCAAGAACAATGTAGCCCCTTCCTCCAAGAGCTCAACCTCCTCAAAGGCCTCATCCAATGCAACCCCGCCTTGCAAGTGCTCTAACTTAATCCTTAAGCTTAAGGATGAACTCAACTTAGCACAGAGCAAGCAAGCATCTAAGGGTGACATCTTTGACAAGGAGAAGGTGGCGTATGCACGAAGTGCATACACCAACACAAGACCTCCCCATGTCAAGGATGGTCTTGGCTATACTAGAGGTGGAAGGCATAACGCCAAAACCTCCAAGTATGGCAAAGACATGATTGTCTTTGTTAAGGGGAGTTCATCCACAACTAAAAATCAAAAGAACTCACCCTCTAGCAACAAAATTCCTAAATCTGAACCGCATCCTCTATTCCATGAGTTTGATGCATCTTATGTGCTTATGAGGAACAAATATGGCAAAGTGTTTGCTAGATATGTTGGGCCACTCCGCAAGAGCCCCAAGCCTTGCGTGTGGGTGCCCAAATGCCTAACCACTAACGTGAAAGGACCCAACTCCGCTTGGGTACCTAAAAGGAAGGCATAAATTTGTTTTGTAGGCTTACTCCTCCGGCGGATTGAAATGGGTGTTGGATAGTGGATGTACCAACCACATGACCGGAGAGAGGAGCATGTTCATAGAGTATGAGGAGAACGAGGACCCAAATGAAGGAATCTTCTTTGGGGATAATAGCCAAGGGAAAATCCTTGGCTCCGATAAAATTGCTATCTCCTCTTTACATACTCTATCTAATGTTTTGCATGTTGATTCCTTAGACTATAACCTTCTATCCATATCACAACTATGTGATAAAGGATATAAGTGTGTATTTACTAGTGAGGTTGTGAGCGTTCTTAGAGAGGGTAATGACTCGATAGCCTTTAAGGGAGTGCTCAAGGGAAAGCTCTATCTCATGGACTTTACCACGGATAAGGCTCAACTTGACACATGCTTAATGGCGAAAGCCAACATGGGATGGCTTTGGCATAGAAGGCTAGCCCATGTTGGAATGAGGAACCTTCAAAAGCTCCTTAAGGGAGAGCACGTTCGTGGCCTAAAGGATGTGGTATTTGAAAAGGATAGGCCATGTAGTGTGTGCCAAGCGGGAAAACAAGTAGGAGCTCAACACCCCTCTAAGAATGTCATGACGACAACTAGACCTTTGGAGTTACTCCATATGGATCTTTTTGGCCCCATTGCTTATATTAGAATTGGTGGCAACAAGTATGGTCTAGTCATCATTGATGACTTCTCTAGATATACTTGGGTGTTCTTCTTGCATGATAAGAGTGAAACCCCCGGTGTCCTCAAGAAATTCCTAAGGAGAGCCCAAAATGAGTTCACCTTAAGGACAAAGGCTATAAAGAGTGACAATGGCACCAAATTCAAGAACATGCAAGTAGAGGAGTTCCTAGATGAGGAGGGCATCAAGCATGAGTTTTCCGCTCCCTATTCTCCTCAACAAAATGGAATTACCGAAAGAAAGAATAGGACGCTTATTGAGATGTCAAGGACGATGCTGGATGAGTACAAAACATCGGACCGGTTTTGGGCGGAAGCGGTTAACACTGCTTGCCATGCCGTAAACCGATTGTACCTTCATCGCCTCCTCAAGAAAACTCCTTATGAGCTTCTCGTTGGTAAGAAACCCAATGTTTCTTACTTGCGTGTCTTTGGTAGCAAGTGTTATATCCTCAACAAGAAGCCTAGGACTTCGAAGTTTGCTTCAAAGTCCGATGAGGGTTTCTTGCTTGGATATGACTCAAACACTCATGCGTACCGTGTGTTCAACAAATCCTCCGGAATTGTTGAAATAGCACGTGACGTGGTGTTTGATGAAACCAATGGCTCTCAAGTGGAGCAAGTTGATCAACATGCCCTTGATCAAGAGGAACCTCCACTAGAAGCTCTAAGGAGAATGGCACTTGGAGATGTTCGCCCACAAGAACCATCTCAAAGCCCAAGTGACCATCCTCACTATGAAGTAGGTCAAACCCCCATTGGACAAGTTGGAGATCCACTAGATGCTTCCCAAAGTGATATTGGGAATGAAGATCAAGGGGGAGACATGGATCAAGGGGGAGACCAAAGTGAAGAAGATGAAGCAAGTGGTTCAAGAGCTCAACCTCTGCATCCTTGTGTTCATCAAAGTGTTCAACGGGATCATCCCGTTGACAACATTCTAGGAGATATCACAAAAGGAGTAACAACACGTTCACGTGTTGCAAACTTTTGTGAGCATTTCTCCTTTGTCTCATCCTTGGAACCTCATAAGGTTGAAAATGCCTTAAGAGATCCGGATTGGGTAGTTGCCATGCAAGAGGAGCTCAATAACTTTGAATGGAACAAGGTTTGGGAGCTTGTCAAGCGCCCACAAGATAATGTTGTTGGAACCAAGTGGGTGTTCCGCAACAAACAAGATGAGCATGGCGTGGTAACTAGGATCAAGGCACGACTTGTGGCAAAAGGATACTCACAAGTTGAAGGATTGGATTTTGATGAGACATTTGCCCCCGTAGCTAGGCTTGAGTCAATTCGGATATTACTAGCCTTTGATACTCATCATGACTTCAAGCTCTACCAAATGGATGTTAAGAGTGCATTTCTTAATGGCCCAATCAAGGAAGAAGTTTATGTAGAGCAACCTCCGGGGTTTGAAGACCAAGACTATCCTAACCATGTTTACAAATTGTGAAAGGCTCTTTATGGCCTCAAGCAAGCTCGTAGAGCTTGGTATGAGTGCCTAAGATACTTTCTAGTTGAAAATGGTTTTAGGATAGGCAAAGCGGATTATACCCTTTTCACAAAGCCCTTCAACGAGGATCTTTTTGTGTGCCAAATATATGTGGATGACATCATATTTGGTTCCACAAATAAGGTGTTTTGTGATGAGTTCTCCAAGATAATGACGGAGAGGTTTGAAATGTCCATGATGGGTGAGTTGAAGTTCTTTCTAGGATTTCAAGTAAACCAACTCAAAGTAGGGACGTTCTAAGTCAAACTAAGTATACACAAGATATTCTAAGGAAGATTGACATGGATAAGGCAAAACCCCTTCAAAACCCCTATGGGGACAAATGGACACCTAGACCTAAATGAGGATGGTCCAAGTGTGGATCAAAAGTTATATAGGTCTATGATTGGTTCACTTCTCTATCTTTGTGCATCTAGGCCCGATATCATGCTAAGTGTGTGTATGTGTGCACGCTTTCAAGCGGCACCTAAGGCTTGTCATTTGACCGCCGTTAAAAGGATCTTGAGATATCTAGTACACACACCTTCCCTAGGACTTTGGTACCCCAAAGGATCTAAGTTTAACCTCATTGAATATTCCGATGCGGACTATGCGGGGTGCAAAGTTGATAGGAAGAGAACATCGGTACATGCCAATTCTTGGGTCGATCTCTAGTGTCTTGGTCCTCCAAGAAGCAAAACTCTATTGCTCTCTCCACCGCCGAAGCGGAATATGTTGCAGGCGGAAGTTGTTGTGCACAACTTCTTTGGATGCGACAAACCCTTAGGGATTATGGGATTAACTTGCACAACATTCCACTCTTGTGTGACAACGAGAGTGCCATCAAGATAGCCCATAATCCGGTGGAACACTCTAGGACCAAACACATAGACATACGACACCACTACTTGAGAGACCACTCAATGAAGGGAGATATTGTGATTTCTCATGTGAGGACGGAACATCAACTTGCGGATATCTTCACCAAGCCTCTTGATGAGAAGCGTTTCTGTGAGCTAAGAAGTGAGCTCAACATTTTGGATTCTAGGAATGTGGCTTAAACCACATTCCTCATATATTTTGAGCTATACTTCGAAAAAACTCTTCTCTATCTTGATTTCTCTTCAAAACTATTTGAGAAAACTATTTTCTTAGAACATGATCATGGATTTGTCATATATTCCTCAATAATCATGTTTGTAATGCTAGTTGTCCAAAAGGACCGATAGTTTGTGGGCAAAACTCAAAGATATTGTTTTTCAGCCCAGTAGAACCGGACTAGTCCGCCCCTGTGGACGGACAAGTCCGGGTCCAGACTAGTCCGCGGCTGGTCCGCACACCGGACTAGTCCACCCTGACACCGGACTAGTCCGGCCCTTGGGGACTTAAACCCCCCAGGGGCGGCCCAGACCCTTCCTCTCTCCTCTCACTCTCGCCTCTCTCTCCCGCGCGCTAGAAACCGCCTCCCTCTGTGATTTTTCGCTCCAACCACCGAATCTCGATTCCAATCCGTGCATAGGAGTCTTTGGGAGTGAGGGATCGTTTCCCCGCGCTCCACCTTCGCGATCCATCTTTGATTTCGTCGATTCTCGCGGATTTGAGGAGGTATTCCCTCTTTTTCAAAAACTTTCCCCATTCTTGATTCTTGAAGTTTTTGATAGGAACACCTTCATTAATGTTGCTCCATATACCCTTGCGATCATAGCCTAGGAGTATTGTGCGCTGATTTGATGATTTTTCGAAGAATCGATTAGGGTTAGGGTTCATCCTGCGCAACCCGGACTAGTCCGACCCCTTGTGGACAAGTCCGCCAAGCGGACTAGTCCGCCCCTGGGGCGGACAAGTCCGGTTTGTACAGGGCAAACCCTGGTCCTAGTCTTCTCTCGAGATTTCTTCCGCAACGCTCCCTCTCATTGAACTCATATCTTCTTTTCTCTGTGCTTTCCGCAGCATGTCAAACTCGGAGCGCTCCCCTCCTCGTCTCAACCCCGCGGGCGAGCAAGAACGCGTTGAGACCTATCAGAGCCGCACCGAGGAGAGTGGTGCTGAAGTGCCCCGGGAGGGCCGCACCACAGCACAGATCGTCGAGGCAAGGACGAAGGCTGCCCTCATTAAGGTGCAGAAGGAAAAGGAAGACAGGCGGCTGAAGGCACTTGATGCCTCCAAAGTAGCCGCAATCATTTACAATGAAGAAGAAGCTACAGCACTAGCAACTGCAGAATCTCTTAATGAGCTGAGAAGGCCAGGAGGCTCAGAGATGGGAATGTCTATAGGTATGAGAGGTCCACCACCGACCCTCGGTTCTGGTGTGACTTCCATTGCGATTACTATCGCACAGTCTATCAGGCAATGAAGAAGCCAGTGATCCAGGCTCAATGGGTGGACTGGACCTATATGGCTAAGAAGAAACACGAGGCGTTTGACGCAATGATTGAGGCAACTGAGCGCCACGGGATCAAGGACATTCTTGGATTCAAGTATGACTGGAATGAGGAGGTCATCGTACAGTTTTATACCACAGTTCACTTCCAGTCTCGTGGCGACCGGGCCATCACTTGGATGACCAACGGTGAGCAGTACTATGCCACCTTCGAGATCTTTGCTCAAGCTCTTGGTCTGGAGAGTCACCTGGACCATGAGATCATTATCTCCAATCTCAAGGCTATGGACAGGGATGACATGAGCTACATGTACCCTCCTCACGTCCGCTGTGAAGCTGGATTGGCCAGAAACATCCTCCCATTCTACATCATCCTTAACAAGATTCTTAGGAGGACGGTGGCTCCTAAAGAAGGGGATGCAGGGATCATCTAGTGTCACCTCAGGCACCTGTTGGCTCTCATTGATGGACATGAGATGTTCAACCTTGTGGATTACATCTTCGATGATATCTACAACATCTCACACACACCCAACCGTGCCTGTGGCTATGCCCCTTACATAATGTGTCTGATCGAGAAGGTGTCTGGGCTCGTGTTTGTGAAGGACACCACTCACCAGCCTCTCTGACCCCAGATGCCACCTGCTGTCCCGATCCCTCCGCGCCCGAAGAACGCGGATCCTCCATATCATCCAGAGGAACCTCGTGTTGGAGCCTCTCGCCGTGCCTCTCACTCACCCAGTGGCTCCTCTAGCAGCGGAGTCCTTAAGTTTCTTCGGTCCATCTTCACCTCGTGCCGCAAAGCCGAGGTGCGAGCTCAGCGGACTGAGCGATACGTGAGGAAGCTCTGCGACAAGATGGAGATCCCGATGAGTCCTGAGGCCTCCGATGACGAGCTCACTCCATACCCCCTTCTCACCCCGATGATTTGGCACTCTTGGGTGAGACGGAGGGTACCTCCGCACCGGGCTCCGACGATGACGACGACGATGCCAACTATCATGAGGAAGACGTCGAGGACCCAGAGGCCACGGAGAGCGACTCCCGCGACGACGATAGTGATGAGGACGAGGACTAGCTTTTAGATCCTAGTCCCCCTTCTTTTCCTTTTTGGTGCCTTGATGCCAAAGGGGGAGAGTTAGGGGGAGTTAGTCCTTTGTGTGGAGTTAGGGGGAGGTAGTCTTTTGTGTGGTGTGCTTTTGGCATTCGTACTTGATTTGTAACATATTCATGCTACTTGGATGTTTACATTTGTGCAAGACCTGTTAGTGTTGTTTAATATCAATATAATGTTCTTATTGTCAATCTTATGATTATATTGATGTTCTTTATGTCTTGTCACAATTGTTGAGCACATCACGTAGGCACCCCACCATAACGTATGTGGGTATGAAAGATCTCCTCCACCTCTTTTACATGCTGCATACATTGAGGGGGAGTCATTCATATGCACACAAGTTATGAAAACCAAATATTATACTCTTAATTGTGAAGGACTTGATGTGTTGTCATCGATCACCAAAAAGGGGGAGATTGAAAGTGCATCTAGGTTCCCCGTGGGTTTTGGATGATTGATGATGAAAATTAAGTCGCTAATGAGCTCAAGAGATCTTAGCACAGGTGTGGCCTCGATCGGAGACGCAAACCCTCAAAAAGGAAAAGGAAGGAAATGGAGTCGACTCGAAGCGTAGAAACTAGGGTTTCTAGCGTGTTGAGTTAGACTAGCCATAGAAATAGGAGGGTGTGTGCGTAAAGTGCAAAGAGATCAAAGTAGGAGCTCAAGAGTGGTGGTTGAGGTAGAAACCTTGTTTAAAGTTGAAGTTAGAGTAGTCTGGCAGGAGGGGTCGGACTAGTCCGCCTGAGGGCCGGACTACTCCGCTCCTTGCCAGAGTAGTCCGTTTTCACACGGACCAGAAGGTCCTGCGTGACTTCAGACTAGTCCGCAGTGGGACGGACTACTCCGTGGTACCCCTTAGGGTGGAGTTTCGGGACTAAGTCCTAGAGAGTGGACTTGTCCGTTTTGGGGCAGACCAAAAGGTCCTGTGTGAGATCGGACTAGTCCGTCCGTGGGCCGGACTAGTCCGTGTTGCTAAGTGCAGAGAGGTTTTGCGACTAAGTCTTCGAAGGCCGGACTAGTCCGCCCTGGGGGCTGTACTAGTCCGTGGTCTCCAGACTAGTCCGTTTTCACACGGAACAAAAAGGTTCTGTGTGAGATCGGACTAGTCCGGTGAGGGCTGGACTAGTCCGTTGTTGAAGTTACCGTTTGAATTTGAAGTTTGGCGGGTAGTGTGACGATTGCCGCGCAGTGCGATAGTTGTCAGAGGGGTCAGTGGTCCCCTAGGCCGGACTAGTCCGGGCCTGAGGCCGGACTAGTCCGCCCTTTTGCTGAAGTCAGCAGTTTGGGCTCGGGACCCCTATAAAAAGGGGACCCCCGACCTCATTTAAAACTCTCTCGAACCCTAGCGCCACCACAGCCAACATGGAGCATTCTCAAGCCTCTTTCTTGCCTACTTTCCCTCTAAAACTAATTCTTGAGTGGATTAGGGTTTAGTGAGGTGGAGAAGAGGAAGAACATCGCGCTTATGCTCCCGGTTTGATCTCTTGCACTCATTGAGTCTTTGTGAGCTGTGTGTTGAGTGTGTTTCGTGGTGTTGATCATCTTTGTGGTGTGGGAGCCTCAGATTGTGAGAAGCCCCAACGAATCTTGTATTTGCCCTTGTGATTAGTGGAGAACCAAGTCTGGCAGGAGGGGCCGGACTAGTCCGCCTGAGAGGCCGGACTAGTCCGCTCCTGGGCAAACTAGTCCGTTTTGGCACAGACCAAAAGGTTCTGTGTGACTTCGGACTAGTCCGTAGTGGGACGAACTAGTCCGTGGTACCCCTAGGGTGAAGATTCGGGACTAAGTCCAGGAGAGCGGACTTGTCTGTTTTGGGGCGGACCAAAAGGTTCTGAGTGAGATCGGACTAGTCCGTCCATGGGCCGGACTAGTCCGTGTTGCTAAGTGCAGAGAGGTTTTGCAACTAAGTCTGGGAAGGCCGGACTAGTCCGCCCGTGGGGCCGGACTAGTCCGTGGTCTTCAGACTAGTCCGTTTTCACATGGAACAAAAGGTTCTGTGTGAGATCGGACTAGTCCCGTGAGGGCCGGTCTAGTCCGTTGTTGAAGTGACCGTTTGAATTTGAAGTTTGGCAGGTATTGTGACGATTGCCGCGCAGTGCGACAGTTGTCAGAGGCGTCAGTGGTCCCCTAGGCCAGACTAGTCCGGGTTGTAGGCCAGACTAGTCCGCCCATCTGCTGAAGTCAGCAGTATGGGCTTGGGACCTCTATAAATAGAGGTCCCCTGGGTTCTTTTGAACAATCCTTGAGCAACCTGTAACCCTAGCGCCGCCACAGCAAAACTTGGAGCATTCTTGAGCCTCTTTCTTGCCTACTTTCCCTCTAAAACTAATTCTTGAGTGGATTAGGGTTTAGTGAGGTGGAGAAGAGGAAGAACATCGCGCTTAGGCTCCCAGTTTGATCTCTTGCACTTTGTGAATCTTTGTGATCTGTGGCTTGAGTTAATCTTTCTGATTTGCAATTGTAATTGTGGTGGGAGCCTCAGATTGTGAGAAGCCCCAACGAATCTTGTATTCATTCTTTGTGATAGTGGAGAACCAAGTTAGGCCCGTGCGGTAAACTTGGTGAGGGAAGGGTTGTTGAACCCGGTCCTTTGTGGACTCCTCAACGGGGACGTAGATTCCTTGTGTGGGATCGAACCTCGGGATAAAATCCTTGTGTCTCCGTGTTCTTCGCATTTCGTTTATCGAATATTTCGTTCTAGGGTTGCTAGTTTTGTTTCGTGCTTCACATTGCTATAATCTTGTTGAAACTTGACTCACTCTTGTGTTGATAGTTGCTAAACTTGACATAAACATATCCTCACCTGTAGCCTCGAGAAAATTCCCTTAAAACTTGCTAGAACCACTTTTTAGGGTTCTTCACGCAGGCAGACCGAACTAGTCCGCCCCCAGACCGGACTAGTCCGCCCCCTGTGATTTAATCTTGTTTTATTAAGTCATTTTCAGGTCGATTAGCCTATTCACCCCCCCTCTAGGCAACTTTCATCTTTGACAACCTCCGGACAAAAATTCTGTCAGGAGCCGGAGCTCCGGTTATCGCTTTCGTCGAGAGTTCGTCAGCTTTAGCGTTATGGGCACGCTGAACATGGTGGAGATCTAGGACTTCAAAGTCCTTCTGAAGCCTCTGGACTTCAAGGAGGTAAGCAGCTAGCTGGAGATTATTGCAGGAACATTCACCCTTCACCTGCTTAATGATGAGCTACGAATCTCCCTTGACCAGCAATTGCTTGACACCATATGACAGTGCCACCTTTAGTCCGTAGATGAGCGCTTCGTACTCTGCCATGTTGTTGGTCGCCTTGAAGTCAAGGTGTACCATGTATTTCACCTTCTCCCCTGTCGGTGCAAGGAGAAGGATTCCAGGTCCGGCCCCCTACTTCTGCATGGAGCCGTCGAAGTAGAGGGTCCAGTGAGGCTCAGTGAAGGCTGGAGCTTGATGCTCCGTCTTCTGCTCATTGGGGCCCCCAGGGTTTGATGGAGAGGGAGTCTATTCTGCCACAAAATCTGCCAATGATTGACTCTTGACTGCTTGCCTTGAAATAAAATCAAGGTCAAATTCAGCCAATTCCGCTGCCCACTTTGCAATATTCCCAATTGAATTGGGATTATGCAAGATCTCTCGAAGTGGGTAAGTGGTCACCACTGAGACTTTGTGAGCTTGGAAGTAATGGCGAAGCTTCCTGGAGGCAATAAGGACTGCATAGAGCAGCTTATGTACCTCTAGGTATCGAGTCTTGGCATCATGTAGTACTTCACTAATGAAGTACATCGGGCGCTGAATGGTCCGGACCCTCCCGGAGGGGTCCGGAGCTTCCTCTTCACTGATCCGGATCCTCTAGGAGGAATCCGGATTTTCTTCAGGGACCTCCGGGTTCTGGCTGGAGGAACCCGGGGCTTCTTCAGAAGTGACCTGGACCATCCCGGAGGGGTCTGGGTCTCCTGAAGTGACTTCTTGTGGATTCGAGTCTGGGAGCTGGGACCCAAACTCGCTTTCAGGTACCTCCGGACCCTCCCGAAGGGGTCTGGATTCCTAAGTATGAGGTAGCTCTGGTCTCTCCGCAACCAGAACCATACTGACGACTTCATCAGTTGCTGAAATGTAAAGCAATAAAGGCTCACCAGGGTTCGGAGCTACCAGAATTTGTAGGGTGGTGAGGAACTATTTCAGCTCCTGGAATGCCTTCTCTGCTTCTTCGGACCATTGGAATGGTCCGGACTTCCTCAATAACTTGAAGAAGGTGAGTGTCCATTCTGCCAGTCTTGAAATGAAACGACTGAGGGCTGCTAGACATCCAGTCAACTTTTGGACGTCTTTGATGCGGGTTGGAGGCCGCATGTCTTCAATGGCCTTAATCTTCGCCGGATTAGCTTCTATGCCCCGGTGACTTACCAGGAAACCGAGAAGTTTTCCGGAGCTAACCCTAAAGACACACTTGTCTGGATTTAGCTTTGTGCGGGTGGCCCGCAGCTTGTCGAAGACTGCCTGCAAGGTGCCAAGGGGTGACTCATTGTCCCTGACCTTGACCACGATGTCATCGACGTATACTTCCACTATGTCTCTAATGAGTTCTTCAAAAGTTTTGTACATAGCTCGTACAAAAGTTGAAGTTGCATTCTTGAGACCAAAGAGCATGGCTGTATAACAGTACAATCCATCTATTGTGATGAATGAGGTACGCTCTTCATCTTCCCTAGACATCTTGATTTGATGATACCCGGAATATGCGTCTAGGAAACACAGTAATTCACACCCGAAGGTGGAATCCACTATCTGATCTATTCTAGGTAGTGGGAATGGATCTTTTGGACATGCCTTATTTAGTTTGGTGTAGTCGATTCACATCCGAAGCTTCCCGCCGGCCTTGGGCACAACGACTGGGTTTGCCAGCCATTTTGGATGGAAGACTTCTCGGATGAATCCAGCTTCAAGTAACTTCTTCACTTCTTGTCGGATGAAGTTCTGTCGCTCTACGGATTGCTTCCGAGGCTTCTGATGCACAGGTCGGGCATTGAGGTAGATCTTCAGATTGTGCTCAATCACTTCCCTGGGGATCCCAGGCATTTGTGACAGTTGCCAAGCAAACACGTCGACGTTAGCCCGGAGGAAAGTGATGAGCGCGAGTTCCTATTTGTTGTTCAATCCCCCCGATATACGGGTGGTCTGAGCGGCATCGGAACCAATTTGGACGACTTTGACGGGAATGTCAGTGTCGCCGCTTGGCTGCACACGAGGTGCAGAAGTCGAGCCTCGTCGACGAATGCTCGGGGGTTTTGGAGCTTGCTCTTGCCTGGAGTCCTCCTCTTGCGCCGTGGTGAGTGCATGGAGTTCTTCCAGAGGAGTTACTCCGGCAGTACGATCTCCGCGGATCCAGAGAACGCCTACTGGCGTTGGCATCTTCAACACCAGATAACCATACTGAGCAGCTGCCATGTATTTGTACAGGGCAGGCCTACCCAAGATGGCATTGAAGGGTAAGTTGATCTGAGCGACGTCGAAGACCAACTTCTCGGTGCAGTACTTCTCCCGTGTCCCGAAGGTAACGGGGAGAGTAATAGCTCCGAGTGGGGTAATGGCCCCTGGACCTACTCTGGAGAAAGGTCGAGAGGGGTGGAGATCCGAAGGTTGGAGTTGAAGCTTAGTAAAAGCTTCAAAGCTTATGAGGTTAAGCCCCGAACCTCCGTCTACCATGACGTGGTGGAGCTGGATGTTGTTGATGGTAGGAGATACCATCAAAGGTAACTGACCTGCTCCAACCATGCTCTGAGGGAAGTCCGAAGCATCAAAAGTGTTGGCTGTGTCCATCCACTTCTGATGAGGTTCCGGCCTGACTGTAGGAGCTACAGCAGCCATATCCCGACGCATAGTCTTGATGACGTGGCGGGAGGTGATGTCCCATGATCCACCGAAAATGGTGTTCATGGTCTTCCGACGCTCGTTGTTAGAGACGTCGGAATCATCGTCGACGGAGGTGTAAACGGCCTTCAGGACCATTTCGGGATCCTGAAATCCTAACACCTCTTCAGCCAGAGCTTCGTGACTTTTTGCTTTCCTTCCCTCTGTCGGAAAGGAGATTCTTCCCGGCGCTTGTTGTAGCGCTTGGCAAGGTTTTGGACCTCCCGGCAATCTTCCAAACTGTGGCTACCTGTTTTGTGAATTGGGAACCACACCTTGGGCTTGCTACCATCTTCAGAAGACGGTCGAGGTCGCTTTTTGCGGCGTGGCCCCTGGCCACCTGGAGCTGCAGCAGCTGCAACATTGGATGTACCGGCCGATGGCTTCTTCTTGCCGTTGGTCTTTTTCTTCTTCTTGCCGTTCCCAGAGGTAGCGGCTTCTTCTTTGGAGGATTTCTTGTGACCCTCCGGGGTTGGTTTGGAGTGCATTTCACGGCCCTCTGCAGCTCTGGCACATTTGTCAGCCAAGCTGAAGAGTTCCGTGACGCTAGTGATCTCCTTGATCGCCAGTTTCTCCAACATCTTCTTGTCCCGTACACCCCGTCTGAATGCTACAATGACAGAGACGCTAGAGATAGAAGGGGTAGTGTTTCGTACCATAGAGAACCTCTGGATGAATGATCGCAGGGATTCTCCCCCTTTTTGCACTACTGCAAAAAGGTCCAATTCAGTGCCTGGTCAGGTGTATGAACTCCCGAAATTGGCGGTGAACTGCCGGCACAGCTCCTCCCAACTGTTGATAGAGTTGGGTGGAAGGCTCATAAACCAAGACCTGGCGGTCCCAGTTAAGGCCACTGGAAAATAATTGGCCATCACGGCCTCGTTCCCTCTAGCTTCCAAGATTGCAGTGGAGTAGATCTGAAGAAATTCGGCGGGATTGACAGTCCTGTCGAATTTTTCCAGCAGGTGAGGCCGGAACTTCTGTGGCCACCTGACCATACGCAGATGTATGGCCAGAGCTGAACAGCCTCCTCCTACTCCTTCAGGAGCAGAAAGGTCTTGAGCTTCCCGTCTTTCACGAGCATGCTTAATATGGACTCGGCCATCTTGTTGGCGGTATCGGCGATCAAGCTCCGCCCGAAGCTCATGAGTTGATAGCCTAGATACCGTGTGAGTGCGTCGTGCCCTGGAGGGCAATGTCGTCACTTGTTGTGATGCAGCACGTCTCCTACTATTGGAAACGTGCGGACCAAGTCTACCAGACAAAGTCCGCTGCTGCGATGGGGCTCGTCCTGAAGGAGGAGGACCCTGGTTGCTGAGGTGTTCGGCTGCTGCTGCAACCAAATGTTCCACATCGGCCCTCCACTATTCCAGTGCATCCGAGGATGCATCCGGAGGTGGTAGGCATTGGAGAAGAGCACGCGCTGCATGGAGCGCGTGTTCTGGGTTGTCATGATTTGCCGACGCAATGCTTGACGCCAGTGCACCATCGCGTTGCCCAGCATGATTTGCTGGTGGAGACAGTGGTGGTGGGAGTGTGACCCCTGCTGGTGCTGAGGCTCCTGCGGGTGGCTGCATATTGGAGGGATTGCCCCCAACAGCCTGAGCAGCAGGTTGACCGTTGGATGATCCTGCAGCTGAGTTTACCATTCTCAAAATCTCAGGCGCCCCTACCTGGCGCGCCAACTGTCGGTGGTTTGGAACTGGCAGATCTCTCGACACTACTAAAGTGTTAGAGGAGTTTGATTTTCGGTGTGGGCGCGCGGAGATTCAAGAAGGTGAATAGTAAATGACGCAGGAGACACAAGAGTTTACGTGGTTCGGGCCGCCTGAGCGTTTACCCTACTCCACGGGTGTGTTGGTGTTGTATTAGCTGTATGAGCTTGTATCGAGCGTCTATGGCACGTGTAACTCACCTTACAAAACGTGTCGTCGGCCTATCCTTTTATAGTACAAGGGCAGGCCGTTACAAATTAGCCTGGCCCGACATGTGGTCCCAGCGGTTACTAGTATTGACACTTATTCAACACATTTAATTGTCCTTAACGACCGGGTAATGGGCTTTGACAGCACCGTTACTGGTAATTAAGGTCATCCGATCGTGTGTCATTAATATGGTATTAATGACACTTAATCGTGTCTTGAAGTCCTTGATTCCCCTTTGAAGCTCCGGAGCCGTTATGGAGTCTTCCGGAGGTCAGAGGCTGAAGCTCCGACGGTTGGACACGTGGCAGCTCCGGAGCATACTATGGGAAACAGACAGCTCCGGAGCTACCTGACACGTGTCAGGTCCGGAGCTTCTCTCGGTCTGGGGTTAAGTCCGGATGTGCCATTTCGGTACATGGCCCAGAGCTTCCCCCTTATGGGCGGTAGCTCCGGTTTTGTAGTACACGTGGCGACCCTGGGATTAACCATGCTGGAGAAGCGGGTCCGGTTATATCTGACATGTGGGCCCCCGAAGGTCTTCAAATCAAGTAGATGACTTTCCTTTGAGATCCTTATAACCTCAAGGGGTGTACGGTTTCTAGGGTACCGACACCCTTGCTCAGGGACCTCGTTCCATTCTAGTCGATGTTCCCTCTTTCTGGCACACACTCCACCCTCAGCTGCCGTGCGCTTTCAGCGAACTGAGGTAAATTTTAGTTACAATAAAGTTATTTTCTAAATTGCAGTTCTTATTAATTATTTATTGTCAATCTTTTCTTTTTGTGTAGTCTTACTTAGAGACTTCTGAGTCAGAGTCAGAGTCAGAGGCTAGGGTGCCGCTATAGGAGCCCGACTCAGAGGCTAGGGGCCACTACAAGAGCCCTCTAGCGCTAGCCTCCCTTCGGAGCCGGCTAGTGCTATCCTCCCTATGCAGCCATCTACCACTAGCCTTCCTGGAGACTTTGGTGGTTCTGCAGAGCCTTCAGGATCATAGGACGCGGCAGCGTCACAGCAGAGGCGACGGACGAGGAGGACCCACTTTGCAGCTCCTCCTCCGGTTACTACTCAGCGGACCACAATTCGCTCTGTTGGAGACAGGTAAATACTATATATAGTATATTAAATATTAGATGTTGTTTTCCTTTACTTAATGATTTAATATATGTTGTAGATGTTGGTACGACTTTTCGTTCACGGGGGCCGTGAAGCACCACAGGTAGGTTAACAGTGTCCTGGGTGCTATCGTGAAGTTGCACTACTCCGGTGTGATGATGGTTTTCCTGCCCTATCGTGGGATGACTATGCTCGTGTCTCTCACCCGGTCCACGACACGGTTCAGGGAGCCGCGTGGCACGATTTCATAGTAAGTTCAACTGTTTCATTTTTTCAACTCGTTTGAATTGTTAATTCATATCACTTAAATATTTGTTTGCTTAAAGCTGTGGTACCAAGTAGAGGAACCGGGCATGGAGGACCATGCGAGACGCGTGTTCCTTTACAACGCTCGGAAGCTCATAGGGGAGGCGTTGTCGTACGCCCGGATTCAGGCCGTCAACGTGTACTACAAGCGGCACCCCCGGGAGCAGGAGCAGGAGCAGCAAAGGGGTGTATTTAGGAAGGACTCCGACTCGTACTTGACAGAGGAGCAGTACGCGGAGGTAAGTTTTTAATATTGTTCATAATATCTACGTATGTTAACTGCTTTGATGAAAAATAAAATATGTGCATGTTAGTATTTCCTGGTTACAGGGTAACATGGAGGCGTACATAGCTCTCTGTCGGTACTAGGCTAGCGATGCTTTCATCAATAAGTCCACGAAGGCTAGATAGTGTCGCATGGGGTCCGAGGGCAAGCACAACTACGGCGGCGACGGCTACTTGCGTTTGGCTAAACACATGGTAAGTACCTTTTCAATTTATTTATGTGTTCCTAATATATTATTTATCTCACTAACACAGCTGTACAGGAGCCTGAGATTGGTCATGAGCCGACCCCGAACCAGGTTTGGAAGAGAGGTCACAAGGGAAGTGACCCTTCTCAGCCAGGGCAGTGTAGTCAGGTCGCAGCCGACCGACTGGTAAGTTTTCGAAATTCATCAATTTCATTATAACTAATATTGTTATTGACATGCTGACAAGATTTATTTGTTTTGTAGGTAAAGTACGCACAGGAGGTCACGAAGATACACGGTGTGGATTACGATTGGGAAAGCGCGCCGATCGACCCGAAGCCGCGTACGCAAGTGGAGGCGGGAAGGCCCACGGATGGTGAGTTCTTCGTGTGTTTCATTTCTTTTTCAATTAATCTTCTTCTACTTAGTGTTTTCATTCTTTTGCAGGTTTGCCATTTTTGATGGAGTTGTCGACTCGAGGTCGACGCGACCTTTGAGAGGCACTTCATCGTCGCAGGCTTCGTCCGTTGGGATCAGTGGTCGTCTCTCACAGACCCAGCTGGAGCTCCAGGCCATGAGGGAGACGCTGACGCAAACCCAGGCAGAGCTGGAGAGGACGAGAGCGGAGGCAAGGGAGGAGCAGTAGAGGATGGCCGCCATGATGGCGCAGATGCAAGTAGTGGTGACGGTAAGTAATTTAAAGTACCGTAGTTAAATTTCATAGCACTTCAATAACATATATCTTCTAATATTTTGCAATGGCAGGCTCTTGCTCGACACAGCAGTCAGGATATCAAGATTCCTACGCTTCCGCCGCAGCTGACACCGGAGCAGGTGATAAACTCTCTCTTTAATATCAGTTCGGCCTCCCTTTAGTTTCAGTTTAAATTTATTAGCAATCTGCTCGGCCTCCCTCTATTAGCAATCAGGTCTAACCAATTCAAAGAACTGCCTAACTGTTTTAGTTTCAGTTTGGGCATTTTAATTAAAGTTCAGTTCAATTTTGGCACTATAAGTTTCATATTCACATCTAGGGCAGATTCTGACTTTAAAATCATGAAAAATGACATAAGAACATAAATTGTTCTACTAGCAAATCATTCATTCTTTCATGGTGAAATGGTATTTTATTTTTGCCATAATCTCAATCTGTTCATATACTTTATCTCCATGCTTTAGGATTGTGAATGAATGTATTGTACATGGTTGGAAATATATGGAAGTCCTCTAAAACTAAACTTTTGTATGTATTGTTTCTTCTGCAGGGTTCGGGAACACGCCGATAGGATCCTGGAGGTAGTGGAGGGGCTAGCGTGTAGCCCGATACTGAAATTGCGTTTTTCTAGATGTTTGAATATTATTTTGAAACTGTGTGGTCTGTTCTGTGTATATGTGTATATGTTTGCCTGTTTTGTGTTCTCGCCATCGAGCAAGGTAGTCAATTTCTGTTTAAAAAAAATGAAAACATTACTTACGTCGGCTATGGCCTTGCCGACGTAAGTTAGCCCAGTTTAACTTACGTCGGTCAGACCATACTGACGTAAGTTAAACCACTTAACTTACGTAGGTTTGGAACAACCGACGTAAGTTAGAGCACATAACTTACGTCGGTTTGCAGCAACCGACGTAAGTACTCCGGCCCATCCTGGTATGTGACTTACGTCGGCTGCTGCAGACCGATGTAATTAAGGTAACTTATGTCGGTGGCCGACGTAAGTTACCTTAACTCCGTCCAAACCACTATGTCGGCCAATGGCTGACGTAATTAAGGAAAAACCGACGTAATTAAGTTACTTACGTCGGTTTAGGCCTTAATTACGTCGGTTTTGGCCGACGTAATTGATCGATATTCCTATAGTGGATCACTATCACTTGTGATTAAGTTATAGGTACTAACAGTAATTAGAAAGGATTAACCTTGTTTGTTTTCTCCTTTTGTGTAAAAACAGGGTAGCGTTGGCTAACCCATTTTATGGGATGGCCAACAGGGACGCAAGTGTTCAACTGTAAGATGATTCAATGCGTACCGCTACAAATGTCCACTCGACAACACCATTGCCCTTCGTGGAAAAATCTCGGCTTCCAGCAGGAGCCAAGGACATATGTGCCCAAGGTTGGGGGAGGCTCCAAGAGTTCTTCTTGGTGTACCTCCACCATGGGGGTGGATTGAAGAATTCTCTAGTTCCCTTAGCTTGGAATGCACACCATTTGACAAGGTGGATATGCTAGTTGTGGAACTACACCTCCCATTGAAGTATCATGAAGATCAAGCCATGGAGTGTTGTTTAGGGTGATCCAAGTCAAGGATATTCACATGATTTGTGAAAATCCATGTCAATATGGCACACTTGGGAATTATTTCTCTAAGACCCATGAGGATTTTTCAAGCAATAACTCAAATGGCTATCACCCACAAGGAGGTCTAGGGTGGAGGAGTCAAAACCACCCTTATAATCAAGGAGGCTATGGAATTCCAAAGGACTCAAGTTCAACTAGCCTACCTTGAAGTATCTTGTCCATGGCCAAGCAAGAAATCAAGACAACATCCACATGAAGCCCCTAGCCAAGGACAAGAAACATAAAGAGCATTCAAGATCCAAGATATCCCAAAAACACTTATTGGGATTCCCACACTTCGACCAAGCCCTGCAACCTAGGGCAAGTGACAATGTGGATAAAGCGTTTCTTGTTTTATTGTGGAATCCACATGTCATCATGCCAAAGGAAGTCTTTGATCTATGATCGAAGTATGGGTTAACTCAAAGGAACCTAAAAAGGTTCGATGTGGCACCCTTAAATAAGGACAAGCCTCACCATGCTCATGAAAGAATATCTTCAAAAAATAAAAGTCATCAACACGTCTTCATCAAGAAGACGAAGAGGCTAGGGCCACCATGTGGCCCACATGTCCGAATGACAGCCAAAGTAATTTTGGCATGTAAAATAGGAGAAGTTGTCCACATCTTCAACTTCGGGATTGGACAACAAATCATCAAAACAAACAGGACAGAGGTAAGTCCCACTCATCGAACATCAAAAATTTGGTGAGTCCTTTCCAATAGGTTAATTTGTGGTTATCTCATATTTGTTTCCCAATTGCATATTTGAATTTCTCATTTGCATTCAACATGTTTGGATTTTCACACTTGCATGTTGGAAAGTAAAATTTCCATCCATCTAAAACTAATCCTTTGAATTAGGGAAGAAATATATTTGGATATGAATTTTGGGCATAACCACTTAAATTTATTTTCCTAATTCAACACAAAAAGATTTGCTTTGTTCCTCATTGCATTTGCATGTTGCTTTAGGCATGGTCAAGTCAATTTGACAATAGGGTTCAATTTGCTTTTGGCTAATGTAACCCGTTTTCAAGTTGTTTTGTTTGCTCTTGATGAGATTGCAGCCAGGACAAAAATTGTAAATAGGTGGTTTGTCAAGAAAGAGGAGGCCACATCAAGCTCAAGCCACCATTCGGAGGATTTGAGAACACATCTCTCCTTCAAACTCATTTTGAGCTTGAGGTAGAGAAATGTTCCAGATGATGACCCAATGAAGGAACAAGAAGAAGTCTCAACCAAATCCTTCACCAAATCCAACCTCAACTTGGCATTTGACGTTGAACATCAAGCCTACACCAAACTTGAAGGGTGTGAGTTTATCGCACAAAGGCCTTCATCACCAATTGTTCTTCAAATATGGTATGAGTTTATGATTTTTCATTGTTTGGTTTGCCTTAACATTGAATGCCCTTGCTTGCAATTATTAGGAATGTTGCCACTTCCTCATCATTCAATTCTCATGCATCCTCACAAGAGTAAGTGTTTGTATCGTCTTTTGGATGTCCAAAAGGAAATACCACCTTACTTGTAAAAAACTAAAACAAGTACCTAAAAACCCTTAAGCATTTTTTTATAGACTTAGTTATTTTTGCCTAGGTTTAGAAAACAAAACTTTTTGGCATACTTTAATGGGCGAATTGGCATGTAGCAACTGAATAGTAATGAACATGATTTTGATTTCAGCTTTGTGCATATATGGTGTTACTAAATTTCAAACTCCTAGGAATAAGTGATATCCTTGATCTTAATTTGAATTGCATGTTTATGTGGAATCACTAAATTTGAAATTCCGAGAAAAGTTCAGGAGGATAAAATTGAGAATCTTTTTTGCCACGATCCAAATGATAACATTCGTGAAAGTGCATCTAGGTTCCCCGTGGGTTTTGGATGATTGATGACGACAATTAAGTCGCTAATGAGCTCAAGTGATCCTTAGCACAGGTGTGGACTCGATCGGAGACGCAAACCCTCAAAAAGGAAAAGGAAGGAAACGGAGTCGACTCGAAGCGTAGAAACTAGGGTTTCTAGCGTGTTGAGTTGGACTAGCCGTAGAAATAGGAGGGTGTGTGCGTAAAGTGCAAAGAGATCAAGTTAGGAGCCCAAGAGTGATGGTTTAGGTAGAAACCCCTTTGAGAGTTGAAGTTAGAGTAGTCTGGCAGGAGGGGCCGGACTAGTCCGCCTGAGAGGCCGGACTAGTCCGCTCCTGGGCAAACTAGTCCGTTTTGGCACAGACCAAAAGGTTCTGTGTGACTTCGGACTAGTCCGTAGTGGGACGAACTAGTCCGTGGTACCCGTAGGGTGAAGATTCGGGACTAAGTCCAGGAGAGCGGACTTGTCTGTTTTGGGGCGGACCAAAAGGTTCTGAGTGAGATCGGACTAGTCCGTCCATGGGCCGGACTAGTCCGTGTTGCTAAGCGCAGAGAGGTTTTGCAACTAAGTCTGGGAAGGCCGGACTAGTCCGCCTGTGGGGCCGGACTAGTTCGTGGTCTTCAGACTAGTCCGTTTTCACATGGAACAAAAGGTTCTGTGTGAGATCGGACTAGTCCCGTGAGGGCCGGTCTAGTCCGTTGTTGAAGTGACCGTTTGAATTTGAAGTTTGGCGGGTAGTGTGACGATTGCCGCGCAGTGCGACAGTTGTCAGAGGCGTCAGTGGTCCCCTAGGCCAGACTAGTCCGGGTTGTAGGCCGGACTAGTCCGCCCATCTGCTGAAGTCAGCAGTATGGGCTTGGGACCTCTATAAATAGAGGTCCCCTGGGTTCTTTTGAACAATCCTTGAGCAACCTGTAACCCTAGCGCCGCCACAGCAAAACTTGGAGCATTCTTGAGCCTCTTTCTTGCCTACTTTCCCTCTAAAACTAATTCTTGAGTGGATTAGGGTTTAGTGAGGTGGAGAAGAGGAAGAACATCGCGCTTAGGCTCCCAGTTTGATCTCTTGCACTTTGTGAATCTTTGTGATCTGTGGCTTGAGTTAATCTTTCTGATTTGCAATTGTAATTGTGGTGGGAGCCTCAGATTGTGAGAAGCCCCAACGAATCTTGTATTCATTCTTTGTGATAGTGGAGAACCAAGTTAGGCCCGTGCGGTAAACTTGGTGAGGGAAGGGTTGTTGAACCCGGTCCTTTGTGGACTCCTCAACGGGGACGTAGATTCCTTGTGTGGGATCGAACCTCGAGATAAAATCCTTGTGTCTTCGTGTTCTTCGCATTTCGTTTATCGAATATTTCGTTCTAGGGTTGCTAGTTTTGTCTCGTGCTTCATATTGCTATAAACTTGTTCCTCTTAGTCATATACTTATGTTGGTAGTTGCTAAACTTGACATAACCATATCCTCACCTGTAGCCTCGAGAAAATCGCCTTAAAACTTGCTAGAAACACTTTTTAGGGATCTTAACGGAGGCTGACCGGACTAGTCCGCCCCCAGACCGAACTAGTCCGCCCCCTGTAATTTAATCTCGTTTTATTAAGTCATTTGCAGGTCGATTAGCCTATTCACCCCCCCTCTAGGCAACTTTCAATTGGTATCAGAGCAGGACTCTCCACAAAGAGTCTAACAACTCGGAGATATGAGATGTGGAAGAACAACATGAAGATCCACCTTGTGTCACTCAATCCCTCACTATGGCAAATTGTGTTGACCGGGGTGCACATCCCTAAGAATGAAGAAGATATCACTCCGTAGCAAGCCGTGCTCCTTCACCGCAATGCTCAAGCGGCCGGAGTGATCATCTCATCCCTCTCAAGAGATGAGTTCAACCGAGTAGATGGACTTGAGGTGGCCAAAGACATTGGGGACACTCTCAAGACGGCTCATGAAGGCAACCGAGTCGTCAAGGAAGCAAAGATTGAGCTCATTGAAGGAGAGCTCAAGAGGTTTGCCATTATGGATGGTGAATCTTCCCAAGAGATGTACACCCGCCTAAAGATACTCATCAACAAGAGTAGATCTTACGGCTGTACCAAGTGGACGGACCACGAGGTGGTGAAGAGAATGATTCAGACATTCATGCCTAGGAACATCTCTCTATGCTCCATGATCCGAGAAAGTCTGGGGTTTGCCAAAATGACCCGGGAAGAGGTCCTTGGAAGGATCATCAATCACTAGATCATGGAAAAGGAGGCGCTCTTCTACAACGACCTTCAAAGATTCACCGCCTCGAAGATGTAGAATGTTGTGCTCAAAGCAACATCCTCCCCAAAAGAGCAAACGGAAGATGATGAGGAGAGCCTTGACACCAATGAGGAAGAGGCCTTCTTCATTAACAACTTCAAGAGGATGATGAGGAGAAGAAAAGGAGGATACAAGCATGAAGGAAAAGGCAAAGAAAAGGCAAGGCCCAAAAACAAGAGGGCTTGCTACAATTGTGGCGAGTATGGCCACTTCATAGTTGATTGCCCCCATGAAGAAGTGAAGAAGAAAAAGGAGGGAAAGCCTCAAGAGAAGAAGTTCTTCAAGAAGAAGAGGCCCTCTGGACAAGCACACTTGGGCAAGGAGTGGGACTCTAACGATGAGTCCTCCTCGGAAGAAGAAGAGGAGAAGATGGCCACCATAGCCATCGGGAGGAGCTCCAAGGGAAGCAAGCTCTTCCCCAACCTCAACAACGACTACAAACCAACTTGCCTTATGGCAAAGGAGGGAAGGAGAAAGGTAACATCTCACTCCTCCTCCTCCATTTCCTCTCATGATGAATTTGACAGCGCTAGTGAAAAAGAGCACATATTTAAGGACATAAGCAAAAGCACCTTGTGTAGGATGAAGTTGCTTATGGATCAGATCTTTGAGAAGGAGGAGCTCATCAACAGACAAGAGGACATGCTCATCCCTGAAAAGGAGAGATGTCAAGAGCTTAATGAGCTCCTTGAGCTTGAAAGAGAGAAGAGCAAGGCATTGGAACACGAACTTGCTCTAAGCAAGAAAACGTGTTCAAGTCTTGAGGAGAAATCAATTGAGCTCAAGGATGAACTTGGGAACTTGACAAAAGTTAACAAGATCCTTGAGACTCAAGTTGGGTCCCTTAAGAACAATGTAGCCTCTTCGTCCAAGAGCTCAACCTCCTCAAAGGCCTCATCCAATGTAACCACGCCTTGCAAGCGCTCTATCTTAATCCTTAAACTTAAGGATGAACTAAACTTAGCGCAAAGCAAGCAAGCACCTAAGGGTGCCAACTTTGACAAGGAGAAGGTGGCGTATGCACGAAGTGCATACACCAACACAAGATCTCCCCATGTCAAGGATGGTCTTGGCTATACTAGAAGTGGTAGGCACAACGCCAAAACCTCCAAGTATGGCAAAGACATGATTGTCTTTGTTAAGGGAAGTTCATCTACAACTAAAATTGAGAAGAACACATCCACTAGCAACAAAATGCCTAAATCTGAACCGCATCCTCTATTTCATGATTTTGATGCTTCTTATGTGCTTATGAGGAACAAATATGGCAAGGTGTTTGCTAGATATGTTGGGCCACTCCGCAAGAGCCCCATTCCTTACGTGTGGGTGCCCAAATGCCTTACCACTAATGTCAAAGGACCAGACTCCGCTTGGGTACCTAAAAGAAAGGCATAATCTTGTTTTGTAGGCATACTCCTCCAGTGGTTCCAAATGGGTGCTCGACAGTGGGTGCACAAACCACATGAACGGAGAGAGGACGATGTTCGAGGAGTATGAAAAACACGATGATCCAAATGAAGGAATCCTCTTTGGAGACAATAGCCAAGGAAAAATCCTTGGCTCCGATAAAATTGTCATCTCTCCTCAACACACTCTTTCTAGCGTTCTACACATTGATTCTTTAGACTATAACCTCTTGTCCATATCACAACTATGTGGCAAGGGTTATAATTGTGTTTTCACTAATGGGGTGTGAGCGTCCTTAGAAGAAGTGATAACTCAATCGCTCTTAAGTGTGTGCTCAAGGGAAAGCTTTATCTTGTGGACTTTGCGTCGGATAAAGCTCAACTTGACACATGCTTAATGGCGAAAACCAACATGGGATGGCTTTGGCATAGACGGCTGGCCCATGTTGGCATGTGGAACTTACAAAAGCTTCTTAAGGGCGATCACATCCATGGCTTGAAGAATGTTGTCTTCGAAAAAGACAGGCCATGTAGTGCGTGCCAAGCGGGGAAGCATGTAGGAGCTCAACATCCCTCCAAGAACATCATGACGACAACAAGACCATTGGAGCTGCTACACATGGACCTTTTCGGGCCAATAACCTACATAAGCATTGGCGGTAACAAATATGATCTTGTTATTGTTGATGACTTTTCTCGTTTCACTTGGGTGTTTTTCTTGCATGATAAGGGTGAAACCCATGGTGTCCTCAAGAGGTTCTTGAGGAGAGCTCAAAATGGGTTCGCCTCAAGAATCAAAGCTATAAGAAGTGACAACGGCACCGAGTTCAAAAACACTCAAGTGGAAGAATTCTTGGATGAGGAAGGCATCAAGCATGAATTTTCAGCTCCATACTCCCCTCAACAAAACGGGGTGGCGGAACGGAAGAACAAAACACTCATCTAGATGTCAAGGACAATGCTTGATGAGTACAAGACATCGGATCGGTTTTGGGCAGAGGCGGTTAACACCGCTTGCCACACCGTCAATCGATTATACCTCCACCGCCTCCTCAAGAAGACTCCCTATGAGCTTCTAGTTGGTAAGAAACCCAATATCTCTTATTTTTGTGTTTTTGGGAGCAAGTGTTATATTCTCAACAAGAAGCCTAGGACTTCAAAGTTTGCTTCAAAGTCCGATGAGGGTTTCTTGCTTGGCTATGACTCAAACACTCACGCCTACCGTGTCTTCAACAAAACCTCCGGAATTGTTGAAATAACACGCGACGTGGTGTTTGATGAAACTAATGGCTCCCAAGTGGAGCAAGTTGATCAAAGTGTGCTAGATCAAGAAGACTCTCCACAAGAAGCACTTAGGAGAATGGCACTTGGAGATGTTCGACCACAAGAACAACCTCAATGCTCAAGTGACCAACAACAAGATGATGCAAGTACTCCTCCATGCGATCAAGTTGTCGACGGTCAAGTAGGACCTCAAAACGACCAAGAAGATGAAAGTCAAGGGAGAGGCACTCGTCAAGGGGGAGATCAAGAAGAAGAAGAAGATGATGATGACTCAAGAGCTCAACCTCCTCATCCTCGCGTACATCAAAGTGTTCAACGGGATCACCCCGTTGACAACATACTAGGAGACATTACTAAAGGGGTAATCACTCGTTCTCGTGTTGCAAACTTTTGTGAACATTACTCCTTTGTCTCTTCTTTGGAGCCCCATAGGGTTGAATATGCCTTGAGAGATCCGGATTGGGTGGTGGCCATGCAAGAGGAGCTTAACAACTTCGAGAGGAACAAAGTTTGGGAGCTTGTTAAGCGTCCACAAGCAAATGTTGTAGGCACCAAGTGGGTGTTCCGCAACAAGCAAGATGAACATGGTGTTGTGACAAGGAACAAGGCACGACTTGTGGCCAAGGGTTACTCACAAGTTGAAGGTTTGGATTTTGATGAAACTTTTGCTCCCGTAGCTAGGTTAGAGTCAATTCGAATATTACTTGCCTTTGCCACTCACCATGGTTTTAAGCTCTATCAAATGGACGTCAAGAGTGCGTTCCTAAATGGCCCAATCAAGGATGAAGTATATGTGGAGCAACCACCGGGCTTCGAAGACCAAGAATTCCCAAACCATGTCTTCAAATTGCGTAAGGCTCTCTATGGCCTCAAACAAGCTCCTCGAGCTTGGTATGAGTGTCTTAGAGACTTTCTAATTGAAAATGGTTTTAAGATAGGAAAAGCTGATTACACTCTATTTACGAAGCACTTCAATGATGATCTTTTTGTGTGCCAAATATATGTCGATGAAATTATATTTGGTTCTACTAACAAAGTGTTTTGTGATGAGTTTTCAAAGATTATGATGGAAAGATTTGAGATGTCCATGATGGGGGAGTTGAAGTTCTTTTTAGGTTTCCAAGTCAAGCAACTCAAAGAAGGCACGTTCATAAGTCAAACAATGTACACTCAAGACATATTGAAGAAGTTTGACATGGACAAGGCCAAACCCATTAAGACCCCTATGGCGACGAATGGACACCTAGACCTCAACGAAGATGGTCCAAGTGTGGACCAAAAGGTATATCGTTCCATGATTGGGTCCCTGTTATATCTTTGTGCAACTAGACCGGATATCATGCTTAGTGTGTGTATGTGTGCACGGTTTCAAGCTGCACCAAAGTTGTGTCATTTGACCGCCGTGAAGAGAATTCTTAGATATCTAGTTCACACACCGAGCCTAGGACTTTGGTACCCCAAAGGATCCAAGTTCAACCTCATTGGTTATTCCGATGTGGATTATGCAGGGTGCAAAGTTGATAGAAAGAGCACATCCGGGACATGCCAATTCTTGGGTAGATCATTAGTGTCTTGGTCCTCTAGGAAACAAAATTCCATTGCTCTCTCCACAGCCGAAGCGGAGTACGTCGCAGCCGGAAGTTGTTGTGCACAACTTCTGTGGATGAGACAAACTCTAAGGGATTATGGTATAAACTTGCGTCATATCCCTCTCCTATGTGATAGTGAGAGCGCCATCAAAATAGCCCATAATCCAGTTGAGCATTCAAGGACCAAACACATAGACATTAGACACCACTTCTTGAGAGATCATTCCTTAAAGGGGGATATAGTGATTTCCCATGTGAGAACCGAGAACCAACTAGCCGACATATTCACCAAGCCCCTAGATGAGAAGCGATTTTGTGAGCTTAGGAGTGAGCTCAATATCTTAGATTCTCGAAATGTGGCTAGAAACATGCACATCTGAATGTTTACTTATGCCTTGTTCAAAAGAATGCATGTGGTTGGAAAAACTCTCTCTGTCTCAATTTTCTCCTAAATATTTGAAAAACTATTGACTTTGTGAGTCATGGTCATAGTTTGAATGTTGATTGCTTACTGACCATATTCACAAAGTTTTGTTGTGCATATTTGTCCAAAAGGACCTATAGTTGTGGGCATAAACTCATATATATTGACTTCAGCCCAGTAGGACCGGACTATTCCGCCCTAAGGCCGGACAAGTCCGGAGGCAAGACTAGTCCGTGGCTGGTCCGCACACCGGACTAGTCCGCCCTGGTACCGGACTAGTCCGGCCTTTGGGGACTTAAATCCCCCAAGGGCGGCCCAGACCCCTCTTCTCTCCTCTCACACTCGCCTCTCTCTCTCCCGCGCGCAAGCAACCGCCCCGTCGGCGATTTTTCGCTCCAACCACCAAAAACTCGCATCCAATTCGTGCATTGAAGCCTTTAGGAGTGTGGGATCGTTTCCCCGCACTTCTTCGACGCTTTCCTACTCCGATCTAGTCGATTTCTTGGGATTTGAGGAGGTATTTCCCTCTCTTCAAAAATTCCTCTCATTTTTGATTCTTGGAGTTTTTGATAGGAGTACCTTCATTAATGTTGCTCCATACATTCTTGCGATCATATTCTAGAAGTACTGCGCGTTGATTTGAAGTTTTTTTCAAAAAATCGTTAGGGTTAGGGTTCATCCTGTGCAACCCGGACTAGTCCGGCCCTGTCGGACAAGTCCGCCGACGGACTAGTCCGGCCCTAAGGCGGACAAGTCCGTTTTGCACAGGGCAACCCTAATCTTAGCTATTTCTTGAGATTCCTTCCGCAATATTTCACACCATTGGTCTCTTATGTCCTCTTCTCATAGTGTTTTTAGCACGATGTTGGATTTCGAGCGCAATCTTCCGAGTTCCAACCCTGCGGGCGAGGAGGATCGAGTTGAGACTTACCGGCGCCGCACCGAGGAGAGGGGTGCTGAAGTGCCTCCCCCTCCCAGAGATCCCTGGGAGGCACGCACCAAAGCCCAAATAATTGAGGCAAGAACTAAGGCTGCCCTCATCGAGGTGCAGAAAGCAAAGGAAGAACGGCGGCTGAAGACACTTGAAGCTTCAAGAGTAGCCGCAACTGTCTACAATGAGGACGAAGCCACTGCTCGTGCTACTGAAGACTCTCTCCGTGAGGCACGGAAGAAGAAGAGAGAAGAAAGAGACGCTCACAATTCCAGGGCCGCAGAGGCCAATGCCCCCAAGAGGAAGAAGCTCGTCACCATTGGCGAGAAGGCTAAGGGCAAGGAGCAAGCCCAAGGGGCAACTGAGCCTAGGTTCGAGCGTGACCCCAAGAAGGGAAAGGCTCCGGCTACAGTCGAGCCGAAGAAGAAAAAGCCAGCTGTCAAGGTGCCAGCCAAGAAGGTAGCTGGAGGGGTAGTGATCCGAGAGAAAGGGAAGGCCAAGGCCATTGGCCCTCTCAAGATGCACAGTCCAGTGTGAAACCCCAATAGGCAGCCCGCCTTCGCTGCAAATGTGTTCAAAGGAAAGGGAGCTGAGAAGGCCAGGAGGCTCAGAGATGAGAATGTCTATAGGTATGAGAGGTCCACCGTCGACCCTCGGTTTTGGTGTGACTTCCATTGCGATTACTATCGCACAGTCTATCAGGCAATGAAGAAGCCAGTGATCCAGGCTCAATGGGTGGACTGGGCATATACGGCTAAGAAGAAACACGAGGCATTTGATGCAGTGATTGAGGCAGTTGAGCGCCACGGGATCAAAGACATTCTTGGATTCAATTATGACTGGAATGAGGAGGTTATCATACAGTTTTATACCACAGTTCACTTCCACACTCATGGCGACCGAGCCATCACTTGGATGACCAACGGTGAGCCTATGCCACCTTCGAGGTCTTTGCTCAGGCACTTGGACTGGAGAGTCACCTGGACCATGAGATCATTATCTTCAATCTCAAGGCTATGGACAGGGATGACATGAGCTACATGTACCCTCCTCACGTCCACTATGAAGCTGGATTGGCTAGAAACATCCTTCCCTTCTACAGCATCCTTAATAGGATTCTTAGGAGGACGGTGGCTCCTAAAGAAGGGGATGTGGGGATCATCCAGGGTCACCTCAGGCACCTGTTGGTTCTCATTGATGGACATGAGATGTTCAACCTTGTGGATTACATCTTCGATGATATCTACAACATCTCACACACACCCAACTGTGCTTGTGGCTATGCCCCTTACATAATGTGCCTGATAGAAAAGGTGTCCGGGCTCGTGTTTGTGAAGGACACCACTCACCAGCCTCTCCGACCCCAGATGCCACCTGCTGTCCCGACTCCTGCCCGGAGGAAGAATGCGGACCCATCCTTCTGCTCCGAGGTGCCTCCTTCCATTGCACCTCCGTCTCAGCACTCGGCGGGCTCCTCTAGCAGCGGAGTCCTCAAGTTTCTTCGGTCCATCTTCACCTCGTGTCGCAAAGCTGAGGTTCGAGCTCAGAGGACTGAGCGGTACTTGAGGGAGATCTGCGACAAGCTCAAGATCCCAATGAGCCCTGAGGCCTCCGACGACGAGCTCACTCCGTACCCGCTTCTCACCCCCGACGAGTTGACACTCTTGGGTGAGACGGAGGGTACCTCCGCACCGACCTCCGACGACGACGACGACAATGCCGATGATGATGAGGATGGCATGGACCCCGAGGCCACGGAGAGTGGCAGTGACGAGGACGAGGACTAGCTTTTAGGTCCTAGTTCCCCTTCTTTTTCTTTTTGGTGCCTTGATGCCAAAGGGGGAGAGTTAGGAGGAGTTAGTCTTTTGTGTTGTGCCTTTGGACTTGTCTTGTAATATATTTATGCTCTTGGATGTTGGATGTTTACTTTTGTGCAAGACATGTTACTATTGCTTAATTTCAATATGATGCTCTCATTGTCTATCTTGTGATAATATTGATGTTCTTTATATCTTGTCACAATTGTTGAGCACATCACGTAGGCACCCCACCATAACGTGTGTGGGTATGAAAGATCTCCTCCACCTCTTTTGCATGTTGCATACATTGATGGGGAGTCTATCATACGCACACATGTTATGAAAACCAAATTTATACTCTTAATTGTGAAGGACTTGATGTGTTGTCATCAATCACCAAAAAGGGGGAGATTGAAAGTGCATCTAGGTTCCCCGTGGGTTTTGGATGATTGATGACGACAATTAAGTCGCTAATGAGCTCGAGTGATCCTTAGCACAGGTGTGGACTCGATCGGAGACGCAAACCCACAAAAAGGAAAAGGAAGGAAACGGAGTCGACTCGAAGCGTAGAAACTAGGGTTTCTAGCGTGTTGAGTTGGACTAGCCGTAGAAATAGGAGGGTGTGTGCGTAAAGTGCAAAGAGATCAAGTTAGGAGCCCAAGAGTGGTGGTTTAGGTAGAAACCCCTTTGAGAGTTGAAGTTAGAGTAGTCTGGCAGGAGGGGCCGGACTAGTCCGCCTGAGCGGCCGGACTAGTCCGCTCCTGGGCAAACTAGTCCGTTTTGGCACGGACCAAAAGGTCCTGTGTGACTTCGGACTAGTCCGTAGTGGGACGGACTAGTCCATGGTACCCTTAGGGTGAAGATTCGGGACTAAGTCCAGGAGAGCGGACTTGTCCATTTTGGGGCGGACCAAAAGGTTCTGAGTGAGATCGGACTAGTCCGTCCATGAACTGGACTATTCCGTGTTGCTAAGTGCAGAGAGGTTTTGCGACTAAGTCTGGGAAGGCCGGACTAGTCCGTGGTCTTCATACTAGTCCATTTTCACACGGAACAAAAGGTTCTGTGTGAGATCGGACTAGTCCGGTGAGGGTCGGACTAGTCCGTTGTTGAAGTGACCGTTTGCATTTGAAGTTTGGCGGGTAGTGTGACGATTGCCGTGCAGTGCGATAGTTGTCAGAGGCGTCAGTGGTCCCCTAGGCCGGACTAGTCCGGGCTGTAGGCCGGACTAGTCCGCCCATCTTCTGAAGTCAGCAGTATGGGCTTGGGACCTCTATAAATAAAGGCCCCCTGGGTTCTTTTGAACAATCCTTGAGCAACCTGTAACCCTAGCGCCGCCACAGCAAAACTTGGAGCATTCTTGAGCCTCTTTCTTGCCTACTTTCCCTCTAAAACTAATTCTTGAGTGGATTAGGGTTTAGTGAGGTGGAGAAGAGGAAGAACATCGCCGTTAGGCTCCCGGTTTGATCTCTTACACTTTGTGAATCTCTGTGATCTGTGTCTTGAGTTAATCTTTGTGATTTGCAATTGTAATTGTGGTGGGAGCCTCAGATTGTGAGAAGCCCCAACGAATCTTGTATTCATTCTTTGTGATAGTGGAGAACCAAGTTAGGCCCGTGCGGTAAACTTGGTGAGGGAAGGGTTGTTGAACCCAGTCCTTTGTGGACTCCTCAACGGGGACGTAGATTCCTTGTGTGGGATCGAACCTCGGGATAAAATCCTTGTGTCTCCGTGTTCTTCGCATTTCGTTTATCGAATATTTCGTTCTAGGGTTGCTAGTTTTGTCTCATGCTTCATATTGCTATAAACTTGTTCCTCTTAGTCATATACTTGTGTTGGTAGTTGCTAAACTTGACATAACCATATCCTCACCTGTAGCCTCGAGAAAATCGCCTTAAAACTTGCTAGAAACACTTTTTAGGGATCTTCACGCAGGCTGACCGGACTAGTCCGCCCCCAGACCAGACTAGTCCGCCCCCTGTAATTTAATCTCGTTTTATTAAGTCATTTGCAGGTCTATTAGCCTATTCACCCCCCCCCCCTCTAGGCAACTTTCAATTCGCTCTTGTGTAACAAGCTATGATGGTTAGAAACATTACAAGATGAAGAGATCCATATAGTGTATTTATATCACTTGCATAGATATAAGTAGGAGCTTTAAAAAATGTGCAAATTGATTTATCCCTAAAGCTCCACTCTTATCAATGAATAATACATTGCTCATGGATACACTTGAAATTGGACCTAATGCATCTTTGATTTTGTTCTTCCCCGTACGTACAAATGAAGATTCGGTTACATAACCTAAAAACCCATTTGTACATGTATTAGAAGCTAACTATCCCTCTCTATCATAAAGGGGAAGTTTGCAGCAGTAATATCACTATGCAGGCATTCGAATATCCGATTGTTGGGAACCCTCCATAAGCAACCAATGGGCAGCTACAAATATGTGAGAGCATTATGCTCTCAACAATTCTAAGAAATCATTTAAGCTCTAGGGAATTGCTACCATCATTGGGTGTAGGTTATTCCTTTGTGTCTAAAAGGTGTGTTGAACCTTAACCAAGGAATGACAAGATCACACCCAATGTATATTGAGTGCAAGTAGTTCCTATGTGGCTAGAAGGTATGTTAAACCTTAGCCAAAGAACAATGGATCACACTCAACTCATGTTGAGTGCAAGTCATCTCTTTGTGGTTATAGGTATGGTGTATCTTAGCCAAGGAACAACAGATCATACCAACACATGTTGGGTACATGTCACTCCTTTGTGGCTAAAGGTTATCATTACCTTAGCCAAGGAATAACAGATCACACCTAATGCATGATAGTTATGGAATAACCACTCTCAATTCATGGGAGACCTTGAGATGCAGATAAGCGACATCAATAACACTTTCTTCAACCATACTCATGGTACCTGAGGGAGGCAATACAACATCAACACTCAACCCTCCAATGCCAATGCCACGCTGCAACAAGGATACGTTGACCTCATGGCCTACCTCCATCGTTAGGGATTTAACCCCTATCGTGGACCTTGATCAAGAATAAGCTTGGGGAAGGACCCCCACTTGAGGTAACTTGTATCACACCCATTGCTTTTTAATTTCCATCCATTTATCCACCTTGCATCTAAAAAATTAAACATATTAAAATAGTAATGTAGATTTGCTTTCCATCAAATAAAGATGTGCGGTAAGAATGATTTAGAATTCACATAGATGAAATGATGAATAGTTGCCCTATTTTATTTTTCCTAAGTCCCTAGTTTACAACTTGCTACTCTCCAAATGTTGATTTCATTGGCTTAAATTAACTTTGCCTTAATTTAGAAATTGTGGGTAGCAAAAGCTTAATCTAATTCTAGGTCTTTGTGAGATTTGAGATAGTGATAGGGCTGCTATTCCTAGATTGAAAGTGAAACTTAGATTTCCAGAGAAATTCTAAAAGATTTAAGGTACCGTCATTTGATTGGAAATAACTACCAAAGCCATATGATGTTTTGCATTGATAAACCCTATGCATATGTTATTTGCTTCCACATTGAGCCTACTCAAACTAGTATAGTCCCATGTGCGAATTTATTCATTTCTTTTTAACTTCAAGACTTCAATTGCATATGCTAAAACTTCTAGACGAGAAGTTAGCAAAAATTCCATGATATCATCATTTCACAATAAAAAGAGAAACTGCATGCCTTTCATACTTAGTACTCTCTTCAAGTTTAGGGCATAAAAAGGGAGTAGAAGACATGGCTACCAGAAAAAGAAAAAGAAAATGCATGCTTACATCATAAGCATGAGAAAAAAAGAGAGAATGTAGCCATGTTTCATCTGTGCAATAAAGAGAGTCCACATCAAAAAGGAGTCATCTCAACATCAACTTTCACTTCCATTCTATGACACATGCACAAGTTGTAATACCCGGTTCCGAATATGAACCAAGCGTAACACATATGCATTGACCGTAGGACGCAAGCTAGGTAAGATGGACACTCTAGAGCACATAGGAACACTCCTCTAATTTGCTATTTTCAAAATTTCTTTCTTCTTTTTTACTTCGTCATTTTTAGCCACCAAAAAGTGTTGATTACTGCTGCGTTTTCAATACAATTTTCAGCAGCGAGCAACATTATGTCCTGCTGTTTTTGCCACTTAAATTTTTGCGTAAAGTGTGTGTTTTGCTGCTGTTATGTGTGGGTAAAATTATTGTGTTGACTGCTGCGTTTTCTTCCTCTCTTTTCCTTTCTCTTGGACAGCTGCACCACTATTTTCCCATTATTTTAGCTGCTGCAATTTTCAGATTTAAGTTACATTATTCTCTCCTCTAACGTATTCTTGTTTTCTATAGATGCCGATCACTAGGAGTGCAGCGCGCAAGAGCACCTGTCCGCCGCCCCTTGGAGGTGGGCTTAACCCCATTGAGCTTGATAAGCCGAAGGAAGAGGAGGAGAATGTCAACCCCGGGGAGGAGGAAGCTAACAAATCAAATATTATGGAGGAGGACCCGAAGGAGTATGAGCCGTATGAGGAGGATATGGACGAGGATCCTAATGAGGAGTACTACGTACCAGCTTTGGATGAGGAGGAAAACGGAGGTGAAGATGGAGGGGGATCACAACCCGGTGCAAATGAGAATGGACACAACAGCCCGAGTTTCCCCATGTGGAAGAGATTTGGAACACCGGAACCGAAGGAGGGTATGCATCGCAGGAACTAACGGAATTCCTTCATTCCTGTTGCATGTTTGCTAACTACTTTGTGAAGCGAGTCTCTCATCCCGGATGCGATGAATGTCATGATGAAGTTCTCATCTTCTACACCAACAAAGTGGTCTTACGGCATTATGCTCCCACCTGGAGGTCTACTCAAAAGATGCTACGGATGATGCAGTATGGGCGGCACTCACAAGTTTTTGCCATACTCGCCGCTTTGAGCTTGAGAATACCATGTTTGATCTGCACCCTCGGCGGGAGAGTGGTACGGGGAAGATAATTGGACCACAAGAAGCTTCGGACAATTTGCTAGCGATGGATAGGTCTCAAAAGGCATTATTGGACATGAGCAATCGCTATGCAACCACACAAGGGGAGATCCACTACCTTCGCATGGAGCTAGCTTGGTTGGAAGCCAACTTGGAGACGAAGGAATGTGAAGCAAGAGAAGAACCGTGGTCACCCAAGAGAATCTGGTCCCCTACATCACCATGGCACAACACCATCACATCCACGCAGCCAAGGATGCCCTCACCGCCTCACAGTTAGAAATTTAAGCTCCCTATTAGTACTTTGTAATAAGAGCGCTTAGATTGTATTAGCTTTAAATAGTGTGGTGTGCTGAATTTTGTTTGGTGTCTGCTTGTGTGCTTAGTTGCGAGTTGTGGGATGCCTCGGCGAATGTCCACATCCGCATATAGTAGAGAGTTGTGGGATGCTTCAGCACTTGTCCACATCCTCATATAGGTCTATATTAATAAAGGATTGTTTAGTTACATATACCTTGATGCATATAGTTGAGGCATTTCTTTTGAAATTCTAAATTCTTCTATCTCTACCTTTCTTCCGCCAACAGATGCCGAGGACTCGCAACCAGAGAAATGACAATGGTGAGGAGGAGAATGATGGAGCACCTCAGAACAACAATGGACATGGGGCTATCAATCTGGAATACTTGTTAGCTATGCAGAACCAGCTCATGCAGACCATGATACAAACTATAGGACAGCTGCAAGCAGGCAACAACAATTAGCCTTACATGCCACCACCGCCACCGCCACCACCTCCGCCACAACACAACCATTTGGGAGAGTTCATGAGGACCCGGCCGCCTGCCTTTGCTCAAGCCACAGATCCAATGGAAGTTGATGATTGGCTGAAGTTCGTTGAGATGAAACTTGCTATTGTCCAGTGCACTGACAGAGAGAAGATCATTTTTGCCTCACAACAACTAGTTGCAGCAGTTGCTGATTGATGGGAAGCTCTTTGCAACGCTCATCATAATCATGAGGCAATCACTTGGGCCAAGTTTAAGCGGAGTTTCCATTCTCACTATGTACCTGAGGGATTTATGATACTGAGAAGGCAAGAATTTGAAAACCTCAGGCAAGGAAGGATGAGTGTGAGTGAGTATCTCCATAAATTCACTCAACTATCAAGATATGCTCCAGAAGACATGAGCACTGATAGCAGAAAGCAGTCTCTATTTTTGAGGGGTCTCAACAATGGAATTCAAGTCCAGTTGCTCAATACTGACTATGTCAATTTCCAGAAGCTGGTTGACAAGGCCATTCTGGTTGAGAACAAGGTTCGTGAGATGGAGCAGGACAACAAGAGGAAGATGCCACAATATGGACAGCCGCAAGGAAGCAATGTCCATCCTCGTTATGCACCACCAACTGCACCATACTACAACCCATTTGCCCCTACATACCGTGCTGCTTATCAACTACGCCCAAATCAGCCATCAAAGCAACACCCCGCCACGCAAGTGCCTCGCTATACTATGCCGCCTTCACCGCGTCCTAACATGGTGGCTAATGCTCAAAATCAGTTGTGTCCTAGCTTTCCTAGTGCTACGGGCGGCAAGACATGCTATGTGTGTGGAGAGGCCGGACACTTTGCAAGTCAATGCCCCAAAAAGAAGTTATGGACTGATGAACAATGCACCAAGGCCAGACTACCCACGGCAAAGAGGAGGAGCACCGCAAGGCTATCGTGGACAGCAGAATTTTGCTCGTGGCAATGTGAATCATGTCTCTACTAAGGAAGCCCAGCAAGATGTTGACGTCGTGATTGGTATGTTCCTCGCCAAATCCAACCCCACAACAATTTTATTTGATTCGGGAGCATCTCATTCATTCATCTCATCAAAGTATGTTGCCAAGTATAATCTGCCTATATCTCATATGAAGCAAACTATGCTAGTAAGTTCTTCCGGTGGGGAGATGAGGACAAATATAGTATGTCCGAATGTAAGCATTAAAATAAGGGCGGTAGACTTTCTCGCAAACCTCAAAGTCTTGGACTCTCAAGGAATAGACATAATACTTGGAATGGACTGGTTGAGCAAGGATAATGGAGTCATTTAATGTGCCGAGAGGATTGTGCAGTTGACAAGTGAAAATGGTACATGCATCAAAGTTGAGGCAACCCAACCTGCAAGAGAAGGCTGTGCTGAATCACGTGGAAGGTGTGACATTGGAAAGCATTCTGATTTTTCGCGAATACCCAGATGTTTTTCCGGATGAGTTGCCAGGTATGCCACCTGATCGTGACATAGAATTTGCCATTGAGTTGATACTCGGTACTGCACCTATAGCTAAGAGGCCGTATAGGATGCCTCCTAAGGAACTAGCAGAACTCAAGAAGCAAATTCAAGAGTAGCTAGATAAGGGTTTTATACGCCCAAGCTCATTCCTGTGGGGAGCACCAGTACTCTTCGTAGATAAGAAGGATGGAATCCAAATGATGTGTGTGGACTATAGGTCTCTCAATGAAGTGATGATTAAGAACAAGTACTCGCTGCCTCATACAGAGGATTTGTTCGGCCAAATGAAGGGTGTCAGTATTTTCTCCAAAATCGACTTGCAGTCAGGATACATCCAAATGAAGATTAGACAATCAGATATACCCAAGACGGCATTTCGGACAAGGTATGGGTCATATGAGTACAATGTTAAGTCATTTGGATTGATGAACGCGCGTGCGTAATTTATATATCTCATAAATAAGGTCTTCATGGAATATCTGGATAAGTTTGCCATGGTGTTAATTGATGACAATATGATATATTCGTGAAGCGAGGAAGAACATGAGGAGCACTCTAAGCTTACATTGCAGAAACGACTGGAACACCAGTTGTATGCTAAGTTCAGCAAATGTCAATTCTGGTTACGGGAAGTTTCTTTCCTATGCCATATCATTTCCGGAGGAGGAGTATCGGTCGACCCGGGGAAAGTGAGAGATGTGCTAAAAGGGAGCCACCATAGAATGTGAAGGAAATTTGGAGTTTCCTTGGAATGGATGGATATTACCGTTGATTCATCAAGGATTTCTCCGAAATAGCAAAGCCTATGACCGAATTACTCATGAAAGGGAAGGCATTCCAATGGACTCAAGCTTGTTAGTATAGCTTTGAGGAGTTAAAGAAAAGGTTGACAACCGTGCCGCTGTTAGTATTGCCGGATGTGAGCAAGAGCTTCAATATATATTGTGATGCATCAAGGTAAGGACTTGGATGTGTGCTCATGCAAGAAGGCCAAGTGGTAGCTTATGCATCGAGGCAACAAAAGAAACATGAGTTGAATTACCTTACGCACGACCTTGAACTCGCAGTCGTGGTGCACACCTTAAGATATGGAGACATTATGTTTTTGGTAACCGGTGTGAGATTTATACGAATCACAAGAGCCTCAAGTATATATTCACACAAACGGGTCTGAATCTGAGGCAATGCCGATGGTTGGAGCTCATCAAGGATTATGATGTGGGGATCAACTATCACCCAGGGAAGGCTAATGTAGTGGCCAATGCTTTGAGTCGGAAAGGAGTAAGTCACCAACTCACGGTCTGAGAGCTGCCATCCGAGTTATGTAAGGAGTTTGAACGGTTGATCTCGGATTCATAAATGAGATGGTAAAAATGGAAGTCAATCCAACGTTAGAGTAGGAAATAAAGGAAGGTTAGAAAAAGGATGGGGAAATCCAAGAAATCAAGGAAAAAATCCAAGAAAGGAGAGAATTCAGATTTGATGAGGACGGACATGATACTTTATGGCTTGGAAAGAGGATTGTGGTACCTACTGTTAAGCATATTCAGGAAACAATATTAAAGGAGGCACATGACTCACCTCAGTCAATTCATCCCGGCTGTACGAAGATGTACAAAGACTTAAGAACATGTTATTGGTGGGCTAGCATGAAAAAGGACATAGCTGAATATTTAGCATTGTGTGATGTGTGCCAACGAGTGAAGGCAGAACACCAAAGGCTAGCCGTATTATTACAACCATTGAATATCTCGGAGTGGAAGTGGGAAGAAATTGGTATGGACTTTATAGTTGGATTACCGCGAACCCAATCTGGTTATGATTCTATATGGGTTATTGTGGATCGGTTGACAAAATCAGCTCATATTATTCGTGTCAAGACCAAGTATACTACTGCACAGTTAGCATAGTTGTACATGGAGCATATTGTGTGCCAACATGGATTTCTGAAGAACACAGTGTCTGACTGAGGTTCTCCGTTCACCTCTAGGTTTTGCCAAAAACTGCATCAAGCTATGGGTACAAGGTTAAATTTTAGTTCAGCATATCATCAACAAACCGATGGACAAACCGAGAGGACAAATCAAATATTGGAGGATATGTTGAGAGTCTGCACTTTGAAACATGGACATAGATGGGACAAGAGTTTTCCATATGCTAAATTCTCGTACAACAATAGCTACCAAGCGAGTTTGAAAATATCACCCTATGAAGCACCGTACGGAAGGAAGTGTAGGACACCTTTGTTTTGGAATGAGGCAGTAGAGAATCAAGTATTTGGTCCTGATGTGTTACGAGACACTGAAAGGCAAGTTCCAATAATTCATGAAAACCTAAGGGCTGCCCAGTCATGGCAAAAAGGTTATGCGGATAATAGGCGAAGGAATCTGGCGTTTGAAGTTGGAGATTTCGTATACCTCAAAGTGTCACCTATCTGAGGTCAACGCCAGTTTAATGTCAAAGGGAAACTAACACCCCGTTATATTGGGCCATTTAAGATTTTTGACAAGAGAGGAGAGGTAGCATATCGACCTGAGCTACCGGCGTATCTCTACAATGTACATGACGTGTTTCACGTGTCTCAACTCAAGAAGTGTCTCAGGATGCTGGAAGAACAGGTGCCGATGGATGAACTAGAACTCTAGGAGGATTTATCCTATGTTGAGCAACCGATAAAAATCTTGGATGTGAAAGAAAGAGTCGCGAGGAATAAGAGGGTCCATTGGTGCAAAGTGCAATGGAACCACCATACGGAAGCCGAAGCTACTTAGGAACGTGAAGAAGATCTGAAGGCAAAATTCCCTCATTTTTTCTCCATGCTCTCGAATCTCGAGGGCGAGATTCACTTTAAGGGGGGTAGGTTTGTAACACCCTCAATTTTAGAATCATGCATTGAATAAGCATTTTCATGCATTAATGACTAGTAGAATAAAGGAAGAAAATAAAAGATGAAACATATATACAAAAATATGTGTAGGTAAGAAGAAAAGAGAAAAAGAATATATAACATATATTAGGAGACAAATATAAACAAATAGAAAATAAATATAAAAAAATTATATAAAACAATTGAGCATGAAATCTATAAAAAGAAAAAAAATGTTATGGAACCTTCTGGAAGATTCTGGGGGAAGCTTTGCTTTTACCCCCGAACCTTCCGGGAAAATAGTGCCTAACCGGCGGGAGCCAGCCGTGCAAACCCACGCACCCGAGCCAGCCCACCCGCTCGATCGGGTTTCTGTAAGACCTATGTGTGTTGAATACATTGGCTTGTAGTGAATACACTTGCTTTGACGATAAAAGTTTTGAATATCACCAAAACACCTTTTTATTAAGGACCTGCTAGTTTTGTAAGCTCTGGCGGGAGCTTGGTTATACTAGTTGTGTTAAGTTCCGGCACTAGGTTCTACTAGTTTTTTGTTAGCTCCGGCTCAAGGTCCGGGTTGCTCTGGCATGGTCCGGAACTTGACCGCAATGCTTCTGTTTTTCATTTGCAATGTTTCGTACTTGCTTTACATCTTTGGAAAGATTGCTCAGTATTCATTTGCTAAGTCTTCGGTGCATTTTTGGTTGAAATAGATGATATCGTGTTACTGTGGTTTTGCAACATGCTTATGTGAGGTTCTCATGTAAGGTGTTTTGTTCAGAACTAACTTGAGTCAAGTCGTGGACTTGGGCTCGTATGGATTGGTTGTTTATTCATGTGCAGGTGTTGCTTGAGTTCAAGACATGGCTGGTGATGGGATCAATTGGACTAGTCTCAGGGAGGAGATGAGGTTCCAACAACCAAATTCAGGAGGAATTGTGGTTGAGCTGATCAGGAGGTTGCGCAACATGATTGAATCAAGAACAATGCATGTGAAGGTATCGTGGACGTCATTGGATGATGTTTGCACATGTGCAAGGAGTGCATGGACGTGGCTACATGGTTCCGAGACATGATGAAGAGATGTGGACATAAAGAGTTGGTCGGAGAGGTCCAACTGACTAGGTTATGGACTCAGGCTGTGGCTGAGTCGGGTTTGACTCAAATATGGAATGATTTGAGTTGGTTATGGTAGGATTTCGTGTGGGTCACGAATTTGAGTTGTTTAGGAATGTGGGATACGTTCCTAAGGTGTTTGGAAGTTTTAAGATTGCTTCTATCAGCGTATAGAAGAATCCTAAGCAGTTGTGGAAAGTTACGATTCGTGAACAGAGTAGGATTAGGTTCCTAATTTGAGTTGAGTTGGCTTTCGAGCTGGTTATATAAGCAAGGGCGCCCAGAGCTTGTGGTGCACGACTTTGGGGCTGTTCCTCTTGTGTTTGAATAAAATTCGTAGTTTGAAGGAACTTTTGTGCCTTGTTCGATTGACTTGTTCCAGACAAGTTTTACTCGTCGAGTTTCTGGACAGCACTACCTTTCGTCGGTGGTTTTATCATAACTCGAGTTTTACAGATCCAATTGACGTGATTATTTCTGGGTTGTCTTCACAATTTTATTATCTATCATCTATCAAAATTTCACGGTCATTGGATTTGTGGTCTATGATCTACACGAGTTTCTTTGCAGTGTTCCAGAACTGTTTTTTTCTCGGGTAGGGTAGATTGACCTTTGTTTGATCATTCGATCATAACTTGAGTTTTTCTTGACGGATTTGAGTGAATCTTGTTGTGTTGTCTTCATGACTTGATTCTCTATGATATCTATCCCTTTTTTCATGGTGAAACACGTTTATATTAATCTCACACACAATTTCTTTAACAGATCGTTTTTCTGCCGAAGGGGTTGAGGTTTAATTGTTTCTGCTGCGTAAGATTTTTAAATCTACCATTCACCCCCCCTCTGGTATCTTTTCGCATGCTCTTCAATCCTACAATTGGTATCGGAGCCACGGTTCTCTAACCTTTGTGATTTGCGCGTGTTTTTGACTAATCATCATGGAGAAGTACTCTGCCAAACCTTGTGTGTTCGCTAGTATTGATTTTTAGGTTTGGAAGGCACGCATGGAGGCTTTCATCCAGGCACAAGGCTTTGCAATATGGGAGAAGGTATACAAGCCTTACGAAGTGCCATCAAATGATCAAGTTACAGCTACAAATCTGAGAGATGTCGACAACAACAACAAGGCTCGGAACTTGATCATACAAGGATTAACACAAAGCGACTTCGACCGTGTTGCACACCTCCGATCTGCATACGATGTGTGGAAAGCACTTTGTGACTACCACGAAGGATCCAACGCGATCAAAGAGGTAAGGCAAGACATGTTCAAGAAAGAGTACATGCGCTTCGAGATGCAACCCGGTGAGTCTATTGATGAACTTTTTGCTCGCTTTAATAAGATTCTTAGCAACTTGCGTAGTGTTAATGTTAATTTTTCAGATGCTGAAAATGCTAGGCAATTGCTAAGTGCATTAGATATGTCAATTTGGGAGATGAAAGTCACATCTATTCGTGAATCTACTGTCATGAGTTCACTTACTTTAGATGTGCTATATTCCAAGTTAAAAACTCATGAAATTGACATAATCTCACGTAAGAACCCCAACAAGTCTATTGCTTTTGTTTCTCAACGTGACATTCCTAGTTCCGGTCAAACATCATCTTGTGGTACACTTGCTTTGCTGTCCTCTCTAACCCTTGAACAGATTGAGGAGTTTCCAGAGGAGGAGCTAGCGCTCATCTCTACCCAGTTCTTAAAAGCATTGCAAAATGTGAGAACTTGAAGGAGAGGAAGCTCCGGACCTCAACGATGGTTTGAATGTGGTAAGATAGGACATTTTCATTCAGATTGCCCTAACCTTTCAGGTCCTACTTCCCTGGATGAAAAGAAAACAAGAACGAAGCACTCCTCTACAGAAGATACGAAGAAAAAGAAGGGTTTTACAGGACGTCAATTGGTGAGCAGTTTTATCTCAGCACTCCAGGAACTTGGCTCAAGCCACGTGGACATTGGAAGTGATGAAGATGATTTGGCAAACTTGTGCTTAATGGCGGGCAAGTCAAGATCAAGTATGGAGGAGGTGGAACACAACAGTGACAATGAAGAGGTATGTCCTACTTGCGAAGAAATGTGTGATGCTATTTCTCGTGCCACTGTTAACGTTAAGAAAAAAGGATAACAAGCTTAGGGACAATGCTGTTAAAATTGAGTCACTAGAATCTTAAATTAATCATTTGAAATCCTTGATTCCTAGTGATGATTCTTGTTCCTCTTGTGACTTAATATATGAACAATTGTCCTTCCTAAGAAGTGCACATACCTCCACACTTGATAAACTTGAACTTGAAATTGAAAAGAACAAAAAGCTTGCTGCACTTAATATTGGAAACTTAAAAGATGCTTCTTGTTCTACAATTGATTTGCATTGTTCTAGTTGTGATGATCTTGAAAAGAAACAAAAAGATGCTATGAATGAAATTTCAATATTGAATAATGCTTTACATTCTCATGAAGTTAAATATTGTCCAATTGCAAATTAAAAGGAAAAACATCATGTGAAATTGCCTTGATTTGTCCGATAAACTTGATAACATGCATAGGACATTAGACCGGTTTTGTAATGGGAATAAGAACCTAAACTTGCTGCTGAATTCTTCCAAGTCTTGCAAAGATAAAACTGATTTAGGTTTTGATTCTCATGCTCATGCTAAGGCACATCCACCTAAAATTGTAAAGTCATTAGGAAGTGGTTTGATTCAAATAGTTCCTAAACAAAAAGAAGTGGTTTTCAAATCTGCAGGAGTGTTGTCTCATTTGGTTTCAAATAAAAATATTGTTTGCTCATCTAGACATGAACACAAAGTTAAATTTCATTGTACCTACTGTGGTAGAGATGGTTATGTCATAGATTTTTGTTATAGACTAGCTAAACAACAGAAAAGGGAATGAATAGTTGCTAGATCTCATAACTTTCATGCAAAATTTGCTGCACATATTGAACCAAATGTACAATCTGCTATTTTGAGTCAAAAACATTCAAAGTTTACATCCGGACCTTCTGTTTTTGCCTCCGGGGCTACTGATTTTTGTGCTACACAAGTAACACCTTATAGGTCAGTAGTTAAGAATAAAAAATCTAAAACTTTGACTCATAAACCTGCTGTTTTTTCTCAGCTTTCGCGTGTTTTTCCTGCTACACGTCGCGTGACTCAGTACTGGATTCCTAAATGCTTTTTGACTAACCCCAGTATTGAGTCATCGACGTATTGTGCTTCTATGTAGGTTACATTTTTGAGGAAGGAGTACATTTGGATTATGGATTCAGGTTGCTCACGCCACATGACCGGTAACAAAGATTGGTTCTCCTCCCTCTCTTTCGTGTCATGTGTAGAGAATGTTACTTTTGCCAATAATTCTTCAACTCCTATAATTGCTAAGGGTTCGGTTAGAGTAAATGATCACTACACTTTGAAGGATGTGGCACTTGTCAAAAATTAGAAATACAACTTGCTATCTGTTTCACAATTGCTAGATGAAAATCTGGAAATTATTTTCAATAAAAACTGCTGCAAAGTTGTAAGTTCAAATAGTGAGCTTATTTTTAACATGTCTCGGTTTGGAAGAGTTTTTAAAGCTGATTTTGATATGTCTTCCTCTAAGCATAGGTGTCTAGTTTCTAATGATTCAAAGGACCTATATTTTTGGCATTGTAGACCTGGTCACGTAGGCTTTGATCACCTAACGCGTGTTAGTACTCTTGATCGCATATGTGGGCTGCCTAAGCTTAAAGGGGACAAAGAAATTGTGTGCTCTTCTTGTAGACATGCTGAGATGGTTGCAGGTTCACATACTCCTCTCACAATGATCATGACAACTGAACCATGTCAACTTTTGCATCTTGACACCGTAGGACCTTCACGTGTTCAATCCTTCGGAGGTAAATGGTATGTACTTGTGATTGTTGATGATTATTCTAGATACTCTTGGGTTTACTTTATGGCGTCTAAGAATGAAGCTTTTAGTCACTTTAGGACTTTATTTCTTAGATTATCAATTGATCACCCAAGATCTTTAAAGGCAATTAGGAGTGATAACGGAACTGAATTTAAAAATCAATCTTTTGATCACTTTTGTGCTGAAAATGGAATAGATCATCAATTTTCTTCACCATATGTACCTCAACAAAATGGTGTTGTAGAAAAAAAGAACAAAACCTTAGTTGAGATGGCTAGGACTATGCTTGATGAGTATCAAACTCTTAGGAAATTTTGGGCTGATGCGTTAGCAACCGCTTGTTATGTCTCAAATCGTGTTTTCTTGCGTGCTAAGCTAGGTAAAACACCATATGAGCTCCGGTTTGGACATAGGCCTAGTGTTAGACACTTTTGGGTCTTTGGTTGCAAATGCTTTGTTAAGAAACATGGTAATCTTGATAAATTTGAACCTAGATCCATTGATGGCATGTTTCTTGGTTATCCATCTCATACGAGAGGCTACCGTGTGCTTTTACTTGACACTAACAAAATTGTGGAGACTTGTGAAATGTCTTTTGATGAAGCTAGCCCAGGTACTAGCTCAAACATTGCAGGTCCAGATCCATATCCGCAGCGGGGAGCATTTTCGTTGAAGATGAGCAAGAATTGAAGCTGCTGCCCGAAAATTCAGCAGCTAAAGACTTCGGTTCAGCTCCGGATGTTAATTCTCAACCAGCACCGAGAACCATCAATGCTGATTCAAATCATCCTCAAGTCACAAGCTCATCGATTTGTGATGAACATGAAGAAGAAGAAGAAGAAGCTTGTGAGACATATGTTCCCCTATGGTTTTACAAAGATCATCCCCCACAACAAATGATTGGATGCTTGCATGAACGAGTTACACGGTCCAGGTTTTGCGATCCAAACTCTCATGCTCATTCTGCTTTTGTAGCTTCTTTTGAACCCAAAGATATATCACACGCACTCACTAATGAATCTTGGATTACTGCCATGCAAGAAGAGTTAGAAAATTTTGAAAGAAATAATGTTTGGAAACTTGTACCTCCACCTCAAGGTCACACTTTAATTGGAACTAAATGGGTATTTAAAAATAAACAAAGTGATGAAGGGGTTGTGGTTAGGAATAAGGCTAGGTTGGTTGCTCAAGGTTTCACTCAAGTTGAAGGTATAGATTTTGATGAAACTTTTGCTCCCGTTGATAGATTAAAAGTCATAAGAATTTTTTTAGCTTTTGCAGCATATAAGGTTTTAAGCTATATCAAATGGATGTTAAAAGTGCTTTTCTTAATGGCTACATAGATGAGGAGGTTTATGTAAAACAACCACCAGGTTTTGAAAATTCAGATTTTCCTAATCATGTTTACAAACTGTCCAAAGCCTTGTACAGTCTCAAACAAGCCCCTAGAGCATGGTATGATTGGTTGAAAACATTCTTACTTGAAAAAGGGTTTACCATGGGCAAGGTTGATAAAACTCTTTTTGTGCTTAAGCATGGCAATGACTCATTATTTGTTCAAGTGTATGTGGATGATATTATCTTTGGTTGTGCTTCTCATGATTTTATTTCCAAGTTTTCAGCAATGATGAGGTACGAATTTGAAATGAGTATGACGGGTGAACTCACTTACTTTTTGGGGCTGCAAATCAAGCAAACCAAGGAGGGTACCTTTGTGCATCAAACGAAGTATACAAAAGACCTCCTAAGGCACTTCAACATGGACAAAAGCAAGCCTCTTCGGACACCAATGGGAACAACAACAACACTTGGACTTGATGAAGATTGTGAACCCATGTATCAAAAAGAATATAGAAGCATGATCGGATCACTTTTGTACCTCACGACATCAAGACCAGACATACAATTCAGTGTATGTATTTGTGCATGTTTTCAAGCCTCCCCACGTGCTTCACATCGTCAAGCCATCAAAAGGATTCTCAGGTACTTACATGGAACTCAAGAATTTGGAATTTTTCTTCCTTCTTCCTCAACCGTTACTTTGAAAGCTTTTTCGGATGTTGATTTCGGGGGTTGTAGGATTGATAGGAAAAGTACTTCCAGTGCTTGTCATTTTTTGGTAATTCTCTTGTTGCTTGGTCCTCTAGAAAACAAAATTCCGTTGCACAATCCATAGGCGAATCTGAATATGTAGCTGCTACTAGTGCTTGCTCACAAATTCTTTGGATTGTTCAAACACTTAAGGATTATGGGGTTGATCTAGATAGTGTTCCACTGTTCTGTGATAACACTAGTGCCATTTGCATTGCTAAAAACCCCGTGCAACATTCTAGAACTAAGCACATTGACATTAGGTATCACTTTCTCCGTGATAATGTTGAAAAATGAAACATTGTTCTTCACCATGTAGATACCGAACAACAATTGGCTGACATTTTTACAAAACCTTTGGATTTCACTCGTTTTTGGTACATTCGTAGTGAAATAGGGGTTATGCATCCTCATGGCTTAAATTGAGGTGGAGTTCTGAAACTTGGGAAGTCTATGTGTGAATCTGAAATTAAAATAATATGAGCATAGTATTTCATACATATATGACTTTGTGATTCCTTTTACATGCTGGAAGTTCTTACTACATTACTCGTGTTATACATTTTGTAGTTTTTTCCATGTCTAGTAATTGGAATAATTACTTACAATAAAACTGGTCATGGTCGAACTTTCTTGTTGTTTTGAACTTGTTACATGTTCACAAGTGCTTTTAATCATTAAGAATTAATCAAGTAACCAACTCACATGTTGAGTTTTTATGAACAAATATAAATTGAGAAAAGATCAAGAGAATATGCATGCATCGCACTTCTTCTTTTGAGATAGCTTATCATTGCACTTAGATATGAACTTGGAAGAAGTTGTGTATGAATAAAACCATGTCCTTAAGCTTCTGATTGTCAAATGACATAGGCTTGTCTTGGTTGGTTAGGATAAGGCAGATGCGCATATAATCTCTTGCAAATATCATATGATCTAAATTTATGCTTTGAAAAATAGTAAAATGCAGCAACTAGTGTCATGATTTCAGGTTTTGAAATAGTTAAGTTTGTGAGATCATGACTTACTTAAATTGAAAATTACATTTGATCTCTAGCATGGCTTACACTACTTTATGTATTTCATTGATGTGATAATGTAAGGTACTTGATAGTATGACTTGGATGAGCTTTGTTTATATGTATATGTTATAATATGCTCATAACAAATAAAGGGGGAGAGATAATTTGTTTATATGCTCATGACTTGCTGAATACATTGTCAATGGGGGAGAGATAAGCATGAAGAGAAAGAGAATATGTGCATAAGGAGAGATAATATGTGCATAAGGAGAGATAAGCATGAAGAGAAAGAGAATATGTGCATCAGGAGAGATAATATGGGATAATTTTTGGATTTTCTTCTCATTTTACTTTTGATTTACAAAGGGGGAGAAATTGCCTTCAAAACTTTTATGTGAATAAGACAATGTTCGGATTTTAAATAGTGTTGCCAATGCATTCATCAAGGGGGAGATTGTAAGACCTATGTGTGCTGAATACATTGGCTTGTAGTGAATACACTTGCTTTGACGATAAAAGTTTTGAATATCACCAAAATAACTTTTTATTAAGGTCCTGCTGGTTTTGTAAGCTCCGGCGGGAGCTTGGTTGTACTAGTTTTGGTATGTTCCGGCGTTTGGTTCTACTAGTTTTTTGTTAGCTCCGGCTCAAGGTCCGGGTTGCACTGGCAAGGTCCGGAAATTGACCGTAATGCTTCTGTTTTTCATTTGCAATATTTCATACTTGTTTTACATCTCTGGAAAGATTGCTTAGTATTCATTTGCTATGTCTTTGATGTGTTTTTGGTTGACATAGATGATATCGTGTTACTGTGGTTTTGCAACATGCTTATGTGAGGTTCTCACGTAAGGTGTTGTGTTCAGAACTAACTTGAGTCAAGTCGTGGACTTGGGCTTGTATGGATTAGTTGTTTATTCATGTGCAGGTGTAGCTTGAGTTCAATACATGGCTGGTGATGGGATCCATTGGACTAGTCTTGGGGAGGAGATGAGGTTCCAACAACCAAATTCAGGAGGAATTGTGATTGAGCTGATCAGGAGGTTGCACAGCATGATTGAATCAAGAACAATGCATGTGAAGGTATCGTGGACATCATTGGAAGATGTTTGCACTTGTGCAAGTAGTGCATGGACGTGGCTACAGGGTTCTGAGACGTGGTGAAGAGATGTGGACGTAAAGAGTTGGTCGGAAAAGTCCAACCGACTAGGTTATGGACTCAGGCTGTGGCTGAGTTGGGTTTGACTCAAATATGGAAAGATTTGAGTTGGTTATGATAAGATTTGGGGTAGATCACGAATTTGAGTTGTTTAGGAATGTGGGATACGTTCCTAAGGTGTTTGGAAGTCTTAAGATTGCTTCTATCTGCGTATAGAAGAATCCTAAGCAGTTATGAAAAGTTACGATTCATGAACAGAGTAGGATTAGGTTCCTGATTTGAGTTGAGTTGGCTTTCGAGCTGGTTATATAAGCAAGGGACCCCAGAGATCGTGGTGTACGACTTTGGAGCTGTTCCTCTTGTGTTATATTGAATAAAATTCGTAGTTTGAAGGAACTTTTATGCCTTGTTCGTCCGACTTGTTCCAGACAAGTTTTACTCATCGAGTTTCTGGACAGCACTACCTTTCGTAGGTGGTTTTATCATAACTCGAGTTTTACAGATCCAATTGACGTGATTCTTTTTGGGTCGTCTTCACAACTTGATTATCTAGCATCTGTCAAAATTTCACAGTCATTGGATTTTTTTCTATGATCTACACGAGTTTCTTTGCAGCGTTCCAGAACTGTTTTTTTCTCGGGTAGGGCAGATTGACCTTTGTTTGATCTTTCGATCATAACTTGAGTTTTTCTCGACGGATTTGAGTGATTTTTGTTGTGTTGTCTTCGTGACTTGATTCTCTCTGATATCTATCACTTTTGTCATGGTAAAACATGTTTAGATTAATCTCACACACGATTTATTTAACAGATCGTTTTTCTGCCGAAGGGGTTGGGGTTTAATTGTTTTCGCTGCGTAAGATTTTTAAATATACCGTTCACCCCCGCCCTCTGGTAGCCTTTCACGTGCTATTTGATCCTACAGTTTTGCTCAACCAACGTGCGTCCCCACGCATGTCCATGCGTGCCAAGGGCCGACGGGACCGAGCCGGTCCACGCGTCCAACGCGTCTGAGCGCGCGTGCGCCTGAGGGCTCGGAACCGAGTCGGTTGCGGCTCGATCATGCTGCAGCCGGACTCTCAGTGTATTGCCACCTATATAAAGAGCTGTAGGCTATTTATTTTTCCTCGACAGAAGCAATCGCAGCGCCGCCACGAAAAAAACCCTAGCGCCAGAGAAAAAAGAACAGAGGCTGCGCCAGAGAGAAAAAGAGGAGAAAAAAAAAGGGAGGAAGAAGAAGAAAAGGAGGAAGGAGCCGCCGTCCGCCAGAGATCGTCGCGCTGCCATCGTCGTGCCGCCAGAGGACCACTGCGCCATCTACTTCGTCTATGCTGCGTCTCCGTCCCGTGATCTTTGAAGCCACCGCATCTACGGTAGGATACATTTTCCGATATGAATCTTAGCGACGTATTAGATCTAATAACCGGAATTTAATCATAGTTGCACCATCTATTTATTTTCAGAAACATTAATTCTCTCTAAACCCCCCGTAAACTCGCATGAACACGTATGAACTAGTTGCATCTAATTAATAAAGAACCTTAGTTAATTAATTATTGAACTTTGTATGCATTCATGTCATTGCATATTGATTAATATGTGTGCATCGTGTTTATTTGTATGTATTTTCTTGTATATATGATCACGAGTAGAGGGACGTGCTCAAGAGGCCGTGTATGAGGATTTCCAGAACCAAGACTTTGAAACGCTTGAGCAACCCCATCTGTCGGAGCAAGGCAAGTGTCCTTGATCATATTGATCCTGTTTTATTAAATGTTTTGTTTACAAAATTGCATGCTCGTGTCAATATGATGGGAAACCCATATGTAGGAGTTTACTAGCGTTGTATGCCACTCCTTGTCTTGGGAATATACATGATGAGTCAGGTATGGATATTTTCCTTTTTGCACTGCATCGCTACACGGGTTATGGGTAACTTAAATAATATGCTTCATGACTTTAATTATGAGAATTTGGGATGGTAATAATATGATGATTAAATTAGCAACATGGAACTTAGGAGATCTAAGCAAGCATTGGTTTTGATGAATGGGTTGGATGGTACGGTGGTTTTGCTTGCCTTAAATCTAAGGACCGGTTCATGCAAGAATATGCCAGGACAGCAGTGCCACCACAGCGCCAAGTATGGGTGCGGCGTAGCTGTATAATTAAGAGCACTGCTAGTATTGTATGGACCATTGGATGTCACGGGGAATGGGAGTCGAGAAGGCCTACCCTGGGATCCGCATAGCACATGAGGGGGCCCGTGGGTGGGAGAATGGAGATTTAAGCCTGCAGGTGAAACCTTAGTGATCCGTACATACTAGTAGTCCCTTTTGAAAGGCTATTTTGTTATCTCTTGGCCACACACCTATGGAAGTGTGATAAGGCATAATACACATTCTCTATTCACCAAAAGGTGATGAAATCATGAACTTGTGAATAAATTGGTACAACCTCTGCAGAGTGTTAAAAACTATCATGATAGCCGTGCTCTCGGTCATGAGCACCTGGTCAACTTGTATGATTAGAATTGGACTTGGATTTTGGGATGGTTTGGTATGGGTTTGGTTTTGTCACTTGAGAATAGTGGGTTTATGGAACAATATGGAATTAGCATATGGTGTTAAATTAATTGTTGGTTGGTATTAAATGGATTGTGATGGTAAATGAGAATGTTGGATTCATGATACGAAAATTACTTGGGTTATGAAGGGAAATAAACTCACATAGACTTGATAGGCTGCTTTTACATATTTATGAAATATACTTTTTTGCAATTAGCCATTATATTCCAGTCATTTGTTTAGCTACATGTCATCTATTCCCACACTTGCTGAGTACGACACGTACTCACCCTTGCAATTCCCCCACCAACAGTTACAAGAGATACTTGGGAGTACCTTGAGGATCACGTGGAGTACTAGGTTGCGTACCACCGTCAATTGCCTGTGGAATGGAGTCGTGCTACTTAGTTTATTTTCCGCTGCAATAATTAGAGTCTTGTCATTCATGAACCATTGGATTATTGTAATAAGGTACTTATTTAATAGTAAATACGTGGTTAAATATTGTATAAAGCTTGTGATGCATTCGTATATGTGTGATGAACGTCCTGGGCACAAATATGCATTATGCTTGGTTCATATTCGGAACCATGTGTGACACAAGTCTTGAATCAAAATGTTTTGAATTGATTTCTCCTAAGGCTTACTATTTTGACTTATCAATATTATGTGTTGCAAATATGCCTACTACTGTCCCTACTAAGTGTTGATATTTCCTACGCAATACTAATTATTTATCCCTAGTAGTGGTGCTAGAAATTCTTGTTGGTAGGTTTTAATTCTCAAGTGAACGTCCGCAAGCACGCAAAAACTATCGATGTAGCATTTCCCCTTTAAAGAGTATTCCCAAAGGGTGTCATTTATATTTTCCCAAATGAAGGCTAGGTGAGAGTAAGAAAATAATCAAGTGGAAAAGTTAGGTTGGCCTCGGTAGGGTTCTAGCAAGGATGGATTTAATTTTAAGTTGAGGTAGTGTGACACACACAAGAGCATTCGATCCTAAGGGGATTAATGGGGTAAAGACGGATTAGGCTAGGTAGAGACTCCTACTATGCTTCTAATGTACATATACATAGCCTAAGTTAGTTAATAATGATTATGTTAATTAGGAATTCTCATGCTTAGTGGATTAACACATCGGGCACGGGTTTACCTATAGCAACATTAGATGACTCCCGCCATGAGTCTGTGGCATAGCCGAACGTGGAGGATTACAAAGGACAGATAGGGATGCCTACCTCTTCAATCCATGGGCCTACGAGGCATTCAACGCTACTATCTATCCTAGAACCATGCTAGTATATTAAGTAATTACCTTAAAAGCCTAGGCACAAGCCATCCTAAGGCAATGGGCTAAATCATAGTTGAACCAATGTTATTTCATAGCATAAGTGATTCATATTAACATAGTAATATCATAGCTAATTAGACTATAGTGGAGGTTTATAGTGTTTATGATAATGTAATGAGCATGGTATAGCACAATCATAAATACTATTCCTACCACTACATGGAATCCACAATCAAACAAGAAATGCTTCATCCAAGTATATGAGCAAACGAAGACTAAAGATAACATCTTTATTACGATTAAAGTCACGAATACAAATAGGAATATGGGAGGCATATCTTTCCCAATTGGGAAGAGACTCCTTCTACTCCTCTACTACTTGGACTATGAACTAGAGACTCTCCTCTCTACAGCCTATACTCCTCTAAACCTATGGAGAGTAGTGGATACAATGGATGAATACTCAAGTGGTGTGTGTTGAAGTGAGGGGTGAGGGGTCCTATTTATAGCTTGGAGAAGGGTCGGTTCCCTCCACCAAAAGCGCGTGAATCTGTCACCCCTGACCACTTCAAGCCGGGAGGAGCCACCATGTGGAGTTTGACCAAGAAAGGCGCCAGGACCTAGTCGGCCGACTAGGGGGGTCGACCAACCTAGTCTTGGCCCCTTGTGCGGTGTGCTTCCTCCAAGTGACTAACAGGTGGGTCCAATTGACTGATATTGGTGCTACATCGTTGGATGGCCTCAGATACTTCTGTTTGTGGGCCATTTGATCCATGTGGTGCCACATGGCATCGCCTGATTGGCTGGAACAATATTTTATAGGATCCATCCCCTTGTTTCACTTCATTTCTGCATGGAATCTCTACATGCACTATTTCTCCAAGGACAAGTGAAAATAGGTTAAATAGAAAGGTGATGTGTGCAAGAATTGAAAATTCCATCACATAATTGAGTTATACTGATGGGTGAATTGGTGTATAACAGCCCTCTACAAACTCCCCCAAACTTATGCTTTGCTCGTCCCAAGCAAAGTCAAGACTTTAGATTGATGATCAGGAGTTGCTACTATGTTCTATTTTTCAAAAGTACCATGTGCACAACAAAATACTCTACCTAGTATTGCAAAAATTGGCATGGTACTTCACCCATCTTAGGTTATTATGGGGCGTATGCCATCTTCTATGCATGGGTGTTTGAAAGATAGAATAGCAAATGGAGCATACATAACCTAGAAATCAAGTTCCACTCAAATTCCGGAGAGTTCAATTTAAATTTTAAGTATCTCAATTGATTCTCTCAAGTCTCTCCTTTGTGTGTATTGGAAATATGTCCTCACCAAGACATTGTGCCTAAATTCATCCTACCTCTACATAAGTCTTGTATGTGGAGCTTGGTAGGGAATACAGTAGGGATATTTGCAACACATAATATTGCTAAGTCAAAAGAGAAACCTTAGGAGAAATCAATTTCAAAACAATTTGATTCAAGACTTGTGCATGTGTGATGGAATGGAGTGGATGAGGATATTTTGAGATGACTCCTTTTTGAGTGGACTCTCTTATTTTGCAGCTATGAAACATGGTACTTTTCTCTTTTTTTTCTCATGCTTATGATGTAAGCATGCATTTTCTTTTCTTTTTTCTTGTAGTCATGTCTTCTACTCCCTTTTTATGCAATGAATATTGGAGAGGGTACTAAGCATGAATGATATGGAGTTTCTCTTTTTATTGTGGAATGGTGGTATGATGGAAAGTTGCTTACTTTTAGTGTACAAGCATAGCATGTGCAAGTGAAGTCTTCAATTCAAAAGTAATGAAAGGAATCTCACATAGGTCTATACTAGTTTGACAAAGCTCAATGTGAAGACAAATAGCATATGCATAAGGTCTATCAATATAATGTATCATATGGCTTTGGTGGGTATTTCCAATCAAATGAGGGTAACTTAAATATTTTTAGAATTTATCCGGAAATCTAAGTTTAACTATCAAACTAGAAATAGCAGCCCTATCACTATATAATATCTCTCAACAACTTAGAATGGATTAAGATTTTGCTACCCACAATTTCCAAATCAAGGAAAAAGTAATTTTAGCCAATGAGAGCAATATGTTGGAGAGTAGTAAGTTGTAAACTAGGGACTTAGGAAAATTAAAATAGAGCAACTATTAATCATTTCATCTATGTGAATTCCAAGTCATTCTTACTACATCTTTTATTTTATTTGAAAACAAAGCTATTGTAAGACCTATGTGTGCTGAATACACTTGGCTTGTAGTGAATACACTTGGCTTTGATGATAAAAGTTTTTAATATCACCAAAACACCTTTTTATCAAGGTCCGACTCTAGCTCCGAGCTATAGCAAGGTCAGATCATAGGTCCGACTTGTTTTGGGTAGCTCCGGCTACGTTAGATGCTAGGTCCGGCTTCCTGGTAAAGTCCGACTAGCTTTGGTTAGCTCCGGTGAATCTTTAGCTCCGGCATGTCTTTGATAGCTTCGTCATATACTTGATAGCTCCGGCATATACTTGATAGCTCCGGCATGCTTTTGCTAAGCTCCAACGTACTTTGTCTAGCTCCGGTTTTTGGGTTGACTAGGTTTGACTAGTTTTTTGGTAAGCTCTGGTGCTAGGATCTACTAGTTTTGGTAAGCTCCGGCGCTAGGTCCTACTAGCATTTGATAGCTCCGGCTCAAGCTCCGGGTTGCTCTGGCAAGGTCCGGAACTTGACCGAAGTGCTTCTGCTTTTCATTTGCAATGTTTTGTACTCGCTTTACATTGTTGGAAAGATTGCTTAGTATTCATTTGCTAAGTTTTTGGTGCGTTTTGGATGATATGGTTGATATCGTTTCTACTGTGGTTTTGCAACATGCTTATGTGAGGTTCTCACGTAAGGTGTTGTGTTCGGAACTAACTTGAGTCAAGTCGAGGACTTGGGATCGTATGGATTGTTTGTTTGTTCATGTGCAGGTGTTGCTTGAGTTCAAGTCATGGCTGGTGACAGGATCCATTGGACTAGTCTCAGGAGGAGATGAGGTTCCAACAACCAAGTTCGGGAGGTACTGTGGTTGAGCGGGTCAGGAGGTCGCGCAGGATGATTGAATCAAGGGCAGTGCATATGAAGGTCAAAGGAAGGTGCTCGCACGTGTGCATGAGGTGAATGACGTGGCAATATGCTTCTAGAGACGGATTATGGAAGGAAGATCTGATTGGAAGGATCGGATCGTATCGGTTGAAGACTTTGGCTGCAGCGGAGTCAGTTATGGCTCGGTATGGAAATATCGAGTTGGTTATGTTAGGATTTCGTGTGGGTCACGAATTTGAGTTGTTTAGGAATGTGGGATACGTTCCTAAGGTGTTTGGAAGTCTTAAGATTGCTTCTATCTGCATATAGAAGAGTCCTAAGCAGTTATGGAAAGTTCCAATTGTGATCGGATTAGGAATGGAGTCCTAGTTGAGATTGGGATGGCCTAAGGGCTGGTTATATAAGCGAGGGAAGGACAAAGATCGTGGGAGATGACTTTGGGGCTGTTCCTATTGTGTTCTATTGAATAAAATTCATAGTTTGAAGGAACTTTTGTGCCTTGTTCGTCCGACTTGTTCCAGACAAGTTTTACTCGTCAAGTTTCTGGACAGCACTACCTTTCATAGGTGGTTTTATCATAACTCGCGTTTTATAGATCCAATTGACGTGATTTTATTTGGGTTGTCTTCACAACTTGATTGTCTATCATCTGTCAAAATTTCACGGTCATTGGATTTGTAGTTTCTGAGCTACACGAGTTTCTTTGCAGCATTCCAGAAACTGTTTTTCTCGGGTACGTCAGATTGACCATAGTCTGATCTTTCGATCATAACTTGAGTTTTTCTCGACGGATCTGAGTAATTCTTTTTGTGTTGTCTTCGTGACTTGATTCTCTCTGATATATATCACTTTTGTTACGGTGAAACACGTTTTAGATTAGTCTCATATACAATTTCTTTAACAGATCATTTTTCTACCGAAGGGATTAGGGTTTTATTGTTTCCGCTGCGTAAGATTTTTAAATCTACCATTCACCCCCCCCCCCCCCTCTGGTAGCTTTTCACGTGCTCTTCGATCCTACAATTGGTATCAGAGCCACGGTGCTCTAATCTTTGTGATTTGCGCGTGTTTTTGACTAATCATCATGGAGAAGTACTCCGCCAAACCTTGTGTGTTTTCTGGTATTGATTTCCGGGTTTGGAAGGCACGCATGGAGGCTTTCATCCAGGAACAAGGCTTTGCAATATGGGAGAAGGTGTAAAAGCCTTATGAAGTGCCATCTAATGATCAAGTCACGGCCACAAACTTACGGGATGTCAACAACAACAACAAAGCCCGAAACTTGATCATCCAAGGACTCACTCAATGCGACTTTGATCGTGTCGCGCACCTCCGATCAGCATACGATGTTTGGAGAGCTCTCTGTTATTATCATGAAGGCTCCAACACAATCAAGGAGGTAAAACAAGATATGTTCAAAAAGGAATATATGCGTTTTGAGATGCAACCAGGTGAGTCTATCGATGACCTCTTTGCTCGTTTCAATAAAATTCTCAGCAACTTGCATAGCGTGAATGTTAATTTTTCAGATGCTGAAAATGCTAGACAACTCCTTAGTGCATTAGACATGTCAATTTGGGAGATGAAAGTAACGTCTATACGTGAATCAACTGTCATGAGTTCTCTTACATTAGATGTACTCTATTCTAAACTAAAAACTCATGAAATTGACATCCTAGCACGTAAGAACCCAAACAAGTCTATTGCATTTGTCTCACAACGTGATATGTCTAGCTCCAGCCAATCATCATCTTGCAATACTCTTGCTTTGTTGTCCTCGCTAACCCTGGAACAGATCGAAGAATTTCCAGAAGAGGAGTTGGCACTCATCTCTACTAGATTCTCAAAAGCATTGCAAAATGTGAGAACTAGAAGGAGAGGAAGCTCCGGACCTCCCGATGTTTTGAATGTGGTAAAATAGGACATTTTCATACAGAATGCCCTAACCTTTCGGGTCCGACCACCCGGGAAGAAAAACAAAGCAAGGTCCGGACCTCCTCTGGAAACTCCAACAAGAAGAAGAAGGGTACCATAGGATGCAAGATGATTAACAGCTTCATCACCGCACTTCAAGAACTTAGTTAAAGTGATATAGACTTTGAAAGTGATGAAGATGATGACGATCTGGCCAACTTATGCTTCATGGCGGGCAAAACAAGATCAAGATCAAGTCAGGAGGATGCAGAACACAGCAGTGAAGATGATGAGGTATGTTCAATCTGTAATGAAATGTGTGATGCTATTTCTCGAGCAACTATTATTGTCAAGAAAAAGGACAAAAAGCTTATGGATAATGCTGCTAAAATTGAATCACTAGAATCTGCAATTAACCATTTAAAAACTTTGATTCCTAGTGATGATGCATGTCCCTCATGTGATTTAATCTATGAACAATTGTCCACATTAAGAAGTGCACACTCCTCCACTCTAGATAGACTTGATGAAGAAATTGAAAAGAACAAAAAGCTTGCTGCACTTAATATTGGAAACTTAAAAGATGCTTCTTGTTCTACAATTGATTTGCACTGTTCTACTTGTGATGATCTTGATAAGAAACTACAGGATGCTATGAATGAAATTTCTATATTGAACAATACTTTACGTTCTCATGAAGTTAAATTTTGTTCAAATTGCAAACTAAAAGAAAAAACTTCATGTGAAAACTGCCTTGATCTGTCCAATAAACTTAATGACATGCATAGGACATTTGATCAGTTTTGTAATGGGAATAAGAACCTAAACTTACTACTGAATTCTTCTAAGTCATGCAATGATAAAACTGGTTTAGGTTTTGATTCTCATGCTCATACTAAGGCACATCCACCTAAAATTGTAAAGTCATTAGGAAGTGGTTTGATTCAAACAGTTCCTAAACAAAAAGGGGTGGTTTTCAAATCTGCAGGAGTGTTGCCTCATTCGGTGTCAAATAAAAATATTGCTTGCTCATCTAGACATGAACACAAAGTTAAATTTCATTGTACCTTCTGTGGTAGAGATGGTCATGTCATAGATTTCTGTTATAGACTAGCTAAACAACAGAAAAAGGAAAGAAAAATTGCTAGATCTCATAACTTTCATGCAATTAGAAAAACACGACCTGCTTTAGTGAGTCAGAAATTTGAAAAGGTAGCTTTCGGACCTTCTCGTAAGAAATCCGCAAAAGCAGCTCCGATAGTTCCGATAGCTCCGAGAGCTCCCGGACTTTCGATTGTTTCCTTCGGAACTTCAACTTTTGCTTCCAGAGTTTCAGCCTTGTCTTTTGGAACTGCTGCTTTTACCGCCGGAGCTACTGGTTCTTGTGTTAAAAGAGTTAAGAATAGAAAACCTCAAACTTTGACTCATAAACCTGCTGTTTTATCTCAGCTTTCGCGTGTTTTTCCTACTGCACGTCGTGTGACTCAGTACTGGATACCTAAATGCCTTTTGACTAACCCCAGTATTGAGTCATCGACATATTGTGTTTCTATATAGGTTACACGTTTGAGGAAGGAGAACATTTGGATTGTGGATTCAGGTTGCTCATGCCACATGACCGGTAACAAAGATTGGTTCTCCTCCCTCTCTTTTGTGTCACGTGTAGAGAATGTTACTTTTGCCGATAATTCTTCAACTCCTATAATTGCTAAGGGTACGGTTAGAGTAAATGATCACTACACTTTGAACGATGTGGCACTTGTCAAAAACTTGAAATACAACTTGCTTTCTGTTGCACAATTGCTAGATGAAAATCTAGAAATTATTTTCAATAAAAACTGCTGCAAAGTTGTAGATTCAAATAGTGAGCTTATTTTTAACATGTCTCGGTTTGGAAGAAATTTTAAAGCTGATTTTGATATGTCTTCCTCTAATCATAGGTGTCTAGTTGCTAATGATTCAAAGGACTTATATTTTTGGCATCGTAGACTTGGTCACGTAGGCTTTGATCACCTAACGCGTGTTAATGCTCTTGATCGCATACATGGGCTGCCTAAGCTTAAAGGGGACAAAGAAATTGTGTGCTCTTCTTGTAGACATGCTAAGATGGTTGCAGGTTCACATACTCCTCTCACAATGATCATGACAACTGAACCATGTCAACTTTTGCATCTTGACACTGTAGGACCTTCACGAGTTCAATCCCTCGGAGGTAAATGGTATGTTCTGGTTATTGTTGATGATTATTCTAGATACTCTTGGGTTTACTTTATGGCGTATAAGAATGGAGCTTTTAGTCACTTTAGGACTTTATTTCTTAGATTATCAATTGATCACCCAGGATCTTTAAAGGCAATTAGAAGTGATAACGGAACTGAATTTAAAAATCAATCTTTTGATCACTTTTGTGCTGAAAATGGAATAGATCATCAACTTTCTTCACCATATGTACCCCAACAAAACGGTGTTGTAGAAAGAAAGAACAGAACCTTAGTTGAGATGGCTAGGACTATGCTTGATGAATATCAAACACCTAGGAAATTTTGGGCTGATGCGTTAGCAACCGCTTGTTATGTCTCAAATCGTGTTTTCTTGCGTGCTAAGCTAGGTAAAACACCATATGAGCTTCGGTTTGGACATAGGCCTAGTGTTACACACTTTCGGGTCTTTGGTTGCAAATGCTTTGTTAAGAAACATGGTAACCTTGATAAATTTGAACCTATATCCATTGATGGCATGTTTCTTGGTCATCCATCTCATACTAGAGGCTATCATGTGCTTTTACTTGACACTAACAAAATTGTGGAGACTTGTGAAGTGTCTTTTGATGAAGCTAGCCCAGGTACTAGCTCCGGTGTTGCAGGACCAGATCCGTATCCTCAGGGGGAGGGTATTTTCGAAGATGAAGAAGAGCCAGTGATACTGCCTGGTAGTTCCGAAGCTGACACGTGTCCAGCTCCGGACATTGAACAAGCTCTGGTTATCACCTCTGCTGGTCCTGATCGTCCAGAAGTCACAAGATCATCAATCTACGATGAACCTAGTGAAGAAGAAGCTTGTGAGACATCTGTTCCCCTACATTTTTACAAAGGTCATCCCCCACAACAGATGATTGGAAGCTTGCACGAACGAGTCACACGGTCCAGGTTTTGCGATCCAAACTCTCATGCTCATTCTGCTTTTGTTGCTTCTTTTGAACCCAATGATATATCACACGCACTCACTAATGAATCTTGGATTATTTCCATGCAAGAAGAGTTAGAAAATTTTGAAAGAAACAATGTTTGGAAACTTGTACCTCCACCTCAAGGTCACACTTTAATTGGAACTAAATGGGTATTTAAAAATAAACAAAGTGAGGATGGGGTTGTGGTTAGGAATAAGGCTAGGTTGGTTGCTCAAGGTTTCACTCAAGTTGAAGGTCTAGATTTTGATGAAACTTTTGCTCCTGTTGCTAGATTAGAAGCCATAAGAATTTTGTTAGCTTTTGCAGCATCTAAAGGTTTTAAGATATATCAAATGGATGTTAAAAGTGCTTTTCTTAATGGCTACATAGATGAGGAGGTTTATGTCAAACAACCACCGGGTTTTGAAAATCCAGATTTTCCTAATCATGTTTACAAACTGTCCAAAGCCTTATACAGTCTCAAACAAGCCCCTAGAGCATGGTATGATAGGTTAAAAACATTCTTACTTGAAAAGGGGTTTACCATGGGCAAGGTTGATAAAACTCTTTTTGTGCTTAAGCATGGCAATGACTCATTATTTGTTCAAGTGTATGTGGATGATATTATCTTTGGTTGTGCTTCTCATGATCTTGTGTCCAAGTTTTCAGCAATGATGAGATCCGAATTTGAAATGAGTATGATAGGTGAACTCACTTACTTTTTGGGGCTGCAAATCAAACAAACCAAGGAGGGTACCTTTGTGCATCAAACGAAGTATACCAAAGACCTCCTAAGGCGCTTCAACATGGACAAAAGCAAGCCTCTTCGGACACCAATGGGAACAGCAACAACACTTGAACTTGATGAAGATGGTGAATCCGTGGATCAAAAAGAATATAGAAGCATGATCGGATCACTTTTGTACCTCACGGCATCAAGACCGGACATACAATTCAGCGTATGTCTTTGTGCACGGTTTCAAGCTTCCTCACGTGTTTCACATCGTCAAGCCGTCAAAAGGATTCTCAGGTACTTACATGGAACCCAAGAATTTGGCATTTATCTTCCTTCTTCCTGAACCGTTACTTTGAAAGCTTTTTCGGATGCTGATTTTGGGGGTTGTAGGATTGATAGGAAAAGTACTTCCGGTGCTTGTCATTTTCTTGGTAATTCTCTTGTTGCTTGGTCCTCTAGAAAACAAAATTCAGTTGCACAATCCACAGCCGAATCTGAATATGTAGCTGCTGCTAGTGCTTGCTCACAAATTCTTTGGATTGTTCAAACACTTAAGGACTATGGGGTTGATCTAGATAGTGTTCCACTGTTTTGTGATAACACTAGTGCTATTTGCATTGCTAAAAACCCCGTGCAACATTCTAGAACTAAGCACATTGACATTAGGTATCACTTTCTCCGAGATAATGTTGAAAAAGGAAACATTGTGCTTCACCATGTAGATACCGAACAACAATTGGCTGACATTTTTACAAAACCCTTGGATTTCACTCGTTTTTGTTTCATTCGTAGTGAAATAGGGGTTATGCATCCTCATGGCTTAAATTGAGGGGGAGTTTTTTTTTGAAACTTGGGAAGTCTATGTGTGAATCTGAAATTAAAATAATATGAGCATATTATTTCATACATATATGACTTTGTGATTCCCTTTACATGCTGAAAGTTCTTACTACATTACTCGTGTTATACATTTTGTAGTTTTTGCCATGTCTAGTAATTGGAATAATTACTTACACTAAAATCTGGTCATGGTCGAACTTTCTTGCTGTTTTGAACTTGTTGCATGCTCACAAATGCTTTTAATCATTAAGAATTTATCAAGTAATCAACTCACATGTTGAGTTTTTATGAACAAATATAAATTGAGAAAAGATCAAGAGAATATGCATGCATCGCACTTCTTCTTTTGAGATGGCTTGTCGTTGCACTTAGATATGAACTTGGAAGAAGTTGTGTATGACTAAAACCATGTCCTTAAGCTTCTGATTGTCAAATGACATAGGCTTGGCTTGGTTGGTTAGAATAAGGCAGATGCGCATATAATCTCATTGCAAATATCATATGATATAAATTTATGCTTTGAAAAATACTAAAATGCAGCAACTAATGTCATGCTATCAGGTTTTGAAATAGTTAAGTTTGTGAGATCATGACTTGCTTAAATTGAAAATTACATTTTATCTCTAGCATGGCTTACACTACTTTATGTATTTCATTGATGTGATAATGTAAAGTACTTGATAGTATGACTTGGATGAGCTTTGTTTATATGTATATGTTATAATATGCTCATAACACCTAAAGAGGGAGAGATAATTTGTTTACATGCTCATGACTTGCTGAATACATTGTCAAAGGGGGGGGGGAAATAAGCATGAAGAGAAAGAGAATAAAGAGAGTAATAAAGGGGGAGAGATAATGACAGATAATATGGGATAATTTTTCTTCTCATTTTACTTTTGATTTACAAAAAGGGGAGAAATTGATTTCAAAACTTTTATGTGAATAAGCCAATGTTCGGATTTTAAATGGTGTTGCCAATGCATTCATCAAGGGGGAGATTGTAAGACCTATGTGTGCTGAATACATTGGCTTGTAGTGAATACACTTGGCTTTGATGATAAAAGTTTTTAATATCACCAAAACACCTTTTTATCAAGGTCCGACTCTAGCTCCGATCTATAGCAAGGTCAGATCATAGGTCCGACTTGTTTTGGGTAGCTCTGGCTACGTTAGATGCTAGGTCCGGCTTCCTGGTAAAGTCCGACTAGCTTTGGTTAGCTCCGGTGAATCTTTAGCTCCGGCATGTCTTTGATAGCTCCGGCATATACTTGATAGCTCCGGCATGCTTTTGCTAAGCTCCAACGTACTTTATCTAGCTCCGGTTTTTGGGTTGACTAGGTTTGACTAGTTTTTTGGTAAGCTCCGGTGCAAGGATCTACTAGTTTTGGTAAGCTCCAGCGCTAGGTTCTACTAGCTTTTGATAGCTCCAGCTCAAGCTCGGGGTTGCTCTGGCAAGGTCCGGAACTTGACCGAAGTGCTTCTGCTTTTCATTTGCAATGTTTTGTACTTGCTTTACATTGTTGGAAAGATTGCTTAGTATTCATTTGCTAAGTTTTTGGTGCGTTTTGGATGATATGGTTGATATCGTTTCTACTGTGGTTTTGCAACATGCTTATGTGAGGTTCTCACGTAAGGTGTTGTGTTAGGAACTAACTTGAGTCAAGTCGAGGACTTGGGCTCGTATGGATTGTTTGTTTGTTCATGTGCAGGTGTTGCTTGAGTTCAAGTCATGGCTGGTGACAGGATCCATTGGACTAGTCTCAGGAGGAGATGAGGTTCCAACAACCAAGTTCGGGAGGAACTGTGGTTGAGCGGGTCAGGAGGTCGCTTAGGATGATTGAATCAAGGGCAGTGCATATGAAGGTCAAAGGAAGGTGTTCGCACGTGTGCATGAGGTGCATGACGTGGCAATATGCTTCTAGAGACGGATTATGGAAGGAAGATCTGATTGGAAGGATCGGATCGTATCGGTTGAAGACTTTGGCTACGGCGGAGTCGGTTGTGGCTCGGTATGGAAATATGGAGTTGGTTATGTTAGGATTTCGTGTGGGTCACGAATTTGAGTTGTTTAGGAATGTGGGATACGTTCCTAAGGTTTTTGGAAGTCTTAAGATTGCTTCTATCTGCGTATAGAAGAGTCCTAAGCAGTTATGGAAAGTTCCGATTGTGATCGGATTAGGATTGGAGTCCTAGTTGAGATTGGGATGGCCTAAGGGCTGGTTATATAAGCGAGGGAAGGCCAAAGCTCGTGGGAGATGACTTTGGGGCTGTTCCTCTTGTGTTCTATTGAATAAAATTCATAGTTTGAAGGAACTTTTGTGCCTTGTTCGTCGGACTTGTTCCAGACAAGTTTTACTCGTCAAGTTTCTGGACAGCACTACCTTTCGTCGGTGGTTTTATCATAACTCGAGTTTTATAGATCCAATTGACGTGATTCTTTTTGGGTTGTCTTCACAACTTGATTTTCTATCATCTGTCAAAATTTTACGGTCATTGGATTTGTAGTTTCTGAGCTACACGAGTTTTTTTGCAGCATTCCAGAAACTGTTTTTCTCGGGTAGGTCAGATTGACCATAGTCTGATCTTTCGATCATAACTTGAGTTTTTCTCGACGGATCTGAGTAATTCTTTTTGTGTTGTCTTCGTGACTTGATTATCTCTGATATCTATCACTTTTGTCATGGTGATACACGTTTTAGATTAGTCTCATACACGATTTCTTTAACAGATCGTTTTTCTACCGAAGGGATTAGGGTTTTATTGTTTCCGCTGCATAAGATTTTTAAATCTACCATTCACCCCCCCCCCTCTGGTAGCTTTTCACGTGCTCTTCGATCCTACAGCTATCCTACTTTTTTTAGATGCAAGGTGGATGATGGAAATTAAATATGCAAGGGATTGTACAATTTACCTCAAGTGGGGGTCCTCCCCCAAGCTTGTTCTTCACTCACCTCCGTGATGAGGGTTGAAACCTTGATGACGGAAGTATGCCGCGAGATCGGCTTGTTGTTGTTGTAGCTCGGTGAAGTGAGCGTCCATGTGTTGTTGACAGTCTTGGGTACCTTGGACATGCCCTTAGAGAGTGTTGAAGATGTCACATGTCCTTACTTCAAGCTCCTCCATACGTCTAGAGAGGTCTGTCATTCCTTGGCTATTGTCACGATGACTTCTAGCCGAAGTGGAACAACATCTTCTCATTGATGTTGGAGGCAAGCTGCTAGAGCTTGAAGTGGATAGGGGTGTCTCCCATGTAGCACCTGGCCATCCATGCCAAGACGGACCTTTGATCTCATACGATGGAGGTTGAGTCCACCCGGGTGCATCACCCATTGGGTTCTCTTCCTCTTCATACTCATGGACCGTGGAGGTTGTCGGGGGCATGGCCGCTCTCCTTGTACGACTTCTGGTTACCCTGCCAAAGATATTACTTCTTCTGACTTCCTCGATGGGAAGTAGGTCAATGGTTAGCCTCCGGCATCTGTACACATGATAATCCGGGTTAGGTAACTGAATTTCATTGACAATGCTGGGATAATAAAATATCAAAGAGCCATCTTGATCATGCTTAAGGGTATGTCCTTGCACTAAATAATCTTCATCAATTAATTCTCTTTCATTTTCAATATACGCAAATGAAGAATATTCTAGTGCTCCTACCCTAGTAGCAATATGGGTAATCAATGAGGTACATTTAATTGGCCCTACCCTTGGAATGTAATCTAACCATTGTGTCATCATGGCAATAACTGGAGCAACTTTTATCTTTTTAGTCATGGTAAATAAAATTTTCAGCTCATCATTATGCACTATCATTACATCTCCTCTAGGGAACATAGTCATAGCCACCCATCTATGCATGAAGCATAAAGTAGGGTTGTGCAAGTGTATTCCTAGGTGCACTACATCTGACATCACCAGTTAAATCTTGCCAAAAACTTTGTTTGTTAAACTTAGGCAAAGTGTTTAATTCTAGCAAACAACGTTTATGGAAGCCTAGGATTTCACTCAATTCTTTCCATAGGATGTTGTATTCTTTTTGAAATAATCTAAAAGTAATACCATCAAATCCTATCTTGAGTGTGCAAAGGAATTGTATGGAGAGAAGGAGTGAACCTTTCTCCTCTATGTGAGCAAAAATTTCCCATCCTAATGCACGCCAAATGGAAAAGAATTCAGAATACATGCCTATTTTGGAGATCAATTCCGAATCATAAGCTTTCGTATGAGAAAACTCTCGATTTTGGAGGAGCTTGCGTGATTGATCTTCAACTTCACTTTGATGTCGAGGTCGTCGTCATGAATAAGTTGGTGAGGGTTGCTCCTCTCACCCATGGGAGTGTCCTCTCCTACACTCCTCCTTCGTGAACTTGGTGTAGTAACGGAAGAGGGGCGTGCACTTGAGCCTCCACCATGGCTTGAGCTTGCAGCCTCCTTCCTCTTTCCAAACAACCTTCTCGTTCCTTTCATGGTCACAACAAGCAAGAACACAACAAGCCAAAACACGAAAGAGGTGATGTTAGTGAAAACAAAACCCCGGTGAACTTTCCTCTGAAGAACATGAGAGCAAATTACAAATGCAAACAAAAGAAAATCTTTTTGGGTTGGATTTTGAGCAAGTGTGTTTCAATGAAGAGCAAGAAAAACAATTTGAGCAAGAGTGACTTTAGGGATGTAACAAATGAGGTGAAGTGTGAAGAGAAGTGCTCCTTACGACCACCATTTATGGTGTGCAATCCCCAACGGTCACTAGGGAACCAAATGTAGCCTTTGGAGGAGAGAGAGCCAAAATAGCTCTTTCCCTTAGTCGGCCGAGCAGGGGGGTCGGCCGACCTGACAGGTGCCCCCCCCCCCCCCCCCCCGATTCTACCTTTTGGCATGTGCCTCCCCAACGCTATGGAATCAACACGTTGGTGAAATACCACTTTTGCAGCTCACAAAAATTGTATTCCAAATAAAAATTCCTTTTTCAAAACCCAACAATTTTCTTTTTGTGAAAAAAAAAGAAAAAAATGATAGTTGAGAATATAAGATTCTCAACTTGCTAAGAAAATCAAATATGTAGTGGGTGAATCAAGAAATCCAAATAAAGAAAAAGAAAAACGAAGAAAAGGATTACTACCAATTTAACCTATTGGTTAGGTCTCACTACCGTCCGATGAGATGGACATTCCTCCTTCTTCATTTCTTTACATCCGGGCCCAGAGGGATGGGCTCAGATGGCTTGTCTTGCTTCTTCATCCATTCCTTCTTTGGCGACTTGGTGGACTTGGACCATTGAGGAGGCTTGGACTTCTCTGTCTTCTTGGGGTGTCAGCATGGACGATAAGACGGGTTTTCCGCATAGATCAAATTCCTCATGAATGCAATGAGTGGGTCCACCTTTGGAGGTGTGATTTCGACCTCTTGAATGTGTTTCACATTTGGCCCATACTTGATACGGATCATGGAGCATTGATCCAACTTTGGACGAACGTTAAACTTTTCTGCCTTACCATTGATATGGAAGTGGATTTCTCCAGCTCCCACATCTATGCAAGCCTTCGCAGTGCTTAGGAATGGGCGCCCAAGAATGAGCGGTGTATCCTTCTCGACCTCCATGTCGAGCACCACGAAATCCACAGGTATGAAGCAGTTCTGAATTTACATCAGGACATCTTCGAAAATATCATGTGGCGTTGCCTGATTGGCTGGAATGATATTTTATAGGATCCATTCCCTTGTTTCACTTCATTTCTGCATAGAATCTCTGCATGCACTACTTTCTCCAAGGACAAGTGGAAGTAGGTTAAACAGAAAGGTGATGTGTGCAAGAAATGATAATTTTTTCACATAATTGAGTTATATTGAAAGGGTGAAATTGGTGTATAACAGTCGTCAACACTAAGGTCCCCGTATAAGCCTTTTTTAGTGGTAGGATTAGTATAGGCAAATGCCTTGTTGAGGATATATTTCCGCTACACAAAAAGGAGTGAATGAGAGAATCAAATTGAGGTATTTAGAATCTAAATTGAAACTCTCCGGAATTAAGTGGAACTTGACATCTAGGCTATGATTGCTCTATTTACTATTCTATCTTTCATCTACCAATGAATATGAAAAGCATAAGTGCCATAATGACTTAAGAATGGTAGAATACCATAGCCAATTTTTACAATATTAGGTAGAGTATTTTGTTGTGCAATTGGTACTTTTTAAAAGTAGAACATAGTAGCAACTCTTGAACATCAACCTAAAGTCTTGACTTTGCTCGGGACGAGCAAAGGATAAGCTTGGGGGAGTTTGTTGAAGGCTGTTATATCCCAATTTAACCTATCAATATAACTAAATTATGTGAAGAAAAGATCATTTCTTGCACATATCACCTTTCTACTTAATCTATTTCCACTTGTCCGGAAAAATAGTGCATGCAGACTTTTTATATGGGAAATGACATGAAAGAGGGGGAGAAATCCTAAAAAGTATCACCCCAACCGATCAAGCGTCGACACGTGGCATCACATGGATCAAATGGCCCACAAACAGACGTATTCGAGGAGATCCAACAGTGTATCACCCATATCAATCAATAGGGCCCTCCTAGAAGTGATCTGGAGAAAGCACATGCGAAACGGAGCAATGATCAGTTCGGTCAAACAGTGGGTACGACCGAACCCTTACTGGTGCCAAACTCGGTCAACTTCCATGTGTCGACTCCCTATGGTGCCCTAGTAACGATGAAGACTGATCCGCACACTTTTAGTGGCGGGAACCGACCCTTCTCCAGCTATAAATAAGAACCCCCTAACCTTTACTTCAACACACAGCACTTGAGCATTCTCTCTTGTATACACTAGTTCTCCTAGGTCATTAGTGGAGGTTAGACTATAGAGAGGAGCCTCTAGTCCCAAGTCCAAATTGGGAAAGGTATGGCTCATGTATCTTTCTTTACATGTGTGCCTTTATGCTTTATAACAATATCATTATTAGTCTTTATTTATTCATATACTTGGACAAAGCATTTCTTGTTTGACTCTGGATTCAATGTATGTGCTAGGTATAAATGTTATTATGATCTAGTCATAATGTTCATATCTTGTTATCATAAACATCATACACCAACACTGTAGTATAATTAGGTATCTATATGATTATGTTAACATGAATAGGTTAGTGCTTGGTCCCAACATTGGATCAACGATGTTTAGGTTAGTCATTTCCTTAGGATGATATTTGTATCTTGACTCTTAAGGTATTTACTTAACATGTAAGCATGGTGCTTATGCATCGCAGTCCACAGTTTGTAGATGTAGGAGGTAGGTGGTGACAGCCCTATCCGTCCGTTGTAATCCTCCAAGTTTGGCTATGATGTAGGCTCTTGGCGGGAGTCGCCTGGTAGACCAGGGTAAACCCGTGCACAACATGTTGGAACACTAATCCCTAGTATTCACCGTTAGCATATTCATGTGTACTTTATTAGGCTATGTATATGAGTAATTAGAGTGCGGTAAGCTTAGCTTTGTCTCGTAGTCTAACCGTTGCTAGGACAATCTTACCTTAGAGTAGATTTCTTAGGTGTGTGTCACACTACCCATATTGTCATCTTACCCCTGTTCTTATAAACACTTAGTACCCTATACCTTGATCATAAGAATAGTGTTTACTTTACTTCACCTCCTTCCTTTGGGATAAATATGATACCCTTGGGAATACTCCTGGGTGAAATTCTACAACGGTATCTCATCTCCTACCACTTGTGGATCTCATCTCCTACAAGAGATGATATGTGGTGTTAAGAGATACCAACACTGATCATCAAGCAAATCAGGGAAGAACGATGCTGCAATGACCCGCAACTCACAGCGTAACCGTTGCATGTAAAGAAAGACTTTGAGGCCCTTGACCTGTGCCATGTGCCACGCGCTGACAACTCCATCGCCAACGACCTGTGACACCCAGTTCCAAAAATGAACCAAGTGTGACGCATATGTGTGTCCAGGATGTTTAACACACAAATGATATATACAAAATTATCACAACACAAGTTAATTAAGTACCTTTATTACAATATTCAAATAATCCTCAAATTACAAACTCTAATGATCAATATAGAACTATAATTGCAGCAGAAATAATCTAATTAGGCAACTAAGAAAACTAAGCCAAAGGGATAGCGCAGCTCCAAGCAACACCACAGGCAAGTCGATGGCAGCACATGACCTAGTACTCCGCATTATCCTCAGGATACTCACAAACATCACCTGAAACTGTTGGTGGGGGAATTGCAAGGGTGAGTACATGTCGTACACAGAAAATGTGGGAAGATAATGACATGTATCTTAAACAAGGAATCATAATAAATAACGGCTAGTTGTTGAAAAGTACATTTAAAATAGGTGAAAAACATCCTACAATGTCTATGTGAAGTAATACCATCATATCCCATATAATTACCAGTCACAAGTCAAACACCATCAATTACCATTATATCACATCTATTATTCATTATCCATCCATATATTATATTCTTACCATCCTCATTTACCATATCCAATTATCACCATCCAATCCATAACCATAACCATAACCAAAACCATCCCAAATACCAGCTCCACTCTAATCATGGAAGATGTCCAGGTGCTCATAACCAGGAGCACGGCTATCATGATAGTTTTTAACACTCTCCAGAGGTTGTACCACTTTACTCACATGTTCGTGATTTCATCACCTTTCGATGACTAAGAAACTCTATCATGCCTTATCACACTTCCATTGTTGTGTGGCTAAGTGATCACAAAATAACATTTACAAAGGGACGGACCCACTAAGGTTTCACCAGCAGGCTTGAATCTCCATTCTCCCACCCACGGGCCCCCTCAAGTGTCATGCGGTTCTTAGGATAGCCCTCCTCGACTCCCATTCCCCACACCATCCAATGGTCTATATAATACCAGCAGCACACCTAAATATTCAGCCACATCGCACCCATACTTGGCCTTGTGGTGGCACTGTTGTCCTAGCATATTCTCGCATGAACCGGTCCTTAGATCTAAGGCAAGCAAAACCACCATAACATCCAACCTAATCCATAGACCGTGCTTGCTTAGATCTCCCAAGACCCATGTTACCAATTATCCATATTCATTAATTCTCATCATTTACGTGCTCAATAATTCAAAGTTAAGCCATTTGGTTGTTTTCCAAACCCAATTAATTAAAGCAAAGCAAAAAGGTAAAAATGCCCTTCTCGACACTCTACAACATGTCCCAAGTGACACGGATGGTCAAACAAGACTAGTAAACTCCTATCTTAGGTTTCCCATCAATTTCACACAAGCATACAATTTTGCAAACAAAACATTTAAAAACAGGATCAAAATGATCAAGGACACTTACCTTGCTCCTGAGCTTGATTAGGGTCAAAATCTTCAAAGTTCTGGTGCTTGAGGTCCTCGAAAGCACTGTAACACCCTCATTATCATGCATAATGCACTGCATGCATCCTTATACATTTTTAACATAAAGCAACCTAAAAAGGGACAAGATTAAAACGAATTTAGGTCTAATTAGGAATTTAATCTTGTCAGGGAGTGGACTTGTCTGGCCTCCAACCAGGACTAGTCTGGTATTCCCTCTCTGTTTCAAAAATTCAGAGTTCTTCAGTACTACGGACTCGTCCGGCACAATGAATAGACTAGTCCGGATTGAGCTTCTTATGTTTTTCCGGACTTGTCCGATGTGAAACGGTGAAAGCATCTAGGCCCCCGTGAGGTATGGTTTCGGTGATTAATGACAACCGTTCGTAATTACTAATGAGTTTGTGGATGCAAGGTTTCACGTATATCACATCAAGCGTTTACGACTATCTATTCAAATCATCTACTACTCATTGGATACGAATGGAGACCCCTCAACGACCTATTCTAAGGGGGTTATTCAATTCTCATGAAGGCTAAATGAAGAACTCACACAACGACTCTATTCTATCAAAATTGGCAACACAAGAAGATCAATATTCATCAGAACATTATTTGCAACAACTGTCAAAGAGGTCACTCGAGAAGATTCTAAAAGTTCAACTCGAAGCAAACAAATTACACTCACCGGATCATCCGATGTTCTGGAAAATGCACACATCGGTCGATTGGGGCTCAACAGAAGAAGAAGACCTCAGAATGAAGTGCACACCAGATCATCCGATGCTAGAGACAAGTGCACATCGGTGAAGTTCAACAGAAAGATTAATTTGTCTCAACAATTCTGGAGAAACACTCACCGGATCATCCGATGCAGAAGCAAAGTGAACATCGGTCTAATTCAACAGAAACATTATTTCTGGACCAAGTCTGAAGACAAAGCTCACCGGATCATCCGATGATTAAGAAGGTGCATCATCGGTCGAATAACGGTCACTTCTGACACAGTGACGTCAGCTAATCTAATTAGACCGATGCTCAGAAAAGGGGGTCATCGGATCATCCGATGTACACAGAAAAAGTAATCAGCCCACTTTTTCAACGGCTAATTCAGTTGGGCTGGCTATTTAACCCCCTTCCACCAGTCATTTCGACAACACTTGACAACCAGAGCATGCCCACACATCCTCAAGTGTCCAAGACCTAGAACAATCATTTACACATCCTTTTCGTCCATCTACACCTCAAGATATAGGCTAGACCTAGCTAGAGAGAAGCTTGTGTGCGTCCTCTCTGGGTGAGTGGACTCTCTAGACCAGTGAGAGCCGTGAGGGAGTGCATTCTTGGTGATTGCATTCACCTTGTATCAAGAGGAGAGTAGAGAGATTGCTCCGGAGCTTGCCAAGACAATTGTGGAAGCCCGGAGGATCGAAGTTGTACAAGGCTTGAGCTCCACCTTGCCGGAGATGGCGAACGGAGAAAGTTAGTGGATTCCCTCGTCTTGGTGACTTGGGAGTGGCAATACCCTTTGGTGGGTGCCACAACGTGGATGTAGGAAGATCCTAGTGATCTCACCGAACCACGGGAAAAATCGCCGTGTCTCCGTGTCTTCGAGCGTTTGCATTCCTCTCCCTACCCCTTTACGATTACGTTTTACTATTCCGCACTTAACTCTCTTGATTGCGTAGTTGACTTGCATAGGGAATTGGGGCTTAACAATTAAAGTTTTTAAATTGCCTTAAAATTTGTAAAAGCCCAATTCACCCCCCCCTCTTGGGCGTTTCGATCCTTACAATTGGTATCAGAGCGAGGTTGCTCATTGGATCATTCTAGCCTCACCGCTAGGAGCTAAAATGGCCAAGAATGGGGGTTCGGTTCCCACCTTCGAGGGCAAGAACTTTGCCTATTGGAAAGCACGCATGCGTGCTTATCTAGAGGCTGTTGCTCCCGAAGTTTGGGAAGCGACCCATGCGGGGTTTGGTAACCATGACTATATTGGTGATCAACTAAAATGGGATGCTAAAGCTAGGAATGCTATATATGAGTGCATTAGTCAAGATGTTTTTGCTAGAATTGCTAGTAAGGAGAAAGCTTGTGAAATTTGGACTTGTTTGATTGAAATCCATGAGGGTTCCTCTCGTGTCAAAGAGCTCAAATATCACTTGCTTAAATCCAAGTATGATGATTTTAAAATGCTTCCTCATGAGAGTGTTAATCAAATGTTTTCTCGCTTAAATGTGCTCATTGAGGAAATTAATGCACTTGACATTGCTTCTCTTGGCAAGGGACTCATCAACTGCAAGATCCTCATGCTTCTTCCCAAGCCCAAGTACAACATCATCAACTCAATGCTCCAAAAAGAGTCACTTGACAACATTGAAGTTTTGGAGCTCATTGGAGAGATTCATGCTCATGAGATGAGTGTGCTTGGAATGATGGAGGAGTCATCATCAAAGACCATTGCTCTCAAGGCCTCAACCAAGAAAACACATATCAAGAAGAAGAAAGTGGTTGAGCCTAGCTCAAGTGAAGAAGAGCAAACTACAAGTGAAGATGATGATGATGATGAGCTTGCGTTGATGATGAGGAAGTTCTCACGTCTCAACTCAAAGATCGCCAAGAAGGGATACTCGTTTGATCCCAAGAAGAAAGCATTCATGCCAAGAAAAGATGAAAACAAGACGTGCTATAATTGTGGTGATCAAGGTCACATTTCATATGATTGTCCAAGACCGGACAAGAGGAAGGACAACCACAAAGGCAAGCATCGCAAGCTAGAAGAGAGTGATGATGATGAAGATGCCAAGCCCAAGCGCTCATTTGGAAAGAAGAAATTTGACAAAGGCAAGAAGACCAAGCTCTTTCCAAAGAAGAGAAGAGGGCCTCAAAAGGTCTTCATGTGCGAAGCCAATGAGTGGGTCACCGATGAGGAAACAAGTGACGATAAAAGTGAAGATGAGGAAGAAAACTTGGCAAGCCTCGCTATCGTCAACAAGGATGACTCACCTCTTCCCCCACCACCCATGTGCCTCATGGCGAAAGGTAACACCAAGGTATGTGATGACTCTAGTGATGATGATGAACTTTCTCCCGATGAATTAGCATCTATGATTAATGAATATCATGCCATCATAAAAAGGGAAAAGGGCAAGGTTAAGGCACTTGAACAAGCTCGTGCTAAGCTTGAGAGTGCTAACCTCAATTTGCATGACAAGTATGAAAGCATACTTAAGGAGCATGACACGCTCAAATCTCATGTCAAGCAAATTGAGGAAGAGAAGGCTCAAATCAAACTTGATCACCATGAGCTTGACTTAGCTCATCAAGCACTCTTGGGCAAGCACAATGAGTTGGTTCAAGAGCATCAAGTACTTAACCTTGCTTATGAAGCTATTGAACTAAAATTGAAAAACTTGAAGAAAGAAACCCTTGATGGCAAAATACCCGCTAGTTCACATGCCACTAACAATTTGCATGAGTCTTTGCCGTTGAAAGCAAATGCTAGGGAGAAGGAGCTAATGGACGAGATTGAAAGTCTCCATGCTAGCGTGGCAAGACTAACCAAGGGAGAGGACAAGCATAAGGAAATCCTCTTCCAACAAGCCAAAGGCTTCAACAAGAGAGGACTTGGATCCTTCCCGGTGCCAAACAAAGGGAAGGTGCCCTCACCGGAGCTTAGGACAAGCTTCATCAAGGAAGTTGGTTCCTATTGCCAACATTGTGAGGTCACCGGACATCACACAAGGGAGTGTCCTCTTCCTAATCGTCCTTCTCCCAAATTGCCTCCTAACTATACGTCTACCTTTGATAATCACTATTATCTATTGAGCAAAGTAGGTGGGAAGGTGAAGGCAAAGTTCATCGGCAAAGACATCAAGGGCATGAAGGGGAAGCTCCCCAAGCAACTTTGGGTCCCAAAATCACTTGTATCACACATACAAGGACCTAAGTTGGCTTGGGTTCCTAAACTCAAAAACTAACTTCATGTGTGTAGGTGAACTACAAAGCCGGAGGAAAACATTGGGTACTTGATAGTGGGTGCACTCAACACATGACCGGCAATGATGGTATGTTCACCTCCATAGAGGACCCCGGCAATCACGAACAAGTCACCTTTGGTGATAACTCAAAGGGGAAGGTAATTGGTTTAGGTAAAATTGCTATTTCTAATGATTTGTCTATCTCTAACGTGCTTTATGTTAAGTCTCTTAGTTTCAATTTACTCTCTATTGCTCAATTATGTGATCTTGGACTAACGTGCACATTTGACAAGAATGGTGTTGTGGTGTCTAGTGAGTCTAGCAAAGAACTAATCTTCAAGGGGTTTAGGCATGGACATCTTTACTTGGTGGACTTCTCCAACAAGAACGCTAGCTTGACCACTTGTCTTTTCACCAAGACAAGTTTGGGTTGGCTATGGCATCGACGCATTGCTCACATAGGGATGAGCAAGCTCAAGAAGTCATTCAAGCTTGGGATGGTGACCGGCGTGAAGGACGTCACATTTGAGAAGAACAAGCTTTGTAGCGCATGTCAAGCCGGGAAGCAAGTTGCCTCGCACCATCCGATGAAGACAATGGTGTCAACCTCCAAGCCACTTGAACTGCTTCACATGGACCTCTTCGGACCGTCCACATACCAAAGTCTTGGTGGTAACCTCTATTGTCTCGTTATTGTTGATGATTATTCTCGATATGCTTGGACTTTGTTTCTAGGTGACAAGGGTGAAACTCCGGAAGTCTTCAAGACCTTTGCAAAACGAGCTCAAAGGGAATTTCAACTTCCCATTATCAAGGTCCGGAGTGACAACGGCACCGAGTTCATGAACTACAACATTGGGGAGTGGTGTGACCGTGAAGGCGTGAAGCACGAGTTTTCGGCCACATACACCCCTCAACAAAATGGTGTCGTTGAAAGGAAGAACAAGACTCTCATCACCCTTGCAAGAGCAATGCTTGATGACTATGGCACATCGGAGAAGTTTTGGGCCGAAGCAATCAACACGGCGTGCCATGCCGCTAATAGGATCTATCTTCATCGACTACTTCAAAAGACCCCCTATGAGCTCCTCATTGGGAGAAAGCCCAACATCTCCTACTTCCGAGTCTTCGGATGCAAGTGCTACATCTACTGCAAGAAGAGGCTTGGTAAGTTTGAAAGAAGGTGTGATGTTGGTATTTTTCTTGGTTATGCATCAAACTCAAAAGCATATCGAGTATTCAACCAAACCTCCGGGTTAGTTGAAGAAAGTTGTGATGTTGAGTTTGATGAGACTAATGGCTCCCAAGAGGAGAGTTTTGGTCATGATGATATAGATGATGAGCCTCTACGAGAAGCTATGAATAACATGACCATTGGAGACATCAAGCCCGAAGTTGAGGAGAGCCATGATCAAGGGGGAGTCTCAAATGCTAACATCGACACCTCCATGGCGCCTCAAGTTGACGAAGAAGAAGAAAAAGATGACCCATTGCCTACGCAAGATTCACAAGTCCTACAACATCAAGACGAAGAAGAAGAAGTCCAAGATCAAGTCCATCCACAAGACGAGCGAAATGCATCACCACCACCAAGTGTTTCACAACCACTCATGAGGCATGGGCGCATCTCCAAGGCGCATCCGATGGATCAAATCATCGGAAGTCCGTCACGGGGAGTAAGTACTCGTTCTCGCCATGTCGCTTCGTTTTGTGAGCACTACTCGTTTGTTTCATGTGTAGAACCCACTCGCATCGAGGAAGCACTTCAAGATCCAAATTGGGTGATGGCAATGCAAGAAGAACTCAACAACTTCACCCGCAACGAAGTTTGGGTGTTGGAGGAGCGACCCAAGGACAAGAACGTCATCGGAACGAAGTGGGTGTACCGCAACAAGCAAGACGAGAATGGCGTTGTGGTCCGCAACAAGGCAAGACTTGTGGCCAAGGGTTTTGCGCAAGTTGAAGGACTAGACTTTGGAGAGACATTCGCTTCGGTCGCTCGGTTAGAAGCTATTTGTATACTCCTTGCTTTTGCTTCACATCATAACATAATGCTTTATCAAATGGATGTGAAAAGTGCCTTTCTTAATGGCTATATTAACGAGCTTGTTTATGTTGAGCAACCTCCCGGGTTTGAAGATCTGAGGAATCCTAATCATGTGTATAGGTTACACAAGGCGCTCTACGGACTCAAGCAAGCACCTAGGGCATGGTATGAACGACTAAGGGATTTCCTAGTCATGCAAGGATTCAAGATCGGGAGGGTGGATACTACACTCTTCACCAAGGACATCGACGGAGATTCATTTCTTTGTCAAATTTACGTTGATGACATTATTTTTGGCTCAACTAACAAAGCTCTTAGCCATGAGTTTGGCAAAATGATGTCTAGGGAATTCGAGATGTCAATGATTGGAGAGCTCAACTTCTTCCTAGGATTTCAAATCAAGCAACTTCAAGAGGGGACCTTCATCTATCAAGAGAAGTACACAAAGGACCTCTTGAAGAAATTTGAGATGGGAGATTGTAGCTCAAGAAGCACTCCAATGGCGACAAATTGTCATCTCGACGTGGACATGGACGGTAAACCTATTGATCAATCTCATTACCGTTCCATGATTGGCTCATTGTTATATCTTATCGCATCTAGGCCCGATATTATGTTTAGTGTGTGCTTGTGTGCTCGCTTTCAAGCGGCACCTAAAGAATCGCACAAGAAGGCGGTCTTTAGGATACTTCGGTATCTCAAGCATACCCCAAGTGTAGGGTTGTGGTACCCCAAGAACGCTAGTTTTCATCTCTTAGGCTACTCGGATTCGGACTTTGCCGGATGTCGTGTGGACCGCAAGAGTACCTACGGAGGGTGCCACTTACTTGGGCGTTCCCTAGTATCTTGGTCTAGCAAAAAGCAAAATTTTGTGGCTTTGTCCACCGCGGAGGCGGAGTATATAGCGGCCGGTGCATGTTGTGCCCAAATTCTATATATGAAGCAAACCCTTTTGGACTTTGGAATTAAGTTTGGTTGTGTGCCTCTCCTTTGTGACAGTGAAAGTGCGGTTAAGATAGCTAGAAACCCCGTTCAACACTCCCGCACCAAGCACATTGATATTCGCCATCACTTCTTGCGGGACCATGAGGCTAAGGGAGACATCTCATTGCAAGGTGTTAGGTCCGAAGAACAATTGGCGGATATCTTCACCAAACCACTTGATGAGAAAATTTTTTCTAGGCTTAGAAGTGAATTAAATGTGCTAGATGCATCTAACGTCATGTAAGTTGCCATGTTCATGTAAGGTTGCATATCATATAGGTCTTGCCTAACTCCCAAAGGATAGGGGCGAGCTAGAAATAGTTTTCCCTGAGGAAGCCTTTGGCAGGTTTAAACTTGGCAAGATAGATTTATCTTATTCCTTGCATGATTCCTGCCATATAGACTTGCACTCATTTAATATCTTGCATTAACTTGTTTGGCATTGCATACGGTAGATTGTCACAAAGGGGAACCCACATCATGAGAAGAAGACTTGTTTGAAATGCAATATCTTAACTCATATGATGTGGAAAGAGCAAAGTTCTAAAGGAACATGCTTTAAAGAGATAGAAGTTTCCATACTCTAGCTCACAACAGCATAGACCTTACATTTTCTTGGATTTTCCCTCCTAATTTTTCCTTGTGTGCTCTATTTGCTTTAGGGCTTAGCCAATATGTGGCACTTCTTTGAAAAGCCTATTATTAGGGGTTAGGAGGTGCCCAAAAGGTCCTGAGACTCGTTTTCTCTTTGTGTGTTTAAAGTCAACGGACATATATGGGCATTCTTAGGTTTTCTGTAGTCATCGGATTATCCGATGCTGGGGTCAGCAGCTACATCGGACCAATTGGTGCTTCAGTTCAACGAACAGATCAGTCAGAACCAAGAAATCGACCGATGAGTTCATTTCAGGAAACATCGGAGCATTTGATGTTCAATCCTCTATTACCCTGCAGAATTCGACCGATGATCGACGTAGCAACGTCGGATTATCCGGTGTGCAAAGAGAGTTTTTGGACCAACTCTCTGTTGAACTCGACTGATGACCCCCCCCCCCCCCCCCCCCGATGCGCATCGGTCGATCCAGTGTTCGCGTAACGGTTAGGTCATCGGGTTCCTATTTAAAGATGTACGGCCGCTTCGTCTTCTTCACTCCGCGCCGCCACCCCTTCATCGCCGCTGCCTCAGCCCTCGCGCCGCCACCTCAGGCCGAGCCGCCGCCGCGCCTCCACCGCCGCCGCGCCTCCCGCGCCGCCACCTCTGCCGGCTGCCGCCGCCGCCGCCGCCATCGCCGCCGCTGCCACCACCGCAGCCGCCGCCGCCGCCGCGGCCGCCGCCACCGTCTCTTCAGGGCGCCGCCGTCATCACCTCTCAGCCTCCATCACCACCTCGTCGTCTCTCCACCTCACCGCTGGCATCCCTCCTTCCGTTCGACGATTTTCGTCGCTAGGGTTCCCACGAACCACGCGACATCATCCCGATCGCTGCATCGCCGCTCGTCGTTCGTGTGATCCTTTTCGTCGCTAAGATGGGCCGTGATCGCAAGGGCAAAGGCAAGGCCATCGAGGAGCCCGCAGCGAAGAAACAAAAGCTCTCGAAGGAAGCTCGCCGGGCAGAGTTGGCCGCTCGCGCTGCCGAGGAGCGTGAGCGCGGCCATCGCGGTTCCTTGCGGCTCCGCGAGTCTTGGCAGAGGCAGCAGCGGCCCACAGTGCAGCCCGTGCTGCCCGACGACTCTGAGGATGAGGAGGAGACTGCGGTGACGCCACTGATTCGCCGGCGCACCGTTAGGACCCTAGGGGGAGGTCAGACCCCCACCGCGAGTCAGCGCCCCACTGCTGCCGACCGCGCAGAGAACAGAGAGGCCCAGAGGGCCATCTACGAGATGGATACCGCTGCCAGAGTTGCCGAGGATGTCAGGCTTACAGACTATCGCAAGTTCAAGGAAAAACAACTGAAGAAGCTCAGATGGACAGCTTTGCCAGAGGAGTGGTTCCCGCAGCCCAGGGACACTCGGGTTGATCCCCGCTTTTGGACCCTGACACAGGTGTCCCTGTACGAGACGTACAGGCGTCGGGGCCATAAGCTTTTCCAGCACACTTACATCGACTGGAATCAGCTTGCAACAGCAGTTGGACACGGGATCAGGCCATACTTTGAGAGGTACAGAGGCCTTGTGGAGCTGCTCTCACGACAGAGGAGCGCTTACGTGGAGGAGTGGGTTCGATTCTTCTACGCCACTCTCTATATCTCAGAGGGTCGGCGCTCGATCCACTTCATGTTTCTGGGGCAGCAGCACACCGTGTCTCGAGAGCGACTGGCACAGCTGCTTGGAGTGGACACACACCTCACTTGCCTGCACGAGGTGGTCTACGGAGGAGCCGACCCGCCGAGGAGGCCGCTGACAGGGGGAGTGTCACCGCCATTTGAAGAGATCAGAGGTCTGTTCACCCCTCCTTTCACGCCAGACCAGCCGAGGGTGCCAGCTCTCCTCACTCCAGCCGCTCGGACAGTTCACCACATCCTCAGGCGTACCCTTCTACCGAGGTCCGGCTACCTAGAGGGCTTCATGAGCCTCCAGCAGACCATCCTGTTCTATGTGATGAACGGGATGGAGTTTGATATCGTGGACATCTTGATCTGCGAAATGGAGGACGTGATCACTGACGGAGTTGGGATGTTGAGGCAGTTGGTCTACGGGCATTGGATCTGCCGTCTGCTGTTCCTGCTAGCACCTGAGGACTCGCCAGCCACTGCTCCCCTGACAGAGCTCCATGCCACTCGGTTCGGCCACTACCGAGTGCCTACTCCTGGAGACCGCCGCCTTGGCCGTCCAGTCGAGCGTCAGGTCAGAGCTCAACTCTCCGAGGAGGACTGGACCGAGCTAGCCCAGGAGGACGAGGCGCTCGCCCAGACAGAGGCACAGGGTGGAGGACTGGAGCACGTCTGGTCGGACAGCGACACCAGCGACAGCGTCGAGGAGTACTTCCCTCCTCCACCTCCTTCTCCGAGGCAGCACAACGCGGAGGCGGGAGGTTTGACTGCTCCACCACCTCCAGTGTCCGAGGCTCAGGTGTCACAGCCTTCAGAGCTCACCTCGCTGCTCCAGCAGATGGTCGAGCAGCAGCGCCAGGATAGGCTTGCAGCTGAGCAGGCCCGAGCGGAGCAGGCTGCACGGCTCGCGGAGCTACAGAGACAGCAGCAGGAGATGCAGTTGGAGATCGCCCGCCAGAGGCGAGAGGACACTGACCGCTTCACGAGCCTGGTGGATCAGATGCACCGGAGGACCCTGGACCAGCATCAGCAGACTCAGCAGGCTATGATGGGCATCCTGGGGTTGATCACCAACCTCTACCAGCAGACCGGGATAGCCCTTCCGCCTCAGCAGCCGGGTCTTGGTCAGGCTCCAGCAGCTTCTCCACTGGCACCTACTGCAGCTCCAGCACCGGCGTCGCCTGTACCGAGCTTCAGCATGTCACCTCTACTAGCCTCGACAGTGCCGTTCCAGTTCTCACCTCCACCGGCAGTACCTTCTCCACCGACGCCAGCAGCCCCAGCAGATCCCCCAGCAGTGTCAGCAGCTCCAGCTCCTCCCGCTCCAGCGCCAGCACCTGCGACATCCACCTCGAGCAGCTCCGACGACAGCACCGCCGACGTCGACCGCTTCACCGTCGCCCCGAGTGCTCCGGAGTCCTAGTTACTCATCTTCCCTTTTTGGTGTCTTGATGCCAAAGGGGGAGAAGAGTTAGAGTCAGGGGGAGTTTAGCTCTAGGGGGAGTCAGTCTTGGACTTAGGGGGAGTTTTACCTTTACCTTTTGAACTTTTTGTCATTTGCTACGATTTGAGTTTTGCTTGTTATCTTTTGCTTCTATTGTAATTCAGTGTGCTATTTCATGACTTATTTGATCACTGTTTGAGCCTTCGAGCTCCTTGTGTTGCATTTTGTTCCAGTTACAATCTTTTATGAGCATTGCGTTATTAAATTCATTACTTCTATGCTCTACTCGTTGTGTTGTCATCAATCACCAAAAAGGGGGAGATTGAAAGCATCTAGGCCCCCGTGAGGTATGGTTTCGGTGATTAATGACAACCGTTCGTAATTACTAATGAGTTTGTGGATGCAAGGTTTCACGTATATCACATCAAGCGTTTACGACTATCTATTCAAATCATCTACTACTCATTGGATACGAATGGAGACCCCTCAACGACCTATTCTAAGGGGGTTATTCAATTCTCATGAAGGCTAAATGAAGAACTCACACAACGACTCTATTCTATCAAAATTGGCAACACAAGAAGATCAATATTCATCAGAACATTATTTGCAACAAGTGTCAAAGAGGTCACTCGAGAAGATTCTAAAATTTCAACTCGAAGCAAACAAATTACACTCACCGGATCGTCCGATGTTCTGGAAAATGCACACATCGGTCGATTGGGGCTCAACAGAAGAAGAAGACCTCAGAATGAAGTGCACACCGGATCATCCGATGCTAGAGACAAGTGGACATCGGTGAAGTTCAACAGAAAGATTAATTTGTCTCAACAATTCTGGAGAAACACTCACCGGATCATCCGATGCAGAAGCAAAGTGAACATCGTTCTAATTCAACAGAAACATTATTTCTGGACCAAGTCTGAAGACAAAGCTCACCGGATCATCCGATGATTAAGAATGTGCATCATCGGTCGAATAACGGTCACTTCTGACACAGTGACGTCAGCTAATCTAATTAGACCGATGCTCAGAAAAGGGGGTCATCGGATCATCCGATGTACACAGAAAAAGTAATCAGCCCACTTTTTCAACGGCTAATTCAGTTGGGCTGGCTATTTAACCCCCTTCCACCAGTCATTTCGACAACACTTGACAACCAGAGCATGCCCACACATCCTCAAGTGTCCAAGACCTAGAACAATCATTTACACATCCTTTTCGTCCATCTACACCTCAAGATATAGGCTAGACCTAGCTAGAGAGAAGCTTGTGTGCGTCCTCCCTGGGTGAGTGGACTCTCTAGACCAGTGAGAGCCGTGAGGGAGTGCATTCTTGGTGATTGCATTCACCTTGTATCAAGAGGAGAGTAGAGAGATTGCTCCGGAGCTTGCCAAGACAATTGTGGAAGCCCGGAGGATCGAAGTTGTACAAGGCTTGAGCTCCACCTTGCCGGAGATGGCGAACGGAGAAAGTTAGTGGATTCCCTCGTCTTGGTGACTTGGGAGTGGCAATACCCTTTGGTGGGTGCCACAACGTGGATGTAGGAATATCCTAGTGATCTCACCGAACCACAGGAAAAATCGCCGTGTCTCCGTGTCTTCGAGCGTTTGCATTCCTCTCCCTACCCCTTTACGATTACGCTTTACTATTCCGCACTTAACTCTCTTGATTGCGTAGTTGACTTGCATAGGGAATTGGGGCTTAACAATTAAATTTTTTAAATTGCCTTAAAATTTGTAAAAGCCCAATTCACCCCCCCTCTTAGGCGTTTCGATCCTTACAAACGGGCTAATCCGATCTTGTCCAATTTTCGATCCGAAAAACTTTTGCTTTGCAACCCCGGACTTGTCCAGCCACACATACCGGACTTGTCTAAAATAGTTTATGTTCCACACCGGGCTTGTCTGGTGCCCCATGCGGACTAGTCTAGCCTACTGAACTCAACTCGGATTCTGTTATTTCTCCACGAATTGTTTTTGGGTAATTGCATTAATTGGGCCCGAGAACTTCGTGCCCAACCTTAGAGGAGCCCAAGGGGACCCCACCTCGGGCCCTACACGCCCCCACCGAATTCTACTTGGAATTCACCCCAAAACCCTAATCCTCCACCTCTATATAAACAACCCAATGCCCCACACTTCTCCACCCCAATTGAAAACCCTTGCTACCACTTTTGCATTGTGACATCGTCAAGATCAAGTCTATAAACAAAGAGGAGGGAGACACACGAAGAAGGAGCAACCAAGATCGATCTTCGTTGATTCATCGACAATTGATGTTCTTCATCACCAATCTTCATCAACTCATCTCCACCAACCCTAATTGCCAAGATTCAAAGTCTAACGCCCAACCCTTGATCTTTGGATCTTTAAACACGTGGTACACCCTCAACTTCCAAGTTTCTAGGTCAATTCAACCACAATTCTCTCAGATCAAAAAAAAAACCCTGATTTTATAGTCTGCGTAGTGCGGACTAGTCCGACCCTGAAAATGGACTAGTCCGGCCTATGAATCTGAATTGTGCTGAATTAATTCAAAATCAACTCGAATCAATTCCAAACTTGTTCAAACTTGTTGGAAACTATTGTAACTAGTTAGTAAACATTAATAGCAACTCATTAACAAGTCTTACCTCACAATTGAATTAATTATGCATATAATAGCATATTGAGTACTATATGAGCATTATTTGATTGAATTGTGTGTTTTGCATGTTTGTCACTCGGAATAGAAGGAATAGCCATAGATAGTGCTTTCGAGGACCTGCAGAACCAGAGTTTCAAAGCCTTCAACCCAAATCAAGCTCAAGAGCAAGGCAAGTGCCCTAGACGATATTTATCCTGTTTAAAAGGTTTTGTTTGCAAAATTGCATGCTTGTGTCGAAATTGATGGGAAAAACTCTTTGTAGGAGTTTACTAGTTTTGTAAACACTATGTAGAGAGTTGAAAAGGCTATTTCACACTTTTTACTTCTCAATACTAAATTGGGTTTAGCAAACAATGAAATGGCTTAATTATGAACTGTTGAACATGTGAATGATGAGAATTGATAATAATGACCCATTAGAAACATGGTGCTTAGGGATCTAAGCAAGATGGTTATGTGGAATGGGTTGGACTGTTTTGTGGTTTTGCTTCCTTTAGATCTAAGGACCGGTTTATGGAGCGACCATCAAGGATTCACAGTGCCACCAGAAGGCCAAGTACGGGTGCGACTTAGCTGACTAATTAGTGTTTTTCCAGTACTATTTGGACCATTAAAAATGCTCGGGGAAGGGGTAGTCAGATTGGGTTTATAGAGATTGGTGGGACTACCCTGGGATCCGAATGGCTCAAGAGGGGGCCCTTGGTTGTGTGTGCTCAGTTGGAGACATGACCACCAGTGAAACCTTAATGGTGTCTAAATAGGCTAGTAATCACTTTGTAAAGGCTATTTTGTGACCTCTTGGCCGCACACCTAAGAAAGTTTGAGATGGCATAATTTAGATTCCTTAGTCATTGAAAGGTAATGAAATCACGAACTTGTAGGTAAAGTGGTACAACCTCTGCAGAGTGTGTCTAAAACTATCATGATAGTCGTGCTCCCGATCATGAGGAACCTGGACCCTCACTAGATTAGAATTTGGACTTTAACTCGGTTTAATGGTTGTAATTGAATTGGGAATTGGTATTGGTTATTTAAATGGCTTTGGTATATGGAATTGATAAAATTGAGATAAATGAGCAGTTATGAGTTGAATATGGATTATTATTGCTGGAATTGGTTATTTAAGTTGAAATTGACTATATTTGGGTTATTTTGGGATGGACCTCACTTAATAATAATATAATTGCATTTTCAGCTGTTTTGAATGTACTTCTTATGCAATTAGCCCATTTTATTATCATTCCTTGTTTAAGCTACATGTCATACTTTCCCACACTTGATGAGTACGACATGTGCTCACCCTTGCTATTCCCCCCACCAAAGCCAGACGTAGGCCACCAGGTGGAGTACCAAGAGGTCTTTGAGGAATTCTAGGCGTGTGTTTTGCCGTCAAACCTGTCTGTGGAGTTTGAAGTCATTAGAGTTTAGTTTTTCACTGCAGTTTCATTAGAGCTTGTAATTGAGACTATTTGGATTGTAATAAGGTACTATTATTAGTATTATTATTAGAGACATGGTTTATGGCTGCTTATTAATTCTGAATCACTTGTGTATATGTGTTAAACATCCTGGGCACACATATGCATCACGCTTGGTTCATTTTTGGAACCGAGTGTCACAAATTGGTATCAGGGCCGTGTTTGACTATAGGACGCATGCCTAGGTAGAATGGACACCATAAATCACTTAGGACTTCTTTCCTATTCAAAATTAGCCTGTTTTGGACTATTTTGCCTCCCACTAGCTATATAAAGTGGGGAAAAACTGCATTTTTGCCGCCACTGCAATTTTTGCCATTTTTGCATCATTTTGAGAAAATGCACATCCCCTCATCTTGATTTATGGCTGCTGCAATTTCAGAAATGATATTTGTGTTTCCTCTATTTTTCTCATGTTTTCTGTAGATGGCTCACACCAAAATGACAGCCCACATAAGAGCTTGTTTGCCACCCCTTGGAAGCAAGCTTAGGCCTCGCAAGGAGCCGCAAATAGAACCTGCCCAAGAACAGGAAGAAGTGAGTTCTCCCGCAGAGGAAGTTTAGCACGAACCCTCCAACACGACGGAGGAAGGCCCTGAAATGGTGGAGTCCTATGATGATGATGATGATGAGAAGGAGGAAGACCCTGAAATGGTGGAATGCTATGATAGTGAAGTAGAGGAGGATGATACACATGAGGGGAATGAAGATGAATCCCAAGATGAGGAGGAACCACAAGAGGAGGTACCTAAATCTCAAGGGAATGCATCGTAGCACTGAGAAGCTAGAAAGGAGGACAAACACATAATTTACCGTGATGCCCAAGAATTCCATTCCGATGGCACCGATGGAGGATTCGTAGCCAAGCAATTGAAGGAGTTCCTTGATCTATGCAAGATGCACCCGAAGTACTATGTCAAAAGGATTCCTCGCCATGGACGGGATGAATGGAGGGCTCAAGTTACTGTTCTTGCTAAAGATGAGGTGGTTACCCTACACTTTGCATCCACATGGAGAAGCACCAGAGAGCAAGCTATTGATGATGTCGCTTGGGATGCACTTACTAGATTGTGCCACGTCTATCGGGAGCAAGTTGGAGGTACTAGTTTTGCACTACACCCGCAACGCAACAAGAGAACAAGGGAAATATTAAGGCCACAAGATGGAGTTCAAGTCAGTTCTCGTGCTATTGATAGATCTCATGTAGTATTGGTGAATTTGGGAAATCGCTATGCTGATGCTATGGAAGAGATCCGCTACCTCCGTAAGAGGCTATTCATCATGGAGAATCAAGAGGAAGCTCGTACCACTGTGGAGGTCAATGGTGTAGCAACTTCTCCAGCGTCCACATGGACGGCCAACTCACCTTGGCATGCGCCCATGTATGCCTCACCGCCACTGTCGCCTTCGCCGCCTCATGGCCAGGACAGCCAAGGTTCACACAATTAAGTCTAGGTATCTTGTCTAGAAGTTAGAAAATCGGTTAGATTGTCTTAGTCATGTTTAGTGGGGTTTGCTAAATTTTCTTGGTGTGTGCTTGCTGTGAGTTGTGGAACGCTTAGCGTTCTGTCCACATCCGCACGTAGTAGAGATTTGTGGGATCCTTGTCCACATCCTCTAATACGGTTATTAGTATTAATAAATGATATGTTAGTTACATATACCTTGATGCATATAGTTTGGGCATTTCTTTTCCTATTCTAAATTCTTCTATCTCTACTATTCTTTCACCAACAGATGTTGATGACTCATAATCAAAGGAATGACAACGGTGAGGAGGAGAGCAACGAAACACCTCAGAACAACCAGGGACCTACCGAGGGAGCGATCAACCTTGAGCAGCTATTAGCTATGCAAAACCATCTTATGCAGACTATGATACAGACTATGGGACAGCTACAAGCTTGCAACCACATCAGCCCCACATGCCTCTGCCACCGCCTCCGCCACCACGCTACAAACATATGGGATAGTTCATGAGGACCAGGTAGCCTACCTTTGCTCAAGCTACAGATCCAATGGAAGCTGATGATTGACTGAAGTTAGTTGAGAAGAAACTCGTTATAGTCCAGTGTAGCGATAGAGAAAAGTTTCTTTTTGCCTTACACCAGTTGATTGGAGCTGCTACAGACCGGTGGGAATCTCTATGCAATTCCCATGAAAATCAAGAGAGAATCACCTGGGCTGAATTGAAGGACAAGTTTCGTTCTCACTATGTGCCAGAGGGAGTCATGATATTGAGAAGGCAAGAATTTGAAAACCTCAGGCAAGGAAGGATGAGTGTGAGTGAGTATCTCAACAAATTCACTAAACTGTCAAGATATGCTCTAGAGGACATCAGCACTGATAGCAGGAAGCAATATCTGTTCATGCGGGGTCTCAATAATGAAATTCAAGTTCAATTGCTCAACACTGACTATGCAAACTTCCAGAAACTTGTTGACAAGTCCATTGAGGTTGAAAACAAGATTCGGGAGATGGATCTAGATCACAAGAGGAAGATGCCATATCAGGGACAGCCGCAAGGAAGCAATGTCCGTCCTTGCTATGCACCGCCTGCTGCACCCTATTACAACTCGTCTGCTGCTGCATACCGCCCTGCTTATCCACCGCGACCACAACAGCCTATGCAGCCTTGCCCGCCTATGCAAGCACCTCGCTTACCCATGCAGCCTGCGCCATGCCCAAATATGCCCGCTTATGCTCAAAACCAGGCTCGCCCTAACTTTGCTGGCGCCACTGGTGGAAAGACTTGCTATGCTTGTGGTCGAATAGGACATTTTGGTAATCAATGCCCAATGTAAGGTTAGGGTCAGATGAATAATGTTCCAAGGCGGAATCCAAGCCCAATGGAGGAGCAACTCAAGGCAACCGAGGACCACAGAATTTTGCTCGTGGCAAGGTGAACTATGTATCTGCAGAAGAAGCTCAACAAGCTGAAGATGTTGTCATTGGTATGTTTCTCGCAAACTCCAACCCTGCTACTATGTTGTTTGATTCTGGAGCATCCCATTCATTCATCTCATCAAAGTATGTTGCAAAGCATAGCATGCCTATATGATACCTGATGTTTACCTTGTTGGTTAAATCTCCTGGAGGAGAGATGACGACAAATATAGTATGTCCAGAAGTAACTATTTACATAAGGGGGTAGAATTTATTGTCAACCTTATAGTCCTTAATTCGCAAGGCTTGGACATCATCCTTGGAATGGTTTGGCTAAGTAAGCACAACGAAGTGATTCAGTGCGCTACTCGAACAGTCCAATTGACAAATGAGGAAGGAATCAGTGTAGAGTTCAAGGCGGTTCAGGCGACAACCGAGAAGGCAATGGTAAATCATGCAGAAGGAGTAACCTTGGAGGAAATTCCAGTTGTCTGTGAATATGCAGACATGTTCCCAGAGGAATTGCCAAGTAGGCCACCTGATCGTGACATCGAGTTCGTCATTGATTTAATATCTGGAACTGCACCTATAGCAAAGAGGCCATATAGGATGCCTCCTAAGGAATTAGCAGAGCTCAAGAAGCAGATTCAAGAGCAGTTAGAGAAGGGTTTTATATGCCCAAGCTCGTCGCCGTGGGGAGCCATGGTGCTTTTCATAGATAAGAAGGATGGATCTCAGAGAATGTGTGTAGATTACCGGTCTCTCAACGAGGTGAGAATCAAGAATAAGTACACTCTGCCACAAATAGAGGATATGTTCGACCAAATGAAGGGAGCCAGAATATTCTCTAAGATTGATCTTCGGTCAGGATATTTCCAAATGAAGATTAGACCATCAAACATACCCAAAACAGCTTTCAGGACACGTTATGGTTCTTATGAGTATACACTCATGTCATTTGGATTGACTAATGCACCTGCATACTTCATGTATCTTATGAAAAAGTTTTCATGGAGTGTCTGGACAAGTTTGTGGTAGTGTTCATTGATGACATTATGATCTACTTGAAGAGTGGAGAGGAGTATGAAGAGCATTTAAGGCCGACGTTGCAGAAACTGCGAGAGCACCAGTGTATGCCAAGTTCAACAAGTGCCAATTCTGGTTGAGAGAGATATCATTCCTAGGTCATATCATATCTGGAGGAGGAGTTTCAGTTGACCCAGGAAAGGTTATAGATGTGTTAAAGTGGGAACCGCCGCATAATGTAAAGGAAATAAGGAGTTTTCCTGGAATGGCAGGATATTACCGTCGGTTCATCAAGGACTTTTCCAAGATAGTGAAACCCATGACTGAGCTGTTAATGAAGGAGAAGCCTTTCGAATGGACTCAAGATTCTCAGTATAGTTTTGAGGAGCTAAAGAAGAGATTGAGAACAACACCTGTGTTGGTATGGCCAGATGTGAGCAAGAGCTTTGATATCTATTGTGATGCTTCAAGGCAAGGACTTGGTTGTCTATTGATGCAAGAGGGCCGAGTAGTAGCTTATGCATCCATGCAGTTGAAGAAACATGAGCAGAACTATCCTACGCATGATCTTGAACTTGCAGTCGTAGTACATGCATTGAAGATTTGGATACATTACGTTCTTGGCCATGAATGTGAGATCTATATGGATCGTAAGAGTCTCAAGTACATATTCACTCAGACGGATCTGAATTGAGGCAACAAATAACTGATTAAGGACTATGATGCAGGAATCAACTTTCATCCAGGGAAAGCCAACGTAGTGGCTGATGCTTTGAGCGGAAAAGGAGCAAGCCACCAGCTCACCGTTAGGGAATTGCCACTCGAGCTATGCAAGGAGTTTGAACGGTTGAGTCTTTGATTTGTAAATGAGATGAGAGCAATGCAAGTGAATCCAACCCTGGAACAAGAGATTCAAGAGGGTCAAACGAAGGACAAGGAAATCCATGAAATCAAGTAAAGGACCCAAGCAGGGAGAGAATTCAGATTTGATGAGGATAAACATGGTACTTTGTGGCTTGGAAAATGGATTGTTGTGCCTAATGAGAAGCGTCACCGGTAGTTGATAATTAAGGAGGCACATGACTCACTTTACTGTATCCATCCCTGTTGTACGAAGATGTATAAGGACCTGAAATCGTGCTATCGGTGGGATGGTATGAAAAGGGGCAAAGCAGAATATGTTGCACTATGTGATGTATGCCAATGAGTCAAAGTTGAACATCAAAGACCAGCTGGATTATGCAGCCATTGAAGATTCTAGAACGAAAGTGTTAAGAGGTTGGTATGGACTTCATAGTTGGTTTACATCGCACTTCAGCTGGATATGATTCGATATGTGTTATTGTGGATCGATTGACGAAATCAGCGCATTTCATTCCTGTCAAGACTACTTATAGTGGAGCCAAGTTGACAGAATTGTATATGGGAAGAATACTGTGTTTACACGGAGTGCCCAAGAAGATAGTGTTTGATAGAGGTTCTCAGTTTGCCTCGGGTTCTGGCAAAAGCTACACGAATCGATGGGAACTCAATTGAAGTTCAGTGCTGCATATCACCCTCGAATTGATGGACAAACCGAGAGGACAAATTAGATTTTGGAAGACATGCTAAGAGCTTGTACGCTAAAGTATGGAGGAAGCTGGGAAAAAAGTCTGCCATATGCTGAGTTTTCCTACAACAACAGTTATCAAGCAAGCTTGAAGATGTCACCATATGAAGCATTGTATGGAAGAATGTGTAGGACACCCTTGTTTTTGAATGAGACAGGGGAGACTCAAGTATTTGGACCTGATGTGATCCAAGAGGTCGAAAAGCAAGTGCAGACCATTCGAGAGAACTTAAGGTCTGCTCAGTCAAGACAGAAGGGTTATGTGGATAACAGAGTCAGAAGCTTATCTTTTGAGGTAGGGGACTTTGTATGCCTCAAAGTGTCACCTATGCGAGGTCATAAGAGGTTTAACGTCAAAGGCAAGTTGGCACCTCGCTATATTGGACCATTCAAGATTTTGGACAAACGGGGAGATGTAGCCTATAAACTTGAGATGCCTGCACATCTTTCTGATGTCCATGATGTGTTTCATGTTTCTCAGCTCAAAAAGTGCTTGAGAGTACCGGAAGAGCAAGTACCAATGGAAGAATTGGAGCTTGAGGAAGATTTGACCTATGTCGAGCAACCTGTCAAAATTTTGGACACCAAGGAGAGAGTCACAAGAAACAAGGTGATTCGATGGTGCAAAGTGCAATCGAAGCATCATACATAATCGGAAACAACTTGGGAGCGAGAAAAGTATATCAAGAAGGAATTTACCTATCTCTTTCTTTCCATGTCGAATCTCGAGGGAGAGATTCATTTTAAGGGGGATAGGTTCATAACACCCACATTTTCATGCATAATGCACTGCATACATGCTCATACATGCTTAACATAAAGCAACCTAAAAAGGAACAAGATTAAAATAAATTTAGGTCTAATAAGGAATTTAATCTTGTCAGGGAGCGGACTTGTCTGGCCTCCAACCTGGACTAGTCCGATAGTCCCTCTCTGTTTTAGAAATTCATAGTTCTTCAGGACTACGGACTCGTCTGACACAGAGAACGAACTAGTCCAGATTGAGATTCTAATATTTTTCTATACTTGTCCGATGTTAAATGGACTAGTCCGCTCTTGTCCAATTTTCGATCCGAAAGACTTTTGCTTTGCAACCCCTGACTTGTTAAGCCACACATACCAGACTTGTATGAAATAGTTTCTATTCCACAACGGACTTGTACGGTCCCCCATGGACACTAGTACGTCCAGTTGAACTCAACTCAGATTCTGCTATTTCTCCACAAATTGTTTTTGGGTAATTGCCTTAACTGGGCCCATGAACTTCGTGCCCAACCTCAGAGGAGCCCAAGGGGACCCCACCTCGGGCCCTACACGTCCCCCACCGAATTCTACTTCAAATTCACCCCAAAACCATAATCCTCCACCTCTATATAAACAACCCAATGCCCCACATCTCTCATCCCCAATTAAAAACCCTTGCTGCCACTTTCGCATTGTGCCATCGTCAAGATCAAGTCCAGAAGCAAGGAGGAGGGGAGACACATGGAGAAGGACCAACCAAGATCGATCTTCATCGATTCTTCGACAATTGACGTTCTGCATCACCTATCTTCATCAACTCATCTCCACTAGCCCTAATTGCCAAGATTCAAAGTCTCACTCCCAACACATGATCTTTGGATCTCCAAACACGTGGTACACCCTCTGCTTCCAAGTTTCTACGTAAATTGAACACCAATTCTCTCAGATCAGAAAAAAATGTGATTTTACAGCTTGCGTAGTGCAGACTAATCCGGCCCCTAAAAACGGACTAGTCCGGCCTCAGAATCTAAACTGTGCTGAATTAATTCCAAATCAACTCCAATCAATTCTAAATTTGTTCAAACTTGTTGGAAACTATTGTAACTAGTTAGTAAACATTAATAGTAACTCATTAACAAGTTTTACCTCACAATTGCATTAGTCATGCATATCAAAGCATATTGAGTGCTATATGAGCATTATTTGATTGAATCTTGTGTTTTGAATGTTTGTCGCTCGAAATAGAATACATTGTCGTAGAGAGTGCTTTCGAGGACCTGCAGAACCAGAGTTTTGAAGCCTTCAACCCAAAACAAGCTCACGAGCAAGGCAAGTGCCCTTGACCATATTGATCCTGTCTAAAAGTTTTTGTTTGCAAAATTGCACACTTGTGTCGAAATTGATGGGAAAACACAATTGTTGGAGTTTACTAGTTTTGTATGGCCACCCTTGTCGCTTGAACACTATGTAGAGAGTCGGGAAGGGTATTTTATACTTTTTACTTTGCAATACTAAATTGGGTTTAGGAAACAATCAAATGGCTTAATTATGAACTATTGAACATGTGAATGATGAGAATTGATAATAATGACCCTTTAGCAACATGGTGCCTAGGGATCTAAGAAAGATGGTTGTGTGGAATGGGTTGGATTGTTTTGGTGGTTTCGCTTGCTTTAGATCTAAGGAGCGGTTTTTGGAGCAACCATCCAGGGTTTACAGTGCCACCATAGAACCAAGTATGGGTGCGGCTTAGCTAACTAATTAGTGTTTTGCCAGTACTATTTGGACCATTAAGAGTGCTCGGGTAAGGGGTAGTTCGATTGGGTTTTTAGAGATTGATGAAACTACCCTGGGATCCAAATGGCTCAAGAGGGGGCCCTTGGTCGGGTGTGCTCAGTTGGATACATCACCACCAGTGAAACCTTAGTGGGGTCTAAATAGGCTAGTAATCACTTTGTAAAGGCTATTTCGTGATCTCTTGGCTGCACACCTAAGGAAGTGTGAGACGGCATAATTGAGATTCCTTAGTCATCGAAAGGTGATGAAATCACGAACTTGTGGGTAAAGTGGTACAACCTCTGCAGAGTGTGTCTAAAACTATCATGATAGTCGTGGTCCCGGTCATGAGCAACTTGGACTCTCACATGATTAGAATTAGGACTTTAACTCGGTTTAATGGTTGTAATTGAATTGGGAATTAGTATTGGTTATTTAAATGGCCTTAGTATATGGAATTGATGGAATTGAGATAAATGAGCACTTAAGAGTTGAATATGGTTTATTATTGTTAGAATTGGTTACTTAAGTTGAAATTGATGATATTTGGGTTATTTTTGGTTGGACCTCACTTAATAATAATATAATTGCATTTTCAACTATTTTGAATGTACTTTTGTGCAATTAGACCATTTATTATCATTCTTTGTTTAAGCTACATGTCATACTTTCTCACACTTGCTGAGTACGATATGTGTTCACCCTTGCTATTCCCCCCCACCAAATCCAGACGCGGGCGACCAGGTGGAGTACTAGGAGGTCTTTGAAGAGTTCTAGGCGTGAGTTTTGTTGTCGAACCTGCCAGTGGAGTTTGAAGTCATTAGAGTTTAGTTTTTCTTTTGCGGTTTCATTAGAGCTTGTAATCGAGACTATTTGGATTGTAATAAGGTACTATTATTAGTATTACTACTCGATACATGTGTAAGGATCGAATGCCCAAGAGGGGGGTGAATTGGGATTCTTTTAAAAAAAAAACAGCAATAAAAACTTGACTACTAAAAGCCCAATTTCCCATACAAACAACCTATGCATTCAAGTGAATAATAATTTTGCGGTATATGAAATGCATAAGTGTAACGGGAAAGGAAGAGTGTGCAAACTACCAAGGAGACACGAAGACACAGTGATTATCCCGTGGCTCGGCAAGATCATCAAGACCTTCCTACATCCACGTTGTGGCACCCACCAAAGGGTATAGCCACTCCCAAGTAACTGAGACCAGGGATCTTCACTAAAAGTATCCGTTCGCCATCTTCGGCAAGGTGGAGCTCGCCTTGTACAAGTTTGATCTTCCGGGCTTCCACATTCGACTTGGCAAGCTCCGGAAGGATCTCTCCAATCACCGACAGATACACGGTGAATGCAATCACCAAGAGACACTCTCTTACAGCTCTCACTACACTAGAGACTCCAATCACCAAGAATGGAAGCACACAAGCATCATCTCTAGTAAGTTCTAGCCTATCTCTTGGTGTACAAGTGGTGTAAATGATATGGAAGTGGTTGCTCAACGTCTTGAATGCTTGGTAATGTGTAGAGTAGCTCGGGGCATCAAGACCTATCGAAATCACTGGTTGAAGGGGTATAAATAGCCAGCTTCCACGAGATAGCCGTTGGAAAAGTAGGCTAACATCACTGTTCTGCAAACATCGGATGATCTGATGTTCTCCCTTTAGTTTTCATCGGTTGAATACAAATTAGCTGATGTCACTGTGTCAGATAGGACCATTGATTGACCGATGTTGTATACACCTGTACATCATATAATCCGGTGACACTTGATCCAGAATGGTCCAGAAATAATGCTTACTGGAATGATTGACCGATGTGTTATAATTGTGCATCGGATGGTCCGGTGTTACACTTGGTCCAGGGAAATTGCTTACTGGAATGATCAACCGATGTAACACTTGCTTCATCATCGGATGATCCGGTGTATACTCAAGACTGAGGTCTTCTTCTGCTCAGAGCCAACTCGACCGATGTAGTGTTTTCTGGACACATCTGATGATCCGGTGAGTCGATTTTGTCTGCTTCAAGTTGTTCTATGTGATTCTTTTGGAATTTGTTTTAGTGACCTCTTATACATTGGTTTGAAATATTCTTCTGATGACGACCAAGTCTCGAGTGCTGTCAATTTTGATGGAATAAGTTTGACATATGTGCTTTTTCTTTTAGTCTTCATGAAAATCGATTGACCTCGTAAAATAGTTTGTTGAGGGGTCTCCAATTGTATCCAATGAGCAGTAGATGATATAAACATAGAGTCCATTAAGTGTGATGAATTATATGAGAGACTTTGCATCCACAAACTTATTAGTGATATCCAACGGTTGTCATTAATCACCGAATCCATACCTTATGGGGTCTAGATGCTTTCAATCTCCCCCTTTTTGGTGATTGATGACAGCACAACGAGTAAAGCATAACAGTAATGAAATTAAGAATATGATACTCAAAAGTATATGCAACAAGTACAAGATCCAGCACACGAAACTCGAAGGCTCAAAAACGATCAATAAAACATGAGTGAATTAAGTGGCACACGTATACTCAAAGATAGCAAAAGAACATCAAAGCTCCCAAATTACAGAAGACTCCCAAAAGGAATATTCCCCCTGCAACTAGGACTCCCCCTAGGACTATGCTATCCCTCCCCCTAACTCTTCTCCCCCTTTGGCATCAAGATACCAAAAAGGGAAGCCGAGTGCCTAAGGATCCTGAGCGCTCAGGGCGATGACGAACTGGTCACCGTCGCGGGTGCTGTCGTCAGCACTGCTGCCTGCTGCTGTTGAGGCTAGATTGGAAGAGACCGGGGCTATGGGAGCAGCTGTCGGTGCTGAGGGTGCCAGCTGAGTCTGGACTACTGGTAGTGGGGCACTAACAACCGAAGCCAGAATCTGCTGAAAGAGTGTCAAAGCCGGCAAGGGAGAGTGAATTAGTGCGCCTGGAGCAAGCAGTGGTGAGATGCTGATAGTCGGTATCTGCGTGGTTGGCACTGGGGCTGAAACTGGTGCTAGAACAGGCGGACCTAGAGCTAGACTAGGGAGTTGTGAGGGCAGGGCAATCCCGGTCTGTGTGTAGAGGTTGGTGATCAACCCCAAGATGCCCATCATGGCCTGCTGCGTCTGCTGCTGCTAGTCAAGAGAACGCTGATGCATCTGGTCAATTAGTCCTGTGAGCCTGTTAGTGTCCTCTCGCCTCTCGTGGGCTATCTGACGCTGCATCTCCTGCTGCTGCTGGAGCTCCAAAAGATGTGCAGCCTTCTTTGCTCTAGCCTGCTCAGCTGCAAGCCGATCCAGTCACTGCTGCTCAACCATCTGCTAAAGTAGAGAAGTGAGCTCGGATTGCTGAGAGACCTGTGCCTCGGACACTGGAGGTGGGGTAGGTGGTGGTGCAGTTGAGCCTCCAGCCTCCGCGTTGTGCTGCCTGGGTGAGGGAGGAGGTGGGAAGTACTCCTCGACACTGTCACTAGTGTCACTCTCTCACCAGATGTGTTGTAGATCTCCTCCCTGAGCCTCAGCCTGTGCTAGGATCCCATCTTCCTTCTCTAGGTCTAACCAGTCTTCTTCTAATAGTCGAGCTCGGACCTGACGCTCAACTGGGCGGCCAAGGCGGCGGTCTCCAGGAGCTGGAGCACGATAGTGTCCGAACCGAGTGATGCTCTCGTCGGTGAGACTGTCACGCACGGCGGACCCCTCCGGAGCCAACAGGTGAAGCAGGTGACTAATCCAGTGGCCAAACACAAGCTGTCTCATTATCCCAACTCCATCTGTAATGACATCCTCCATCTCACAAATAAGGATATCCACGATGTCAAACTGCATCCCGTTCATGACATAGAACAGGAGGGTCTGCTGCAAACTGGTGAAGCCCTCAAGATATTCCGACCTCGGTAGAAGCGTGCGGCACAGGGCAAGGTGAATAGTTCAAGCAGCTGGAGTGAGTAGAGCAGGTACCCTCGGCTCGTCAGGTGAGAACAGCTGAGCAAACAGTGGCTAAATCTCCTCAAAAGGTGGTGCTACACCTCCAGTGTGCGGACTCCTCGGTGGGTCAGCCAGTCCATATACTAACTCATGTAGGCAGGTGTCATGGAGATCCACGCCTAGTAGCTGTCCCAAGGTCTGTTGAGTCATATGGTGATGCTAGCCCATGAACATGAAGTCAATGGATCTACGACCCTCTGAAACGTAGAGTGTGGCATAGAACAGTCGGACCCAGTCCTCCATGTAGGCACTCCGCTGGAAAGACATCAGCTCCATTAGCCCTCTGTATTTCTCAAAGAAGGGGCGAATCTCAGTGCTGGCTGCAAGTGCAAGCTTATCCCAGTCAAGGAAGTTGTGCTGGAAAAGCTTATGGCCTGACGTCTGTAAGTCTCATACAGCGACGCCTGTGTTAGGATCCAGAAGCGGTTGTCCACAAGTGCCTCTCTGGGCTGCGGAATCCACTCCTCAAGCAGAATGCTCCATCTAAGCTTCCTGAGCTGCTTTGCCTTCAATTTTCTGTAGTTAGTCAGGCGGACACCCTCACTAACCCGGACATTGGTGTCCATCTCATAGACGTCTCTCTCGGCCACTCTATCCTCCCCTCAGCTACAGAAGGTCTCTGTCTCGGGGCTGCAGCTGGATGACCTCCATGGGTCCTGACTGAGCGCCGGCGAACAAGCGGCACCTCAAGCTACTCTGTCTCCTCAGGCACATGTGGCTGCCTCTGATGGGTCTCCCGGATCCTCAGGGATCCTTCTCGGCAACGCTCTCGCTCCTCAGTGGTGCGAGCGGCCATCAGAGCTTTCTTCATTTCTTTCGACAGCTTCTTCTTCTTAGCTGCTGGCTCCTCAATGGCCTTTCCCTTTCCTTTCTTGTCACGGCCCATCTTGAGGAGAAGAGTGACGGCGACAAAGATGCGATCGCGGGCTAGGGTTGACGACGGCAGATGGAGAATGTGTGACGGTGTGTGGCCGGGCGATCCCTAGCGGCGAAGAGGAGTGGCGATGACTCGAAGAACGGTGGCACGATGGGGAGCACGGCGGTGGCGCGGCGGCGCAGAGGGCGGCGGCGCAGCGCGGCGGCGGCGGTGCGTGGGGCGGCGGAAGCGGCGGTGGTGCTGAGGGTGGCGGCAGCGGTGCTGAGGGCGGCGGCAGCGGTCGGAGCGCGGGTCGGGCGGTGGCAGGGCGAGGGACACGGAGCGGCGGCAGCGGAGGTTCGGCGTCGGGGAGACGGGAAATGAAAAATGGAGAGGCTCTAAATAGGTGGGGCCCGAACCCTAGTTTGATTTTTAACATCAGATGATCTGATGTCAGATGAGATGGTGCATCGATCGAGTGGTACAGTAAGGGAATTCCAGAGGCACCTTCAGCATCGGATGATCCGACGTGGAAACGTTTATCATCAGTTGAATTTGGCACAACTCCAGAAATGTGGACATTGTATGCTCCGATGTTTCTCTGATTGAACTCATCAGTTGAATTGACTTTCTGACTGAGCTAACCCTTGTACTTAAGCACAAGCTGATCCGATGATGCTTCTGCCCTAAGCATCGTATAATCCGATGACTACAAAAGATCAGAGACATACCATATATGTCCTTTGACTTAAACAAACAAAGAGAAACACAAGTCTTAGGACTTTTGGGCAACCCCTAACCCCTCAAAAAGACGTTAACACTAGTTGCCAATAACTTGGCTAAGCCCTAAAGCAAATAGAACACCAGAAAAAACCAACAATTGAAAAATCCAAATAAAATGTAAGGCCCATGCTTTGTGAGCTAGAGGATAAAGACTTCTATCTCTTTAAAGCATGTTCCTTTAGGCATTAACACACCTAACACTGTGTTCTTTCCACATCATATGAGTTGATATATTGCATTTCAAACAAGTCTCTTTCTCATGAAGTGGGTTCCCCTTTGTGACAATCTACCGTATGCAATGCCAAACAATTTTTAATGTAGGATATTAAACGTGAGTGCAAGTCTATATGGCAGGCATCATGCAAGACATAAACTAAATCTATCTTGCCAAATTTGAACCTTTCAAAGGCTTCTTCAAGAAGAGCCATTCTCCAAGTCTTGGGGATACCCAAAAGAACCGCCATCCCAAGCTAACCCTTGCTCGCCCCTATCCTTTGAAAGTTAGACAAGACCTATATGTGATGCATTCTTACATGACCATGGCAACTTACATGATGTTCGATGCATCTAGCACATTTAATTCACTCCTTAGTCTAGAAAAAGTTTTCTCATCAAGTGGTTTAGTGAAGATATCCGCCAATTGTTCTTCGGACCTAACACCTCGCAAGGAAATGTCTCCCTTAGCTTCATCGTCCCGCAAGAAATGATGGCGAATATCAATGTGCTTAGTGCGGGGGTGTTCAACGGGGTTTTTAGCAATCTTAACCACACTTTCATTGTCACAAAGGAGAAGCACACAACCAATTTTAACACCAAAGTCCAAAAAGGGTTTGCTTCATATAAAGGATTTGGGCACAACATGCACCGGCCGCTATATATTCCGCTTCCGCAGTGGATAAAGCAACGGAGTTTTGCTTCTTGCTAGACCAAGATACTAGGGAACGCCCAAGCAAGTGGCACCCTCCGAAGGTACTCTTTCGATCGACATGGCATCCAGCAAAGTCCGAATCCGAGTAACCTAAGAGATGGAATTTAGCACCTTTGGGGTACCACAGGCCTACACTTGGGGTATGCTTGAGATACCGAAGTATCCTAAAGACCGCCTTCCGATGCGATTCTTTAGGTGCTGCTTGAAAGGGAGCACACAAGCATACACTAAACATGATATCGGGCCTAGATGCGGTAAGATAAAGCAATGAACCAATCATAGAATGGTAATTAGATTGGTCAACAGGTTTACCGTCCTTATTCGCGTCGAGATGACAATTTGTTGCCATTGGATTACTTCTTGATCTACAATCTCCCATCTCAAATTTCTTCAAGAGGTCTTTGGTATATTTTGCTTGATAGATGAAGGTCCCCTCTCGAAGTTGCTTGATTTGAAATCCAAGGAAGAAGTTGAGCTCTCCAATCATTGACATCTCGAATTCCCTAGACATCATGTTGCCAAACTCATGGCTAAGAGCTTCGTTAGTTGAACCAAAAATAATATCATCGACATAAATTTGACAAACAAATAGTTCTCCATCGATGTCTTTGTTGAAGAGTGTAGTGTCCACCCTCCCGATCTTGAACCCTTGCATGATCAAGAAATCTCGTAGTCGTTCATACCACGCTCTAGGTGCTTGCTTGAGCCCATAGAGCGCCTTGTACAACCTATACACATGATTAGGATTCCTCGGATCTTCGAACCCGAGAGGTTGTTCAACATAAACAAGCTCGTTAATGTAACCATTAAGAAAGGCACTTTTCACATCCATTTGATAAAGCTTTATATTATGATGTTATGCAAAAGCAAGAAGTATACAGATGGCTTCTAGTCGAGCGACTGGAGCAAATGTTTCTCCAAAGTATAGTCCTTCAACTTGCGAGAAACCCTTGGCCACAAGTCTTGCCTTGTTGCGGATCACAACACCATTCTTGTCTTGTTTGTTGTGGTACACCCACTTTGTCCCAATGATGTTCTTGTCCTTGGGTCACTCCCCCAACACCCAAACTTCATTGTGGATGAAGTTGTTGAGTTCTTCTTGCATGGCCATTACCCAATTTGGATCTTGGAGTGCTTCCTCAATGTGAGTGGGTTCTACACATGAAACAAACGAGTAGTGCTCACAAAACGTAGTGAAATGGTGAGAATGTGTACTTACTCCCCTTGATGGACTTCCGATAATTTGATCAATCGGATGCGCCTTGGAGATGCATCCATGCCTCATAAGTGGTTGTGAAGCACCTGGCGGTGGTGATGTGTGTTGCTCTTCTTGTGGTTGGACTTGATCATGGACTTCTTCTTCTTCTTGATGTTGTGTGGCTTGTGAATCTTGTGTCGGCAATGGATCATCTTTTTCTTCTTGGTCAACTTGAGGTGCCATAGATGTATTGATGTTGGAACTTGAAGCTCCCCCTTGATCATGGCTCTCCTCAACTTTAGGATTGATGTCTCCAATGGTCATGTTCTTCATAGCTTCTCGTAGAGGCTCATCATCTATCTCATCATGACCAAAACTCTCCTCTTGGGAGCCATTAGTTTCATCAAACTCAACATCACAACTTTCCTCAACTAAACCGGAGGTTTGGTTGAATACTCGGTATTCTTTTGAGTTTGATGCATAACCAAGAAAGATACCAACATCACATCTTCTTTCAAACTTACCGAGCCTTTTCTTGCGGTAGATATAGCACTTGAACCCGAAGACTCGGAAATAGGAGATGTTGGGCTTTCTCCCAGTGAGGAGTTTGTACGGGGTCTTTTGAAGTAGTCGATGCAGATAGACCCGATTTGCGGCATGGCACGCCGTGTTGATTGCTTTGGCCCAAAACTTCTCGGACGTGCCATAGTCATCAAGCATTGCTCGTGCAAGAGTTATGAGAGTCTTGTTCTTCCTTTCAACAACACCATTTTGTTGAGGAGTGTATGTTGCTGAAAATTCATGCTTCACGCCTTCACGATCACACCACTCCTCAATGTTGTAGTTCTTGAATTCGGTGTCATTGTCACTCCGGACCTTGATGATGGGAAGTTGAAATTCCCTTTGAGCACGTTTAGCAAAGGTCTTGAACACTTCCGGAGTTTCACTCTTGTCACCTAGAAACAAAGTCCAAGCATACCGAGAGTAGTCATCAACTATAATAAGACAATAGAGATTACCACCAAGACTTTGATATGTGGACGGTCCTAAGAGGTCCATGTGGAGCAACTCAAGTGGCTTGGAGGTTGACACCATTGTCTTAATCGGGTGATGTGAAGCAACTTGTTTCCCGGCTTGACAAGCGCTACAGAGCTTGTTTTTTCTCAAATGTGACATCCTTCACGCTGGTCACCATCCCGAGCTTGAAAGACTTCTTGAGCTTGCTCATTCCAATGTGAGCGATGCGTCAATGCCATAGCCAACCCAAACTCGTCTTGGTGAAAAGACAAGTGGTCAAGCTAGCATCCTTGTCTGAGAAGTCTACTAAGTAGAGATGTCCATGCCGAAACCCTTTGAAGATTAGTTATTTGCTCGTTTCACTAGTCACAACAACATCATTCTTGCCAAAGGTGCACGTTAGTCCAAGATCACATAATTGTGCAAGAGAAAATAAATTGAAACTAAGTGACTCAACATATAACACATTGGAAATAGATAAATCATGTGAAATTGCAATCTTACCCAACCCAATTACCTTCCCCATAGAGTTATCACCAAAGGTGACTTGTTCATGATTGTCGGGGTTCTCTATAGGTGAACATACCATCGTTGCTGGTCATGTGTTGAGTGCACCCGCTATCGAGTACTCAATGCTTTCCTCTAGCTTTGTAGTTCACCTACACACATGAATTCAATTTTTGATTTTAGGCACCCAAGCTAACTTACGTCCTTGTATGTGTGATACAAGTGTTTTTGGGATCCAAAGTTGCTTGGGAAGTTTCCCCTTCATGCCCTTCATGTCCTTGCCGATGAACCTTGCCTTCACTTTGCCATCTACTTTACTCAAGAGATAATAGTGATCATCAAAGGTAGACTTGTAGTTAGTAGGCAATTTTGGAGAAGGCCGGTTAGGAAGAGGACACTCCCTTGTATGGTGATCGGTGACCTCGCAATGTTGGCAATAAGAACCAACTTCCTTGATGAAGCTCGTTTTAAGCTCCGGTGAGGGCACCTTTCCTTTGTTAGGCACCGGGAAGGATCCAAGTCCTCTCTTGTTGAAGGCCTTTGCTTGTTGGAAGAGGATTTCTTTGTGCTTGACTTCTCCCTTAGGTAGTCTTGCCACACTAGTGCGGAGACTTTCAATTTCATCCAACAAATCCTTCTCCCTAGCATTCTCTTTCAAAGGCAAATACTTATGCAAGTCATTAGTGGCATGAGAAAGAATAGATGCCTTATCATTAAGGGTTTCTTTCTTTATAGTTTTGAATTCTTGATCAAGGACTTCATAAGCAAGGTTAAGTACTTGGTGCTCTTGGATTAACTCATTGTGCTTTCCCAAGAGTGCTTTGTGTGCTAAGTCAAGCTCATGATGATCTAGCTTGATTTGAGCCTTATCCTCCTCAACTTGCTTGACATGAGATTTGAGCATGTCATGCTCCTTAAGTATGCTTTCATACTTGTCAAGCAAATCGAGGTTGGCACTCTCAAGCTTAGCACGAGCTTCTTCAAGAGCTTTGACCTTACTCTTTTCCCTTTTAATGATAGTGTGGTATTCATTTATCAATGAAGCTAAGTCATCGGTGGAAAGCTCATCATCGCTAGAGTCATCACATAACTTGGTGTTACCTTTTGCCATGAGGCACATGGGAGGTGGACGAAGAGATGAATCATCATTGTTGGCAATTGAAAGGCCGGCCAAGCTCTCTTCTTCAACTTCACTCTCTTCATCACTAGATTCTTCGTCGGTGATCCATTCATTTGCCTCACAAATGAACACCTTTTGTAGACCTTTCCTCTTTTTTGGAAAGAGTTTTGCCTTTTTGCCTTTGTCATGCTTCTTCTTCCCAAAGAATCTTGGCTTAGGCTTGACCTCTTCTTTGTCATCCTCACTATCCTCAAGCTTGCGATGCTTGCCCTTGTGATTCTCTCTTCTTTTGTCCGGTTTTGGACAATCATAGGAGATGTGGCCTTGATCACCACAATTATAACAAATCTTGTTGTCATCTTTTCTTGGTAGAAATGCTTTCTTTTGGGATCAAAGGTGTATCCCTTCTTGGCAATCTTGGAGTTCAAGTGAGAGAATTTTCTCATCATCAATTCAAGCTCATCATCGTCATCTTCACTTGATGCTTGCTCTTCTTCACTTGAGCTAGGCTCGACCACTTTCTTTTTCTTGAAATTTGTTCTCTTGGTGGAAGCCTTTAGAGCAATTGTCTTTGAAGATGATTCCTCCATCATCCCAAGCACACTCATCTCATGAGCATTAATCTATCCATTAAGTTCTGAAACTTCAATGTGGTCAAGAGATTCCTTTTAAAGCATGGAGTTAATGATGTTGTAATTTGGCTTAGGAAGAAGCATAAGAATCTTGCGGTTGATGAGTCCCTTGCAAAGAGAAGCAATATCAAGAGCATTAATTTCCTCAATGAGAACATTCAAGCGAGAAAACATTTCATTGACATTTTCATGAAGTAGCATTTTGAACTCATCATATTTGGCCTTAAGCATATGATACTTTAGTTCTTTAACACGAGAAGAACCCTCATGAATTTCAATCAAGCAAGCCCAAATTTCACAAGCCTTTTCTTTGCTCGCAATCCTAGCAAACACATATTGACTAATGCATTCATAAATAGCATTTCTAGCCTTTGCATCCCACTTGACTTGATCACCTATATAGTTATGCTCACCAAACCCCGCATGGGTCGATTCCCATACCTCGGGAGCAATAACCTCTAGATAAGCACGCATAAGTGCTTTCCAATAGACAAAGTTCTTGCCCTCGAAGATGGGAACCGAACCCCCATTCTTGGCCATTTTAGCTCTCTAGCGGTGAAGCTAGAATGATCCAATGAGCAACCTTGCTCTGATACCAATTGTAAGGATCGAATGCCCAAGAGGGGGGTGAATTGGGCTTCTTTTCAAAAAATTAAAGCAACAAAAACTTAACTACTAAAAACCCAATTCCCTATGCAAACAACCTATGCATTCAAGTGAATAACAATTTTGCAGTATATGAAATGCATAAGTGTAACGAGAAAGGAAGAGTGTGCAAACTCCCAAGAGACACGAAGACACGGTGATTTATCCTGTGGTTCGGCAAGATCATCAAGACCTTCCTACATCCACGTTGTGGCACCCACCAAAGGGCATAGCCACTCCCAAGTCACCTAGACCAGGGATCTTCACTAAAAGTCTCTGTTTGCCATCTCTGGCAAGGTGGAGCTCAAGCCTTGTACAAGGTTGATCTTTCGGGCTTCCACAACCGACTTGGCAAGCTCCAGAAGGATCTCTCCAATCACCGACTGATACACGGTGAATGCAATCACCAAGAGACACTCTCTTACAGCTCTCACTACACTAGAGACTACAATCACCAAGAATGGAAGCACACAAGCATCATCTCTAGTAAGTTCTAGCCTATCTCTTGTTGTACAAGTGGTGTAAATGATATGGAAGTGGTTGCTCAACGTATTGAATGCTTGATAATGTGTAGAGTAGCTCAGGGCATCAAGACTTGTCGAAATGACTGGTTGAAGGGGTATAAATAGCCAGCTTCCATGAGATAGCCGTTGGAAAAGTAGGCTGACATCACTGTTCTGCAAACACCGGATGATCCGATGTTCTCCCTTCAGTTGTCATCGATCGAATACAAATTAGCTGATGTCACTGTGTCAGATATGACCGTAGATCGACTGATGCTGTATACAACTGTACATCGGATAATCCGGTGACACGTGATCCAGAATGGTCCGGAAATAATGCTTACTGGAATGATTGACTGATGTGTTACAATTGGGCATCGGATGGTCCGGTGTTACACTTGGTCCAGGGAAATTGCTTACTGGAATAATCGACCGATGTAACACTTGCTTCATCATCGGATGATCTAGTGTATACTCAAGACTGAGATCTTCTTCTGCTCAGAGCCAACTCGACTGATGTAGTATTTTCTGGATACATCGGATGTTCCGGTGAGTTGATTTTCTCTGCTTCAAGTTGTTCTAAGTGATTCTTTTGGAATTTGTTCTAGTGACCTCTTAGACATTGGTTTGAAATGTTCTTCTGATGACGACCAAGTCTCGTGTGCTGTCAATTTTGATGGAATAATTTTTGCATATGTGCTTTTTCTTTTAGTCTTCATGAAAATCGATTGATCTCGTAAAATAGTTTGTTGAGGGGTCTCCAATTGTATCCAATGGGCAGTAGATGATAGAAATATAGAGTCCATTAAGTGTGATGAATTATATGAGAGACCTTGCATCCACAAACTTATTAGTGATATCCAACGGTTGCCATTAATCACTGAAACCATACCTTATGGGGGCCTAGATGCTTTCAACATGGTTTATATCTGCTTATCAATTGTGAATCACTTGTGTATGTGTGTTAATCATCCAGGGCACACATATGCATCATGCTTGGTTCATTTTCGGAACCGGGTGTCACAAGCACCCTCTAGAGCAACACCTTCTATTCTGCGCAATAAACATACAAAATGAACATTATAATCAATAAATGCTCATATATTACTCAATATGCCATGACATGCATGATTAATGCAATTATGTGGTAAAACTTGTTAATGAATTGCTATTAATGCTTACTAACTAGTTACAATGGCTTTTAACAAGTTTGAACAGGTTTTGAGTTGATTTGAATCAAATTGTAATTAATTTAGCAACTTCAGTTTCAGGTGGTCGGGGAAGTCCGTACTGGGGGCTGGACTAGTCCGCCCTGGACCAGAAAGTTATTGGACTAGTCCACACTTGGCTGGACAAGTCCGCTCAGCTATGGTTTTTGGGAAATTTCCAACTAGAGCATGGTTAAAGTTAATATAGGATCGTATTTTACGTAGAAAATGTTGATCCAAGGTAATTACCGTGAATTCAACAACACAAGGGTCGTGAGTTCTACGAAGCTCGAGATATTGAGCCTAGATCCAAGGAAGATGGAGAATTGGTGGAGAATTGACAATGATGTCGATGAGTTGATGAATATCGATCTTGCTGGATCCTTATTCTTCCTCCTTCCTTTCCCCTGGCTATGATGGACTCTCCTCTTAGCAGCGGCTCTCACGAACTAGGGTTTGGGGTTTCTTCAATTGTGAGAAAGGGGTGAGAGGATGGGTATTGGAGTGCTTATATAGAGGTGGAGGTGGTAGGGTTTGATGGATTTCAAGTTCAAGGTGGTGGAGGCTGTCCAGGGGTCCCACATGGGCTCCACAGGGGTTGGGCACGATGTTTTTGGGCCCAATTAAGGTAAATACCCAGTAGCAAGTTGTGGAGGAAAAGATTGAATCCGAGTCGGGCACACCAGACAAGTCCGCTAGGTGGCCGGACTAGTTTGGTATCAAATAGAGAATTGATCGAACAAGTCCGTTCTGGTTCCTGACAAGTCCAATCTTGTCCAGAAAAGAAAACGGACAAGTTTGGTACGGGCCGGATAAGTACGGAGGTTTAGTAAACTTTCTAAAATAAGACTGAAGGAGGGATTACCGGACAACTCCGAAGAGTTCCAATAGCTAAGAAGGGACTAGTCCGTACTCAACAAAATACAAGTCCAGACAATCAACAAAAACTCAATCCGGCTAATCCGCAGCAAGAGCGGACAAGTTCGGATAGTCAACAGAGAGCAAAATTGGACTAGTCCGGAGTCCAGACTGGACAAGTCCAGATTAATATAGGATTTTAAATTCTATTTTTATTCTAAATCATTTTAAACTCGTTCCTTTTTATGTTGCTTAATGTTAAACATGTACAAGAATGTATGCAATGTATGAAGGATGAAAAAGATGGTGTTACAAACCTACCCCCCTTAAAATGAATCTCGCCCTCGAGATTCGACGTAGAAAAGAAGAGATAAGAAATTCTTTCTTGATCTCATCTTCCAGCTACCATGTTGCTTTTGATTCTGTATGATGCTTCCATTTTACTTTGCACCATCGGATCACCTTGTTCCTTGTGACCCTTTTCTTGGTTTCCAAAATTTTGACCGGTTGCTCCGCATAAGTTAAATATGCCTCTAATTCCGATTCTTCCATTGGAACTTCTTCCGGTACCCTTAAGCACTTTTTGAGCTGAGAAACATGAAACACATCATGAACATCAGAAAGATGTGTTGGCATCTCCAACTTATATGTCACTTCTCCACGTTTGCTCAAAATCTTGAATGGCCCAATATACCGAGGTGCCAACTTGCCTCTGACATTAAACCGCTTATGACCTCGCATAGGTGACACTTTGAGACATACGAAGTCTCCCACTTCAAAGGCTAAGTTTTTTCACCTATTATCCGCAGAGCCTTTTTGTCTTGTTTGAGTGGCCCTCAAATTCTCGCGGATTATCTGAACTTTCTTTTCAGCCTCCTGCAACACATCCGGTCCTAACACTTGGTTCTCTCCTGTCTCATTCAAAAACAAGGGTGTTCTACACTTCCTTCCATATAGTGCTACCTATGGCGACATCTTCAAACTTGATTGGTAACTGTTATTGCAGGAAAATTCAGCATACGGCAAGCTCTTGTCCCAACTGCGTACATGCTTCAAAGCACAAGCTCTCAACATATCTTCCAATACTTGATTTGTCCTCTCGGTTTGTCCATCCGTTAGAGGGTGATATGCAGAGCTGAAATTTAACCTTGCACCCAAAGCTTCATGCAGTTTTTGCCAGAACCTAGAGGTGAATTGAGAATCTCGGTCTGATACTATATTCTTGGGTACCCCGTGTCAGCATACAATTTTCTCCATGTACAATTCAGCCAACTGTGCAACGGCATACTTGGCCTTGGAAGGAATGAAATGAGCTGATTTGGTCAACTGATCCACAATAACCCATATTGAGTCATAGCTAGATTGGGTTCAAGGTAATCCAACTGTGAAATCCATACCGATTTCTTTCAACTTCCATTCCGGAATCTTCAATGGCTGCAACAATCCAGCTGGCCTTTGATGTTTAGCTTTTACTCGTTGGCACACATCACACGGGCAACATACTCAGCTATGTCCTTTTTCATGGTGGCCCACCAATAACATGTCTTCAAGTCCTTGTACATCTTTGTACAGCTGGGATGGATTGAGTAAGGTGGGTCATGTGCCTCCTTTAATATCATTTCTCGAATGTGCTTAACATTAGGCACAACAATCCGTTTCCTAAGCCATAGAGTACCTTGCTCATCCTCATCAAAGCTGAATTCTCTCCGTTCATGGGTCCTTTCTTTGATTTCTTGAATTTCCTCATCCTTTGTCTGACCTTCTTGGATTTCTTGCTCCAAGGTCAGATTTTACTCCATTATTCCCATCTCATTCACAAATCCAAGATTCAACCGTTAAAAGTCCTTGCATAGCTCAGATGGCAATTCCTGGACCGTGAGTTGGTGTCTTACTCCTTTCTGACTCAAAGCATCAGCCACTACATTAGCCTTCCCCGAGTGATAGTTGATTCCCACATCATAATTCTTAATGAGCTCCAACCATCTTCATTGCCTCAAATTTAGGTCCGTTTGTGTGAAAATGTACTTGAGACTCTTATGATCTGTATAAATCTCACACCTATGACCAAGAATTTAATGTCTCCATATCTTCAAAGCATGCACTACGGCTGTAAGTTCAAGATCATGCGTAGGATAGTTCTGCTCATGTTTCTTCAACTGCCTCGATGCATAAGCTACCACTTGACCTTCTTGCATAAGCACACATCTAAGTCCCTGTCTTGATGCATCGCAATAGATATCAAAACTTTTGCTCACATCTGGCAATACCAACATAGGTTCTATTGTTAACCTCTTCTTTAGCTCCTCAAAACTGTCCTGACAAGCTTGAGTCCATTGGAATGCTTTTCCCTTCATCAACAAATCAGTCATGGGCTTCGCTATTTTGGAGAAGTCCTTGATGAACCGAGGGTAATATCTATCCATTCCAAGAAAACAACTTATTTCCTTCGCATTTTGTGGCTGCTCCCATTTTAGCACATCTCTCACTTTTTCTGGGTCAACCGATACTCCTCCTCCGAAGATGATATCTCCCAAAAATGACACCTCCCTTAACCAAAACTGGCACTTGCTGAATTTGGCGTATAATTGGTGTTCCCTCAATTTTTGCAATGTGAGCCTTAAATGCTCATCATGCTCCTCCTCACTTCTCGAATAGATCATAATGTCATCAATGAACACCACAACAAATTTATCCATGTACTCCATGAAAACCTTATTCATGAGATACATGAAGTATGTAGGTGAATTTGTCAATCCAAAGGACATAACGGTGTACTCATAAGATCCATACTGTGTCCGAAAAGCTGTTTTGGGCATGTCTGACGGTCTAATCTTTATTTGGATGTAACCTGACCTCAAGTCAATCTTGGAGAAAACACATGCACCTTCATTTGATTAAACAAATCCTCGATGCGGGGCAATGTATACTTTTTCTTGATCATCACCTCATTAAGAGCTCAGTAATCCGCCCACATCCTTTGGGATTCATCCTTCTTATCCACGAATAGCACTAGCGCTCCCCAAAGTGAAGAGCTTGGACGAATGAAACCCTTTTCTAGCTGCTCTTAAATTTTCTTCTTGAGCTCCGCTAACTCCATAGGAGGCCTCCTATATGGCCTCTTAGCTATAGGTGCAGTTCCAGGTATCAAATCAATAACAAACTCAATATCACGATCAGGCGGCATACCTAGCAACTCATCCAGGAACACACCTGGATACTCGCAAACAACCGGAATGCTCTCCAATGTCACACCTTCCACATGACTCAACGTCGCTTTATCCGTTAGGGGTTGGGTTGTCTCAACTTCACTGCGGGTGCCATGCTCACTTGTCAATTGCAAAATCCTCTAGGCACATTGAATCACTCCATTGTACTTGCTCAACCAATCCATACCAAGTATTATGTCTATTCCTTGGGAATCTAGGACGATGAGATTTGCAAGAATGTCTACCCCCCTTATTTTGATGTTTACTCTCGGACACACTATATTTGTCATCATCTCTCCTCCAGGAGATTTTACCAACATAGTGTGTTTCAAATGAGCTATAGGCATATTATACTTGGCAACATATTTCGACAATATGAATGAATGAGATGCTCCAGAATCAAATATAATGGTCGCGGGGTTGGAGTTGGCGAGGAACATACCAATCACGACATCATCCGCTTGTTGGGCCTCCTAAGTAGAGACGTGATTCACATTGCCATTAGTGACATTCTGCCTCCCACAGTTGCCTTGTGGTGCTCCTCCATTTGGCTGTGGATTCTGCCTTGGTGCACTGTTCATTGGTCCATAGCTCCTCTTGGGGCACTTGCTTGCAAAGTATCCAGCCTCTCAACAAACATAGAATGACTTGCCACCCAAAGCACCATCAAAACTCGGGCGCTGCTAACCTTGAGGGTTATTCACCATATTAGGGCGAGGTGCATACGGCCCAGGCTGGCGAGGCGCTTACATAACAGGGTGCTGCTGCTGCTGGTTTGGGTGTGGAGGATAAGAAGCTCGATAAACAAGAGCAGAGGGGTTGTTGATAAGGTGGTTTAGGCCCGATCTTCCGAAAGATAATGGATAAGTTGATTGATGGATATCTCGACGTTGATGATCCCATGCTCTTGAGTAGAACACGAAAAACCCCTGTAATCACTACACCACTGCTCCGTTGGTTATTAACCGTGCTGCACACAATTGACCTCGCCAAGAAGGCTAATCCCTGCAAGTGCAACCGAGAACACAAGCAAGAACGTAGAAGACACGATCTGAAATCGCGAAGTTGGGATTTCACAAACCATAGAATGGTGATATTATTAATCTAAGCAAAACCCAATTATTTGTGGCGGCTACTATGTAGTATATATAGGTGGGAGGACGTCCAAGGAGGTGTTGGGGTCGTAACCTAACCCTAAGACACGAAAATAAGAGATGTAGACTTGATACAAGACCCAATGGCCCAATATGGTGGCGCAGCATCCTGACAGATTCTTAACTCGATTTTGTTTCGAATATTCCTGTAGATTCTGCAGGTGTGTTGACATGGGACCAGCTTCATTGGAAATTTTATCCTCTCCTCTTTCCGTGCATATGTAGAACGTCCAAAACGGAGATCGCATGCGTCCTGGGCGTCCGTTTTAGTGCGAACTACTCCTGGACTCCGAGTTGGACACGATTTTGAGTTTGCCTCGGTTTCCATCTTCTTTGAACGAATTCTCTAGTCCTACACGTCCCTAATACTTCCTTTAAGTACTCCTTGAACCTCTCCATGGATCCTAATCATAATTAAATCATTAGATAGCAATCTATGCTCAAAAACATATAAGGAAACATATAAGAACGATCTCATCTCTGAAATTAATTGTTGCTTATGAACTCTATTGTTTGCATTTGTATGTTCAATGGAGTGTTGTTTGTATTCATAGAAGTGATCTCCTCATTATCCTCCCCTTCTTGAATTGGATTCGTCCTCGACTCAAGTTCATCTTCTCTCATGTGATGGTCCAAATATGCAACGCCATCAAATCTCTTTGTGTGCATGAATGGAGGAGGCCAAGGTGGTGGACTACATAGTGCGCCATCTTGTTCTTGTCCATCATATAAGAGTGCACATTCACTTGAGCTAGGATCCCAAACAAATAAACATTGTGTCATATTTGTAGGTGTAATGATAACGTGCATGATCTCATCATTCTCCCCTTCTTTATGACAAGCCGTCCTCGGATTGCTCGTATGTTCGAAAGAGGCTTTTGGGGATAGTATGAGCGCTGTCCATATTGCACAACCGCAGCGAACAATGGTTCTCTTTTATTTGTTGTCTCCTCTGCAAGAAAAAAAATACTAGAAAAACTTGACAAGGCATTATCAGCATTAGCACATTTATTTACTTTACCATGTTGTTGGAGCACAAAAGGAGCCTGCACATTGGAACATATGTAAACTTAATGCACCATAAATTCACCACTATCTTCATAGTTGCTATTTCTACTTAACAAAGGCAATTCAGATTGGGAAAATATTCTCCTCTCTACAATATATAGATCATAAAGAGTGTCAAATTCAAAATATCCCAAGGAATTTAGAAAAGACAACAATTTCAGTTCATCATTTTAACAAGTAATTGGAATCAAATTCCTAATTCAGCACAAGTGGGTAATAAAGTATCAAATTCATTGACTTGTTCTAGCATCGATACAATATAATTATCAGCATACAACTCATTTTTACTGTAAGAATCAGTAGGAAACTCAACATGTGATAATTGTGTATAAATAAACAACTCTAATAGTTGCTCCTCGAAAATAGCATGATTGGTGGAAAAATTCAGAATATCCAAAAACTTCTCACCTTCTGTATTTGTAGAATGTTTTTCCTTACCATTTTTAGCAATGATTTCGAGTGCATTATGAGTTGATACATCTAAAAATTCACAAGTGTTGTTGAAAGCCTCGTTCTCTTTTGCATCATCTATATTATTTTCTATATTGTCCTGCAAAATGTTAGACACAAAAGGAGGTACAACAAGAAATTTCTCCTCAAATTGATGCACTTCATCTTTGCATTTAGATACCTTCATAAAAGTTTCTCGCATACAAATTTTCCTATCCTTCCATGTTTGAGGTTTTTCTAGATCATTTAAATTATTCCACCAAGTTAATGCACAACCTACTAATGCACTTACAACATTTCTAATATTTCTCCTCTTACACATATGACACTGTCCAAAAATATTATCCAACTCTATTTCCCAAGCAATATATTCATCGTAACTGATGAGGACATCACAATAGCGGAGACGCGCATTGAACTGCAAGGACAAATCACAAGAGCACGGGCACGGTTATTAAATCAGCAGGTGAATTCATTCTTAACTTCTTTTGCATGTGAGTTTGAGAATAGATTGCTATGTGATGATTTAATTGTTATTAGGAATAATGGAGAAGATCAACAAGTGAAGGAAGGAGGCCTTGGGAGCGTGGACAACCACCTGGGACGTCCACAAGTAGATGGAAATAGTTTACAACTCGGACTCAAGTTCAACTCGGAGTCCAGGAGCAGTCCACCTTAAAACAGACGTCCAGGAGGCATACGGACTCCGTTTTCGACGTTCTACATATGCACGGAAAGAGGAGAAGATAAAATTTCCAATGGTTCTGGTCCCACCTCAGAATTCCTCCGGAGTCATAGGGAATCGTCGAAACAAGTCGAGTCCATATTTCTGTCCGGTGCTGCGCCACCGAATCGGGCCTTTGGGCCTTGTATCCCGTAAGAGTCCATTAGGGACGCGTCTAATCGTGTTTTGGTCGAACCCTAGACTATAAATACTGCAGCCGCCGGTCATATTCGGTGGGTTTTGCTTAGATCAATAAAATCGCCGTTCTACGGTTTGTGAGACCCCAATTTCGCGATTTCCGATCGTGTCTTCTACGTTCTTGCTCGTGTTCTCGATTGCACTTGCAGGGATTAGCCTTCTTGGCGAGGTCAAGCGTGTGCAGCACGGTTGATAACCAACGGAGCCGTGGTGTAGTGATTGCAGGGGTACTCGAACCGCTCGAGTGCCGCGGATCATCAACGTCGAGTTCTCCACCCCAATCGACATACCTTTCGGAAGATCGGGCCTAACCCTACTCATCAATTGGTATCAGATTTCCAGGTTGCCTGTGAGGTATCTTTGTTTTCCTTCCTTCCATTAGATCAATTTTGTTTCGTACCTAGAGTCCACAAAAAAGCCACAAAAAAAAATTAGATCGTTTTTACCGCTTCCCAGACTATAGTGCCTGCAGTTTCGTTTTTCAGTTTGCATTGTTGAGTTTGCATTCGTGTGGTTGAGTCTTGTTGCTGGTTTAGCTTTGTGTTTTTTGGCCCTAGTTATCGTGTTTCGTTCTTGTTTTCTTGCTATTCGACACCTATTCCACAATCCCTAAATAACAAACCGATCTGCCACGTTCATCGGTTTGCCCTAGCTAGCTGCCTTGCGTGAACTCCCGCATCGCCAGCCCTAGATTAGGTGACATATCTTTGTGCCATTCATCCTTGAATCATCACACACCACCCCATTAGTTTCTGTGCAAATTCCCGATCGTTTTCGTATCCGTTTGCGAGTTCTGTTCTCAAACCGAGTTGGAATCAACATCCAAAAAAAAAACGTAACTCGGACAGCCTACCTTAAAACGGCCATAACTTTCGCATACGAACTCGAAATCGGGCGAATTTTTTTTTCAAATTCATCTACGCGAAATTTCGCATCTGATTTTCCGCGGCGTAGCCGGCGTAGCCGCGTTCGGCGAAATTAGATTGCCCAAATTCCCCTCGGAAGATAGGCTATCCGGCCTCCAAAGTTTCAGCACGAATTTTAAAGACCCTTCTTGATTTTCTATAGGCCGCATATTACATCCAATTGAGCTGCAAATTTGTGTGCTTCCTATATTTGTGCTACTGAGTAAAGAAAAAATATCAAAAAAAATATTACAAAAAATAAAAAAAATAGTGAAGAGCACGCATATTAAAGCAATTGGCCTATACCACTTGGTGCTGTTTGTTTGGTTATATCATTATGTCTTTCTTTTGCCTTGATACTTCCTTGTGTTGTGCTAGGCTCTAGGGCACTCAGTGGACCAGCAATAGTTTCCTACATTGAATACTTATTCAACTTTGTTTAGCTGTTAACGATTTTCTGCTTATTAGCCACCATATTGTGCCATCCAAGCTCCACCTTTCTCTTGAGCATAACAGGTACCTTTGCAATCACCCCACGCTTCATTGGTTCATCTCACCGTCCACACCACCTGCTGTGTCGGTAAGAACACTTGTAAGAGTGTGGTAAGACGCTTGAGCAAGAGAGATTGTTTTCTTCCACCTTCCACATTGTCACTGTAGTTGATAGGGATAACATTTTTTTTGTTGTCTTTTGTTTCCTACTAACAATGGCAGGAGAAGAAAATAATGACGAATGTGTTCAACATGTTGAGTTACGTGATATGTTCGCCAAATACAACGCATCAACGGAGGAGTCATTGGCGAACTTGACTCGCAAACTGGATGACCTTGCTCTTCGGATGACTACTTTTGAGGCTCGGTTGCCTCTCGCTGGAAGACAAGAAGACAATGCTTATGATGAACTGGAAGATCACAGTAATGAGCCAAGACTGCCACTTTATCGTCGAGGTATGGGAGGTAATAATCATAACAATTATAACCGCCCTCCTGATGATCCTTTTGCTAAAGTGAAATTTACTATACCCTCTTTTTCTGGTGCTTATGATGCTGAGGCTTATCTTGATTGGGAGATGACAGTAGAGCAAAAATTTAATTCCCATCTTATTCCTGAACAACATAGAGTTCATCAAGCCACTAGTGAGTTTAAGGACTTTGCTATCATATGGTGGAATGAACTTGTTAAAACTAGAACTGATCCTCCAACATGGGATAGATTAAAGGAAGCTATGCGTGTTCGATTTGTTCCTCCATCTTTTCAGCGGGACCTTCGCAAAAAATTTCAGCGTTTAGACCAAGGTAACATGTCCGTAGAGGAGTATTATCAAGAGTTACAAAAGGGTATGCTGCGTTGTGGGGTAGTAGAGGACATGGATGATAAAATAGCTCATTTTTATGGGGGGTTGAGGCGTGAAATTCAGGACATTGTTGATTACAAAGAATATGATACTGTTAACAGATTGTTTCAGCTTGCTATGTTGGCAGAAAAAGAATTGCAGGGCCGACAACAACAGCAACAACGCACGAGGAGCAACTTCACGCCGCGTGCAGCAACTACACCATCCAAAACAGCACCATCTTCGGCCCCCCGTGCAGCGACTACACCACCCAATGGCGGCCAACGAACTATACCTGCTGCTCCACCTTCTCGTGTGCCGGAAGGCAGCAAGGCGACATCATTCAAGCCTTCGTCGTCCACTCCTTCTACGGGTCGTACTTCTGACATTAAGTGTCACCGCTGCCAGGGACTTGGTCATATGATGAGAGATTGCCCGAGCAAACGAGCATACATAGCACGCGACGATGGCGGGTATGATAGTACTTCGGATGTTGAAGATGAATATTATCTTGCTACTGACTTTACAGATCCAAATGACGAACACACCGAAGAAGAGGTACTTGGTACAGCGGCGACGGAGAACTATAGGAGCATCATTGTGCAGCGTGCCTTGAGCTCCAAAGTGGAGACCGACGACAAGCTACAACGACACAACCTCTTCCACATGTTTCTCGTCGTCAAGGACTGTCGTGTACACACTATAATTGATGGAGGTAGCTGCAATAACTTGGTAAACACGGACATCGTCAAGAAACTCGGTTTGACAACAAGAGCACACCCTCATCCGTACCACATTCAATGGTTCAACAACAGCGGTAAGGTTCGGGTAACACAAACAGCGAGAATCCATTTTTCAATTGGTTCATACCATGATTTTGCTGATTTTGATGTTGTTCCTATGGATGCTTGTTCTCTTTTATTGGGTCGTCCTTGGGAATTTGATACAGATGCTATTCATCATGGTAGAACCAATAAATATACTCTCATGCATAAGGGAAAGAAAATCACTTTGCTCCCCATGACTCCTGCTGAAATTGTGCATTTTGAGAAGAGTAAAATTCGTGAGGGCAAAGCAACTAAATTAGAATCTGAAAAACAGCAAGTTATTAAGTTAAAATCACCATCATTGCTTGCAACTAAATCTGAACTTGCTGATTTATTCGATGCTAAGGGGATGTGCTATGCTTTAGTTTGCAAAGAAGCCATGTTTTCACTTCATGAATTGTCTATTACATTGCCCCCTGCTGTTGCTAACCTTTTGCAGGAGTTTGAGGATGTGTTTCCCTCCGAGATACCCCCTGGTTTACCACCGATGAGAGGCATTGAACACAAGATTGATTTGATTCCAGGAGCAAGTTTGCCAAATCGTGCAGCATACAGGGCGAATCCACAAGAAACTAAGGAAATTCAGCGACAAGTCCAAGATCTTTTGGACCGCGGGTACATTCGTGAAAGCCTTAGCCCTTGTTCTGTTCCTGTTCTTTTGGTTCCTAAGAAAGATGGTAGTTGGCGCATGTGTGTTGATTGTCGAGCGATTAATAACATCACCATTCGATATCGTTATCCTATTCCTCGATTAGATGACATGCTTGATGAATTGAGTGGTGCTATCATCTTCACAAAAATTGACTTGCGTAGTGGTTACCACCAAATTAGAATGGCACTAGGAGATGAATGGAAAACTGCATTTAAAACCAAGTTTGGACTTTATGAGTGGTTAGTCATGCCTTTTGGTTTAACTAATGCACCCAGCACCTTTATGCGATTAATGAACGAGGTTTTACGTGCTTTCATTAGACAATTTGTGGTGGTTTACTTCGATGATATCCTCATTTACAGCAAGTCATATGATGAACATCTTGATCATTTACGTGCTGTTTTTACTGTTTTGAGAGATGCACGTTTGTTTGGTAACCTCGAAAAGTGCGTTTTTTGCACCAATCGAGTCTCGTTTCTTGGCTATGTCGTTTCCTCGCAGGGAATTGAGATGGATGAGGCAAAAATTGAAGCAATCACCAGCTGGCCAGCCCCAACTACCGTCACACAGGTTCGTAGTTTTCTTGGTCTTGCAGGATTTTATCGGCGCTTTGTGCGGGATTTCAGCACCATTGCAGCACCTCTACATGAGCTAACGAAGAAGGGAGTTCCATTTCGATGGGGCGAACAGCAGCAACAAGCTTTTGATGCTCTCAAATCGAAGCTTACACAAGCACCATTACTACAACTTCCTGATTTTGACAAGACCTTTGAGCTAGAATGCGATGCAAGCGGCATTGGTATTGGAGGCGTTCTCATACAAGGAGGTAAACCCGTTGCTTGCTTTAGTGAAAAACTTCATGGTCCTTCTCTGAATTATTCCACTTATGATAAGGAATTGTATGCCTTAGTCCGTGTATTACAAACTTGGCAACATTATCTTTGGTCTAAGGAGTTTGTCATACATTCCGATCATGAATCATTGAAGTATCTTAAGTGTCAAACCAATCTGAATAAACGACATGCTAAATGGATTGAGTTCATAGAGTCGTTTCCATACATCATTGAGCATAAGAAAGGGAAGGAAAATATCATTGCCGATGCATTATCTAGGTGTTATACCATGCTGTCCCAACTTGATCATAAAATCTTTGGTTTGGAAACAATTAAAGCATTATATCCTACTGATTTGGACTTCAAAGTTGCTTTTGAAAATTGTAGAGAAGGAAGAACTTGGAATAAATATATGCTGCGAGAGGGTCTCCTCTATCGTGCTAACAAGCTATGCGTTCCAGCTAGCTCCGTTCGTCTATTGCTTTTGCAGGAAGCACATGGAGGAGGTTTGATGGGACATTTTGGAGTGAAGAAAACTGAAGATGTGCTGTCCACACACTTCTTTTGGCCAAAGATGAGGCGTGATGTCGAGCGCTACGTGTCACGATGCACTACTTGCAATAAAGCTAAGTCTCGCCTTAACCCACATGGTCTTTATATGCCTCTTCCTGTTCCTAGTGTACCTTGGGAGGATATTTCTATGGACTTTGTTTTGGGATTGCCTAGGACTAAGAGGGGGAGGGATAGTATTTTTGTAGTTGTTGATCGTTTTTCCAAAATGGCACACTTTATACCTTGTCATAAGAATGATAATGCCTCACACATTGCTGATTTATTTATGACGGAAATTGTTCGTTTACATGGTGTGCCAAATACCATTGTTTCTGATCGTGATGCAAAATTTTTAAGTCATTTTTGGAGAACTTTGTGGTATAAATTGGGAACCAAGTTGCCGTTTTCAACTACATGTCACCCACAAACGGATGGACAGACCGAGGTAGTTAATCGTACTTTATCCACTATGTTACGGGCTGTCTTGAAAACAGATTTGAAGTTGTGGGAGGAGTGTTTACCACATATAGAATTTGCTTACAACAGATCCGTTCACTCCACGACAAAGGTAAGTCCATTCCAGGTAGTGTATGGTTTCAATCCCCGTGCTCCTATTGATTTACTACCTTTGCCTCCTTCTGAAACTACAAATTTGGATGCTACACAACGATCTGAATTCATTCTTAAGATGCATGAAACTACAAAGAAAAATATTGAAATGATGAATGAGAAGTATAGGATTGCATATAGTAAAGGTAGAAAAGAAGTAAAACTTGAACCAGGCGATTTAGTGTGGTTACATTTGAGAAAAGAGCGATTTCCCGACTTGAGAAAATCTAAACTTATGCCACGAGCTGCTGGTCCTTTTAAGATCGTTGAAAAGATTAATGATAATGCATATAAGCTTGAATTGCCTCCCGATTTTGGGGTTAGTCCTACATTTAACATTTCAGATTTGCGACCGTACTTGGGAGAAGAAGATGAACTTGAATCGAGGATGACTCCAATTCAAGAGGGGGAGAATGATGAGGACATCACAACAGCGGAGACGCGCATTGAACTGCAAGGACCAATCACAAGAGCACGGACACGGTTATTGAATCAGCAGGTGAATTCGTTCTTAACTTCTTTTGCATGTGAGTTTGAGGATAGATTGCTATGTGATGATTTAATTGTTATTAGGAATAATGGAGAAGATCAACAAGTGAAGGAAGGAGGCCTTGGGAGCGTGGACAACCACCTGGGACGTCCACAAGTAGATGGAAATAGTTTACAACTCGGACTCGAGTTCAACTCGGAGTCCAGGAGCTGTCCACCTTAAAACAGACGCCCAGGAGGCATACGGACTCCGTTTTCGACGTTCTACATATGCACGGAAAGAGGAGAAGATAAAATTTCCAATGGTTCTGGTCCCACCTCAAAATTCCTCCGGAGTCATTGGGAATCGTCGAAACAAGTCGAGTCCATATTTCTGTCCGGTGCTGCGCCATCGAATCTGGCCTTTGGGCCTTGTATCCCGTAAGAGTCCATTAGGGACGCGTATAATCGTGTTTTGGTCGAACCCTAGACTATAAATACTGCAGCCACCGGTCATATTCGGTGGGTTTTGCTTAGATTAATAAAATCGCCGTTCTACGGTTTGTGAGACCCCAATTTCGCGATTTCCGATCGTGTCTTCTACGTTCTTGCTCGTGTTCTCGATTGCACTTGCAGGGATTAGCCTTCTTGGCGAGGTCAAGCGTGTGCAGCACGGTTGATAACCAACGGAGCCGTGGTGTAGTGATTGCAGGGGTACTCGAACCGTTCGAGTGCCGCGGATCATCAACGTCGAGTTCTCTACCCCAATCGACATACCTTTCGGAAGATCGGGCCTAACCCTACTCATCAGTAACCAAAACCATCATAAGAAGAAAGAGATGAGAGAATGTAATTACTTTCTGTGGAAGGAGTTGTAAAGATGGTCTGAATGTCACGTGAAACCTTGGTTGATGTTTGATTCTTAGCGAGCAACTCCATCATCGTCTTCATCATGTCAATCATCTAAGCATATATTGCATGATTCTTGCTTTTACCTGATATTGTTAGTAGCAAACAAAAGACAACAAAAAAATATGTTATCCCTATCAACTACAAAGGATAATGGCAAAGTGGAAGTGGAATCACACACTCTAAAGCATCTTACCACGCTCTTACAAGTGTTCTTACCAACACTGCAGGTGGCAAACGGTGGACGGTATGAAGAAACCAATAAAGTGTGGGATGGTTGCAAAGGTGTATCGATTCTTCTCAATAGTAAGGTGTAGCTTGGATGGCACTTTATATGTAGCAAGGATTAGCAACAATGAAATCAGATAGTAAAGTTGAATAAGTGTCCAAAGTACTTGTCAAAGTTGCTCGTCTAAATATGTTTCTAGTAGTTTAAGCTAGCAAGACATGCATCAAAGCGCTTCTGATTTTTTTTTCTTTTATTTTTTTCTTGTGCGGATTTTGTATATTGTTTTGCACTTGCCTCTTTCTTTTGTATTTTTTTTTCAAAATGTGCTGCAAGAGAAGAACACAATACAAAGCAATCAAAGATATCTGGTTGCCCTATCACAGATTTTTTGCTCACTTTCTATGGACAATTAAGCACCTTTAGAGACCCCAAATCTAAAAACTTTGAAAAGATTCTCCTCTTTAATTTCAGCACATGGAAGACCTATTTTGGATCTGAACAATAGGAGATATTGCCTCGAAATACGTACTGTTCAGAATTTCTAGATCAATAACAGATTCAGATCTAATGCAATTTTGACCTCGATAACTCTATTTTCTGAGAAACTGATGAATACAAACGTTATAGAGAACTTCTTAGGCTTTCTAGGAAGTACAAGATCGCAAAAATCAGAGTTCATATGAGCGAGATATGATGAAAATATTGAACTGGACAGAGATGAATCTAATCTGGACGTGATGACGTGATTCAAAAGGATGAATTAACACAATGCAAAACTCAAACTAAGACCAAAAACACTTCTAAACCAGCAATAAGACTCAATCACGGACACAGAATCAACAAAACCAAACTGAATAACAAAGTTGCAAAGGCTCAATGTGGTTTGGACAAAGTAATGAACAGATCTACTAAACTACAAGTTTTTTTTTGGCTTTTTTGTGGACTCTAGGTATGAAAAACAAAACTAATGTAATGGATAGATGAATTAACTAACGGTAAACCTGGAAATCTGATGCCAATTGATAAGTTGGTTTAGGCCCGATCTTCCGAAAGGTAATAGATAAGTCGATTGATGGAGATCTCGATGTTGATGATCTGAGGCTCTCGAATAGAACACGAAAAACCCCTGTAATCACTACACCACTGCTCTGTTGGTTATCAACTGTGTTGCACAAGATTGACCTTGCCAAGAAGGCTAATCCCTGCAAATGCAACCGAGAACACAAGCAAGAACGTAGAAGACACGATCTGAAATCGCGAAGTTGGGGTTTCACAAATCGTATAACGGCGATATTATTAATCTAAGCAAAACTCAATTATTTGTGGCAGCTACTATGGAGTATATATAGGTGGTAGGACATCCAAGGGGGTGTTGGGGTCGTAACCTAACCCTAAGACACGAAAATAAGAGATGTAGACTTGATACAAGGCCCAATGGCCCAATATGGTGGTGCAACACCCTGACAGATTCTGAACTCGATTTTATTTCGAATATTCCTGTCGACTACGCAAGTGTTTTCACATGGGACCGGCATTGGAAAGGTTATCCTCTCCCCTTTCCTTTCATATGTAGAACGTCCAAAATGGAGATCATATGCATCCTGGGCGTTCGTTTTAGTGCGAACTGCTCCTGAACTCTGAGTTGGACATGATTTTTGTGTTTGGCTTGGTTTTCATCTTCTTTGAACGAATTCTCTGGTCCTCCACGTCCCTAATACTTCCTCTAAGTACTCCTTGAACCTATCCATGGATCATAATCACAATTAAATCATTAGGTAGCAATCTATGCTCAAAAACATATAAGGAAACATATAAGAACGAGCTCACCTCTGAAATTAATTGTTGTGTGTGAACTCTATTGATTGCATCTTGTTTGTTCAATGGAGTGTTGTTTGTATCCATAGAAGTGATCCTCATTATCCTCCTCTTCTTGAATTGTATTCGTCCTCGACTCAAGTTAATCTTCTCTCACGTGTTGGTCCAAATGAGCAACGCCATCAAATCTTTTTGTATGCATGAATGGAGGAGGCCAAGGTGGTGAACGACATAGTGCGCCATCTTGATCTTGTCCATCAAATAAGAGTTCATATTCACTTGAGCTAGGATCCCAAACAAATAAACATTTTGTCATGTTTGTAGGTGCAATGATAACGTGCATGATCTCATCATTGGTTGTAATATGGCGCATTTGGTGCGCAAGGCGAGGATGTACATTCCTCCCCTGCAGCTGCCCTTGATATGACATCTTCCTCTTATTATCTTGTTCCATTTCACAAACCTTATTTTCAACCACAATGGGCTTGTCCACCAGCTTCTGGAAATTGGAATAGTCACAATTGAGCAAATGGACCTGAATCTCATTATTTAAGCTCGTCATGAACAAATATTGCTTGCGGTTGTCCCGATTGACATCCTCTGGAGCATACCTTGAGAGTTGAGTGAATTTATTGAGATACTCACACTTGACTTTCCCTGCCTTAGGTTCTCAAATTCTTGCCTCTTCAAGATAATATCGCCTTCGGGAATAGAGTGAGAACAGAAATTCTCCTTGAACTCAGCCCAAGTGATCCTCTCTTGATTCTCACGGGCGTTTCATAGCGAGTCCCACCAATCCACAGCTGCTCCAACTAGTTGATGGGAAGCAAAGGGAACCTTCTCCCTGTCACTGCATTGCACCATAGCGAGCTTCTTCTCTACGGATTTCAGCCAATCATCAGCTTCCATAGGATATGTGGCTTGAGCAAAGGTAGGAGGCATGGTCCTCATGAATTCTCCCAACCTGTTATGAGGCGGTGGGGGTGGTGGTGGTGGAGGCATATGGGGCTAATCTTGATTGTTGGCCTGCAATTGTCCCAAGGTTTGCATCACCATCTGTATAAGTTGATTCTGCATAGCCAACACTGCTCCAGGTTGATAGCCTTAGGTCCAGGTCCATTATTGTTGTTCTGAGGTGCTCCATTATTCTCCTCATTCTCATTGGAATCCCTCTGATTGCGGGTCCTCGACATCTGAAGAAAGAGCAAGAGATAGAAGGATTTAGAAAATGTCCCAAACTATATGCATCAAGGGATATGAAACTAAGAAACTCCCTATACTAACATATATGGATGTGGCAAACGCTAAAGCATCTCACAATCCTCTACTAAGCACAAAAGAAACATTGCATAACAATCAGCACACCAAACAGACCACAATGCTTCCTGAGTGTTCCTATGTGCTCTAAAGTGTCCATTCTATCTAGGATGCATCCTACGGTCAACCTGTGGCTCTGATACCAAATTATGACACCCAGTTCCGAAAATGAACCAAGTGTGACGCATATCTGTGTACAGTATGTTTAACACACATACACGAGTGCATCACAAATGATATATAGAAAATTACCACGGCACAAGTTAACTAAGTACCTTTATTACAATATTCAAATAATCCTCAAATTACAAACTCTAATGATCAATATTGAACTATAACTGTAGCGGAAATAATCTAATTAAGTAACTAAGCAAACTAAGCGAAAGGGATAGCACTGCTCCAAGCAACACCACAGGCAAGTTGACGACAACACATAGCCTAGTACTCCGCATTATCCTCAGGGTACTCCCAAACATCACCTGAAACTGTTGGTGGGGGAATTGCAAGGCTGAGTATATGTCGTACTAACAAGTGTGGGAAGATAATGACATGTAGATTAAACAGGTAATGATAATAAATCACAACTAATTGCTGAAAAGTACATTTAAAACAGGTTAAAAACATCCTACAATGTCTATGTGAAGTAATCCCATCATATCCCAAATAATTACCAATCATGAGTCCAACACTATCAATTACCATTATATCACATCTATTATTCATTATCTATCCATATACCATATTCTTACCATCATCATTAACCATATCCAATTATCACCATCCAATCCATAATCAAAACCATCCCAAATACCAGTTCCACTCTAATGATGGAAGTTGTCCAGGTGCTTATAACCGGGAGCACCGTATCATGATAGTTTTTAACACTCTACAAAGGTTGTACCACTTTACCCACATGTTTTTGATTTCATCACCTTTCAGTGACTAAGAACCTCTATCATGTCTTATCACACTCCCGTTGGTGTGTCGCCAAGAGATCACAAAATAATTTTTACAAAGGGGCTACTAGTATGTACGAACCCACTAAGGTTTCACCAATAGGCTTGAATCTCCATTCTCCCACCCATAGGCCCCCTCATGTGCCATGAGGTTCCTAGGGTAGCCCTCCTCGACTCCCATTCCCCGCACCATCCAATGGTCCATACAATACCAGCAGCACACCTAATTATTCAGCTACGCCGTACCCATACTTGGCCTTCTGGTGGCACTGTTGTCCTGGCATATTCTCGCATGAACCAGTCCTTAGATCCAAGACAAGCAAAACCATCGTAATTTCCAACCCAATCCACAGACCATGCTTGCTTAGATCTCCCAAGACCCATGTTACCAGTTATCCATATTCATCAATTCTCATCATATACGTGCTCATTAATTCATAGTTAAGCCATTTGATTATTTTCCCAACCCAATTAATTAGAGACAAGCAAAAAGGTAAAAATGACCTTCCCGACACTCTACAACATGTCCAAAGTGACAAGGATGGTCAAACAGGACTAGTAAACTCCTATCTTGGGTTTCCCATCAATTTGACACAAGCATGCAATTTTGCAAACAAAACATTTAAAAATAGGATCAAAATTATCAAGGACACTTGCCTTGCTCTTGAGCTTGATTAGGGTCAAAAGCTTCAAAGTTCTGGTGTTGGAGATCCTCGACAGCACCCTCTAGAGCAACATCTTCTATTCCGCGCAATAAACATATAAAACGAACATTACAATCAATAAATGCTCATATATTAATCAATATGCCATGACATGCATAATTAATGCAATTTTGTGGTAAAACTTGTTAATGAGTTGCTATCAATGCTTACTAACTAGTTACTGAAAGTTGCCTAGAGGGGGGTGAATAGGCTAATCGACCTGCAAATGACTTAATAAAACGAGATTAAATCACAGGGGGCGGACTAGTCCGGTCAGGGGGCGGACTAGTCCGGTCAGCTTGCGTGAATAACACTAAAAAGATGTTTCTAGCAAGTTTTAGGGAATTTTCTCTTTGCTACAAGTGAGTATATGTTTAAGTCAAGTTGAGCAACAACCTACACAAGAGCAAGTCAAGTTTCCACAAGTTTGTAGCAATGCGGAGTATGAAACGAGACTACCAACCCTAGAACAAAGTAATCAATAGAATGAATGCGAAGAACACAAGGGGGCAAGGAATTTATCCCGAGGTTCGATTCCACACAAGGAATCTACGTCCCCGTTGAGGAGTCCACAAAAGGACCGGGTCCAACAACCCTTCCCTCACCAAGTTTACCGCACGGGCCTAACTTGGTTCTCCACTAATCACAACGGTGATTACAAAGTTCGTTGGGGCTTCTCACAAACTGAGGCTCCCACACCACAAAGATGATCAACACAATAAAACAAACTCAATACACAGCCCACAAAGACTCAACGAGTGCAAGAGATCAAACCGGGAGCACAAGCGCGATGTTCTTCCTCTTCTCCACCTCACTAAACCCTAATCCACTCAAGAATTAGTTTTAGAGGGAAAGTAGGCAAGAAGGAGGCTTAGGAGTGCTCCAAGTTGGCTGTGGCGGCGCTAGGGTTTGAGTTTTTCCAAAGGTATTCGAAATGAGGCTGGGGGTCCCCCTTTTATAGGGGTCCCAAGCCCAATCTGCTGACTTCAGCAAAAGGGCGGACTAGTCCGGCCACTGGCCCGGACTAGTCCGGCCTTGGGGACCACTGACCTCTTTGTCAGGTCCCGACAGCTGACACACTATCGTCACGCTACCCGCCAAACTTCAAATTCAAACGGTCACTTCCAGAACGGACTAGTCCGGTCAACACCGGACTAGTCCGATCTCACACAGAGCCTTTTGCTCCGTGTGAAAACGGACTAGTCTGAGGACCACGGACTAGTCCGGCCCCTAGGGCGGACTAGTCCGGTCCTCCCAGACTTAGCCACAGAAGCACCTTTTCCTAGCCAACCCGGACTAGTCCGGCCCCACGGGCGGACTAGTCCGTTCTCACTCAGGACCTCTTGGTCCGGTCCAAAACGGACAAGTCCGTGGTTTTGGGACTTCATCCCCAAAACCCACTCACAGCTACCCGGACTAGTCCGGCCACAAACGGACTAGTCCGATCTCAGTCAGACCCTTCTGGTCCGGCCAGAAACGGACTTGGCCGGCCAGGAACGAACTAGTCCGGCCACCTGCACGGACTAGTCCGGCCCTACGGCCAGACCACTCATTCACTCATCTCTTTCATAGGTTTGACCTCTAAACCACTTTGAGCTCCCAAACTTGATCTCAATGCACTTTACACACACACCCTCTTATTACTACGGCTAGTCTAACTCAATCACGCTAGAAACCCTAGTTTCTACGCTTCGAGTTGACTCCGTTTCCTTCCTTTTCCTTTTTGAGGGTTTGCGTCTCCGATTGAGTCTTCACCTGTGCTAAGATCACTTGAGCTCATTAGCGACTTAATTGTCGTCATTAATCATCCAAAACCCACGGGGAACCTAGATGCACTTTCAATCTCCCCCTTTTTGGTGATTGATGACAACACATTAAGTCCTTCAACAATTAAGAGTATTAAAATTGGTTTTCATAACTTGTGTGCGTATGAATGACTCCCCCTCAATGTATGCAACATGTAAAAGAGGTGGAGGAGATATTTCATACCCACACACGTTATGGTGGGGTGCCTACGTGATGTGTTCAACAATTGTGACAAGACATGAAGAGCATCAATATAATCAAATGATTGACAATTAGAGCATTATATTGAGATTAAACGACAATAACAAGGCTTGCACAAATGTAAACATCCAAGAGCATGAATATATTACAAAACAAGTCCACAAATCACAAACACGCCCACAAACGATTAACTCCCCCTTAACTCTCCCCCTTTGGCATCAAGGCACCAAAAAGGAAAAGAAGGGAGGAAACTAAGACCTAAGAACTAGTCCTCGTCTTCGCCACTTCCACTCTCCGTGGCCTCGGAATCTTCGACGTCGTCCTCATGATCATCGGCATCATCGTCGTCGTCGTCGGAGTTCCTTGCCGAGGGAGCAGCCCGAGAGGAGCTTCCATCCTCTTGGAGTTGGGCGAGCTCATCGGCGGTGAAGTTGGGGAATGGAGTGATCTCCCCATCACTCACCTCCGGAGAGGACATCGGGACCTCCAGCTTGTCGCACACCGCCTTAAGGTATTTTTCTTGACGCTTGTGTGCCCTTTGAGCGCGAATCTCTTGCTTCCGGCAAGAAGTGAAGATCGCCTTGAAGCATTTGAAGAAGGCACTCATTGATTGAGGCGGAGGCGGAGACGGAGGTGCCACGGGGCGAGATGGAGGATCCGCATTCTTGCGACGAGGGGGAACAGGGACATTCGGGGGCTTCTGAGGACGAAGCAGGCGATGCGACACGTCCTTGACAAAGGTCACGCCCGACACCTTCTCAATGAGGCACATGATATAGGGGGCATACCCGCAAGCACGGTTGGGAGTGTGCGAGATGTTGAAGATGTCGTCGAAGATGTAATCGACGAGGTTGAACTTCTCTTCCCCATCGATCAGAAGTAGTAGGTGCCTCAGGTTCCCTTGAATCACCCCAGCATCACCGTCCTTCGGTGCTATCGTCCGTCTGAGGATTCTGTTCATGATGCTGTAGAAGGGCTTGATGTTCCGAGCTAGTCCGGCATCAAACGGGAGATGGCTTGGATACATGTAAGCCAGCTCCTCACGATCCACTGCCTTGAGGTTCGAGATAATGATCTCGTGGTCCATGTGAGCCTCAAGACCAAGGATCCTTGCAAACTCAGCATAGGTGACAGAGTATTGTTCACCATGAGTCATCCAAATTATCCTCCTGTCACCTGAGCTTGTGAAATAGATTGTGGAGTAGAATTGGAGAATAACTTCCACATTCCAATCATATTTGAAGCCCATGATCTTCTTGAGATCATGGCGCTCGGCAGCTTCAATCACGGCATCAAAGGCCGAGTGCTCCTTCTTCGCCATATAGTCCCAATCCACCCACTGAGCCTCTATCACTGGCTTCTTCATTTGTTGGTAGACTAGCCTGTAATAGTCACAGTGGAAGTCACACCAAAATCTGGGATCTGCCGTGCTCCTCTCAAACTTGTAGACCTTTTCTTCCCTTAGCCTCCTGGCCTTTTCAGCCCCTTTGCCATGAAATACATTAGCAGACAATTCCTTCTGTCTGTTGGGATTCCTCTCTGGTGTGTGAACTTCAAGGGGGCCAATGGAGGTGGCTTTCCCTTTCTCTTTGATCACAACACCTCCAGCTGCCTTCTTTGATGACATCTTGACAGCTGGCTTTTTCTTCTTTGGCTCGACAAGAGCCGGATCCTTTCCCTTCTTCGGGTCACGCTCAACCCGAGGCTCAGCTTCCATTTGAGCTGGCTCCTTGCCCTTCGCCTTCTCGCCAACGGTGACGAGCTTCTTTCTCTTGGGGGCACTGGCCTCAGCAGCCCTGGAGTTGTGTGCCTCCCTGTCCTCCCTTTTCTTCTTCCTCAGCTCATTCAGTGACTCTGCCGTGGCACGGGCAATGGCTTCATCCTCATTGTAGATGCTCGCAGCCACCTTGGATGCTTCGAGTGCCTTGAGTTTTCTTTCCTCCTTGGCCTTCTGCGCCTCCATTAGCGCAGCCTTAGTCCGAGCCTCGGCAATTTGGGCCTTGGTACGCCCCTCGAGGTTGACACGCGGAGGAGAGCGCTCGGAGTTCGACATTCTGTGCAAAGGATGGAGAGAGGAAGATATGAGCCTAGGAAGAAGAAGTATTGCCGAAAAGATCTCGAGAACCAACTAGAAGTAGGGTTTGCCCTGTGCAAACCGGACTTGTCCGCCCCAGGGGCGGACTAGTCCGCCGGACGGACTTGTCCGCCTGGTGGCCGGACTAGTCCGGGTTACACAGGAAGAACCCTAACCCTAATCGATTCATCGAAAAATTTGTGAACCAATGCGCAATACTCCTAGGCTATGATCGCAAGGGTGTATAGAACAACATTAATGAAGGTGTTCCTATCAAAAACTTGAAGAATCAAGAACGGGGCTAGTTTTTGAGGAACGGTGAAATACCTTCAAAAATCCGCTTGAGTCGTCGAAATCGGCGTGGATCTCGAAGGTGGAGCGCGGGGAAGTGATCCCTCACTCCCAAGGACTTCGATGCGCGGATTGGAGTTGAGTTTTGGTGGTTGGAGCGCAAAATCGCCGATTTGGGGGCGGTTGTGCGCGCGTGGAAGCTTGAGAGTCAAGTGAGAGAGAGAGAGAGAGAGGGGTCCGGGCCGCCTGGGGGTTTAAGTCCCCAAGGGCCGGACTAGTCCGGTTGAGGGGCCGGACTAGTCCGGTTTGCGGACCAGACCCAGACTAGTCCGGGTCCGGACTTGTCCGGTGGAAGGCCGGACTAGTCCGGTGTGCGGACTAGCCGCGGACTAGTCTGACCCGGACTTGTCCGGCCATAGGGGCGGACTAGTCCGGTCCAGCAGGGCTGAAAAACAATATATTTGGGTTTTGTCCATAAAGATAAGTCCTTTTGGACAGATATAGCAAGGAAAACATGACAAACATGATTATGAGTCAATAAAGAACAACTTATGGACATTTTCATGAAGAAAATAGATTTCTCAAACAAATTTGAGGAGAAATCAACATAGAGAGGAGTTTTTCGAAATGTGGCTCAAAATATATGAGGAATGTGGTTTAAGCCACGTTCCGAGAATCCAACACGTTGAGCTCACTTCTTAGCTCACAGAAACGCTTCTCGTCAAGAGGCTTGGTGAAGATGTCCGCAAGTTGATGTTCCGTCCTCACATGCGAAATCTCAATGTCTCCCTTCATTGAGTGATCTCGCAAGAAATGGTGTCGAATGTCTATATGTTTGGTCCTAGAGTGTTCCACCGGATTATGGGCTATCTTGATTGCACTCTCGTTGTCACACAAGAGTGGAATTTTACGCAGGTTAATCTCATAATCCCTAAGAGTTTGTCGCATCCAAAGAAGTTGTGCACAACAACTTCCGGCTGCAACATATTCCGCTTCGGCGGTGGATAGAGCAATAGAGTTTTGCTTCTTAGAGGACCAAGACACAAGAGATCGACCTAAGAATTGGCACGTACCCGATGTGCTCTTCCTATCAACTTTGCACCCCACATAGTCCGCATCAGAATATCCGATGAGGTTAAACTTGGATCCTTTGGGGTACCAAAGTCCTAGGGTAGGTGTGTGTACAAGATATCTCAAGATCCTTTTAACGGCGGTCAAATGACAAGCCTTGGGTGCTGCTTGAAAGCGTGCACACATACACACACTTAGCATGATATCGGGCCTAGATGCACAAAGATAGAGAAGTGATCCGATCATAGACCTATATAGCTTTTGATCCACACTTGGACCGTCCTCATTTAGGTCTAGGTGTCCATTTGTCCCCATAGGGGTTTTGATGGGTTTTGCTTTGTCCATGTCAAACTTTTTTAGAATATCTTGAGTATACTTAGTTTGACTTATGAACGTCCCTTCTTTGAGTTGTTTCACTTGAAATCCTAGAAAGAACTTCAACTCACCCATCATGGACATTTCAAACCTCTCCGTCATTATCTTGGAGAACTCGTCACAAAACACCTTATTTGTGGAACCAAATATGATGTCATCCACATATATTTGGCACACAAAAAGATCCTCGTTGAAGTGCTTTGTGAAAAGGGTATAATCCGCTTTTCCTATCCTAAAACCATTTTCAACTAGAAAGTCTCTTAAGCACTCATACCAAGCTCTAGGAGCTTGCTTGAGACCATAAAGAGCCTTTCGCAATTTGTAAACATGGTTAGGATAGTTTTGGTCTTCAAATCCCGGAGGTTGCTCTACAAAAACTTCTTCCTTGATTGGACCATTTAGGAATGCGCTCTTAACATCCATTTGGTAGAGCTTGAAATCATGATGAGTAGCAAAGGCTAATAGTATCCGAATTGACTCAAGCCTAGCTACGGGGGCAAATGTCTCATCAAAATCCAATCCTTCAACTTGTGAGTATCCTTTTGCCACAAGTCGTGCCTTGTTCCTAGTTACCACGCCATGCTCATCTTGTTTGTTGCGAAACACCCACTTGGTTCCAACAACGTTAGCTTGAGGGCGCTTGACAAGCTCCCAAACCTTGTTCCTTTCAAAGTTGTTGAGCTCCTCTTGCATGGCAACTACCCAATCCGGATCCCTTAAGGCATCTTCAACCTTATGTGGTTCCAAGGATGAGACAAAAGAGAAATGCTCACAAAAGTTTGCAACACGTGAGCGTGTTGTTACTCCTTTTGTGATATCTCCTAGAATGTTGTCAACGGGATGGTCCCGTTGAACACTTTGATGAACACGAGGATGCGGGGGTTGACCTCTTGAATTACTTGGTTCATCTTCTTCACTTTGGTCTCCCCCTTGATTCATGCCTCCCCCTTGATCTTCATTCTCATTATCACTTTGGGGAGCATCTAGAGGGTCTTCAACTTGTCCAATGGGGGTTTGACCTACTTCATAAAGAGGATGGTCACTTGAACTTTGAGATGGTTCTTGTGGGCGAACATCTCCAAGTGCCATTTTCCTTAGAGCTTCTAGTGGAGGTTCCTCTTGATCAAGGGCATGTTGATCAACCTGCTCCACTTGAGAGCCATTGGTCTCGTCAAACACTACGTCACGTGCTACTTCAACAATTCCGGAGGATTTGTTGAACACACGGTACGCATGAGTGTTTGAGTCATATCCAAGCAAGAAACCCTCATCGGACTTTGAAGCAAACTTCGAAGTCCTAGGCTTCTTGTTGAGGATATAACACTTGCTACCAAAGACCCGAAAGTAAGAAACATTAGGTTTCTTACCAATGAGAAGCTCATAAGGAGTCTTCTTGAGGAGGCGATGAAGGTACAATCGGTTCACGGCATGGCAAGCGGTGTTAACCGCTTCCGCCCAAAACCGGTCCGATGTTTTGTACTCATCTAGCATCGTCCTTGACATCTCAATAAGCGTCCTATTCTTCCTTTTCGGCTATGCCATTTTGTTGTGGAGAATAGGGAGCGGAAAACTCATGCTTGATGCCCTCCTCATCTAGGAACTCCTCTACTTGCATGTTTTTGAATTCGGTGCCATTGTCACTTCTTATAGCCTTTATCCTCAAGGTGAACTCATTTTGAGCTCTCCTTAGGAATTTCTTGAGGACAGCGGGGGTTTCACTCTTATCATGCAAGAAGAACACCCAAGTATATCTAGAGAAGTCATCAACGATGACTAGACCATACTTGTTGCCACCGATGCTAATGTAAGCAATGGGGCCAAAAAGATCCATATGGAGTAACTCCAAAGGTCTAGTTGTCGTCATGACATTCTTAGAGGGGTGTTGAGCTCCTACTTGCTTTCCCGCTTGGCACGCACCACATGGCCTATCCTTTTCAAATACCACATCCTTTAGGCCACGAACGTGCTCTCCTTTAAGGAGTTTTTGAAGGTTCCTCATCCCAACATGGGCTAGCCTTCTATGCCAAAGCCATCCCATGTTGGCTTTTGCCATTAAGCATGTGTCAAGTTGAGCTTTATCCGTGGTGAAATCCACAAGATAGAGCTTTCCCTTGAGCACTCCCTTAAAGGCTATTGAGTCATTACCCTCTCTCAGAACATTCACACCCTCACTAGAAAAGACACACTTATATCCTTTATCACAAAGCTATGATATGGATAGGAGATTATAGTCTAGGGAATCAACATGCAAAACATTTGATAAAGTATGCGAAGATGAGATAGCAATTTTACCGGAGCCAAGGATTTTCCCTTGGCTATTATCCCCAAAGAAGATTCCTTCACTTGGGTCCTCGTTCTCCTCATACTCTATGAACATGCTCCTCTCTCCGGTCATGTGGTTGGTACATCCGCTATCCAACACCCATTTCGATCCACCGGAGGAGTATGCCTACAAAACAAGTTTATGCCTTCCTTTTAGGTACCCAAGCTGAGTTGGGTCCTTTCACGTTAGTAGTTAGGCATTTGGGCACCCACACGCAAGGCTTGGGGCTCTTGCGGAGTGGCCCAACATATCTAGCAAACACTTTGCCATGTTTGTTCCTCTTTAGCACATAGGATGCATCAAAATCATGAAATAGAGGATGCAATTCAGATTTAGGCAATTTGTTGCTAGAGGGTGAGTTCTTTTCAATTTTAGTTGGTGATGAACTCCCCTTAACAAAGACAATCATGTATTTGCCATACTTGGAGGTTTTGGCGTTATGCCTTCCACCTCTAGTATAGCCAAGACCATCCTTGACATGGGGAGGTCTTGTGTTGGTGTATGCACTTCGTGCATACGCCACCTTCTCCTTGTCAAAGATGGCACCCTTAGGTGCTTGTTTGCCTTGCACTAAGTTGAGTTCATCCTTAAGTTTAAGGATTAAGTTAGAGCACTTGCAAGACGGAGTTGCATTGGATGAGGCCTTTGAGAAGGTTGGGCTCTTAGAGGAAGAGGCTACATTTTTCTTGAGAGACTCAACTTGAGTCTCAAGGATTTTGTTAACTTTTGACAAGTTCCCAAGTTCCTCCTTGAGCTCAGTTGTCTTCTCCTCAAGAATTGAACACGTTTTCTTACTTAGAGCAAGTTCATGTTCCAATGCCTTGCTCTTCTCTCTTTCAAGCTCAAGGAGCTCATCAAGCTCTCGACATCTCTCCTTCTCAAGGATGAGCATGTCCTCTTGTCTATTGATGAGATCCTCCTTCTCAAAGATCTCATCCATAAGCAATTTCATCCTTCGCAAGGTGCTTTTGCTTATGTCCTTAAACATGTGTTCATTTTCACTAGCACTATCAAATTCATCTTGCGAGGAAGTTGTGGAGGAGGGATGAGATGTTACCTTTCTCCTTCCCTCCTTTGCCATGAGGCAAGTAGGTTTGTAGTCGTCGTTGAGGTTGGGGAAGAGCTTGCTTCCTTTGGAGCTCCTCCCGATGTCTATGGTAGCCATCTTCTCCTCTTCTTCTTCGGAGGAGGACTCATCGTTAGAGTCCCACTCCTTCCCCAAGTGGGCTTGTCCGGAGGGCCTCTTCTTCTTGAAAAATTTCTTGTCTTGAGGCTTGCCCTCCTTCTTCTTCTTTGCTTCTTCATGTGGGCAATCAGCGATGAAGTGCCCATACTCGCCACAATTGTAGCAAGACCTTTTTGATTTGGGCCTTGCTCTTTCCTTCCCTTTGCCCTCATGGTTGTATCCACCTTTCTTCCTCCTCATCATTCTCCTGAACTTGTTGATGAAGAAGGCCTCTTCCTCATCGGTGTCGAGGCTCTCCTCATCACTTTCCTCTTGCTCCTTTGAAGAGGGTGTTGCCTTGAGTGCAACGTTCTTCATCTTGGAGGCGGTGAACTTTTGGAGGTCGTTGTAGAAGAGCGCCTCCTTCTCCATGATTTCATGGTTGATGATCCTCCCAAGGACCTCCTCCGGGGTCATTTGAGTGAACCCCGGGCTTTCCCGAATCATGGAGCACAGAGAGACGTTCCTAGGCATGAATGCCCGGATCATCCTCTTCACCACCTCGTGGTCGGTCCACTTGGTGCAGCCATATGATCGGCTCTTGTTGATCAGCACCTTCAGCCGGTTGTACATGTCTTGGGGGGATTCACCATCCAAGATGGCGAATCTCCCAAGCTCTCCTTCGATGAGCTCGATCTTGGCCTCCTTGACCACTCGGTTTCCCTCATGCGCCGTCTTGAGGGTGTTCCATATGTCTTTGGCCACTTCAAGACCATCGACACGGTTGAACTCATCTCTAGAGAGAGATGAGATGATCACACCCGCAGCTTGAGCGTTGCGGTGGATGAGGATGGCTTGTTCTTGAGTTATGTTGTCCTCATCCTTTGGAATCTCCACCCCGGTCATGACAATTTGCCACAACGCTGGGTTGAGTGACACGAGGTGGATCTTCATGTTGTGTTTCCACATACCGTAGTCCGTTCCATCGAATTGGGGAGGTTTCCCCAATGGGATGGACAGGTAGTGGTTGTTGGCGGCAAGGCGTTCATAGTTGAACCTTTGCCGGTTGTAGTTGGCTCCGCCACCACCACTTGATTGGTTTGACGGATCAATCCTGGAGATGTTCAACTTCTCCCGGAGCTTCGCCTTGAGTTGGCGAGTCTCCTCATCGTCCGTTGGCTTATCTTGATAAGCCAACGTCTCCTCACGGGTCGTAGTTTCTGCTCGATGCATCGTCATTCACCACTCCGGCCATCTCTCCGAGTTGTTAGACTCTTTGTGGAGAGTCCTGCTCTGATACCAATTGAAAGTTGCCTAGAGGGGGGGTGAATAGGCTAATCGACCTGCAAATGACTTAATAAAACGAGATTAAATCACAGGGGGCGGACTAGTCCGGTCAGGGGGCGGACTAGTCCGGTCAGCTTGCGTGAATAACCCTAAAAAGATGTTTCTAGCAAGTTTTAGGGAATTTTCTCTTTGCTACAAGTGAGTATATGTTTAAGTCAAGTTGAGCAACAACCTACACAAGAGCAAGTCAAGTTTCCACAAGTTTGTAGCAATGCGGAGTATGAAACGAGACTACCAACCCTAGAACAAAGTAATCAATAGAATGAATGCGAAGAACACAAGGGGGCAAGGAATTTATCCCGAGGTTCGATTCCACACAAGGAATCTACGTCCCCGTTGAGGAGTCCACAAAAGGACCGGGTCCAACAACCCTTCCCTCACCAAGTTTACCGCACGGGCCTAACTTGGTTCTCCACTAATCACAACGGTGATTACAAAGTTCGTTGGGGCTTCTCACAAACTGAGGCTCCCACACCACAAAGATGATCAACACAATAAAACAAACTCAATACACAGCCCACAAAGACTCAACGAGTGCAAGAGATCAAACCGGGAGCACAAGCGAGATGTTCTTCCTCTTCTCCACCTCACTAAACCCTAATCCACTCAAGAATTAGTTTTAGAGGGAAAGTAGGCAAGAAGGAGGCTTAGGAGTGCTCCAAGTTGGCTGTGGCGGCGCTAGGGTTTGAGTTTTTCCAAAGGTATTCGAAATGAGGCCGGGGGTCCCCCTTTTATAGGGGTCCCAAGCCCAATCTGCTGACTTCAGCAAAAGGGCGGACTAGTCCGGCCACTGGCCCGGACTAGTCCGGCCTTGGGGACCACTGACCTCTTTGTCAGGTCCCGACAGCTGACACACTATCGTCACGCTACCCGCCAAACTTCAAATTCAAACGGTCACTTCCAGAACGGACTAGTCCGGTCAACACCGGACTAGTCCGATCTCACACAGAGCCTTTTGCTCCGTGTGAAAACGGACTAGTCTGAGGACCACGGACTAGTCCGGCCCCTAGGGCGGACTAGTCCGGTCCTCCCAGACTTAGCCACAGAAGCACCTTTTCCTAGCCAACCCGGACTAGTCCGGCCCCACGGGCGGACTAGTCCGTTCTCACTCAGGACCTCTTGGTCCGGTCCAAAACGGACAAGTCCGTGGTTTTGGGACTTCATCCCCAAAACCCACTCACAGCTACCCGGACTAGTCCGACCACAAACGGACTAGTCCGATCTCAGTCAGACCCTTCTGGTCCGGCCAGAAACGGACTTGGCCGGCCAGGAACGAACTAGTCCGGCCACCTGCACGGACTAGTCCGGCCCTACGGCCAGACCACTCATTCACTCATCTCTTTCATAGGTTTGACCTCTAAACCACTTTGAGCTCCCAAACTTGATCTCAATGCACTTTACACACACACCCTCTTATTACTACGGCTAGTCTAACTCAATCACGCTAGAAACCCTAGTTTCTACGCTTCGAGTTGACTCCGTTTCCTTCCTTTTCCTTTTTGAGGGTTTGCGTCTCCGATTGAGTCTTCACCTGTGCTAAGATCACTTGAGCTCATTAGCGACTTAATTGTCGTCATTAATCATCCAAAACCCACGGGGAACCTAGATGCACTTTCAGTTATAGTGGCTTTTAACAAGTTTGAGCAGGTTTCAAATTGATTTGAATCAAATAGGAATTAATTCAGCAACTTCAGTTTCAGGTGGTCGGACAAGTCCATACTGGGGGCTGGACTAGTCCGCCCTGGACCAGAAAGTTGATTGGACTAGTCCGCACTTGGCTAGACAAGTCCGCTCGCCTTGGGCTTTTAGCAAATTTCAAACTAAAGCATGGTTAAATTTAATATGGGATCGTATTTTACGTAGAAAAGATTGATATAAGGTAATTACCGTGAATTCAACAACTCAAGGGTCATGAATTCCACGAAGCTCGAGATCTTGAGCCTAGATCCAAAGAAGATGGAGAATTGGTGGAGAATTTACTATGATGTCGATGAGTTGACGAAGATCGATCTTGCTGGATCCTTCTCCTTCCTCCTTCTTTCCCCTTGCAGCGATGGACTCTCCTCTTGACAGCAGCTCTCACGAACTAGGGTTTGGGGTTTCTTCAATTGTGACAAAGGGGTGAGAGGATGGGTATTGGGGTGCTTATATAGAGGTGGAGGTGGTAGGATTTGATGGATTTCGAGTTCAAGGTGGTGGAAGCCGTGCAGGGGTCCCACATGGGCACCACAGGGGTTGGGCACGACGTTCTTGGGCCCAATTTAGGTAAATAGCCAATAGAAGACATGGAGGAAAAGATTGAATCTAAGTCGGGCACATCAGACAAGTCCTCTAGGTGGCCGAACTAGTTCGATATCAAATAGATATTTGAACGGACAAGTCCGTTTTGGTTCTGAACAAGTCTGATTTTGTCCAGAAAGTAAAACGGACAAGTCCGGTATGGGCCGAACAAGTCCGGAGGTTTGGAAAATTTTCCAAAAACCTAACTGAAGGAGGGATTACCAGACAACTCCGAAGAGTTCCGGTAGCTAAGAACGGACTAGTACGTACTCAACAATGGACAAGTCTAGACAATCAACATAAACTCAATTGGACAAATCCGCAGCAAGAACGAACAAGTCCGCAGAGTCAATAGAGAGCAAAACCAGACTAGTCCGGGGTCTAGACTCGACAAGTCTGCATTAATACAAGATTTTAAATGTTGTTTTTGTTCTAATTCATTCTAAACTCATTCCTTTTTATGTTGCTTAATGTTAAACATGTACAAGAATGTATGCAATGTATGATGGACGAAAATGAGGGTGTTACACGACCTGCCAACGACGGCATCCATCGAGCCCCGGTGCCCGAGGGTGTCTTTGAAAGGATGTTGGTATGTCCAACAGCTAGGCCTGTCGATTCTAGTGAAGGAGGCTAGCCCAACACCTCAAAGCTGGCGGTCTCGCCTCTTGGTGAGCCTACAACTATGGTGCCCGCCAAGGTTCACATGTGTCACCGGGGAATCTGTGCAACCTGGCGCCCAGGATCAAGAAGCTCAAGGAGATCCCAATGCATGGATCATGGAGATCCAGGACTACCTAAAGGAAAACATCCTTCCTGAAGAACAAGTATCCATTGAATGGATCGTCAGGGTGGCTTGGCGATACATGTTGGTAGAGTGAGACCTCTGTCGGCGTGACACCAACAGCTCCTATTGCGGTGCACAACCCGGGAGGAAGGCTATGACTTTCTCACAGAGATCCATGAAGGCGAGTGTGGGAACAATAGGCTTGCCGCACGTTGGTCGGTAAGGCCTTCCAACTAGCTTTTACTGGCCGATAACTCTCTTGGATGTCGTCAAGCTGGTGAAAAGGTGCAAGGCGTGCCAGTTCCATGCAAAGCAGGTCCACAAGCCGATGCAGACGCTTAAGATGATCCCTCCCTCCTAGCCGTCCGCGGTCTGGGGGCAGCATATCCTGGGGCCCTTCCCCAAGGCCGTCAGAGGATACTGGTTCCTCTACGTTGCCATAGACATGTTAACCAAGTGGCTGGAAGCAGCTTTGATTTTCACCATCAACAAGGAGTCCGCAGTCAAATTTATCAAGTTGATCATCTGCAAGTTTAGGGTCCCGAGCAAGATCATCACCGACAACGGGACCTAGTTCACCAGTGTAACATTCCAAGAGTACTGCGAAGACCTAGGCGTCCAAGTATGCTATGCATCTATTGCTCATCCAAAGATCAAAGGCCAAGTCAAGAGGGCCAACGCTGAGATCTCAAGGGCCACAAGAATCTCACTTATTCAAGCTTGGAGAAGCATGGTGCCAAATGGGTTGATGAACTTTCGTGCGTGCTGTGGGCTAGCCAAACATCATCCAACTGAGACATGGGGGAAACGCCATTTTTCCTCGTGTATGGGGTCGAGGCTTTTCTCCCTAGAGATTGTTGTTGGCTCCCCCGGGTCCGAGCATATGACAAAGCCACAGAGGGCTAGCTCTGGCGTGAAGATATCAACCTCGTTGACGAGGCAAGATGGCATGTTGCCAACCAAAATGCACGGTAGCGCAGGCGCTTTGGCACTACTCGAAATGGTTCGTGCAGAGCAGAGAACTGCAGGTGGGGACCTGGTACTGTAGCGCATACTTTCTCGCAAAGGGTCGAACAACCTCTCCCCTAGCTGGGAGGTCCCATTCTGGGTGACACAAGTATCCTGCCCAGGTGCGTTCGCCTTGGCACGGAGCAAGGAGAGCCCCTATCCAACCTTTGGAATATAGAGCACCTCCATATGTTTTACCCCTAGCATAGTGGTAGGACTGTGTAAAGGTGTCATAGCGTCCAGGAGCAATGCTAAGAAAAACCAAGCTCCGGGGGGTCTGGTCCAGAGTGTACAGTCTGGTTAGCCTGGTCCTGTACCCTAAGCCTAGACACTCTGCCTCCCTTATCATATTGAGCAGGTCGTTGCCTTCTTGTAAAGCCTGCCTCCTGCTATGAATACCAAGTTGGAAGAATCACTGTCTTGCCCTGTGTTCTCTCATGTTCATTTAATAACTCATTAATTTTATGATCATCAAACTATGCTCGTTCTCGCATATTTTCTTCGTTTTCTCAGTCATTTTATCACTTTGTCTCGCCTCTGGTGGAATTATGCAATCCTATTGCGTTGTTTGAGGTACCTGCAGTGTGTTTTGGTGTCTCTCGATTGCCCCCTCGCTTGGGGTCTTGTGGCACCAAATGTTCTCCCCCTCAAAGGCCTACGCCGAGCCGGAGGTCCAAGGTGCGTAGCCTTCTTAGCCTGGTTCTGTACCCTAAGCATACACACTCGACCTCCCAGTGCTACGACTAAGTACTAGGGGCCAGAAGGCTGACACCCTAAGTAAGGCAGGGGTCGGGCCCCTGACGCTAGAGCATCGAATTACCCAAGCCCCGTGTACCAGCCCAGGACCGTAAGATGTAACATAACTACAAGAGCAGGGAGGGGTGACCGATGAGCAAAATTACTTCTCTCCTGTCGTTGTGCAGGCCATGCAAGGCAGTTTGGTTAAGTCCCTATCAGTAGCAGTATTAGAAGTTTTAATGCCTCCCAGGGGCCCGCCGTTGACACTTAAAGCTCGTTTGTCGAGTCATCATGTCCAGCTCTGGCACCTCCCAGGGAGCCCGTCGACGCTGCTCTACATAATGACAATGAGCGCTGATCCGTGACTACGCTCTCTCGATCCAATCTTGTTGTTTATTTGGCCCCTTGTTTTCAAGAGGGCCCACCATTGACGTTCTCCCAGGGGGCCTGTCGTCGACGTTTTTCGTGTTGATGATGGGCGCCGCCAGAGCATCCAGCTCCGACACCTCCCAGGGGCCCGCCGTTGACGTTCTTCACATTGATGATGGGCGCCGCCAGAGCATCCAGCTCCGGCACTTCCCAAGGGGCCCATCGTCGATGTTCTTCGCATTGATGTTTGACGCCGGCGGAGCATTTCGCTCCGGCACCTCCCAGGGCTCCCCGATGACGTCCCGCATCATGAGGGTGGGCTCCACCTCGGTTCGGAGGTTAACTTCTCTCCATCGTCGCTGGAGACTTCTTTGATGACTACCATGCAACCCAAGACAATCTGGCGCCCTCCACGGGGCCGCCGGCGTCAACTGTCAAGTCCGGCGCCCTCAGTGTAAAAGCCCGCATTTGGAAAGAACATGAACGAAAAAACATAAACTTAAAATTTTTTAAGTGGAAATAGAAATTCAAAGTTCACATGAACTATGTTCCCTAATAAAGAAGGTTAAAAATAGGACATCTATAAACTTCACACTAAAAAAGAGATTGTGAGCGTATGTTTGCACTTAAGCAAATAATTAGCAGAAAATAGGGAAGTGCCAAATACAATTCCAAAGACATAATGGAATACAAAAGCATGATTCAAATTCAGTTAAAAGCAAAGGTAAAACCTTTTTAAAATCTTATGATCAATTCAGCCCAATAACCAAATAGAGAATAATGAAATTTTAAGATAAAACTAGACTTCATATGAGATGTCAATCAAACTATACGAAGTTTGAAATTCAAATTTAAAATCTTCTGTTTAAATATGTAAAAATCCACATTTTAGTGTGATAGTAGGTTTCATATAATTCAAATCTCCCACTGGCTAAGTAATTTAAATACAACAGGAAAGCTGTAATTTTCAAATATGAATTCAAATTCAAATTTGAATTTCCAATTTCTGCATGGCAAGAATTCAAAATTTTAGTGCACCATATTTCTTCTCATATTCACATTAGTGCTCTGTCCAAATCTCACTGAGTTTGGATTAGATGTGCTGGAGATATTGTATTTGACTCATGAGAGGATAAGGGGGAGAAAACGTGGGGCCCACTTGTCATCCTGAACCCAACAACGGAGCAGACGTGCTCTGTTTCTCTGCTATTTTCATGGCGCCACCACACCTACTGCATGTTCCACCTCCCTATCCCCAGCCTGGCCACAGCACATCAAATCTTTGCCCTTATCACTCCATCACGTGGTCTACAAAGTCACAGCCTGGCTTCTTTTTCCTACCCACGCACGCACGCCCGCTTCGCTGCTCTGCCATGGCCGCCGTTTTCAACTTGCCGCTGCACAGCGTCCTTGCTACTTCCCAGCCCGTCCGAGACCTCGAGTTGCTGCGCGAGCAAGTGCTCTTCCTATTCGACGCGACCCAACGCTGTTCTCGGCATCACCTCGCCAGAATCAACGACTTCATCGCTGCCGCCCCTGTGCCGCCATGGTGCTCCATGGAGTCTCACCATCGCCCAGCACCTCTGGACCACTTTCCGCCCAAGAAAAACGACGAGAAGGTGAGACTAGAGTCTACTTTTGTATGTACGAAGTTCCTGAGCATGGCATAGCTCCTGTTCGACGTATTTTGATTTTTGCGCACCGATGAATCATTCGAGCAGTTGATGTCGCGGGTGAAATACACTCTGCACCTTGCACCGCGCTCGATTCCGCTTAAGGTAGACATTCTATACTCTCTTTTAGCACCTCAAAGAAAACCATTTGGAAATTGGTGGTTGCTTTGCGCCTGAATGGCAAATCTCGCCGCCGCCACTTGAAACTTCCCTGTCGCCGTCGAGCTTATTGATCCGGCCCCTTTCTACACAAAAGGGATAAACTTTTGTACTCCTTACATCGACTTTGTGCTGTAAAACTTCGTGGCGCAGATTTTGGTGCCCTCCCGAGCGAGAACACCGTCGATCTTCGGTCTCCCTCCGCCGCCACCGTCGCCGAACTTGTTCCGGCCGTCCCCGAGGCAAGCCGACGGCACGATCGAGTGGAGCATGGAAAAAGAGGCACAGAAGGCGAGTTTGGTGGCCAGAAGTGCACGGGAACAGCGGGCAGCCAGCGCGCCGCCGCGCGAACACCCCTGTCCAGAGGTTGAAGACGACTAGACCCCGGGGCCCGTCTGTCAGTGATGTTTTCCCTTGGCTGATTCTCTGTGGCATCTGATCTTTTGTGGCTGTGGAAGTTCGCTCATGTGGCCCAGTGTGGCACGAAGATGATTCGTGCTTAATTCGTGTGGGTCCAGCTGCCAGTGCTCAAAAATTTTCTTTAGAAAAATAAATTCAGAAATTAGCTAAACTTCAAAAATCCATTACTCTTTGTAGAAAACTCCAAAAATCCTGAAACCAATGTTGGTATACTCCACTTGATTTGTACTTTACATTGATGCAAATTAACTGTTATGAAAATGCACAGTATTTTCTGTGTAATTCAAATTTTTTTGAGGAATTATTTCAGGAAAATGCTTCCCGGAAAAATTCTCAAACTTTGCCAGAAAATCCTCCATGTATCATATGATCTCCAGTATAAACATCAATTAACAATGTTTAAGTTAACTTAATAAATGCAGTTGTCCATAGGTTAATTACTTTAGCATGAAAAACCGAGAAACTAGTTCCAGAAAATATATCAAATTTAGAAAATCATAGTAAATTGTAGGAAACTCCAAAATTTGTCACAAAAAATTTATTGGACTTATTCTTTCCATTACTTTTCAGTGGAGAAAAATACTTGATATGGAACTTAATGGAATTTCCTGTATAGTTCCATTTCCCCTTCTCCTTTGGGATTTTACTCCAGAAATAGTTCTTTATAAACAATCCATAAATTTGGCCAGAAAATCCTTTATTCCAACTATGTTCTTAAGTAAAAATCTCATACTTAATAACTATAGCCAAGTTAGCTTAATTAAGGATATTTGCCAAGTGATAATTAAAATGACAGAAAAATAACAAAAACAATTTCAGTAATTAACAAGAACTTGTAAAATCGATTTAGATATGTAGAAGCTTAGAAAATTGTGAAATAAATTTTGGTAGACTTATTATGTCCAGAACAAACTATTTATCACATTTCAAGATATGACAAAGTCATAGGTTTAAATTGAAAATTTATAGATAAAGGAAGCTTTAGGGAATTATTATGAGCAATATATGACACGAGCCCCTGATATTTTTCCAACACCTTAGATGCATTCCCTAGAATCTTCATGTATTTTTTCACCTTTTATTTATTAATGGATCATCAGGAATTAAGTTAATAGCCTTATTCACATCATAATATCCATGTGAGGCTTATTAAATTGATTCTAGTAAAACTATTCAATCGAAAAATCTAATAAATTAGCGGCACTGCAGTCGCATGATCCATAAGCCACAGTCAAATTCTCCAAGAATGTTAAACATGTAAATATTGAACAAATAATTATTGAGTGATTTCTGCTATTTAAATTACAGGTAATTAATCATAGCTTTATCAATCCTACAAATTGTGTAAATATTCTTCAATAAATCACTCATGACCATTGCGTGAATAGAACATTGGGAAGTTCATTAATCAAGTGCACTTTGTAATTTATCAACATTTGTGTCACATGAATATAATACCCAAAATCTTAATCATTCAACCTAGCAACATTAGGACTTCTAATCCTAATATTCATTTGTTATATGCAAAGTTATTTCTTCGATATTCACCATTTGTGAAAGTGCATCTAGGCATCCCTTGTGAGTTTTGGTTGATTTATGACAAACAAATGAGATCCTAACCAAATTGTTGAGATGAGCACATGTTTCAATAAAATTATGAAGAAAGCGCGAAAAAAAAGGAGAGTGAAGAATCAAGTTGAAAAGAGGTCAAGAAGATGAATGAAATACTTTTTTTGTATGGAGTGTGTTGGAGAAACACACCCCAAGAGCTCGAGCAAAAGAAATCACTCTCACTGCACAATTTTACACAGGTCCGGACTAGTCCGATGTTCACCGGACTAGTCCGATAACCTCTCTGTCCAGGATAGGACAAGTCCTCCCAGTGCAGACTTGTCTGCATCGGACTAGTTTGATAAAGTCCGGACTAGTCCGATAATCCTTCTGATCAATATCGAACAAGTCTGATATTCCTCAGACTAGTACAATAATTCAGGACACTTAGTGTTTCCCACACATCGCACACCGGACTAGTCCGGAGTCCACCACGGACTAGTCCGGACATCGCAAACCCTAACGGTAATCTTTGAAAACCCTAGTATAAATAGAGGTGTACGGCCCCTAATCAAACTCTCTCGACCCCCTACGCCGTCACACCCTCCAAGAGCCAAGAAAACACTTCTCTCCACACAATCCAACGCAAGAAAGATCAAATCCTTGAGGACTAACCATAGATCAAAGGAGAGACACATTCTTCACGACTTGAGCTCTTGGGTTTGATTCTCTCACACACTATCGCTGTTTCATTGCATAATTTTCGAGTGTGTTTGGTGCTGTTTTGAATTGTAAATCTTGGGGAGCCCTCAACTCGTGAGAAGGCCCCTTGAACTCGGTTATCTTACCCCATTGTGATTAGTGGAAGAGAATCGGCCTCCGTGGCGATTTGACGAGGGTAAGGTTGGTGAAGACCCGATCCTTTCGTGGGCTCCTCAACGTGGATGTAGATTTCCTCTTTGGAATCGAACCACAAGATAAAAATCATTGTGTCCATTGCTTTTGTTCTTTCAATTCATCGTAATCTAGGGTTTGCTCAATCTTGATCAACTTACATTAAAACTTTGAATCTAAAGTTAACTTGTGCCACATCTAGTTTCATTAAAGCAATACATTCAATTTACAACTTAATTTCCGCTGCATAAAGTACCTTGTTTGAAATCATTAATCAAACATGATCAATCTAGTCCGCACACACCAGACTAGTCTGCACCCTACCGGACTAGTCCGATTTCTCAATATTTGATCAGGCTGCTAAGTGTTTTAGGTTCCGACGAACAATTCAAAAAGCCTATTCACCCCCCTCCCCCCTCTAGACTACATTCAATTGGTCTCATAGCCAGACTCTTCAAAAAGAGACTAATCGCTCGAAGAGAAAATGTCGGACATCAAGGACGTGCACAAGAACTTCAACCAAGAGAAAGTTGAAGATGAAAAGGCCTGGAAGTTGGAGAAGCTCCTCGACGCCATCCAAGACTTCGAGGATGATGATGAGGAGACGCTTGAACTCAAGGCGCTCCTAAGGAAGAAGGCACTCTCCAAAGGAAAGATAAAGATCGATTATGAGAAGAAGAATAAGGGGAGTAGTCACACCGACTACTCCCGATATCCTTTTAACTATGATCGTTTGAATTCCAACAACAATCATTACATGTCTATTCCTCTAGGAAAAGCCCCAAACTTTGATGGCAATGATTACTCAATGTGGAGGCAAAATATGAAGATGCATTTAATATTGCTTAACCCCAGCTTGTGGCATATAGTGTGTACAGGGATAGATATCCCGGATGACGATGAAGAACTCATGCCAAGCCAATAACAAGCTATCCATCAGAACGTCCAAGCTGCGGCTATCATAACTTCATCGTTGAGCCGAGACTAGTTCACCAAGGTGGATGGACTCGAAATTGCCAAGGAGATATGGGACACATTACAAACTGCACATGAAGCGATCTTCATGTGCGAGAAGCCAAAATTGATATGATCGAGGGCAAATTGGGGAGATTCGCCATAGAGGAAGGTGAGTCACCGCAAGACATGTACAATCATTTGAAGACTCTCATTAATGAAGTTCGAGCATATGGAAGCAAAAAGTGGAATGATCACGAGGTGGTGAAGCTAATCCTTGGAGCCTTCATGCCTCGCAATGTGACTCTATGTTGGATAATAAGAGAAAGCCCTGGGTACAAGAAAATGACCCCGTACGAATTGCTTGGAAAGATCATCAACTTTGAGATGATGGAAAAACAAGCAAAATATGTCAACGAGATTGCCCACCTCACCTCAGAAAAGAAGAAAGGAGTCGCTTTGAAGTCCACTTGCAAGTCCATGTCAAAAGAAGCTCGAGAAGCTCAATAAGAAGAGGACAGCGATGACGAAAGCATCGATATATGTGAAGAGGACATAATCCTCTTTATGAAGAAATTCAAAAAGATGATGAAAAGAAGACAAGGTGGTAAACCAAATGAAGTAAGACACAAAGACAAGTCAAGACCTAAATTGAGGCGTGCTTGCTATAACTGTGGTGAATACAGCTACTTTACAGTTGCTTGTCCCTATGAAGAAAACAAGAAGAAGACCAAGGATACAAAGCCTCAACCCAAGAAGATGTTCAAGAAGAAAAGGCAAATTGGACAGACGCACCTAGGAAAGGAGTGGGACTCAAATGATGAGTCCTCATCCGAAGAGGAAGAGGATATGGCTAGCATAGCCATCAAGAAGACAAACAAGAAATCCACCCTCATCCCAACTATTGGCGCAAGGAAGAACAACAACACATGTCTAATGGCGAATGAAGGCAAAAGAAAGGTAAAAACTAAATCTTCCTCCTCGCATTCTTACTCTAGCGATAGTGATGCTTATAGTGATAATGAAGATATGCTTGTTGGCTTAGATAAGAAAACTATCGCAAAAATGAAATTCTTGATGGATAACTTATTGATAAGGAGGAGCTTGTTGATCGACAAGAAGATATGATCATACTTCAAAAGGATGAGTATCTTAAGATCAAAAAGCTCCTTGAACATGAAAAGGAGCGAAGCAAGTCACTAGAGCTTGAGTTAGCTTCAAGAAAGGAAGCTTGCTTGAAGTTAAGCGACTCAAATGTTATCATCAAGGATGAACTTGCTAACATAACCAAAGTTAACAAGATCCTTGAGGTACAAGTTGAGTCACTCAAACAAAGTGACCCTTCATCCTCTTCAAGCTCACCTTCTCAACACCTAAAATATGAAACTACTATTACTTGCGCATGTGGTAAAGTTGACACTAACTTGAAGGATAAGTCGAACTTGACAAAGGACAAGCATCCTTCCCGTAGTGGCATATTTTACAAGGAGAAGATCAAGTATGCACGCAGTGCATACTTGGCCACAAGACCTCCTAATGTCAAATATGGCATTGGATATTCTTATGGTGAAAAGCAAAATGCTAGAATCCACAAGAATAACAATGAACACATTGCTTTTGTTAAGGGAAACTCCTCTCAAGCTAGAAAGGCTAATAATGTTAATAAGTCCAAACATGTCAACACATATGAGTAACAACTATTGTTTAGAACCTTTGACGCATCGTATGTACTCATTAAAAGTAACTTTGGTAGAGTTTATGCTAAATATGTTGGGCCATGCCATGGGAACACCAAGTCTCATGTGTGGGTGCCCAAATCACTTGTAACTAACCTCAAAGGACCCAAGCAAGCTTGGGTACCTAAAACCAAGGCGTAATTTGTTTTTGTAGGCCTATTCCTCCGGTGGATCTAAATGGGTGCTAGATAGTGGATGCACCAACCACATGACCGGAGAAAGAAGGATGTTCGTTGAATATGAAGTAAATGAAGATCCAAGGGAAGGCATATATTTTGGAGACAACAGTCAGGGAAGGGTGCTCGGTACCGGTAAAATTGCAATATCATCTCAACACACTATTTATCATGTTTTACATGTCGATTCCTTAGATTATAACCTTTTGTCCATATCTCAATTATGTGACAAGGGTTATAATTACTTGTTCACTAATGAGGGTGTGACCGTCTCTAGAAGGAGTGATGACTTGGTTGCATTCAAGGTTGTGTTAAAGTGAAAGCTTTATATTGTTGACTTCAACAAAGATAAAGCCGATCTTGACACATGATTGATTGCAAAAACCAACATGGGTTGGCTGTGGCATAGACGGCTAGCACATGTTGGTATGAGGAATCTTCAAAAACTCCTAAAGGGCGATCACATCCGAGGTTTGAAGGATGTTGTTTTTGAGAAAGACAGGCCTTGTAGCGCATGCCAAGCTGGGAAGCAAGTAGGAGCACCTCATCCCGCGAAGAATGTTATGACAGCGACAAGACCGCTCGAGCTACTTCACATGGATCTATTTGGTCCAATTGCTTACATAAGCATCGGCGGTAACAAATATGACTTAGTAATTGTTGAAGATTTTTTCACGCTTCATGTGGGTTTTCTTTTTGCATGATACGACAAAAACTCAAGGAACCCTCAAGAAGTTTCTCAAGCATGCCCAAAATGAGTTCACATTTAAGATCAAGAACATACGAAGTGACGATGGCACGGAGTTCAAGAACACCCAAGTTGAGGAGTACCTAGACACAGAAGGCATAAAACATGAATTTTCAGCACCGTACTCCCCTCAACAAAATGGAGTAGCTGAAAGGAAGAACCGAACCCTCATAGAGATGGTGAGGACATGCTTGATGAGTACAAGACTTCAGATCAATTTTGGGCTGAAGCGGTCAACACCGCTTGTCATGCCATAAATCGACTCTATCTTCACCGCCTACTCAAGAAAATGTCATATGAAATACTCACCGGTAACAAGCCTAATATTTCCTATTTTCAAGTTTTTGGTTCTAAATGTTATATCTTGAACAAGAATCCTAGGAATTCAAAGTTTGCTTCGAAGTCCCATGAAGGTTTTTTGCTTGGCTATGATTTGAACTCTTACGCCTATCGTGTCTTCAACAAGGCCTCCGGACTTGTTGAAGTAGCACATGATGTAGTGTTCGATGAAACTAACGGCTCTCAAGAAGAGCAAGTTGATCAATTTGTGTTAGATAGAGAAGAAGCTCCATGTCAAGCGTTGAGAAGAATGGCGTTGGGCGATGTTCGACCACAAGCGCCACCTCTAAATGCAAATGAAGAAGATGAACCACAATTGGAGGTAATTGATCAAGGGGGATCTTCTACACAAGATCAACCTCATGAAGATCAAGGTGACCAACAAATCAATGAAGGAAACCATCTAGGGGGAGAAGGAGATGACCATGAAGGTTCAAGACCACAAGTGCCACATCCAAGAGTACTCCAATGCGTCCAAAGAGATCACCCCGTCGACAACATAATCGGTGACATCCAAAAGGGAGTAACAAATAGATCTCGAATTGCTAATTTTTGTGAACATTACTAGTTTCTATCCTCTTTAGAACCACACAAGGTTGAAGATGCATTGAAAGATCCAGATTGGGTGGTGGCAATGCAAGAAAAATTGAATAACTTCAAACGGAATGAGGTGTGGGAACTTGTCGAAAGGCCCAAGTTCAACTTCGTCGGCACTAAATGAGTCTTCCGCAACAAACAAGACGAACATGGGGTGGTGACAATAAACAACGAACGACTTGGGGCCAAAAGGTATTCACAAGTCGAAGGTTTGGATTTCGACAAAACTTTTGCTCCTGTAGCTAGGCTTGAATCGATTAGAATATTACTTGCATATGCTACTCACCATGATTTCAAGCTCTATCAAATGGATGTTAAAAGCGCCTTCCTCAACGGACCAATCAAGGAGGAGGTGTACGTGGAGCAACCCCCCGGATTCGAAGATCAAGAGTTCCCCTACCATGTGTTCAAACAGCGTAAGGCTCTCTATGGCCTCAAACAAGCTCCTAGAGCTTGGTATGAGTGCCTTAGAGATTTTTTAATTGAAAATGGATTTAAGATTGGCAAAGCTGATTACACATTGTTCACTAAGCATTTTGACAATGAGTTATTTGTCTGGCACATTTATGTTGATGATATTATATTTGGTTCAACCTAACAAATCCTTTTGTGAAGAATTTAGTAAGATTATGACAGATAGATTCGAGATGTCCATGATGGGAGAATTGAGGTACTTTTTGGGATTCCAAGTGAGACAACAAAAGGAAGGGACATTCATAAGCCAAACCAAGTACACTCAAGACATACTCGAGAAGTTTGGAATGAACAAGGCGAAGCCTATAATGACTCCTATGGCAACAAATGGACACTTGGATCTCAATGAAGACGGACCAAGCATGGATCAAAAGGTATATCGCTCCATGATTGGATACGTACTTTACTTATGTGCATCTAGGCCTGATATTATGTTGAGTGTATCTTGTGTGCAAGATTTCAAGCCAATCCTAAGGAGTGTCATTTGACAGTCGTAAAATGAATCTTGCGATATTTAGTTCATACACCCAACCTAGGCCTTTGGTATCATAAAGGTTCCAAGTTCAATCTCCTTGGATACTCCGATGCACATTATGCTGGATGCAAAGTAGATAGAAAAAGTACCTCCGGTACATGTCAATTCCTAGGTAGATCCCTAGTTTCTTGGTCCTCCAAGAAACAAAACTCCATTACCCTATCCACGGCCGAAGCAGAGAATGTTGCAGCCGGAAGTTGTTGTGCACAACTTCTTTGGATGCGACAAACTCTAAGGGATTACAGTTACAATATGAGCCGTATTCCACTCCTTTGTGACAATGAGAGTGCCATTAAAACTGCCATAACCCCGTTGAGCACTCTAGGACAAAACACATAGACATCCGACATCACTTTTTGGGAGACCACTCAATGAAAGGCGACATAGCCATTTCCCATGTTAACACGAAAAAACAACTAGCCGATATCTTCACCAAGCCACTTGATGAAAAATGCTTTTGCGAGCTCCGAAATGAACTAAACATCCTTAATGCTCAGAACGTGGCTTGGAAACTTGAATACCTGTATGGCTTATTCAAAATCAATTGATTGTGTTATGAAAATCATCTCTCTCTATTTTCTACGAAAAAAATATTTCAATTACTTGATCTTGGTGAATTATGGTCATAGCTTGATTGTTGTATGTTTACTAATCATATTCATCAAGATTATTTTTGTGTTTTGCCCCCCTATTTTCTTTGTAAGTACCTTCGAATATATATGAATGGGCTAAATGATTTTGCTCTGGTGACCACGGACTAGTCCGTGGTTGCCCGGACTAGTCTGCACACTGCAGACTAGTCCGGAGAGGTCTGGTAGTCCGGACTTGTCCGGTTGACCACAGACTAGTACAATTTCTCGACTCCATAACCCTAGGGTCACTAAACCCTAATCTCCTTCATCCTCACAACTTGCCTCACATTCTCTCTCCTCACTCGAGCGCCCCCAAGGCCATTTGGCGATTTCTCCACCAAATCTCTTCAAATCTCCGTGGAAAACGATCTTTATCGCAAGGGGATCAAGGACCACGGACTTGTCTGCACCAACAACACCTCCATCCTCAAGAATCGAAGGATTTTGGTGAACTTTCTCCAAAACCCTAGAACTTTTGATTTCTTGTTTTGTGGACCAAATAGTGTAGCTCTACTTGTTGATACATGACTCCTTGTTGTATTACATCTTCATTAAGCTATTTTTGCATTGAGAACCACCATTGATCTGATAGTTAGGGTTTGAACTGTTGAACACCGGACGAGTCCGGTCTCGGTACGGACAAGTTTGGTTCTCTGGACTAGTCCGCACTTGAGCATCGGACAAGTCCGATGTTTAACTGAACTCAACCCTAAATTCCTACTACTCAATGCATCTCCTTGCAATCAATTCTCATACATTGCATTGTATAATCCTCTTGTCAGGACAATGTCGAGCTCCAATGATGAGATCCCTGATTTTGAGGCCGAGTTGAACCAAGAGTCTTTGCTTCGGTCTTTGACGCGCCAAAACAAGAAGAGGCAACACCAAGCCACTGACCCGTCGCCCACTCCACCTCAGGTGCGGTGAAAGTTCGTGGCCAAGAAGCCTACATCCAAAGGAAAGGATGCAACTGGCCGTAGCTTGGCAGCTCCTCGCCAAGCTAAGGGCAAAGGGAAAGGGATCACCACCGGTCCGATTGGCCGTCTCAAAATGAGTGCTCCAAGGCAGGGGAACAGAGACCCCACTAAAGAAAAGTTCAATGGCAAAGGGAGGATGTCGCTTCGAAGCTCAGTCAAATTGATTGTTACAGTAGATCCAGAAAGGCAACTGATGCAAGATTCTGGAGCAACTTCCACACAGACTACTACAGTTCCATGTATCTCAAGATGAAGACTCCGGTGGTCCGAAGCAAATGGATCAATTGGACACACATTGAGAAGAAGAGCAGCCCAACCTTTGAGGAAGTGATACAAGCTATGGAGAGGCATGGACTCAAAGACTTGTTTGCTTTCAGGTGCGACTAAAATGATGAAGTCATTGCTCAGTTTTATGCCACCTGCTATTTTACTAGTGATGAAGAGGAGAGGGTGACTTGGATGACTCTTGGATCCAAGTACACCATTACTTATGATGAGTTTGCAAGACTGCTTCACCTAGAAGACACTGGCAGCAATGAGCTCATCATTCATAACATTGGCGTCCTGGAGAAGAACAAGATGGAATTCCTATATGACACCCGCCTAAAGTTCAATCCTCCATCGACCATGAACATGAAACCCTTCTTCATGGTTCTCAATAGGGTGCTGAGGAAGACCATAGCTCCAAAAGATGGAGATGCAGAAAGTGTCCAAGGTTACCTGAGGATACTAATGAAGGGGATAAGCAAGAACAGAAAGTTTGATGTATTTGACTATATTTGGAATGACATGGTGAACATCTCTTACACACCTAACCGTTCTTGTGGCTATGCGCCCTATCTCATGTTTATGATTGAGAAAGTCACAGGAATCGAGTTTGTGAAGGATGTTGAGCACACACCCCTGAGGCCTTAGAAGCCTCCCCATACCTCTTTCCCAGCTGCTGCATCCCCTGTATCTAGTGAGGAGGCTCCCAAGAGGGCCCAAGCAGAATCAAGACCCCCATCAAGCTCAGGAGCTACTACTTCCAAGAAGGGGTCCCCATGTGGCATTTTGAAGTACTTGGCCGCCATCTTTAGCTCCTGCAAGAAGGCTGAAATAAAAATTCATAAGTCGAACAAGGCAAGGAAGGAAGATATGAGATACATAAAGCAAAATGTCAAGCAAATCTGTCAGAAGCTGGTGATCGAGCCTATTGGAGCTCCCATTATCTCCGATGATTCTGCTTTAGAATTCTCTGAGCTGCCACCTCTCTCTCCCTCTGAGCTCGCCTATTTTGGTGTTGGGGACACTTCAAGTGGATTCGCTCCTCCTCCTCCCCCGCAGTCTAAAGATGAAGACGATGAGAGGACCAACAACGAGGATTGACTCGACGGCGACCTCTAGATCCCTCCTCTCCTTCTTTTTGGTGCCTTGATGCCAAAGGGGGAGAGATTGAGGGGGGGTCACTAAGTCTAGCTGTAGTTTGAGAGACGAGAGCTTCATTTGCATCTTTTGGTTTCTGTCATGCTTTTGGGTTGTAAAACAGATCTCTATTATGCTTTTGGGTTGTAAAACTGATCTCTATTATGCTTTTAGGTTGTAAAACTGATCTCTATTATGCTTTTGGGTTGTAAAACTGTCATTATGATCTTATTATGGTTTTTATGTCAGGTTTATGCAGTTTGTGATGATTCTGTGGTGCAATCTATATTTATGCTTTGGGATTGACATGTATGCTAAATGTTGATTTGATTATGTCAATTATCTCATTTTCATCACGATTATTGCTTACACACACTTAGTCTTGCACCCCACCATAAAGAGTGCACATATGTCTTATGTTTTCATTGCTTAACTTGTTCTAAGCTCATATGTGCACACTTTATGAAAATTAGGATTTTTAATCATATTTGTGAAATCTCAATTGGTTGTCATCAATCACCAAAAAGGGGGGAGATTGAAAGTGCATCTAGGCATCCCTTGTGGGTTTTGGTTGATTTATGACAAACAAATGAGATCCTAACCAAATTGTTGAGATGAGCGCAGGTCTCAATAAAATTATGAAGAAAGCACAAAAAAAAGGAGAGTGAAGAAACAAGTTAAAAAGAGCTAAAGAAGATGAATAGAATACTTTTTGCGTATGGAGTGTGTTGGAGAAACACACCCCAAGAGCTCAGGCAAAAGAAATCACTCTCACTGCACAATTTTACACAGGTCCGGACTAGTCCGAAGTTCAACGGACTAGTCCGATAACCTCTCTGTCCAGGATCGAACAAGTCCTCCTAGTGCGGACTTGTCCGCACCGGACTAGTCCGATAAAGTCCGGACTAGTCCGATAATCCTTCTAATCAATATCGGACAAGTCCGATATTCCACAAGCTAGTTTGATAATTCAGGACACTTAGGGTTTCCCACATGCCGCACACCGGACTAGTCCGGAGTCCACCACGGACTAGTCCGGACATTGCGTACCATAACGGTAATCTTTGAAAACCCTAGTATAAATAGAGGTGTACGACTCCTACTCAAACTCTCTCAACCCCCTGCGCCGTCACACCCTCCAAGAGCCTAGAAAACACGTCTCTTCACACAATCCAACGCAAGAAAGATCAAATCCTTGAGGATTAACCACAGATCAAAGGAGAGACATGTTCTTCACGACTTGAGCTCTTGGTTTTGTGTGGGGACCAGAATTCCGACCTCCAAGGATCTTATTGGGTGGTGTCGTGCGATGCGACACCCAACAGTATACAAGAAAAAGGACGAGAAACAATTACAATACCAAGTCTTTATTCAAAAGCACAGTGGAAGTTTTACAATACTAACGAAAGGAAAGAGAACTATACATCATAGCTACGCTCTCGGCACTAGCTATGCAAAAGCAAAGTTATCCATGTCCTGGATACTTCGCATAGCAACACACAACTTATGGTGGCGTGCAGGGTTCCCACTCTGCTGTAAACACTGGAGGGGGTGTAGCCTCATCATTGAACCCGTAATCAGTCGTATAATCAGCAAAAACTTGTTAACTGCAAACCTGAGCTTAAGGCTCAACAAGACTAACCCGTCTCACTAGACATATGCAGGGCTGAACACTAATCAAAGGTAAGGAATAGCATAAAGGACTCGCCTACAAGTGGATCCTTATATTCATATTTTAAGTAGCACCTGATGTTCTTCAGGCACGGCACATCATAGACTCCACAATCAAACAAGAAACGCTTTGCCGATGATATGACATGCACAAAGCACATAATGCTATTACAGGTAAAGTATGGGGAAACTGTAAACTTTTAATTGTACTATCTCTAAGCCAAACAAGGTTACAAGCAATTGTAATTCAATACATCATATTCTCCTGACTTCTTCAATATTTATTACGTCACAGCGCAGTGAACAAGTGGTACTCTATTACCGCGAGGGACGGTGATTCGAATGTCGAACCGGTCGATCCGTCACGAGCAGGAGGTCACTGCGTGGGGCGTACTTTGACGTGCCCACCAGCTGATTTACACCTTGCTGCCCTCAACCCATGCCTATAAAGTGGAACGGAATGCCTCGACAAACTAATATCAAGCTACGTTAGTTTATTTGAGCCCATTTCTCCAGTATGTCGCCGGTACATTTCAGGCTCGTCCAGCAGGGCCGCACACGAAATAGTCCTCAATCGACACAAGCAAGGCGACACACATGAGACCACATCTCGCTGCATCCTACCCACTGCACGGTCTCAATTTCATATCCATAAAACATTTTTTATTCCAATTCCTCCCGTGTGATAAAATTCCTATCTCGCGAGTAGATTCCAACTACTCGACTTCTACCGAATTCCTATGAGCATAAGCATAGCAGTTTCAACTCAACGGGCCGTAGAACTACCCAAGACTCCATGGGATTTTTGGGCCATGCAAGTGGATGTCAAACACCTTAAACTTAATGCACAAACATCTGAAGACATAAGGTGAATGAAAACTGCAAAAACACTGTAAGGAACTTAAATGCAAAACGGGGCTTGCCTGAATACGAGTCTGAGTCTACGTTAGTTTCTGGCAGTTGGACTTCCAAAGCTTCCGGCTGCTCCTCGATTTTAGCTACTACACGATATGCATATACTATGTATGAATGATTTTTGAAAATAATCAATATCTTTTAAGTCATAAGCTATTATCTTAGGATCAAAATAAGATAATGACCTTAATTTTCTTTGGGAGTTTTATGGTAGATACTAGTGACTATAGTGAAGACTCTTGCAAAGAACAAGAGATGATCAAGGAAGTTTATTGTTCCTTAAAATAAGGGTAAGCAATAACCTTCCCTAATTTTTGATTGAAATTATTGGAGACCTATCATGGATACTAGTGGTTGTACCATGTAGAGGGGGTCTCACTAGTTCTAGGTAAATTTATTTCACAATTTTCTCAGCTTCCTACAGCGAGAAACTGATTTTGCAAGTTTGGGGAAATTTTTGAAAATTGATTTTCCATTTTTCTCAATTTATAACTACATAGAGATTTGGAATATTGATCAACCCAGTAATTGAAGTCCAATGAACTTGAAATTTTTATTTGAGATCAAGTGCATTAATAATAGTGTTTTGACCAAAATTGGTAATTTTCCAATTAACAGAACTGTAGGAATGAATTCTTTAAGCATTTTTTATCTGAATTATGGATAAATTTCTATGGATTTTCATACAAATCCAAGTGCACCACTGGAATGTATTCTTCATGCTAGTTCTAACAAAATTTATTTGGAAATTTTTGGACGATTCTACTAGAAGTAATGGATTGAAATCTTGATTTATTTTTCCTATTGGAAATTTCAAATAAAGGGGTCGGTCCCACTTCATTTGAATCGGGCCAATCAGTGCTGAACCACACCAGGATCCACGGGGTTATCCCGCATAGCCACACCGGATCCACTTTCACAGCTGATCCCCCGTGAGAGGGACGTCGTTGACAGGTGGGACCCACACCCTTCGTCTACCTCCCGACGCGGCGGCGTTCCTCGCCAAAACCGCGGTGGCGCTTCGCTGGACCTAGTTGCGTCAACCTCCTTTCGGCCTCGCCTTGACCGCTCAACCATAAAATCGACCGCACAAGCCGATGATGGGGTCCAATCGAGCCGACGATGGCCGGAGACGGCGGTGTGACGGTGACGGCGGAGCTAGGGTTTCGGCGATCGTTGGAAACGCTCAGAAATGGCGTAATAGGCTCGAGAAAAAGTCAGGAATGTTCCTGGGAGCACCAGGATGATGATTTGGGGGTTAGAATGGAGTGACATCACCGGCAAAGCTGAGTTTGACAGTGTGCCGATGGGTTTTCGTTGGCGGCCATGAAAACTCAAAATCCGACCCTGTCTCTCGATGACTTCCCTTCGTTATTGGTGAGGTGATGCGTCGGGAGATCTAGGAGATAATACCTTATTGGACTGACAAATCATCGCACATAGAAACGGAATTAAACCGGTGATCTAGTGACCTCGGTATGAACTGGTTTCGGGGAAACTCGATATAAGGAAGCTAGGAAGCACGATAGTGGCTGAAACTTCACAAGAAGCATCTAGGTACCTTTGCGCCTTATTGCTTCAAGGAAGGAGATGGGAACGTGCTTGTAGTGGCCTGTCCTCGTGGAACAGAAGGTTCCCTAGTGGCTTCACCCACGAGCTCCGAGGAAACTTTGAAATACCACACATCTAAGCAGGGAATCAAACAAAGGACTGGATGAGAATGAAGAGCAACTAGTTAAGCCACCTTTTGCTGTTGGGAGCACTGCGAATCCTCGCGTTGTTCGGACGGTGCGTGAAGAACTGCGGTGGCAATGCAGTGCAGTGAAGGAAGGGGAAAAACAGAGGACAACGCGTGGGTGTGCGTCCACTTCGACCGGAGGAGTGCATATATGGCTCGGGGAGGAGTGGAAGGTACGCCATGAAGTAGGCAGACAAGCAGCTCTGTGGTGGTGTGCATGCAGCGCGGTGTCGAGCAGGGCAGCGCTAGAAAAACGGTGTGCAGAGAAGCACCGAGATTGTTTCACTGACTGGTGGGTCCCACTAGTCTTATCCCTGCTCTTCTCTGCAACATCAATTCTCCTACCAAACTTGATCAAAAAATTCTAGATTTTTGTGGGGAGGCTCAAATAAATATCTGGAAGTTGATTCTGCAATTGGATTTCGAATTGGAGCAAGTTTCATTTGAATTTCAAATTGGATGAAATTCAATGGTGTCACTTAAGTAAATAGAATTTGAGTTCCAAATATTGTGAAACTTTGAGAATAAGTCAAGCAAGTTATGCTGACCATGATGGTGTCTTTAAACATTGATGTTCAAAGAAGTTGAACAGAATTCAAAATTTGAATTCCAAAAGTGGTTAGAATTTGATAGGCGTCTCAAATAAAATAGCAAATGGATTTCAAAATTCATGAAACTTTGCAGGAAGTCTATTTGGAATATTAGGTGGCTATGGAAAAATTTACAGCCTTAGATTTGAATATTTTTGACAGGGCCAAATGTACAGTAGCATATTCTATTTGTAATTAATTTGAATATATATTTGGTACTGCATATTAATTTGACCTAGCAATCTTCATTCAAATAATTCCAAAATTTGCAGAGGGGTCACTTAAATTATTCTAAGGTTATTGGTGAAGTCCATTCCCCCATGTTAATAAAATTTAAGCATGAGAGGAAGAAAAGATTTGATCAGATCAAGTTCATAAGAATAGCTATAATTGATCTCGATTAGGGTTGATAACCAACTTACATCTGAACCTCAAATGAAGGAAAAAGTGAGATTTTACATTCCTCCCCCCTTAAAAGAATCTCATCCCGAGATTACAAAAGGAAAAATATAGGAAAAAGATCTAATGAACATATGACGTTAACAAGTCCGGATAGTTCGTTCTAAGATATTCCTCGCTTTCCCACGTTGCTTCATCAGCGGTGTGGTTTCCCCACAAGACCTTGTAGAAATGCAAGGTGCAGTTTATTATGGTATGAGTCTTCTCATCGACTATCTGGGTTTGGATGCTCAGAGTAAGTAAGATCTGGTTGGAGAGCCTCCAAATCATCCATACCGACTTCCGCTGGGGCCTTGAGACATTTTCTCAATTGTGAAATGTGAAACACATTGTGGACCCTCGAAAGCGACGCTGGTAGCTCTAGCCGATAGGCTACAAGTCCGCATTGCTCAAGTATTGCAAATGGCCCAATGAAACGTGGAGATAGCTTTCCTTTTACTCTGAAGTGATGAATCCCTTTCATTGGGGATACACGAAAGTAAACGTAATCCCCGATATCGAAGTGAAGGGGTCGACGTCGTTTGTCCGCATAGCTTTTTTGATGAGACTGAGCAGCCTTGAGGTTGGCTCAAATAACTCGTACTCGTTCCTCGGCTTCATTCACCAAGTCTATACCATATATTACTCGTTCACTGGATTCTTACTAGTTCAAAGGCGTGCGACACTTTCTGCCATAAAGAGCTTCATATGGTGCCATTTGGATGCTAGTCCGATAACCATTGTTGTATGAAAACTCCGCCAATGGTAGATGATCATCCCAATTCTTATCGTGGTGAATGGCACAGGCGCAGAACATGTCCTCTAGCACTTGGTTTACTCATTCTGTTTGATCATCAGTCTGTGGATGGTTAGCTGAGCTTCGAATCAACTTGGTATCCAAAGATGCGTGGAGCTACTTCCAAAACCGAGCAACAAATAAGGTTCCACGATCTGATATGATAGTGTGGGGTACTCCGTGTAGACACAGGATCCTGGCAATATACAACTCAGCATACTGTCGTGCCACATACTTGACATTGACTGGAATAAAGTGAGCCGACTTGGTGAGTCGGTCGACTATCAACCAAATCGAGTCATGCTTGCGAAAGGTGAGAGGTAATCCAACAATGAAATCCATGCTGATGTCCTCCCATTTCCAGGCCGGTATGCTTAAAGGTTGTAGCTGTCCGGCTACCTTCAGATGGCCGGCTTTCACTCGCTGACACGTATCATATTCGGATACGTACTTTGCTATCTCCCTCTTCATCTGTGTCCACCAAAATTTCTTCTTCAAGTCTTGGTACAATTTATTACTCCCCGGGTGAATAGAATATTTGGACAAATGAGCTTCGTCCAAAATTTTCTTCCAAAGTCCCACATTGCGGGGTACCACGATGCGGTCTTTGAACCAGATGGTACCGTCATCATCACATCGGAAGCACTTCATCTCCCCCTTTTTTCATTCTTTGGCGAATATGCGATATGCCCTTGTCTTTCTTCTGAGCCTCCACAATCTCTTCCCTTATGGTAGAAATTAGAGCTAAATTGTAGAGCGCCCCATACGGAACCAAGTAGAGACTCAATTCTTCTTCCTCTATCAAGGTGATGAAAATGTTATTTACATGGGACTTGCGACTCAGCACATCCGCGACTACATTTGCATTTCCAGGATGGGAGTGGATCTCAATTTCATAGTCTTTGATTAATTCCAACCATCTTCGCTGTGGCATATTCAAATCCTTCTAGGTGAAGATGTACTTCAATCTTTTGTGATCGGTGTAGAGATGTACTAGGTTGCCCCATAGATAGTGTCTTCACATATTTAATGCTAGTACCACGACAGCGAGCTCAAGATCATGAGTCGGATAATGCTGCTGATTGTTCCAAAGCTGCCGTGATCCATAAGCGATCACCCTTCCGCCTTGCATTAATACGCAACCCAAACCAATCCCAGATGCATCACAATAAACAACAAAAGACCTGGTTGTGTCTGGTTGGGCTAATACTGGCGCTATTGTGAGGTGCTCTACTAATGCTTGAAAACCTTCCTCACATTCCTTTGTCCATACATATTTCTTTCCTTTCTTCAGAAGTTCCGTCATTGGTTTAGCTATCTTGGAAAAGCTTGGGATGAACCTCCAGTTATATCATGCTAAATCCAGGAAACTTCAAACTTCATGCACAGACTTAGGAGACTCCCATTTGAGTACTTGTTTAATCTTACTTGGATCAACTGCAATTCCCTCCGCAGAGATGATGTGCCCTAGAAATGGCACTTGGCTGATCCAGAACTCACATTTGATGAACTTGGCGTACAGCTTGTGGTCTCGCAATCGTTGAAGCACGATGTGCAAATGTTGTGCATGTTCTTCTTCGTATTTTGACTACACAAGGATGTCGTCGATGAAGACCACGACAAACTTGTCCAAATCCGGCATGAACACCGAATTCATGAGATACATGAAATGGACTGGTGCGTTGGTTAATCCGAAGGACAGGACAAGGTACTCATATAATCCATACCTCGTCGAGAATGCTGTCTTAGGTATATCCTCTGGTCGAATCCTGATCTGATAATATCCAGAGCGAAGATACATCTTTGAAAATACCCGAGCACCCACCAATTGATTGAACAGAATATCGATACAGGGTAGTGGATATTTGTTCTTGATCTTGACAGCGTTGAGTGGACGATAGTCCACACATAGTCTCAACTTTTTATCCTTCTTTTCCATGAACAATGCAGAACAGCCCCAAGGTGATGAACTTGGACGAATGAAACCCTTGTCCAAAAGTTCCTTCAGCTGCTCTTTCAATTCTGCAAGTTCCATAGGTGCCATCTTATACGGCTTTCTCGAGATCGGCACTGTTCCCCGTACAAGTTCAATCTTAAAGTCGGCATCTCTTTCTGGTGGCATGCCAGGATGATCTTTGGCAAAAACTCACGGATACTCACATACTACTGGAATGTCTTCGAGTTTACAGGCCTCGGTGTTATAAGTAGTTGGAGTCACGTGGATATTACTCTCAAGAGTGAGAGTTTTGGGAGAGTGGACCAGAGAATTTAGATATATCCTCCGAGGAACGATGCCCATAATAGCACAGTTATATTGCAACCATGCTCTAGTATAATGAGAGATATAGGGTATATGTTCCCACCTAGATTAAGAGGTACCCTATGAACCATTTTATCTACTACTACTTTACCATCCGGAGAACAAATCATATATGGGGTTTTTGTGGAAATGATAGGCAACTGATATTGATTGACATAAGACTTGCTAATAAAGTTGTGGGAAGCACCGGAGTCAAAAAGGATGACTACGGGATGACCAATGAGAGAGAACGAACCCGTGAGTACGGGTACGCCTTTCGGAACGACCTCAATGGCGAGGTGGTGGACATTGCCGGTTCTGGTGGCTGGCTTCTTGGGCTGGTTGCGAGGTTGGTTTGCCCCATGGTACAATGACTGTCCTCCGCTCTGCGGGCAGTCCTTGGCGAAGTGCCCCGTACGTCCACAGGTATAACACGTGTACGGGGTCTGACCGGCACGGAATGGAGGACGGAATCCCGGTGCACGCGGTGGAGGTAGAGGTGCACGCGGAATCATCCTTGTTGCTGCTGTGGGTGAAAGCCAACGTTGTTGAATGGGCGACCACGAAACATCGGTGGTCGCGATGGCGGCTGCCACCTCTGGCCGGATGGTGATCGATACACCATGCGGTACTTCTGAGGAGTACCCCCTCCACTGCCCTGCGGAGCACTCCTTTTCTTCTTGTTGGAGAACAGCTCCCTAGTAGCGTCCTCCTGCACGATCGCGACATTGACCATGTTATTGAAGCTGCCGCTATTGAAAAAGGCAAGCTTGTCCTTCATCTTGGGGTTCAAACCCCGATAGAAGCATTCTCGCTACCGATCATGAGTACACACTTGGTCCTGAGCATATTGGGCCAAGTGGTTGATGTAACACCCTCATTTTCGTGCATCATGCCTTACATACATCCATATACATGTTTAACATTAACCCACATAAAGAGGAACGAGTTTAAAATTGATTTAGAGCAAATCTGCACTTAAAATGCTGAAAAGTGCGGACTAGTCCGATTTTGGTGAGGACTAGTCCAATTTCTCTCTGACTAAAATTAGACTTGCCCGTTTTTGCTGCGGTCTAGTCCAATTTTGCCTCTGGACACTTTCAGACTTGTCCGATTTTATGCAGACTAGTTCGATATTCCAAGAATCTTTGAAAATTTGCTAAGTCCCTGGACTTTTCTGGACTAGTCCGGTGTTCCAGCGGACTTGTCCAATTTCCTCTCTGACTAAATTCGGACTTGTCCGATTTTTGCCCAGACTTGTCTGATTTCATTTTGACTAACTTCAGACTAGTCCGGTCCTTTTTGGACTTGTCTGATATTTCGCGACTCCGAGTTGATCTTTTGTTTTACGACTTGTTTCTTGGGGTTCACATTAAGTGGGCCTAGGGACGTCGTGCCTAACTCTTTTAGAGCCCATGTGGGACTCTAAACCGGCCTCTACTCCTCTCAAACTCGAAATCCATCTAACCCTAGCCTCCACCTCTATATAAACAACCCCACACCTTGGCTTGACATCTATTTGCCACTTTTCCACCCCACCCAAACCCTAGTTTGTGGAAAGCCACCACCAAGGAGGGATGAGGAGATCCCAAGCAAGAAGAAGAAGAGGAGGAAACGAAAGAGGATCAAGATCTCCATCAAGTCTCATTCTTCATCACCAATTCATCTCCAAGTTCATCCCCAACCCTAGATCATCAAGATCCAAGTGTTACCTCCAAGTTTCTTGATTCATTGGAGTTCTAAACACCTGATATACCTTATATTCTCTTTTCCTTATGTGAATTTGACCCCTAATCTCCAAATTTACGTGGATCTAGAAAACCCTAGTTCGCTTGTTCTGCGAAGTGCGGACTAGTCCGGCCTTCTGCAGACTAGTCCGATTTTGCTGACTAAATTGTGTTGAATTAATTCTAAAATTAGATCTAATCACATCCAAACCTGTATAAACTTGTTAAAATCTATTAGAACTAGTTAGTGATCATTGAAATCAATCTATTAACAAGTTCTACCTTGCATTTGCATAAATCATGCATGTCATGTCATATTGAGTAATATTTGTGCACTCTTTGATTGTGTTTCTTGTTCGTATGTTTATTGTGCGGATTAGACGAATTTGCGCTAGAGAGTGCCGCGGAGGATCTACAGCACCAAGAGTTTGAAGGCTTTGACCCTAATCAACCGCAAGAGCAAGGCAAGTGTCCTTGAAGCAAATTGATCATGTCTCTAAAATAAATGTTTTGTTTTCAAACTGCATGCTTGTGTAAATTTGATGGGAATACTATGGTAGGAAGTTTAATAGATTTGTTAAACCACCCTTGTCACCTGGTATTTATGGTAGAGAGTCGGATGAGATTTTTACCTTTTTGCTTCGCTTAATCAATTGGGATGGGAAACCACTATATTATTTAATTATGCATTAATGATATATTGATTATCATGAACTGGTTAAAAAGATGGGTGATCTAAGCAAGCGTGGCTGGTGGATTGGGTTGGATGTTATGGTGGTTTGCTTGCTTTAGATCTAAGGACCGGTTCATGCGAGAATAAGCCAGGATTACAGTGCCACCACAAGGCCAGGTATGGGTGCGGCGTAGCTGATTAATTAGGGCTTTGCTAGTGCTATTTGGACCATTAAGGATGCTTGGGGAAGAGGTAGTCGGATTGGGTTTGTTAATGATTGGTGGGACTTTCCTGGGATCCGAATGGCTCAAGAGGGGGCCCTTGGTTGAAGATGTGCTCTGTGGGAGACATCGCCACCGGTGAAACCTCAGTGGGGTCTAAATAGGCTAGTAATCCCTTTGTAAAGGCTATTTTGTGATCTCTTGGCCATACACCAAAGAAAGTGTAATTGGCATAAGGGAGGTTCTTTAGTCGTCGACGTGTGATGAAATCACAAACATGTAGGTAAAGTGGTACAAACTCTGCAGAGTCTAATAAAGCTATCATGATAGCCGTGCTCCCAGTTATGAGCACCTGGACAACTTCCACGATTAGAGGGAACTTGGTATTGGGATGGTGTTTGGGATGGTTATGGTTTGGTAATGGTTATGGCTGGTTATGGATTAATTTTTGGTATTGAATATGGTTATTGGCAAATGGTGAAATCTGGAATTACTGATGATGGTAATGAACTCAGACTGGTATTATGATATTACTTATGATTATGATGGGTTTACTTCACATACATGTAATATATTGCTTTTCAAATGTTTTAATGTACTTTTCAGCACTCAGCCATTATTATTGTCGTCATTTGAATCAGCTACATGTCATACTTTTCACACTTGCTGAGTATGACATGTACTCACTCTTGCAACCCCCCCCCCCCCCCCAACAATTGCAAGTCAGGATTGGGAGTTTAATGGTGATAATGCGGAATTCTAGGCCGTGTCTACCGTTAGCTTGCCTATGGTGTTGCATAGAGCTGCGCTATACCTTTTGCTTAGCTGCATAGTTGCATAATTAGTTTATTTCTGCTACAGTAGTTGAACTTGTTATTAGTATTCATTAGAAATTGTATTCGAGGATAATATGGTTTGTGCAATAAAGTTTGGTTAATTAATCTTGTTCTTTGTTAATTTTTTGTATATCCTTTTGTGATTGCACTCGTGTATGTGTGTTGAATATCCTGGGAACACATATGCATTCACTTGGTTCATTTTCGGAACCGGGTGTCACAATTTGGTATCAGAGCCAGGTTGACCGTAGGACGCAGCCTAGATAGAATGGACACTTTAGAGCACATAGGAGCACTTAGGAATCGATGTGTTTTTGCTTGGAGTGCTGTTTGCTATATATATTGTTTGCTTGTGTGCTTAATAGAGGATTTTGGGATTCTTTAGCATTTCCATGTCCACGTAGGCTAGTTAGTTGACTAGTTTCATATCCCTTGATGCATATAGTTGGGGATGTTTTCTAATTCTTACCTATTGCTTTTGGTCAGATGGTGAGAACTCGCAACAAGAGCGATGACAATGATGAGGAGGAGAACCATGAAGTACCTCAAAACAACAATGGACAAGGACCTGCTCATGGAGCTATCAATATTGAGCAGCTACTGGCTATGCAGAACCAGCTCATGCAGACCATGATATAGACTATGGGACAGCTGCAGGCTGGCAACATCAACCATCAGCCCCACATGCCTCCACCGCCACCCCCACCTCCTCATGACCGGTTGGGAGAGTTTATGAGTACTAGGCCGCCAACCTTTGCTCAAGCCGCTGACCCTAAGGATGCAGATGATTGGCTCAAGTCCGTGGAGAAGAAACTTGCTATTGTCCAATGCAGTGACCAGGAGAAGGTGCTATTTGCTTCTCATCAAATAGTTGGAGCAGCTGCGGATTGGTGGGATTCTTATTTCAATGCTCATGAGAACTAAGAGAGGATCACTTGGGCCGAATTCATGAGAGTTTCCGTTCTCATTATGTGCCGGAAGGTGTTATGATTTTGAAGAGGTAAGAATTTGAGAGGCCAGGAAGATCAAGTGTGGGTGAATATCTCAATAAATTCACTCAACTCTCAAGGTATGCGCATGAGGATGTTAGTCGGGACAGCTGGAAACAATACTTGTTCATGAGGAGCTTGAACAATAAAATCCAAGTGCAACTACTGAACTGTGATTATGCCAACTTTCATAAGCTTGTGGACAAAGCAATCGTGGTTGAGGACAAGATCCGCGAGATGGAGCAAGACAACAAGAGGAAGGCGCCATATTAAGGACAGCAACAAGGAAGTAATGTGCGCCCTCGCTTTGGGCCTCCTAATGCGCCATATTACAGCTCCTCTACTCCTATACAGCGCCCTGGTTATGCACCGCGTCCAACTCAGTTTGTGCAGCAGCGCCCTATTATGCAAGCACCTAGGCCTCCAATGTCTTATGCACCTCGTGCAAACTATCCTGGTGCCAATGCTCAAAACCAAGCTCGTCCCAATAATTCTGGTGTAGTTAAGAAGTGCTATACTTGTGGAGAAGTTGGACACTTTGCGCATCAATGTCCTAAGTCAGGCCTTGGTCAAGGAAGCAATGCACTGAGGAAAAACCCAAGACCCAATGGAGGACAACCACAAGGGAACTGTGGACAGCAGAATTTTGCTCATGGCAACATGAACCATGTCTCTACGGAGGATGCTCAACAAGCGGATGACGTGGTCATTGGTATGTTTCTCGCCAACTCCAACCCCGCGACTATGTTATTTGATTCTGGAGCATCGCATTCATTCATTGCTTAGAAGTATGTTGCCAAGTATAGTTTGCCTATCTCTCATATGAACTTTACTCTATTGGTTAAGTCTCCTGGAGGAGAGATGAGGGAAAATATAGTATGTCCAAAAGTAAGCCTTAGAATAAGGGGGTAGACTTCTCCGCTAACCTCATTATTTTGGATTCTCAAGGATTGAACATTATACTTGGTATGGACTGGTTGAGGAAGCACAATGAAGTTATTGAGTGTGCCATGAAGACGGTGAAGTTGACTAATGAGGAAGGGATCACCGTAGAATTTGAAGCATCTCAAACTGCACCGAAGCAATTGGAGCTGAATCATATGGACGGTGCCGCAATTGAGGAGATTCTGGTGGTGTGTGAATTTTTGGATGTTTTTCCGGACGAGTTGCCAGGTATGCCACCTGATCGAGATATTGAGTTTATTATTGATTTAATACCTGGAAATGCACCTATTGCTAAGAGGTCGTATAGGATGCCTCCTATGGAATTAGCAGAGCTCAAGAAACAAATTCAAGATCAACTAGAGAAAGGTTTTATTCGCCCAAGCTCTTCACCTTGGGGAGCGCTCGTGCTGTTTGTGCACAAGAAGGATGGTACCCCAAGGATGTGTGTGGATTACCGAGCTCTCAATGAGGTAACAATCAAGAACAAGTACACCTTCCCACGCATAGAGGACTTGTTTGATCAGATGAAGGGTGCTTGTATCTTCTCTAAGATTAATTTGAGGTCGGGATACTTTCAAATGAAGATTAGACCATCGGACATACCCAATACAGCTAGGACACGGTATGGATCTTATGAGTACACCGTGATGCCCTTTGGATTGATCAATGCACCTGCGTACTTTATGTACCTCATGAATAAGGTCTTCATGGAGTACTTGGATAAGTTTGTTGTGGTGTTTATTGATGACATTATGATCTACTCGAAGGATGATAAGGAACATGAGGAACACTTGAGACTTACGTTGCAGAAATTGAGGGAGCATCAATTGTATGCCAAGTTCAATAAGTGGCAGTTTTGATTGAAAGAGGTGTTGTTCTTGGGTCATATAGTCTCAGGAGGAGGAGTATCGGTTGACCCAGGAAAGGTGAGGGATGTGTTAAAATGGGAACCCCCGAAAAACATAAAGGAAATAAGGAGTTTTCTTGGAATGACTGGATATTACCGTCGATTCATCAAGGACTTTTCCAAGATAGCCAAGCCAATGATGAAATTGCTAATGAAGGGAAAGGCTTTCCAATGGACTCAAGCTTGTCAAAACAGTTTTGAGGAGTTGAAGAAGAGGTTGACAACAACCCCGGTTTTGGTATTGCCGGATGTAAGCAAGAGTTTTGATATTTATTACGATGCATCGAGGCAAGGACTTGCATGTTTATTGATGCAAGAAGGTCAAGTAGTAGCCTATGCATCGAGACAATTGAAGAAACATGAGAAGAATTATCCTACACATGATTTTGAACTAGCAGCCATGGTACATGCATTGAAGATTTGGAGACACTATATTCTAGGACATAGGTGTGAAATTTATTGGGATCATAAGAGTTTGAAGTATATTTTCACACAAACGGATATGAATTTGAGGCAACGGAGATGGTTGGATCAAATCAAATATTATGATTTGGGGATCAACTATCATCCGGGAAAAGCCAATGTAGTGGCCGATGCTTTGAGTAGAAAGGGAGTAAGTCACCAACTCACAGTTTGAGAGTTACCATCCGACTTATGTAAGGAGTTTGAACGGTTGAAACTTGGATTAGTAAATGAGATGGAGATGATGGAGTTAAACCCATCCTTGGAGTAAGAAATTCGAGAGGCACAAACCAAGGATGAGTAAATTCGGGAAATCATGGAAAGGACCCAAGAGGGGAGAAAATTCAGATTTGATGAGGATGAACATGGTACCTTATGGCTGGGAAAAAGGATTGTCGTGCCTGATGTAAAGCACATTCGGGAGACGATATTAAAAGAGGCACATGACTCACCGTACTCAATTCATCCTGCTTGTACAAAGATGTACAAAGACTTGAAGACGTGCTATTGGTGGGATAGCATGAAAAATGACATAGCTGAATATGTAGCGTTGTGTGATGTGTGTCAACGAGTCAAGGCGGAACATCAAAGGCCAGCTGGACTATTACAGCCATTAAAGATTCCGAAATGGAAGTGAGAAGAGATCGATATGGACTTCATAGTTGGTTTACCGCGTACCCAGTCTGGGTATGACTCAATTTCGGTAATCGTGGATCGATTGACCAAGTCAGCTCATTTTGTTCCTGTCAAGACCAAGTATACATCTGCACAATTGGCCGAAATATACATGGAGCATATTGTGTGTCGACATGGAGTCCCTAAGAAGATAGTGTCGGATAGAGGTTCTCAATTTACCTCCAGGTTTTGGCAAAGGTTACATGAAGCATTAGGAACAAGGTTGAATTTTAGTTCAGCATACCACCCTCAAATGGATGGACAAACTGAGAGGACCAATCAGATTTTAGAGGACATGTTAAGAGCTTGTGCTTTGAAGCATGGGAAAGGTTGGGACAAGAGCTTGCCAGATGCAGAATATTCATACAACAATAGTTACCAAGCAAGCTTGAAAATGTCACCATATGAAGCGCTTTATGGAAGGAAGTGTAGGACACCTTTATTTTGGAATGAGGCAGGAGAAACTCAAGTATTTGGTGTAGATGTGTTGCAAGAAGCCGAAAAGAAAGTCCAAATAATTCGTGAAAACTTGAGGGCTGCCCAATCAAGACAAAAGGGCTATGAGGACAATAGGAGAAGGAAATTAACATTTGATGTGGGAGATTTTGTTTACCTCAAAGTGTCACCGATGAGAGGTCATAAGAGGTTTAACATAAGAGGCAAGCTAGCACCTCACTACATTGGACCATTCAAGATTTTGGACAAAAGAGGAGAAGTAGCGTATAAGTTGGAGATGACAACTCATCTTTCAGACGTACATGATGTCTTTCATGTTTCCCAGCTCAAGAAATGCTTGAGAGTACTGGAAGAACAAGTGCCCATGGAAGGATTGGAACTAGAGGAAGATTTGACTTATGCTGAACAACCGATCAAAATCTCGGAATCCAAGGAGAGAGTCACAAGGAACAAGGTTATTAGATGGTGTAAAGTTCAATGGAAGAACCACACAGAAAAAGAAGCAACGTGGGAATTGGAGGATGATATCAAGAAGGAATTTCCCTATCTCTTCTCTTCCGGGTCGAATCTTGAGGGCGGTGAGATTCATTTTAAGGGGGGTAGGTTTGTAACACCCTCATTTTCGTGCATCAAGCCTTACATACATTCATATACATGTTTAACATTAACCCACATAAAGAGGAACAAGTTTAAAATTGATTTGGAGCAAAACCGCACTTAAAATGCTGAAAAGTGCAGACTAGTCCAATTATTGTGAGGACTAGTCCGATTTCTCTCTGATGAAATCAGATTTGTCCGTTTTTGCTGCGGACTAGTCCAATTTTGCCTCTGGACACTTTCGGACATGTCCGATTTTATGCGGACTTGTCCGATATTCCAAGAATCCTTGAAAATTTGCTAAGTCCCCGGACTTTTCCGGACTAGTCCGATGTTCCAGCGGACTTGTCCGATTTTCGCCCAGACTTGTCCGATTTCTTTCTGACTAACTTCGGACTAGTCCGGTCCTTTTCGGACTTGTCTGATATTTCGTGACTCCGAGTTGATCTTTTGTTTCATGACTTGTTTCTTGGGGTTCACATTAAGTGGGCCTAGGGACGTCGTGCCTAACTCTTTTAGAGCCCATGTGGGACTCTAAACCGGCCTCAACTCCTCTCAAACTCGAAATCCATCTAACCATAGCCTCCACCTCAATATAAACAACCCCACCCCTTGGCTTGACATCTATTTGCCACTTTTCCACCCCACCCAAACCCTAGTTTGTGGAAATCCACCACCAAGGAGGGAGGAGGAGATCCCAATCAAGAAGAAGAAGGGGAGGAAATGAAAGAGGATCAAGATCTCCATCAAGTCTCGTTCTTCATCACCAATTCATCTCCAAGTTCATCCCCAACCCAAGATCATCAAGATCCATGTGTTACCTCCAAGTTTCTTGATTCATTGGAGTTCTAAACACCTGGTATACCTTCTATTCTCTTTTCCTTACGTGAATTTTACCCCTAATCTCCAAATTTACATCAATCTAGAAAACCCTAGTTCACTAGTTCTGCGAAGTGCGGACTAGTCTGACCTTCTGCAGACTAGTCCGGTTTTGCTGACTAAATTGTGTTGAATTAATTCTAAAATTAGATCTAATCACATCAAAACCTGTATAAACTTGTTAAAATATATTAGAACTAGATAATGATCATTGAAAGCAATCCATTAACAAGTTCTACCTTGCATTTGCATAAATCATGCATGTCATTTCATATTGAGTAATACTTGTGCACTCTTTGATTGTGTTTCTTATTTGTATGTTTATTGTGCGGATTAGACGGATTTGGGCTAGAGAGTGTCGCGGAGGATCTACAACACCAAGAGTTTGAAGTCTTTGACCCTAATCAACCGTAAGAGCAAGGCAAGTGTTCTTGAAGCAAATTGATCCTGTCTCTAAAATAAATGTTTTGTTTGCAAACTGCTTGCCTGTGTCAATTTGATGGGAATACCGTGGTAGGAAGTTTACTAGATTTATTAAACCACCCTTGTCACCTGGAATTTATGGTAGAGAGTCGGGATGAGATTTTTACCTTTTTTGCTCCGCTTAATCAATTGAGATAAGAAACCACTATATTATTTAATTATGCATTAATGATATATTGATTATCATGAACTGGTTAAAAATATGAGTGATCTAAGCAAGCATGGTTGGTGGATTGGGTTGGATGTTATGGTGGTTTGCTTGCTTTAGATCTAAGGACCGGTTCATGCGAGAATAAGCCAGGATTATAGTGCCACCACGAGGCCAAGTATGGGTGCGGCGTAGCTGATTAATTAGGGCTTTGCTAGTGCTATTTGGACCATTAAGGATGCTCGGGGAAGGGGTAGTCGGATTGGGTTTGTTGATGATTGGTGGGACTACCCTGGGATCCGAATGGCTCAAGAGGGGGCCCTTGGTTGAAGATCGCCACCGGTGAAACCTCAGTGGGGTCTAAATAGGCTAGTAATCCCTTGGTAAACGATATTTTGTGATCTCTTGGCCATACACCAAAGGAAGTGTTATTGGCATAAGGGAGGTTCTTTAGTCGTCGACGGGTGATGAAATCACAAACACATGGGTAAAGTGGTACAAACTCTGCAGAGTCTAATAAAACTATCATGATAGCCGTGCTCCCGGTTATGAGCACCTTGACAACTTCCATGATTAGAGAGAACTTGGTATTGGGATGGTGTTTGGGATGGTTGTGGTTTCGTAATGGTTATGGCTGGCTATGGATTAATTTCTGGTATTGAATATGGTTATTGGCAAATGATGAAATCTTAATTACTGATGATGGTAATGAATTCAGACTGGTATTATGATATTACTTGTGATTATGATGGGTTTACTTCACATACATGTAATATATTGCTTTTCAAATGTTTTAATTTACTTTTTAGCACTCAGCCATTATTATTGTCGTCATTTGAATCAACTACATGTCATACTTTCCACACTTGCTGAGTACGACATGTACTCACTCTTGCAATCCCCCCCAATAGTTGCAGGTCAGGATTGGGAGTTTAATGACGATAATGCGGAATTCTAGGCCGTGTCTACCACCAGCTTGCCTGTGGTGTTGCATGGAGCTGCGCTATACCTTTTGCTTAGCTGCATAGTTGAATAATTAGTTTATTTCCTCTGCATTAGTTGAACTTGTTATTAGTATTCATTAGAAATTGTATTTGAGGATAATATGGTTTGTGCAATAAAGTTTGGTTAGTTAATCTTGTTCTGTGTTAATTTTCTGTATATCCTTTTGTGATTGCACTCGCGTATGTGTGTTGAACATCCTGGGCACAATATGTGCTCACTTGGTTCATTTTCGGAACCAGGTGTCATAGTTGAATACCTTGGAGTACTCGTAAGCACTCCTTCCTCCTTGCTTCAGCTCCAAGAATTCTTGAAGCTTCCTCCTCATAACACCGGGAGGTATGTGATAGGCACGAAACGCCTCCTGGAACTCCTCCCAGCTCGCGGCATAGCCGGCTGGTCGTGCGGCAAGGCAGTTTGCCCACCACGCACCAGCAGACCCTTTTAATTGTTGGGCAGCGAACAGGGTCTTTTTCTGATGTTCGGTTATTCATAGCAAACCGAACTTCCCTTCGATGGAACAGAGCCAGTTGTCCGCTTCCAACGGTTCATCGACCTCCATGAAGACCGGTGGGTGCATTGACATGAAGTCCGAGTATGAACTCGGAGAAGGCTGTCGTGGACCCGCATCTGGTCGCCCCCCCTTGACGGGGCGAATTCTGAACCAAAGTCCGTAGTAACTCAGTTTGCTTGTCGCGCGAGCCGAGCACTGCGGTGAGAACCTCCGCTAGAGTCCTTGGAAGTTCAGGAGGTGGTTGTGGAGGAACTTGTTGCTGCGGCGTCACAGCTGTCTCCTGGGTCGGAGACTCGACCTCAAGACCACGACTTGATCCTCCCATTTCACGCGTCGAGTGCGTACGCACCATTCTGCATCTACATGACTTAAATCAGCACATGTTTTCTTTTCCTTTATCCATTTCATATTCGGTAGCGCGAATGTTGACAAGGGAATAGGTGCATAACATTCACATATATTAATAAAGTACAAACTTTGTACAAGATATATTATCTCATAACCAAGTTTACAGTATTGTACTCCAAAATGATGGACTCCCACTACGGAAGTGCATCTCTACCATACTTGGTCCCCATGAGATGTCATACACATCTTGTCAGCTTAGACATACCCACTGCTATTCTTAATATGATACAAATATGGCCACAAATAAACACGAGCAACTACTAAACTATACGTTGCCCCGTGATGGCAGAAAGGCTGCCACATCCCACTCCAATACGTCCTATTCGACGTACTCGAGTTCCTCGGGATCTTCTTCCTCTCCGTCATTCGAAGACACTTGTTCACCCATATTTAGTGTTATATCATGGGCCGGTGGATACACCACTGGTTGCAATTGTTCTTCGGCCTCAATCACATTATCCTGAAGTTGTTCTGCCTCATACTCCCAATTTTGTGCTGCCTCTATGGCTGTGTCTCGTTCCTCGGTGACTACCGACAGCTGCTTCTGCTGTTGTTGCACCTCTAACCGACTTGCTTGCAGCTCACCGTGAGTTTGCTGCAGTTCATTGCGAGTTTGCTTTGTCCGGCACGAGCTTTCCGTAGTCTAATGCGAGCGTAACGCAGCTGACTCTCGCACTTATTTAGCCGGTGATTTTTTGGAGCTAGGAACGAACGTAGATTCTCATTGATATAATCAAGAGTATCTCCCCGCTCAGTCGCTTGCCTCAAGGCTTCGACTTGCTCCTGAATAATTGCACCTTGAGTAAGAACCACCATATTGGATGCAGCCGCATACGTTCCAAGTGTTGTAGAGGTCGTGTCGCCATACGGTGTATAGGCTGCAACCATACGACGCTGCCACTCAAAAAAATCCACACCACGGACCGGAAATAAGAGCAAATTGAGTCCCAGCCATGGCATCTTGATGAAGCTCGCAAAGCTTCATAAGCGCCTCGCCTGCTGCGATTGCCCAAGTGTCCTCCAAATGAGCTCCCTCGATAGTAACCGAGAAAGGAGCCCATCCATAAAGACGTGGACTAGCCGGGATGTCGACCAAGATAGTGCATGACCGAACGCCTCTGTCAATCGTTTCTCGGCCCCATTAGCATGGCATCTCGATGAAGCCCAACTGTTGGAGCACTTCCCGCAGCATACTTGGGAAGCCCGGACGGCTAGCGCAAGTGGAAAATATCCATCCGTCCGGTAATGGCATCATCACATCCGCCATCTATAGAAAAGATACTGGAACAATGAGAATGTTTCCAACTCCCAATAGTTTAAGAAAATTTAAAACTGGAGTTGTAATCACAGTCTGTTTCAACTGACCTTCCTGTATAAATTCAAAATTTTCATACAGGAAAAGTCAGAATCAGAGGTTGAGTTGAATACAAAAGTTGTACTACACTTTACAACCTTTACATAGGGTACTCATATAGCTCCAGGTGAGCTAGGAAAAAGGATCTATACAGGTTTAAATTTGACCCAAATTCTGGAAATTTTGACAGAACCTCTCCTGTATATGTGGTGATTTCCACAATTTATACAGGTATATCATGACAATATATTGAGGTAATGACAAATTAAAATTGTACGACATCAAGTTATCAATCCAGAAATAAAAGTTTTCGGCCATGAAACTTTTGTTATGTAGGTATAGTGTGCTAATTTGAAACTAGGTGCCAACTGTTTCAAGTTCTGATCTGCCAGAACCATGTTGGCAACCATAGGAATTAAACACAGCTACAGCAAGATCCATGCCATGAGTGCAACATAAATTTGATAGAGGACTTGCTAAGATTTCCATAAATGTATATATATGACCATATCACTATTCTGGATCAAAAGCTAGAGCTATCTAAACTTGACAGATGAACTGACTGTTGTTCAACAGCAGCCCTGCACTTCACTGTTTTGAGTTCAAAATTTAAATTGCCTCAAATTCGAATTAGGAAAAACTTTAAATAACAAAACTGTAGATCCCATTCTACCCTTTTAAGAATGTATCGCAATAAGGAAGAAGATGTTTCCACAGTGAGTTATTGCAAAAATACAGAGACTGGTACAATGGTAGGGTTATCTGGAGCATTTTAAGCATACCCCAAATTCCAACCGAGTATCAAACTTTTCTACCTTAATGGTCAACAGAAAAGTTGTAGAGGTCTTCGAGAACTTTCCATCCATATAGTATACACCTATGTTTATTCCTAACTAACCAAGATTACAACCTGGCGAAGTTGAGAAAACTTTGGCCAGAAATCAAGAATCTTGGTTCTAACCCAATGTCTAGTCGGAACTCATTTTTGCGGAGTTCAAGCCTATCAGCATCCGATAGTCAGACTTTCCAAAACATAATGCATTCATTCTTTCGTTGGGGATGGTCAAGTATCAAATTTGATACTAGCGGTACTACGTGCCTCACCAAGAAAATTCTAACCGGTATTTCCAGATACGTCTATAGGTGGCCCTAGTATCGTTCACTCGCAAACGTATTCTACACAGGTCACTAATGTGGTCGATGCTGCAGAAGACAAACAATCCCCTTTCACACCTTCACATCTCATGGGCGGTACGGGGAAACACGACAGGCAGTCACAATAATATATATGAAAGTAAATGCATACAACTCTGGTGTGAGTCGCCCTCGAGCGATGTCATGTCTCGAGGTACATGGCTGTACTACGTCTGTACAGCAAAGACTCTAGCACAAACAGGCTTATACACGCTCGGGCATTCGTGTTTTGAATGCTCTCATAGAACATGAATAGCTCTAGAGATGCATACTATCGGGTTATACACCACCCGACGGGGGCTCCCACTAACTTTGAAGCACCCTGGGGTACCGTGTGTCATAGGTTCTCAGAAGCATAGAAAGTTTCAGAGACTCCTATTAACATTTTCGTGCCAATCCACGGAAAGACTTCCATGCTACCTCTCGCATGGTGAGCTTACCACAATTGATCCGCTTACGGTGGCGTACCTTACCTCTTACCTGACGTCGGAGCATCGTTACAGAATTTATAACACATAAGTTAGTTTACCACCTTTATATCTTATACTAGTAATACTCCTTATAAGGGCATATAACTAATTCCTCACTTGATAGGAAAATTGATGAGAAGGTTTAGGCCCGATCTTCCGAAAGGTAATAGGTAAGTCGATTGATGGAGATCTCGACGTTGATGATCCGAGGCTCTCGAGTAGAACACGAACAGCCCCTGCAATCACTACACCACGGCTCCGTTGGTTATCAACCGTGCTTCACACGATTGACCTCGCCAAGAAGGCTAATCCCTGCAAGTGCAACCGAGAACACAAGCAAGAACGTAGAAGACACGATCTGAAATCGCGAAGTTGGGGTTTCACAAACTGTACAACAGCGATATTATTAATCTATGCAAAACCCAATTGTTCATGGCGGCTACTATGGAGTATATATAGGTGGGAGGACGTCCAAGGGGGTGTTGGGGTCGTGACCTAACCCTAACACACGAAAATAATGGACTTAGACTTGATACAAGGCCCAATGGCCCAATATGGTGGCGCAGCACCCTGACAGATTCTGTATTTGATTTTGTTTCGACCATTCCCGACGACTCCGAAGGAATTTTGACATGGGACCGGTGCCATTGGAAAGGTTATCCTCTCCCCTTTCCGTGCATATGTAGAACGTCCAAAACGGAGTTCGTATGCGTCCTGGGCATCCGTTTTAGTGCGTACTGCTCCTAGACTCCGAGTTGGATACGATTTGGAGTTTGGTTCGGTTTCCATCTTCTTTGAACGAATTCTCTGGTCTTCCACGTCCCTAATACTCCCTCCAAGTACTCCTTGAACCTCTCCATGGATCCTAATCACAAATAAATAATTAAGTAGCAATTTATGTTCAAAAGCATATAAGGAAATATATAAGAACGAGTTCACCTCTGAAATTAATTGTTGTGTATGAACTCTATTGATTGCATCTTGTATGTTCAATGGAGTGTTGTTTGTATCCATAGAAGTGATGTCCTCATCATCCTCCCCTTCTTGAATTGGAGTCGTCCTCGACTCAAGTTCATCTTCTATCATGTGTGGGTCCATATGTGCAACACCAGCAAATCTTCTTGTAAGCATGAAAGGAGGAGGCCAAGGTGGCGGACGACATATCGCACTATCTTGATCTTGTCCAAACAAGAGCGCACATTCACTTGAGCCAGGATCCCAAACAAATAAACTTTGTTCCATATTTGTAGGTGCAATGATAATGTGCATGATCTCGTCATTCTCCCCTTCTTTATGACAAGCCGTCCTCGGCTTGCTCGTATGTCCAGGAAAAAGGATTGCTTTGGGGGTAGAATGAACACTGTCCATATTGCACAACTGCAATGAACAATGCTTCTTTTTTATTTGTTGTCCTTGCTGCAATAAAAAAATGCTAGAAAAACTTGACAATACATTATTAGTGTTAGTGCATCCATTCATTTCACCATGTTGTTGCAGCACAAAAGGAGCTTGCACATTTGAACATATGTAAACTTTATGCACCATAAATTCACCACTATCTTCATAGTTGCCTATAGCATGAAAAATATTTCTACTTAATAAAGGCAATTCAGATTGTGAAAATATTCTCCTCTCTACAATATTTAGATCACAAAGAGTGTCAAATTCAATATAACCCAAAGTATTTAGAGAAGACAAAATTTTCAGCTCATCATTTTCAGCAGTAGCGGTGATCAAATTATGAATTTCAGCACAAGTAGGTGAATTCAAAACACAATCATCTTGTACATTAACTTGTTTTTGCATAGGTATAATAGAGTTATCAGCACACAACTCTTTCTTAACAGAAGGATTAGCAGGAAAATCAACATGTGGCAATGGTGTATCAATAAAAGATTCCACTAGTCGCTCCTCGACAATAGCATGATTGGTGAAAAAATTCCGAACATCCAAAAACTTCTCACCTTCAACAAGTGTGTTGTGATATTCGTTACCTTTATTCTCATTTTTAGCAGTAATTGTGGGTGAAATATGAATTGATAGATCTGAATTTTCACAGGAGTTGTTGAACACCTCATTTGCTTTTGGATTTTCTACAATTATTGGTTCTTGTTCCTGCAAAAGGTTAGGCATAGGAGGAGGTACAACAATAAAATTCTTCTCAAGCTCATGTATTTCATCTTTGCAATTGGATACACTAGTAAATGTTTCTCGCATAAGAATTTTCATATCTTTCCATGTTCGAGGTTTTTCTAAATCATTTAAATTGTTCCACCAAGTTAATGCACAACCTACTAATGCACTTGCAACATTTCTAATCTTCCTCCTCTCACACATATGACATTTTCCAAAAATTTTATCCAACTCTATTTCCCAAGCAATATATTCATCGTAACCAAAACCATCATAAGAAGGAAGAGATGGGAGAATGTAATTACTTCTTGTGGAAGGTGTTGTAAAGGTGGTCTGAATGTCATGTGAATCCTTGGTTGATGTTTGATTTTTAGTGAGCAACTCTATCGCCGTCTTCATCATGTCCATCATCTCAACATATAATGCATGATTCTTGTTTTTACCTGACATTGTTAGTAGCAAACAGAAGACAACACAAAAAAATATGTTATCCCTATCAACTACAAAGGATAATGGAAAAGTGGAAGTGGAATCACACACTCTCAAGCATCTTACCACGCTCTTACAAGTGTTCTTACCGACACTGCAGGTGGCAAACGGTGGCCGGTATGAAGAAACCAATGAAGCGTGGGATGATTGCAAAGGTGTATCGATTCTGCTCAAGAGTAAGGTGTAGCTTGGATGGCACTTTCTATGTAGCAAGGATTAGCAACAATGAAATCAGATAGTAAAGTTAAATAAGTGTCCAAAGTATTTGTCAAAGTTGCTGGCCTAAATGTGTTCCTAGTAGTTCAAGCTAGCAAGACATGAGACAAAACTAGATGACACAAAGAATGCAAGCACTTCTGTTTTTTTTTGTTGTTTTTTTTCCTCTTTTTTTGTGCGGCTTTTGTTTCTTGTTTTGCACTTGCCTTTTTCTTTTTGCTTCCTTTCTTTTCAGAATGTGCTGCAAGGGAAGAACACAATGAAAATCAACCCAAGATATCTCGTGTGTCTGTCGCAGATTTTCTGCTCAATCTTCCAAGGACAAATAGGCACACTTATAGGCTCTAAATTGGAAAACTTAGAACAGCAAGATTGTAGATATATCTCTCCTCTTTAATTTCAATATATGGAAGACCTATTTTGGAAAAGAACAATAGGAGATACTGACCCCGAAATACAGAGTGTTCAGAATTTTTAGGTCAATAACAGATTCGGATCTAATGCAATTTAGACATCGATAACTATATTTTCTGGGAGAATGATGAATATAAAAGTTATAGAGAACTTCTTAAGCTTTCCAGAAAGTGCAAGAACAGCAAAATCCGAGTTCGTATGAGCAAGATATGATGAAAATACCGAACTGGACAGAGGTGAATCTAATCTGGACGTGATGACGTGATTCAAAAGAATGAATCAACACAATGCAAAACTCAAACTAAGACCAAAAACACTTTCTAAACCAGCAATATGACTCAACAACGGACACAAACTCAACAAAACCAAACTGAATAACAAAGTTGCAAAGGCTCAATGTGGTTTGGACAAAGTAATGAATAGATCTACTAAACTGCAAGTTTTTTTGTGGCTTTTTTTGTGGACTCTAGGTATGAAAAACAAAACTAATGTAATGGATAGATGAATTACCTAACGGGCAACCTGGAAATCTGATACCAATTGATAGGAAAATTGATGAGAAGGTTTAGGCCCGATCTTCCGAAAGGTAATAGGTAAGTCGATTGATGGAGATCTCGACGTTGATGATCCGAGGCTCTCGAGTAGAACACGAACAGCCCCTGCAATCACTACACCACGGCTCCGTTGGTTATCAACCGTGCTTCACACGATTGACCTCGCCAAGAAGGCTAATCCCTGCAAGTGCAACCGAGAACACAAGCAAGAACGTAGAAGACACGATCTGAAATCGCGAAGTTGGGGTTTCACAAACTGTAGAACAGCGATATTATTAATCTATGCAAAACCCAATTGTTCATGGCGGCTACTATGGAGTATATATAGGTGGGAGGACGTCCAAGGGGGTGTTGGGGTCGTGACCTAACCCTAACACACGAAAATAATGGACTTAGACTTGATACAAGGCCCAATGGCCCAATATGGTGGCGCAGCACCCTGACAGATTCTGTATTTGATTTTGTTTCGACCATTCCCGACGACTCCGAAGGAATTTTGACATGGGACCGGTGCCATTGGAAAGGTTATCCTCTCCCCTTTCCGTGCATATGTAGAACGTCCAAAACGGAGTTCGTATGCGTCCTGGGCATCCGTTTTAGTGCGTACTGCTCCTAGACTCCGAGTTGGATACGATTTGGAGTTTGGTTCGGTTTCCATCTTCTTTGAACGAATTCTCTGGTCTTCCACGTCCCTAATACTCCCTCCAAGTACTCCTTGAACCTCTCCATGGATCCTAATCACAAATAAATAATTAAGTAGCAATTTATGTTCAAAAGCATATAAGGAAATATATAAGAACGAGTTCACCTCTGAAATTAATTGTTGTGTATGAACTCTATTGATTGCATCTTGTATGTTCAATGGAGTGTTGTTTGTATCCATAGAAGTGATGTCCTCATCATCACTCAAATCCTAATTTTTGAAAATATGCTCTGTTCAAGTACACTGTTCCCAACGATGCTCTGATACCATGTCTGTGGGGACCAGAATCCCGACCTCCAAAGATCTCATTGGGTGGTGTCGTGCGATGCGACACCCAACAATATACAAGAAAAGGACGAGAACAAATTACAATACCCAGTCTTTATTCAAAAGCACAGCGGAAGTTTTACAATACTAACTAAAGGAAAGAGAAGTATACATCATAGCTACGCTCTTGGCACTAGCTATGCAAAAGCAAAGTCATCCAAGCCCTGGATACTTCGCACTAGCAACACACAACTTACGGCGGGGTGTAGGGTTCCCACTCGGTTGTAAACCCTGGAGGGGGTGTAGCCTCGTCATTGAACCCGTCATCAGTTGTATAATCTGCAAAAACTTGTTAACAGCAAATGTGAGCTTAAGGCTCAACAAGACTAACCCATCTCACTAGAAATATGCAGGGGTGAACACTAATCATAGGTAAGGAATAGCATAAAGGACTCGCCTACAAGTGGATCCTTAAATTCATATTTTAAGTAGCACATGATGTTCTTCAGGCACGGCACATCATATACTCCACAATCAAACAAGAAACGCTTTGCCGATGATATGACATGCACAAAGCACATAATGCTATTACAGGTAAAGTATGGGAAATCTGTAAACTTTTAATTGTACTATCTCTAAGCCAAACAAGGTTGCAAGCAATTGTAATTCAATACATTGTATTCTCCTCCCTTCTTCAGTATTTACTACGTCACAACGCAGTGAACAAGTGGTACTCTATTACCGCGAGGGGCGGTGATTGCAATCAGGACATACCCGGAAAAACACGACACATACGCACTTTCTAAAATGTTAGTGAGTACTTACAGCAGTACCTACATAACATTTCAGTACTAGTCGTATATGGCCACCTTTCACTAAACACTCGAATGTCGAACCGGTTGATCCGTCACGAGCAGGAGGTCACTGCGGGGGGCGTACTCTGAAGTGCCCACCAGCTGATTTACACCTTGCTGCCCTCAACCCACGCCTATAAAACGGAACGGAATGCCTCGACACAGTAGTATCAAGCTATGTCAGTTTATTGGAGCCCATTTCTCCAGTATGTCACCGGTACATTTCAAGCTTGTCCAGCAGGGCCGCACACGAAACGGTCCTCAATCAACACAAGCAGGGCTACGCACGTGAGACCATGTCTCGCTGCATCCTACCCACTGATCAGTCTCAATTTCATATCCATAAACCATTTTTTTATTACAATTCCCACCGTGTGATAAAATTCCTATCTCGCGAGTAGATTCCAACTACTCGACTTCTACTGAATTCCTATGAGCATAAGCATAGCAGTTTCTACTCAACGGGCCGTATACCTACCCAAGACTCCATGGGATTTGTGGGCTATGCAAGTGGATGTCAAACACCTTAAACATAATGCACAATCATCTGAAGACATAAGGTGAATGAAAATTGCAAAAACACTGTAAGGAACTTAAATGCAATCCGGGGCTTGCCTCAATGTGAGTCTGAGTCTACGTTAGTTTCTAGCAGCTAGACTTCCAAAGCTTCCAGCTGCTCCTCGATTTCAGCTACTACACGATATGCATATACTATGTATGAATGATTTTGAAAATAATCAATATGTTTTAAGTCATAAGCTACTATCTTAGGATCAAAATAAGATGATGACCTTAATTTGCTTTGGGACTTTTATGGTAGATACTAGTGACTATAGTGAAGACTCTTGCAAAGAACAGGAGATGATCAAGGAAGTTTATTGTTCCTTAAATATCAGGGTAAGCAATAACCTTCCCTAATTTTTGGTGGAAATTTTTGGAGACCTATCATGGCTACCAGTGGTTGTACCATGTAGAGGGGGTCTCACTGGTTCTAGTAAAATTTATTTCACAATTTTCTCAGCTTCGTACAGGGAGAAACTGATTTTGCAAGTTTGGGGAAATTTTTGAAAATTGATTTTCCATTTTTCTCAATTTATAACTACATAGAGGTTTGGAATATTGATCAACCCAGTAATTGAAGTCCAATGAACATGAATTTTCTACTGGAGATCAAGTGCATAAATAATAGCGTTCTGAACAAAATTGGGAATTTTCCAATTAACAGAATTGTAGGAATGAATTCTTTAAGCATTTCTATTATATTAATTATGGAGAAATTTCTATGGATTTTCATACAAATCCAAGTGCGCCACTGGAAATTATTCTTCATTCTGGTTCTCACAAAATTTATTTGGAAATTTTTGGATGATTCTAGTGGAAGTTACGGATTTTCCAAGTTTGGATTGAAATTTGGATTTATTTTTCCTATTGGAAATTTCAAATAAAGGGGCCGGTCCCACTTCATTTGAATCGGGCCAATCAGTGTTGAGCCACACCGGGAGTCACGGGGTTATCCCGCGCAGCCACACCGGATCCGTGTTCACAGCTGATCCCGCGCGAGTGGGATGTCGTTGACAGGTGGGACCTGCACCCTTCGTCTACCTCCTGACGCGGCGGCGTTCCTCGCCGGAACCACGGCGGCGCTTCGCTGGACCTAGTTGTGTCGACCTCCTTCCGTCCTCGCCTGGACCGCTCAACCATAAAATTGACCGCGCAAGCCGATGGTGGGGTCCAATCGAGCCGGCGATGGCCGGAGACGGCGGTGACGGCGGAGCTTGGGTTTCCGCGATCGTCGGAAACGCTCGGAAATAGCGTAATAGGCTCGGGAAAAAGTCGGGAATGTTCCTGGGAGCACCAGGATGATGATTTGGGGGTTATACCGGAGTGACATCGCCGACAAAGCTGAGTTTGACGATGTGCCGATGGGTTTTCGTTGGCGGCCATGAAAACTCAAAATCTGACCACGTCTTTTGATGACTTCCCTTCGTTTTTGGTGAGGTGATGCATTGGAAAATCTAGGAGATAATACCTTATTTGATTGACAAATCATCGCACGTAGAAACGGAATTAAACCAGAGATCTAGTGACCTTGTTATGAACTGGTTTTGAGGAAACTCAATATAAGGATGCTAGGAAGCACGTTAGTGGCCGAAACTTCACAAGAAGCATCTAGGTACCTTTGCGTGTTTTATTGCTTCAAGAAAGGAGATGGGAACGTGCTTGTAGTGGCATGTCCTCGTGGAACAGAAGGTTCCCTAGCGGCTTCACCCGCGAACTCCGAGGAAACATTGAAATACCACACATATAAGCAGGGAATCAAGCAAAGGACTGGATGAGAAGGAAGAGAAACTAGTTAAGCCACCTTTTTCTCTGTTGGGAGAACCGTGAATCCTTGCGTTGTTCAACCGGTGCGTAAAGAACTGCGGTGGCGATGCGGTGCAGTGGTGGAAGGGGAAAAACAGAGGAGAGTGCGTGGGTGTGCGTCCACTTCGACCGGAGGAGTGCATATATGGCTCGGGGAGGAGTGGAAGGCATGCCATGAAGCAGGTAGACAAGCAGCTCGGTGGTGGTGTGCATGTAGCGCGGTGTCGAGCAGGGCAGCACCGGAAAAACGGCCTGCAGAGCAGCACCGAGATAGTTTCACTGACTGGTGGGTCCCACTACTCTTATCCCTGATCTTCTCTGCAACATCAATTCTCCTACCAATCTTGATCCAAAAATTCTACATTCTTGTGGGGAGGCTCAAATAAATATCTGGAATTTGATTCTGCAATTGGATTTTGAGTTGGAGCAAGTTTCAATTGAATTTCAAATTTGAATTTGAAATTGGATGAAATTCAATGGTGTCACTGAATTAAATAGAAATTGAGTTCCAAAAATTGTGAAACTTTGAGAATAAGTCAAGCAAGTTATGCTGACCATGATGGTGTGTTTAAACCTTGATGTTCGAAGAAGTTGAACAGAATTCAAAAACTTGAATTCCAAAAATGGTTTGAATTTGCTAAGCATCTCAAATAATATAGCAAATGGATTTCAAAATTCATGAAACTTTGCAGGAAGTCTATTTGGAATATTAGGATGCTATGGAAAAATTACATCCTTAGATTTGAATATTTTTGACAGGGCCAAATGTACAGTAGCATATTCAATTTGTAATTAATTTGAATATATATTTGGCACTGCATATTAATTTGACCTAGCAATCTTCATTCAAATAATTCCAAAATTTGCAGAGGGGTCACTTAAATTATTATAAGGTTATTGGTGAAGTCCATTCCCCCATGTTAATAAAATTTAAGCATGAGAGGAAGAAAAGATTTGATGAGATCATGTTCATAAGCATAGCTATAATTGATCTCCATTAGGGTTGATAACCAACTTACATCTGAACTTCATCATAATCTAGGGTTTGCTCAATCTTGTTCAACTTACGTTAAAAATTTGAATCTAATGTTAACTTGTGCCAAATCTAGTTTCATTAAAGCAATACATTCAATATACTACTTAATTTCCGCTGCATAAAGTACCTGATTCGAAATCATTGATCAAACTTGATCAATCTAGTCTGCACACACCGGACTAGTCCGCACCCTACCGGGCTAGTCCGATTTCTCAGTATTTGATCATGCTGCTAAGTGTTTCAGGTTTCGACGAACAATTCAAGAAGCCTATTCACCCCCCTCTAGGCTACATTCAATTTGGCTAATGGAGTATTAGCAAATCAATTCCTCATCTTTATGCTTTTATGAAGCATATGGATGATTTCCTTCCTAACCAAGTTGAGTATAAAAATGAGTTTCTTAATATTATGTAAGAGCAACAGCAGCAACTTCATATAGTTTCCTAACTAGTGTTTGAACCTTTTGTTGATTCATAAGAAATTTCAATTTCTAAATCATTAAATTATATTTGTATTGGATTCTAATATCGATTGACTATGTTGGCAAAAATCAATGGCTAGCACAACTTGGAGGAGGGGTACAACATGGACTTCGCTGTAAGCAAAATCATTCTGGAGCAGCAGCGAGGACACATAAAGAAGTAGATCAACGAGAAGCTCTGTCCGGAAGATAAAGCCTTTGACAAGTTGACATATGGTTAGTTGCAACCAAAGGAAAGCCCCGGTTTGCTTTTAAGATAATACATGTTTTTCTTTTATTGAATCAATATATTGCTTATAATGGATTTATGCATTACGCCTAGGAATTTTATGTTACTCCACATGCATGACCAAATAAATCCCTTGAGTATTGGGTAGAATTGGACTTCACATGATTAATGATGCTATGTTAAAATTGAGTAAACAAAAAGAATGGTATGACATGGATCAAAGGGTATGATATGAAAGAAAGGTATGACTCGAGTAGGCGGTTTCCTACTCATGAACATGGTTAAGTAGTATCAATTGGGATGGGCTTGGAATTGATTCACTTAAATGAAACTTGAGACCGGACAAGAGGGTAGGAAGCAGCAAATTGGAGATGTGTGTGCATAGTCCTGTTTTTGTCGGTTAAGGACCATACCGTATGTGGCTCCACTGGATAAGTTTGAATATGTACCAGATGCATACTGGCTCTAGTAGACCCAGCAAACTGATGTAACATGTTAACCTGGGTGTTGAGGCATGCTCCACCGTCCTAGGCACCACACGCGTCATGAGGAGAGTAGAGACCACTACGGCGTACTTGTACGTGAGGCTTGCTTCCGGCACAGTAGGACCGGTTCAATGCTTGGTTGTCTTGTGAAAGGTGGCCATACACGACATCGACAAAATTGGTTGATCCCCTCTTTCAGACAGGCATGTATGTCGTGCAAGCTGGGTGTATCTTGATTCGAATAACCGTTACTCGCAGTATTGAGCATACTTATTCACTGCGTTGTGATGTAGTAATTAACTTGGAACCTTGATTAAACGTGGTTATTGATTAATTAACTTGTATGGAGTATCAATGTGCCTAATACCGTTATGTTCAGAATAATTAACTTGCTTCTATAAAATCTGTGTAAATTTGGGCTAGTAACATTGTGGAAGAAGCGCTTCTTGTTTGATTGTGGACTTCGGAATGTTGCCATGCCCAAGGACTTCACATGTTAATCTAAAAGTTAAGGAAGGATACATTATTAGTTCAAGCTTTATTATGCAGTTTAAATTGCAGTATTAGAGTTTCTGGCATGTAGAGTTCCATGTTTTAGGTGAGACGGTTGAGTTTTACTGAGCCTTGTGCTCACTATTGCATTTGTACGAGTTTTGTAGGTAATTATTTATGACGGGTTTCTAGTCAAGCCTTACCTTTTTGAGGTAAGTATCCGAATGGAAACCCTGGACGCTGCTGCTTTCTTCTGTGTGTCTAGAGTGGAGTATCCGCCAGTTGGATACGACCGCTACTGCTGTAGTGTAGGTTTGATAAAGTATTTGAAGTCTTCCGCTGTTGTATCTACTTTTCATGTAAAATTTGTGAATAATGTAACAAGAACTTATATCCTTTGTGTTCTGAGTTCTTTTCTGTGTTGTGCTATACAATGTCGCATTGTAATGACACCACCCAATGTGATTCCTGGAATGTCGGGACCGAGGTCCTCACACACAGGGGGCCTGTTGACACCAACTATCAAGTCCGGCGCCCCCAGGGGGCCCGCCGGTGTCAACTCCCAAACTCCCACGCTGTGACACCCGGTCCCGAAAAAGAACCAAGTGAACGCATATGTGTGCCCAGGACGTTCAACACACACGAGTGCAATCACAAAAGGATATACAAAAAATTTCCACAGAACAAGATTAATTAACCACTTTTATTACACAATTCATAATATCCTTGAATACAAGCTCTAATGAATATAAATGACAAGGTTCAACTAATGCAGCGGAAATAACTAAATAAAGCAACTATGCAGCTAAGCAAATAGGCATAAAGGGTAGTGCGGCTCCAAGCAACACCACAGGCAAAGCTGACGGCAGACACGACCTAGAACTCCGCATTATTGTCGTTATACTCCCAATCCTGACCTACAACAGTTGGTGGGGGAATTGCAAGGGTGAGAACATATCGTACTCAACAAGTGTGGAAAGTATGACAAGTAGCTGATTCAAATGACGAATATAATAAAGGCTAGGTGTTGAAAAGTACATTAAAACATTTGGAAAGCAATATATTATATGTATGTGAAGTAAAACCCATCATAAACCACAATGATTAGCATAGTACAAGTCCATATTCCATATCCATCATTTACATTCCATATTTCTCATTACCATTAACCATATCCAATACCATAATTCAATCCATAACCAGCCATAACCATATTACCATCCCATAACCAAAACATCCCAATACCAAAACCCCTCTAATCATGTAGGTCATCTAGGTGCTCTTAAATGGAAGCACGACTATCATGATAGTTTAAATACTCTGCAGAGTTTGTACCACTTTGCCCCCGTGTTTGTGATTTCTTCACCCATTAGTGACTAAAGAAAACCTCCATTATGCCAAAATACTACAATAGGTGTATGGCCAAGAGATCACAAAATAGACGTTACAAAGGGACTACTAGCATGTACGGACCCATTGACATTTCACTGGTGGCGATGTCTCCAACTGAGCACATCTTCAACCAAGGGCCCCCTCTTGGGCCATTCGGATCCCAGGGAGTCCCGCCAACCATATTCAAACCCAATCCGACTCCTCTTCTCTGGTGCGCCAAATGATCCATGCAATACTAGGAATACCCTAATTAATCAACTATGCTGCGCCCATACTTGGCCACATGGTGGCACTGTAGTCCTGACTTATTCTCGCATGAACCGGTCCTTAGATTTAAAGCAAGTGAAACCACCATGACATCCAACCCATCCACATACCATGCTTGCTTAGATCATCCAATACCATGTCATATTAACCAGTTCATGTGAACCATAATCTCATTAGTGCATAATTAAATAGTAGAGTTGTTTACGCATCCCAATTAATTAAGCAAAGCAAACTAGTAAAAAGCTCTTCTCGACTCTCTACCATGTATTCCAGGTGACAAGGGTGGTCAAATAAAGCTAGTAAACTTCCTATCATAGGGATTCCCATCAATTTGAAACAAGCATGCAATTTTGCAAACAAAACAATTATTTTAGAAACATGATCAATATGTTCATGGATAAGTGCACATATATTACTCAATATAACATGCCATGCATGCATGATTAATGCGATTATGAAGTAAAACTAGTTAATGAGCGATCAATTATGTTTAAAATCTAGTTCTAATAGATTTTAATAAGTTTATACAGGTTTGGAATTGATTCAAATCAATTTAGAATTAATTCAGCAGAAAACAAATTGCAAAATCAGACTAGTCTGCTTGGGACCGGACTAGTGTGCCCTTCGCAGGAAAAGCGAACTAGGGTTTTCTAGATCAACATGAATTTTGGGAAACGAGGTTGAATTCACATGAGAAAGGGGAAGTAGAAGGTATACCAGGTGTTTAGAACTCCAATGTATCAAGGGTTTTGGAGGAAACACTTGGATCTTGACGACCTAGGGTTGATGAAGAACTTGAAGGTGAATCGTTGATGAAGAATGAAAACTTGACGGAGATCTTGATCCTCTTTTGTTTCCTCCTCTTCTTCTTCTTCTTGCTTGGGGTCTCCTTCTCCCTCCTTGGCGGTGGTTACCCACGAACTACGATTTGTGGTCTTTCAATTGAGGCAAAAGGATATCAAGTCAAGGGGTGGGGTTGTTTATATAGAGGTGGGAGGCTTGGATTTGATGGATTTCAAGTTTGGGGAGGGTGGAGGCCGGTGTGGGGTCCCACATGGGCTCCAAAAAGAGTTAGACACGATGTCCTTAGGCCCACTAAGGTAAAACCCAAAAACACATCATGAAACAAAAGATCAACTCGGAATCGCGATTTACCGGACAAGTCCGAAAACAACTGGACTAGTCGAAGATTGACAGAGGCAAAAACGGACAAGTCCAGACTATATCGGACAAGTCTGAACTTGGTCAGAGGAAAATAAGACAAGTCTTGCCAAAACCGGACAAGTCCAACTTTAGTCAGAGGAAAATCGGACAAGTCCGCTGGAATACCGGACAAGTCCGGAGAACTCCAGGGACTTAGCAAAATTTCCAAGGAATTGGAATACCGGACTATTCCGCAATGGACCAGACAAGTCCGAAACTGTACAGAGGCAAAAACCAGAATAATCCGCACAAAAATGGACATGTCCGAGCGAGGTTAGAGAGAAATTGGTCTAGTCTGCACCAAAACCAGACTAGTCCGCACTTGTCAGAACTTTTGAGTGCAGTTTTACTTAAATTCATTTTAAACTCATTCCTTTTTATGTGGATTAATGTTAAACATGTTTAATGACGGATGCATGGCATGATGAATGAAAATGAGGGTGTTACAAACCTACCCCCCTCCCCCCCTTAAAATGAATCTCGCCCTCGAGATTCGATGCGGAAGAGAAGAGATAGGGAAATTCCTTCTTGAGATCATCCTCCCGCTCCCAAGTTGCCTCTGATTCTGTATGATGCTTCCACCAAACTTTGCACCATCGAATAACCTTGTTATTTGTAACCCTCTCCTTTGTTTCCTAGATTTTGACCGGTTGCTCCGCATAAGTCAAATCTGCCTCTAACTCCAATTCTTCCATTTGCACTTTTCTTCCGATATTCTTAAACACTTCTTGAGCTGGGAAACAAGAAACACGTCATGAACATCCGATAAGTGAGTTGGCATCTCCAACTTATATGCCACTTCTCCTCTTTTGTCCAAAATATTGAATGGCCCAATGTATTGAGGTGCTAGCTTGTCTCTTATGTTAAACCTCTTATGACCTCTCATGGGTGATACTTTGAGATAATCGAAATCTCCTACTTCAATGCCTAGTTTCCTTCTCCTATTGTCCGCATAGCCTTTTTGCCTTGATTGACCAGCCCTCAAGTTCTCGCGGATAATCTGAACTTGCTTTTCAGCTTCGAGCAACACATCCGGACCAAATACTTGAGTCTCTCCTGTCTCATTCCAGAACAAAGGTATCCTACAATTCCTTCCATAAAGTGCTTCATAGGGTGACATTTTCAAGCTTGCTTGGTAACGATTGTTATATGAGAATTCCGCATACGACAAGCTCTTGTCCCAACCTTTCCCATGATTCAAAGCACAAGCTCTTAACATATCCTCCAAAACCTGATTGGTCCTCTCAGCCTGTCCATCCATTTGAGGGTGATATGCTGAGCTGAAATTCAACCTTGTTCCCAATGCTTCATGCAATTTTTGCCAAAACCTGGAGGTAAATTGAGAACCTCTATCCGAAACTATTTTCTTTGGGACTCCATGTCGGCTCACAATGTGCTCCATGTATAATTTGGCTAATTGTGCAGCTGTATATTTGGTCTTGACAGGGATGAAATCAGTGGATTTGGTCAACCGATCAACAATTACCCATACGGAGTCATAACCAAACTGAGTATGCGGTAAACCAACTATAAAGTCCATACCATTTTCTTCCCACTTTCATTCTGGAATCTTCAATGGTTGCAATAATCCATCTGGTCTTTGATGTTCCGCCTTGACTCTTTGGCACACATCACACAACGCTACGTATTCAGCTATGTCCTTTTTCATGTTGGCCCACCAATAACATGTCTTCAAGTCTTTGTACATCTTTGTACAACCGGGATGAATCGAGTGCGGCGAGTCGTGCGCCTCTTTTAGTATTGTCTCCCGAATATTCTTCATATTAGACATGGAAATCCTTTTTCCAAGCCATAAGGTACCATGATCATCCTCATCAAACCTGAATACTCCTCCTTCCCGGGTCCTTTCTTTGATCTCCTGAATTTCCTCATCCTTGGTATGACCTTCTCGAATTTCTTGCTCCAAGGTCGGATTTAACTCCATTATTCCCATCTCATTCACAAATCCAAGGTTCAACCGTTCAAACTCCTTACATAACTCGGATAGCAATTCTCAAACCGTGAGTTGGTGACTTACTCATTTTCGACTCAAAGCATCGGCCACGACATTAGCCTTTCCTGGATGATAGTTGATTCCCACATCATAATACTTAATGAGCTCCAACCATCTTCGTTGTTTCGAATTCAGATCCGTTTGTGTGAAAATATACTTTAAACTCTTCTGATCCATATAAATTTCACACCTATGTCCAAGGATATAGTGCCTCTAAATCTTCAATGTGCGTACCACAGCTGCAAGTTCCAAATCATGTGTTGGGTAATTCTGCTCATGTTTCTTCAATTTTCTTGATGCATAGGCTACCACTTGACCTTCCTGCATGAGCACACATCCAAGTCCTTGTCTCGATGCATCACAATAAATATCAAAACTATTGCTCACGTCCAGCAATATCAAAACTGGGGCGGTTGTTAACCTTTTCTTCAACTCCTCAAAACATTCTTAACAAGCTTGAGTCCATTGGAAAGATTTCCCCTTCATTAGCAATTCTGTCATTGGCTTGGCTATTTTGGAAAAGTCCTTGATGAACCGACGGTAATATCCAACCATTACAAGAAAGCTCCTTATTTCCTTGACATTCTCCAGGGGTTTCCATTTCGACACGTCTCTCACTTTTCCTGGGTCAATCGATAATCCTACTCCTAAGGTGATATGACCCAAAAATGATACCTCTTTCAACCAAAACTGGCACTTGCTGAACTTGGTATACAATTGATGCTCCCTCAATTTCTGCAATGTAAGCCCCAAGTGTTCCTCATGCTCCTTTTCATCCTTCGAGTAGATCATAATGTCATCAATAAATACCACGACAAACTTATCCAAGTACTCCTTGAAGACCTTATTCATGAGGTACATAAAGTAGGCAGGTGCATTGGTCAATCCAAAGGACATCACGGTGTACTCATCAGATCCAAACCGTGTTTGAAAGGCTATCTTGGGTATGTTCGATGGTCTAATCTTCATTTGAAAGTATCCCGACCTTAAATCAATCTTGGAGAAAACAAAAGCACCCTTCATCTGATCAAACAAGTCTTCTATGTGTGGCAAGGTATACTTGTTCTTGATTTTCACCTTGTTGAGAGCTCAATAATCCACACACATCCTTTGTGATCCATCCTTCTTATCCACGAAAAGAACAGGTGCTCCCCAAGGTGAAGAACTTGGGTGAGAAAACCTTTCTCTAGTTGCTATTGAATTTGCTTCTTGAGCTCTGCTAACTCCTTAGGAGGCATCCTATATGGCCTCTTAGCTATAGGTGCAGTTCCAGGTATTAAATTAATAACAAACTCAATTTCTCGATTAGGTGGCATACCTGGTAACTCATCTGGAAACACATCAAAAAATTCACACACCACTGGAATCTCCTCAATTGCGGCACCATCCCCGTGATTCAGCTCCAATTGATTTGGTGCATGTTGAGATGCTTCAAATTCTACGGTGATCCCTTCCTCATTGGTCAACTTCACCATCTTTGTGGCACATTCTATGACTCCATTGTGCTTCCTCAACCAGTCCATACCAAGTATAATGTCCAATCCTTGAGAATCCAAGACAATGAGGTTGGCGAAGAAGTCTACCCCGCTTATTCTAAGGCTTACTTTTGGACATACTATATTTGTGCTCTTCTCTCCTCCAGGAGACTTAACCAATAGAGTAAAATTCATATGAGATATAAGCAAACTATACTTGGCAACATATTTCGATGCAATGAATGAATGCGATGCTCTAGAATCAAATAACATAGTCGCCGGGTTAGAGTTTGCGAGAAACATACCAATCACCACATCATCCGCTTGTTGATCATCCTCCGTAGAGACATGGTTCACGTTGCCACGAGCAAAATTCTGCTGTCCACAGTTTCCTTGCGGCTGTCCTCTATTGGGTCCTAGGTTTTGTCATGGGGCATTGCTTCCTTGACCAAGGCCTGACCTAAGACATTGATGTGCAAAGTGTCCTGCTTCTCCACAAGTATAGCACTTCCTTGCTGCACCAGAATTATTGGGATGAACTTGTTTATGAACATTTGCACCAGGAAGATTGGCACGAGGTGCAAAAGGCATTGGAGGCCTAGGTGCTTGCATGATAGGGTGCTGCTGCACAAACTGAGCTAGGCACGGTTCATAACAAGGGTGTTGTACAGGAGCTGAAGAGTTGTAATAAGGCGCATTGGGTGGCGCAAAGAGAGAGCACACATTACTTCCTTGTTGTTGTCCTTGATATGGCGCCTTCCTCTTGTTATCTAGCTCCATCTCACGGACCTTGTTCTCAACCACAATTGCTTTGTCCACAAGCTTCTGAAAGATGGCATAATCACAATTCAGCAATTGCACTTGGATCTCATTGTTCAAGCCCCTCATGAACAGGTATTGCTTCTGGCTGTCCCAGCTCATATCCTAAGGCGCATACCTTGAAAGTTGAGTGAATTTATTGAGATATTCACCCACGCTTGATCTTCCTTGCCTCAAGTTCTCAAATTCCTGCCTCTTTAGGATTATAACACCTTCTGGCACATAATGAGAACAGAAGCTCTCCTTGAATTCAGCCCAAGTGATCCTCTCTTTATTCTCCTGAGCATTGAATAGCGAATCCCACCAATCAGCAATTGCTCCAAATCGTTGATGAGACGCGAATAGCACCTTCTCCCGGTCACTGCATTGGACTATGGCTAGCTTCTTCTCCATGGTCTTGAGCCAACCATCGGCATCCATAGGGTCAACAACTTGAGCAAAGGTTGGTGGCCTAGCCCTGATAAACTTTCCCAAACAGTTATTAGGAGGCAGAGGTGGTGGTGGGTGCATGTGGGGCTGATTGTTGATGTTGCAAGCCTACAGCTGTCCTATAGTCTGTATCAAGGTATGCATGAGTTGGTTTTGCATAGCCAATAGATGCTCAATATTGATAGCTCCCTGGGCAGGTCCTTGTCCATTGTTGTTCTGAGGTGCTCCACTGTTCTCCTCTTCATCATTGCAATCCCTCTGGTTGTGAGTCCTCACCATCTTGAGAAAAGCAAGACATCCCCAACTATATGCATCAAGGGGTATTAAACTAAGCAACTAAACTGCCTATACTAGCCTAGATGGACATGGCAATGCTAAAGCATCCCAAATTCCTCTACTAAGCACTCAAGTAGCAAAACATAGAAAACGGCACACCAAGACAAAAAACTTGGATTCCTGAGTGCCCCTATGTCCTATAAAGTGTCCATTCTATCTAGGTTGTGTCCTACGGTTAACTTGTGGCTCTGATACCAATTTGTAACACCCGGTCCCGAAAAAGAACCAAGTGAACGCATATGTGTGCCCAAGACGTTCAACACACATACACGAGTGCAATCACAAAAGGATATACAGAAAATTTCCACAGAACAAGATTAATTAACTACTTTAATTACACAATTCATAATATCCTCAAATACAAGCTCTAATGAATATAAATGACAAGGTTCAACTAATGCAACAGAAATAACTAAAAAAAGCAACTATGCAGCTAAGCGAATAGGCATAAAGGGTAGCGCGGCTCCAAGCAACACCATAGGCAAAGCTGACGGCAAACACAACCTAGAACTCTGCATTATCATCGTTATACTCCCAATCCTGACCTACAACTGTTGGTGGGGGAATTGCATGGGTGAGTATATGTCGTACTCAGCAAGTGTGGAAAGTATGACATGTAGCTGGTTCAAATGATGAATATAATAAAGACTAAGTGCCGAAAAGTACATTTAGACATTTGAAAAGCAATATATTATATGTATGTGAAGTAAAACCCATCATAAACAACAATTATTAGAATTGTACAAGTCCATATTCCATATCCATCATCCACATTCCAGATTTCTCATTACCATTAACCATTTCCAATACCATAATTCAATACATAACCAGCCATAACTATATTACCATCCCATAACCAAAACATCCCAATACCAAAACCCCTCTAATCATGTAGGTCATCCATGTGCTCTTAACCGGGAGTACGACTATCATGATAGTTTAAATACTCTGCAGAGTTTGTACAACTTTACCCACGTGTTTGTGATTTCGTCACCCGTCGGCGAATAAAGAAAACGTCCATTATGCCAAAACACTACCATAGGTGTATGGCCAAGAGATCACAAAATAGCCTTTACAAAGGGACTACTAGCATGTTCAGACCCACTGAGGTTTCACCGGTGGCAATGTATTCAACCGAGCACATCTTCAACCAGGGCCCCCCTCTTGTGCCATTCGGATCCCAGGGAGTCCCGCCAACCATATCCAAACCCAATCCGACTTCCCTTCCCCGGTGCGCCAAATGATCCATGCAATACTAGGAATACCCTAATTAATCAGCTATGTCGCACTCATTCTTGGCCTCGTGGTGGCACTGTAGTCCTTGCTTATTCTCGCATGAACCGGTCCTTAGATCTAAAGCAAGCAAAAGCAGCATGACATCCAACCCATCCACATACCATGCTTGCTTAGATCATCAATTACATTGTCATATTAACTAGTTCATGTTAACCATAATCTCATTAGTGCATAATTAAATAGTATATTTTTCCCCATCCAACTTAATTAAGCGAAGCAAATAGGTAAAAAGCCCTTCCCGACTCTCAACCATGTATTCCAGGTGACATGGGTGGTCAAACAAAGCTAGTAAACTTCTTATCATAGGGATTCCCATCAATTTGACACAAGCATGCAATTTTGCAAACAAAACATTTATTTTAGAAACAGGATTAATATGTTCAAGGACACTTGCCTTGCTCTTGGGCTTGGTTAGGATCAAAGACATCAAACTCCTGGTGTTGCAGGAGCTCCGCAGCACTCTCTAGCACAAATCTGTCTAAACCATGCAATAAACATACAAGAAAAGAATCACAATTAATAATTGCACATATATTACTCAGTATAACATGACATGCATGCATGATTAATGCAATTATGAAGTAAAACTAGTTGATGAGCGATCAATTATGCTTAATATCTAGTTCTAATAGCTTTTAACAAGTTTATACAGGTTTTGAATTGATTCAAATCAATTTAGAATTAACTCAACAGAAAACAGATTGCAAAATTGGACTAGTCCGCTTGGGACCAGAATAGTGCACCCTTCACAGGAACAGCGAACTAGGGTTTTCTATATCGACATAAATTTTGGGAAATGGTGATGAATTCATGTGAGAAAGAGGAAGTAGAAGGTATACCCGATGTTTAGAACTCCAATGAATCAAGGGTTTTGGAGGCAACACTTGGATCTTGATGACCTAGGGATGATGAAGAACTTGAAGGTGAATTGTTGATAAAGAACGAAAACTTGATGGAGATCTTGATCCTCTTTCGTTTCCTCCTCTTCTTCTTCTTGCTCGGGATCTCCTTCTCCATCCTTGGCGGGGCTACCCACGAACTAGGGTTTGTGGTCTTTCACTTGAGGCAAAAGGATATAAAGTCAAGGGGTGGGGTTGTTTATATAGAAGTGGAGGCTAGGGTTCGATAGATTTCAAGCTTTAGGAGGGTGGAGGCCAGTGTGGTGTCCCACATGGGCTCCAAAAATAGTTAGACACGACGTACATAGGCCCACTTAAGGTAAAACCCAAAAACACATCATGAGACAAAAGATCAACTCAGAATCGTGATTTACCGGACAAGTCCGAAAAGGGACGGACTAGTCCGAAGATTGACATAGGCAAAAACGGACAAGTCCGGACTATATCGGACAAGTCCAAACTTGGTTAGAGGAAAATCAGAAAAGTCTAGCCAAAACCGGACAAGTCCGATTTTAGTCAAAGGAAAAACGGACAAGTCCACTGGAATACCAGACAAGTCTGGATAACTCCAGGGACTTAGCAAAATTTCCAAGGAATTGGAATACCGGACTAGGCCGCAATGGACCGAACAAGTCTGAAACTGTACTGAGGCAATAACCGGAATAGTCCACATGAAAACGGACATGTCTGAGCGAGGTTAGAGAGAAATTGGACTAGTCCGCACCAAAACCGGACTAGTCCGCACTTCTGAGAACTATTGAGTGCGGTTTTACTCTAAGTTCATTTTAAACTCATTCCTTTTATATGGATTAATGTTAAACATGTTTAATGATGGATGTAGGGCATGATGCATGAAAATTATGGTGTTACACGTGCTCCACCGTGGGCCTGCTAACGACATCCTGCGACTAAGTGGCATGTGTGCCCAACCAGTCGGCCACACCTCCCAGGGGGCTATACATGGTTCAATAGGCAGGACATAAAACGGTGCAAAGTGGCTACGTCATGTGTGCAATCATTGGTTCCTAAAAGCTAACAAGATCAGCAAGGTTCTTCGAGCACTTACGTTGCTAAGGACTCGCGTGGACAAGCTGAAAAGTACAAGACAGAGCCAAGAAACATAACATGAATTCAAGTTCATAAGATATTATTTACAAAGGGGCAAGCCTCAGATAGAAAGGCGCTCTGCCTGGGGGCCACCGACCTCAATCATGCTTGAACGTCGAGGCCACCTGGACGGCGAGGTCTGCAACTTGGGCCCTCGCCTCCTCCGCCCGCGGCTTGAAGGTGCCCTTGGCCATTGGATCTAGGGCAATATTCGGATTCAGCTCCGAGAGCACACCAACACATGGGAGGCCACCTTCTCTGCCAGCTCTCTCCCTTCAGCCTCCGACAGCTCATCGACAATTGCGCCAACTGTCCCCATCTTCGAGCAGACGGTGTCAAGGGCTGGGAGTAGCTGGCCGACCTCATGTGCTAGCTCCCCCCTCGGCAAGGGGACGAGGCCGAAAGGTTCCAGCGCCGCCTCGGCACGGACTAGGAAATGCTAGACCCCCTACGCCTTGACCACACGGGCGGCCTAGAGGTCCTTGACCTCCTGCTGTGCCACCTCCAGAGCATTTAGCTGCTCTTGGAGAACTCCAACTCGCTCTGTGAGCTCCCGAGCACAGTGCTCCAGGTTGCTTTTTCGGAGCTTTACGTCAAGCTCGAGGTTTAGCACGGCTTGGCACTCCTTCTCCAGGTGATCCTGCTCCTACGTCAAGTCAGCTTCCCAGCGGTCAAGGCCCTTTGCACGGGACCTCACCTCGTCCTGGCCAAGGTGGAGCTGGCGCCCGCTCACGGTCGGCAAGGTTGATCTCGAGGTGGGCGAGGTCTGGCCGCATATCCTCACAAGTCGTGAGGCGGGCGTCTGCGTTGTCGTGAGTTTTCTTGGCCTCCGGCAGGAGCTTCTGAGTCCTGGCGTCGGCCCGCTTCATCATGCTTCGCTCCTTCTATAGGAGCTTCTCCTCCCCATCGAGCTGTTCCTCCCTAGCGCGAAGGCTCTCCCACTCCAATTCGAGCGCGACCTGCGCTTGGCGCAAGTCAGAGTGGGCCACGACAATGGCCTTGGAGAGGGGGATCAGCGCAGCCATTGACACTGGTGGTAGCCTTTCGATCACTTCAACCTCCTCGGTGCCTTCCACCTGCACCAAGGAGCTCGGGGATATCCCAGTGGAAGTCCTGTAAGAAGGTGTGTCGTCCTCCGTCGTGGGTACATCGCTGGCCTCAAGCAACTACTCGCTCTGCGCTTCATTGTCCTCCACCGCGTGTGTCGCCGCCTGCCATGGGTGTGTCGCCATCACTTCTGGTGAGTCGCCGCTCTATGCGCCCAAAAAGTTCGAGTCATGTGTATCGATGGTAGTGAGCGCGTCCTCTCCAACCGGCGCAGTCATGTCGACTGGGACAGATGTGTCGTCGCCCAGTGCTGTCACGACCCTGTTTGCTTCATTGGGCATCAGAGTGCGAGGGTCCACCACAAGGACCGCAGCGCTGCCACAGGCTGGAGCGCCCTCAAGCACCAGATGTTCTGGAGGGGGGCACAGCGCTGGCCTCTGTCGGTGGAGTCACCGTAGGCACTATTACAACCTCTGGGCCATGTGCGCTGCTTGGAAGAGTCACGCTGCCCTTAGGGGCGGCTGTGATCACAGGTGCAACCTCTTAGTGCGCACAGGAGTCCGTCTCCCGTGTTGTGTTGGGGGCCGGCGTCACCATCGAACTACCAGCACCGGTGGAGGTCAGGACTATCACACCCGCCCCGTGCAGTACCAAGGGTGTTTTGTCGGCCGGTGACGATCTGCAGAGACAAAGCCATACCTCGTCAAAACAAAAGAAGCAAGAAAAACAGCAACACCAATTTTGGTAGGCACGCCTTACCAACGGACCTTGCAGCTCTAGCGGGCTTGACTTATTGGCTTGCGTGGTGATTTGGGGTGTCCTGGCCTCAACGTCATGGCCGGTGTTGCCACCTTTGGCTCACGCACCGGGGGAGCGTCCTGCGTCGGCATGACAACCAGCATGGATCCGTCCACATCCCCATCAGAGCTGCTATTGATGTTCTTCTCCCCACTCATCGTCGGGTACTAGCAGCTTGCCCCCCCCCCCCCCCCCCCCCGCCCGCCTTGGACTGCGTGGCTACAGTGCCCCCAAAGCCATCGCTGGCGCTAGAATCTAGGTCGACGACAGGAATGTCATCTATCTGGAGATCCTCGTGATGGGATATAGGGTGCCATCCCTGCGCACCAGCTTCTACCTTTTGTTCCTAGAGGCGGGGGCATCTTTTTTCGAGGTTCCATCGCTCGTCTTTGGCGGACGTGCTTCGGGACGCCTAACTATGAAGTCGGAGCTCCTTTATGGCGTACGGGACCACTTCCCTAGCACGGAGTCGGGTAGCTGCTGCCTTTCCCTCCCCCCCCCCCCCCCCCCCCCCGTCAGAGGATGTCGTGGTCCTCCTCTCTGTCCCTACAGTAGGGCGTGGGGTGGGAGTGGACCCTTGCTGGCCCCCAACATGGCCCTACCCTAGGATAGCCGAAGCCCAGGATGACCCTCCGGCTTATGACTAAATGGGGCCGATGTCGCTAAACTTCGACATCTTGCTCAACACCTCCTTCCTCAAGTCAGTGGTCATGAAGAGCGGCAGGCAGACATTCAGGACAGTCACGTGTGCATCAACTATTTGGTCGCAGCTCACCATCTTTAGCATCCACATCAACATCTCTGGGCTTGTATTCGAACCAAGCCCAACCTCTAGCCGGCACGGGTCATGCTCGTCGAAGTAGTAGCAGGCTCGATACTCACGCTGCTTGAGGGGAGCGATGTGGCGAGACAGGAAGTCCTTCAGCACAATCAGAGAGGTCGGGCCCTCTTGTACCAAAAGGTACATCCTCTCCAACATGGGCATGTGCTATCTCTTCATCTTTGTGAACAATTCCCAAGACGTGCATCCGGATGTCGGGTACCCTGTAGGCAGACTCAGGCCGGCATGGGCATCGGTCCTCACGATCACCCAGCTCTCCCTCCAGCAGTCCTACTTGGATCCCTCGATGGGTGCGATGTACCACTTGGAGGTACTCTCCTGATGTTGGAAGTACTAGGCCCCAAGCTGGTTTGTCGAGCTTTTTCCGATTGTCTTGAGCATGAAGAAGTACCAGAATAACTCCACCGTTGGTCGGACACCCACGAATGCCTCACAGAAGTGGACGAACACAGCCGCCATGGCGAAGGAGCCCAGCGATAGGTGGTTGTTGATGGTTGTTATATCCCAATTTCATCTGTTAATATAACTCAATTTTGTGAAGGAAAAGTCATTTCTTGCACAAATCACCTTTCTACTTAACCTATTTCCACTTGTCCTTGGAGAAATAGTGCAAGCAAGCTTTTTATGCAGGAAATGAGTTGAAAGGGGGAGCAATCCTAAAAAGTATCATCCAGCCAATCAAGCACCGACACACAGCATCACATGGATCAAATAGCCCACAAACAGATGTATTTGAGGAGATCCAATGGCGTATCACCCATATCAGTCAATGGGACCCACCTGGAAGTGACTTGGAGAAAACACACTAGAATTGGTCAGAAGACCAGTTCGACCGCACTTTGGTTCGACCAAACCCTTCCTGGCGCAAAACATCGTCAACTTCAATGTGTCAACTCCCTGTGGTGCCCTGATAACAATGAAGACTGATTCGCGCGCTTTTGGTGGTGAGAACTAACTCTTCTACAACTATAAATAGGACCCCCTACCCCTCACTTCAACACAGACCACTTGAGCTTCATTCTATTGTATCCACTATCTTCCGTAGTCTTAGAGGAGTTTAGGCTATAGAGAGGAGAGTCTCTAGTCCTTATTCCAAATTAGGAAAGGAGTAGAAGGAGTCTGTCTTACCAATTTCAAATTGGGAAAGGTATGGCTCGTGTATTTCTTTTTGTATTTGTAACTTTATGCATAATAATTATCTTATCTTTAGTCTTCTTTTATACATATGTTTGGATGAAGCGTTTCTTGTTTGATTGTGGAGTCCATGTATGTGGTAGGAGTAGTCTTTATGATTATGCCATAACAATCTTATTCTATCATCATAAACACTACAAACCCCCACTATAGTCTTATTAATTATGATATGATCATTTTAATATGAATAACTTATGCTATGTCTCAACATTGGTCCGACGATGTTTAGGTTAATTAATGCCTTAAGATGGCTTGTGCCTAGGCCTTTAAGATATTTACTTAATATGCTAGCATCGTGCTAGGATAGTTAAGTAGCACTGGATGGCTCGTAGACCCACAGAATGAAGAGGTAGACAGTACGTGGTGACATCCTTATCCGTCCTTTGTAATCCTCCACATTCGGCTATGCCATAGACTCTTAGCGGGAGTCGCCCTAGTATTCCTAGGGGTAAGCCCGTGACTGATGTGTTGAACAACTTAGCATAAAGATTCACCATTGACATGCTCATTAGTATCTAACCTAGGCTATGTATATGTGTATTAGAGGCATTGTAGGTGCAACTCGCTAACTCTTAGTCTAATCTCCTCTAGACCCATTTGCCACCCTTAGAATGGAATGCTCTTGTCTGTGTCACACTACATCCACTTATCTATTATCCATCCTCACTAGAACCTTACCTTGACCAATCTATCCTTTTCATTTGATGATTGCTACACTTAAACCTAGACTTCCTTTGGGATAAGATAAATGACACCCTTCGAATACTCTTTTAAGGGGAAATGGTACACTAATAGTTTTCGTACACTTGCATAATTTATTTTGTACGGAAGAAACGTCAATTGTGGTGCAGTTGCATGCCGAATGATCCCAGCAATGCGATGAAGAAGAGGACACTAGGAGCTCGAGCCCAGCCGCCGCGTAGGCAGTGAAGAGGACCACATCATCTTCGTGCAATTCACGAAGAGAGGAAGACCCACAGCGAATCAACCTCCTTTGCTCTACGGCTTGCCAGCCAAGCAACCGTCTTACAGGTACCTATTGCTCATCTGTCCTAATGCGAGAGCGGGGCAGGATGGAAGCCATTGCAGTGGGAGCAAAGCAAGAGCTTGGTGAGAGGTGAAGGTTCGAACACTCAAGGAAGAAGACAAAGGCTCAAGCATTGGGATGTGAGTGAGGAAGGAACTGTCTTTGCCTGCAAAGGTTTCCTTTTACTCACCCCCGTGACACTTGGACACATTGTGCGGGTGCTAGACCCGGCACGTGCTCCACAACACGCAACACCCATGACAGCGGGGCCCGGGTCCCTGTCACAAGGGCTAGTTTGAGTGGCCAGCTACCCGAGAAGATGACTCGACAGCTCCCAAAAAGGTGGAGCGGTGGAAGCATAGCGACTGCATCGGGAATCGTTGTGGTTAACGGTGCTGCAGCTGGCGAAGATCACATTGCCACGACCCATCAACCAGGGGTGGATGCATGGCCACGGCGGCAGAGGCGTGCAACCTCTTTGGCTGCCCAAGAAAGAAATGAAAAGGCAGCGCGGGAAACCAATGTGAGGGCTCCACTCACGGACTCGTCGCCTCCCTCGGAGTGGACCCGAGGGCCACTATTGGTACCCAGCAGACCAGGTACCCCTGCGCATAAGATGAATATGCCTAAGTGCCCTGCCTTCGCGTTGAGGCAGGGTTTGGTGGTGCCATGTGTCCAATAGGCTCAGAGCCCGTCCGTCCTAAGGGGCGGGCTCTGATACTACCATGAGGACCCTGACTTGAAACCCGGCTCCCCCACAGAGACGGGCTCCCGGGTCACCATGTGTCCAGCGGGGCGGGACCCTACTCCTCCATGGAGTGGGCTCTTGTGCCACCATGTGGCCAACGGCTCCGGACCAGCATCCACCGCAATGATGGGCTCCAAAGCCGCCATGTGTCCAGCAGTCCCAAACCCCCGACTCTAATCAAAGTGGGGCTCCACAGCTTCCACGTGGCCCGCAGAGCATGACTCCGCCTCCCCCGTAGAGGCAGGCTTCGAGGCTGCCATGTGTCCTGGAACTTGCTCTGGCAGTAGGTTGTGGGAATAATTGTTGGCGTGCCTTGTCCAAGTCGTGTTTTGAAGGCACACGCCTTCCCCAGGCGCACGGTACAATACATGCTCCTGTCATCTACCACTGCACCCAATCACAACATAGTGAAGGCGCCACAGAGCTATCCCACGCTACTCAGTGGGTAGCTTACGTTGACAAGACGGATGGGACATTCTCTACCATCATCAATGACTACGACTAGCCACTGGCGTCCAACGGTGCAAGATGGCGACTCTTCAAGCCGTGGTCAGAGGCAGCGGGCGTAGTAATCCCTTCGATCTTATACAGGCATAAGATCACTCAGGGCCACCTGTTGAGCCCAGAGCCCCACTTGTAAAGTTCCCGTCCTCACAATAAAAGGATTGGACAGCCACCGACTTTAGGCATCTCCATTCATACTCACTCAAGCTTCCATAGCTCCCATGACTCAAGTAATACAACTCTCACCATGGATGTAGGGTGTTACACTCCGGCGGCCCAAACCATGTAAACCACCGTGTCCATCGTGTCTCATACCCACTACCTCATCGGAGACTAGCACCTCCTAAAAAAGAACCTTCGTGAGCTGCTTCTTAGCAGGTCCGGGGGAAGTATCGATCTAACACTATGACAAATGGCAAGGAGGAGAAGTTTGACTTTCCACCATGGAAGGACCAATGCTACAGGATCAAAATCAAGTATGGCCCGAATGTCAAACACATCATGGAGGTCAAAGTTGCACCACCTCAAGTGACACCCTCATTGCATTTATGATGAAGTTAATTTATGGGGAGACTACATCCTTTCGTCCATGCCAACATTTCAAGAAAATGGACAAGCCAGGGCTGTTTGAACGGTCCAAGTCCACTGAACCACCGCAGAAGGAGTGGCAGAAGAAGAAAGGTGAGCCGGTCGTGCCCACTTTTCGGGGCTGAAAGCTGAAAATTGATCTTCAAGAAGATGAAGAAAAATCCATCTCATCAGATTTCGGATGGGACCTCACCAATAGGTTAATTTGGTAGTTATCTCATTTTTTATTTTTCCGTCATCATTTAAAAGTTTCCCATTTGGATTTTTGCATTTTACACAGCATATTTGATTTTCCGTAGAGGGTTTGGAATCTTGTAGTCTCAACCTAGAATTATTTTTTATTTTTTGATGATCAAAAATAAAAATATTGGATTTGGGTAAGTTTATTTGAAAAAACAATTTTTAAGAGCAATTTTGTGGTTGATTCACCTAACCGCTCGAAATATAGCCTTTGGAGAGCCACTTGCCAAAAGAGGGACCAGAGGGGGCCCACCTACAGCTCGATTGAGCCCCCTGGTCAGCCGACTAGGAGAGAGTGCCATTTTGGCTCTCTTTCCTCCAACGGCTATATTCTTGCCTCTTGTGACCGTTGGGGTGGTGTTACACTATTTATACATGATCCTGTGAGTGCTTTGCTTCACACTTCACCTCATTTTCACATACCCAACTCACTCACTCATTTGCTAGAGAATTGTTTTCCTCTTTGTTGCAATCTCGCAATTTAAAGGCAAAAAGATTTGCTTCTCCATTTGCATTTTGCATTTGCATTTCCAAGTTGATCTAAATATGGAAAAACAATTTGTCGAGGGTTTTCATTTATTTTCAATAATGTAACCTATTTCGAGTTTGTTTCGTTTGTTCCCAAGTTGTGCAGCCACGAAGAGCATGAAGAAGTTTTTTTGGGAAGAGGAAGGGACCTTCTTCTAGCTCAATCCATGGGAGGAACTCAAGCTCACACCGTTCTCCCGAGCATACACCGAGTCCACGTTGGAGAGGTGCGCAAGACGATGTCCTGATCGAGGAAGATGATGCTCCGCTCTGCCGCCTCAATGACGACGACCTCGAATTGAGTCACGACGTTGAACGAAAAGCCTACAAACTCCTTCGAGATCGTGAGTTCGCTCGCACGAAGGCCTACATCCGGTGTTATGCTCCAAAATAGGTATGGATTTTGAATTCTTTACCGTTTGACCTGCATTAGGATGGGATAATTTTGCTCAAATAGATGAGGAAGGTTCATGCCTCCTCACTATTCAATTCCTGTGCACCCTTAAAATAGAATTTGAAGGTGTTTCTTTTAGGTTTTTCCAAAAAAATATTTTATCCTATGGAAAGAATTTAGTGAACTCCTAGGCTTCCATAAACATTGTTTAATAGGTTTAGATGCTTTGTCTAAATTTAACAACCAATGTTTTTGGACATAATTGACTAGTAAGGTAGCATGTATGAATCCTATGAATAGCCACGTACAAAACCCCACTGTATGCTTCATGCATAGATGGGTGGCTATGACTATGTTTCCTAGAGGGGATGTTAGTATTGTGCGTGCAGATGCAATTAGGACCCTTTATGCCATGGTTAAAAAGATTAAAATTGCTCCCATCAAGGCTATGATGTCGCAATGGTTAAAAAACAATAAATGACCTGGATCAATTGAATGTACTTCATTAATTACCCGCATTGCTATAACAGTAGGGGCTTCAGAAAATGCTTCAATTGAATATATTCCAACAAGCCGCTACTTGATAGATGAGAACTATCTAGTGCAAGGAAACACTCTTAAACATGATCTTGATGGAACCTTAGTGTTTTTCTACCCCGGCTATATAAATGAAATTCAGTTACCTAACCATGATATCATTTATATATGTGTCGGCAATGAACCCTTGCTCTTCAACCTATCGAAGATGTTCATAGCAGTAAGGTTTCTGGTAGGGTCACAAGAAGCCATTCACGTAGGGCAGCCATGGAGATTCCACCACAGTCTACTCCCACCTATGAGTACCAAGAGGAAGTGGATCTGAGGAGTGATGCACCTGGTTGGATCCAACCTCAAACGTATGAGGTTGGAGGATTGTTGTGGAAAGAGTGGACTACCACTGGAGGCTGATGGGACCCTTATTGTCCCAACTCATGTCTAGTAGCTTGCCTCCTCCCCCGATGAGTACACAACGTTTCTTTTTGACCTGAGGTTCTCTTGGCCCTGGCCAAGGAGTGGAGGAACTCATTCAATAGATGGGAGACCTTCAAGTGGGGACCGGCGATGTCCTCAACATATTTTAAGACCACATCCAACTAGGAGCAACAAATCGACACGTAGTTCAACAACGTCAACACCACACTGCAACAACAATAGGCCGACCTCATGGCCTACTTCTGTCATCAAGGGTTTAACCCTTATCACGGAGATTGAGAAGAATAAGCTTGGGGAGGACCCCCAAATAGGTAACTTGTATCACATCCCATTTGAATTCCTTTATTTTATTTCTTACTTTCCACCCCATTTGCATCTAAAAAAAATATAAAGTAGTATAGGTTAGGATAACAAAACAAAAGATGTGCGGTAAGAATACTTATTCACTTTGCATAAGTTGAAATGATGAATAGTTGCTCTGTTGTATTTTCCCTAGTCCCTTGCATACGACTTAGTATTCTCCAAGTATTGTGTTTATTGGCTTAAACTACTCTTGCCTTAAAACTAGGAATTTTTGGGTAGCACAAGCTAAGTCCAATTCTAGATTGTTTTGGGATATGATATAGTGATAAGAACTACCAATATCCTAATTAAAAGTGAAACTTGATTTTTTGTAGAAAATCTAAAATGGAAGTTCCTCATCTGATAGAAATTCCTACCAAAGCTATATGATGATTTGAATTTGATAAACCTTATGCATGCTACTTGCTATCACATTGAGCCTAGTTAAACTAGTATAGACCTATGTGAGAATCTTTTCATGCTTTTACGATCAAGATTGCACGAGCACATGCTAAACTTCTACAATACAAGTTAAGAAGAAACCATCATACCATTCCATCAACAAAATATACTCCATGATTTTCATGCATAATACTCTCTCCAGAATATTTTAAAAGAGGGGTAGAAGACATGGCTACAAGAAAAAGAAAAAAATGCTTGCTCATGCACAAGAGCATGAGAAAAAAAGAAGAGAATAAGTAGCCATGTCTCATCCTCACAATAAAGAGAGTGCATACAAAGGAGTCATCTTCTTATTTCCACTTCACAAATATTCCATCACACTTGTGCAAATCTTGATCCAAGGTATGATTTGTTTTCTACTAAGGATTACTCTTTTGACTTAGCAATATATGTTTGCAAAAATGCCTACTCTTGATCCCTGCCAAGCTCCACATATAAGCCTTATTTAGATGTAAAACAAGAAAGGCACTTCCTTGGAGAGGAGTAAATACCACTTCCCACATAGGATTGATTGAGTGCATTATTTGAGGAACTTAAATTCAAAAACCATTTAAAATTCCCCAAAAATTTTAGTGGATCTTAAACATTAAGTAATGGATGCTCTTGTTCTATCTTTCAACCACCGAAGAAAAGGATGAGGCATAAGCCCCATAATGACTAAGAGAAAGGGTCCATAGCCAATTTATTCAATGGAAGGTACAATATTTTGTTGTGCACTTGGTACTTTTAAAAAATAGGACATTGTAGCAAGTCCTAATCAACAACCTAAATCTTTATCTTTGTTTTGGGGCGAGCAAAGGGTAAGCTTGGGGGAATTTGTTGACGGTCATTATATACCAATACCGACAATCAATATAACTGAAATATGTGAAGGAATAAATATTTCTTACACTCATTATATTTATATTTGACATAATTCCACTTATGCTTGGATAAATAGTGCATGCAAGAGTTTTTATGTAGAATTGATGAAGAATGAGGGAAGCAATCCTGAGAAGTGCCACCCGAGCCAATCACGCAATGACCTGTCGCATCACATGGATCCATGGACCCATTACCAAGCATATCCGAGGGAATCCAATGTCAATTCACGAGGGGGTGACACATGGGCACACATATCAGTCACTAGGAGAAAGCATAGCCGATGGGGGGCCAGGACAAGGTCGGCGGACCCACTAGCTCGGCAGATTCAGTCCTGGCGCCAAACTCGATTAGCTGACGTGTAGCGCTCTCTTGTGGTTCCTTGAAGACAGTGGAGACTGATTCGTGCGCTTTTAGTGGCGGGAACCGCCTCTACTCCATGTATAAATAGGTGAGATGGCCTCACTTCTCCCACACACCACTCAAGCATTCTCTCTTGTATTACACTAGTGCTTTCTTAGTCCTAAGTGGAGGTTAGGATGTAGAGAGGTGCCTCTAGTCCGACGTCCAAATTGGCAAAAGTATGGCTCATGTATCTCTTCTTTATTTTGTGACTTTATGCTTTACGATAATTATATCATTAGTCTTTATTTATTTATATATTTGGGCAAAGCATTTCTTGTTTGATTGTAGAGTCCATGTATGTGCTAGTTGTAGATGTTATTATGATCTAGTCATAATGCTCATATCATGTTATCATAAACATCATACACCACCACTATAGTCTAATTAGACAATAACTTGATTATGTTAATATAAATATGTTAGTGCTTGGTTCCAACACTGGTTCAACGATGTTTAGGCTAGTCATTGCCTTAGGATGGTATTTGTTCTGTAGCTCTTCATGTATTTATTTAACATGTAAGTGTGTTGTTTAGATAGTTAAGTAGTGTTGGATGTCTCTTAGACCCACGAGTTGTAGGGGTAGGCGATAGGTGGTCACAGCCATGTCCGTCCTTCGTAATCCCCCACGTTCGGCTGTGCCACAGGCTCGAGATAGGAATCATATTGATTTTGTCAGGGGTAAACCCATGCTCGATGTATTGGACCACTTCCCTAGTACTCATCATTATCATACTCATGTGTATACTAATAGGCTATGTATGTATGTATGTATGTATGTATGTATGTATGTATGTATGTATGTATGTATGTATGTATGTATGTATGTATGTATGTATGTATGTATGTATGTATGTATGTATGGATGTATGTATGTATGTATGTATGTATGTATGTATGTATGTATGTATGTATGTATGTATGTATGTATGTATGTATGTATGTATGTATGTATGTATGTATGTATGTATGTATGTATGTATGTATGCATGTATGTATGTATATATATATACTTAATGCACAGTAGGAGTAGCTTCATCTATAACTTGATCTCCACTATAACATTCTTACCCATTAGAGTAGTTTGCTTAGGTGTGTGTCACACTACCCCACTACATCATTTACCCATCCTACAGGACCCCTCGCTGGAACATCCTATTCTTCTTTTGATCCTGCCACTCCTTCCTTGCCTTCCTTTGGGGTAAAATAAATAACGATACCCTAGGGAATTCTCTTGGACGAAATGCAACAGTGGTACTTTCTATGCGCCTGCGAAACTCATCTTGCTTTGGCTTAGGTCAGCCTAATGCCTCTGCAGAACTAGCCTTGGTTGCTAGGATGAACTTTAGACGTTATGAAATACCAACAGAGCACCACCACGGCTTGCCCACTAGTGCGCTGTCACGCCCCTGATCTTGCACAAATCTCCCATAAACTGCATCCAGAGGTGCTGTGCGTCTCGAATCCAGACCCCAACCGTAGCCAAGCTATGGGACACACCCAAAGGTCGTCCTAGATGCCTCTTCATTGTCCATTGCAGATCCGGGGGTATCAACGCCAGTTCCGTCCTTTGCCCTCATAGGATGTCGACCACCACTGTCGTTGCCGTCATCATAGGCATCCTGTCTTTGAGCTTTGGGAAGGAGGAGCCTCGCGGCCACCTTCCACGCACGCGCCTGGCTTTGGAGCAGTGTGCTCCAGTAGCAGCAAGGTGGGGACAGGCGGGGAGCAGCCATCGATAGCTGGCTGGGTTCGCCACCCATGTCACCCAGAGACAAGCGACGCGGGGGTTCTCTCACATAGCAAACTTTGAGGAAAGACAATCCGGGATGTTTCTCGGTCCATATCTCATATGATGTCTTTTTGACAGACTTAGTTAGAACTCCGTTCACTGTAAACAAAATAGTTTTAAGAGCATAATACCAAAATGGCAGTGGAAGACCAATTTAGCTAATCATCGACCTAACCATGTCTAACAAAGTTTGATTCCTCGGTTCAGACACCTCTATTACATGGAGGCATTACAAGTGGAGTCAACTGCGGAACAATTCCACATTGTTTTAATTGATCATAGAGTTGTAGCTGTTGATGGCTGTTATATACCAATTTCACCCGTCAATATAACTCAATTATGTGAAGGAAATACCATTTCTTGCACACATGACCTTTCTATTTAACCTATTTCCACTTGTCCTTGTAGAAATAGTGCATGCATACATTTATTGCAGGAAATGAGGTAAAAGAGGGGATCGATCAAATAAAATATCATCCCAGCCAATCAAGAGCCAACATGTGGCACCACATGGATCAAATGGCCCACAAACAAAAGTATTCGAGGCCATCCATCAGCGTATCACTTATATCAGTAAAGAGGACCCACCTGTCAGTGACCTGGAGAAAACACAACCCCAATGGAGCACTGACCAGGTCGGCCGACCTCCCTAGTCAGCCGACCTGGTTTTGGCGCCAAACTCGGTCAATCAACACGTGTTGGCTCCTCCCGACTTCTTGAAGATGATGATGACTAATTCGCGTGCTTCTGATGGTGGGAACCGACCCTTCTCCACCTATAAATAGGACCCCTACCCTCACTTCATACATACACCACTTGAGTATTCATTCTATTGTATCCACTATTCTCCATAGGTTTAGAGTTTAGGCTATAGAGAGGAGAGTCTCAAGTCCATAGTTGAAGTTAGGAAGGAGTAGTAGGAGTCTCTCTCTTCTCAATTCCAAATTGGGAAATGTATGACTCTTATATTCCTATTTGTACTTGTGACTTTAATCTTAATAAAGATGCTATCTTTAGTCTTCTTTTATTCATATAGTTGGATGAAACATTTCTTGTTTGATTGTGGATTCCATGTATGTGGTAGGAGTAGTATTTACGATTATACCATATCATTCGCATTATATCATCATAAACACTACAAACTCCCATTATAGTCTAATTAGTTATTACATGACCATGTTAGTATGAATAACTTATGCAATGTTCCAACATTGGTTCAACGATATTTAGGTTAGTCATTGTCTTAGGATGGCTAGTGTCTAGGTTACTTAATATGCTAGCATGGTGCTAGGATAATTATGTAGCGTTGGATGTGTCGTAGACCCACGTTTGAAGAGGTAGGCAGTAGGATGTGTTGAACAACTTAGCATAAGAATTCATCATTGACATGTTCATTAGTATCTAACTTAGGCTATGTATATGTATACTAGAAGAATTGTAGAAGTAACTCTCTAACTCTTAGCCTAATCCCTCTTTGACTCATTTATCCCCCGTAGAATAGGATGCTCTTGTGTGTGTCACACTACCTCCACATATCTATTACCCATCCTCACTAGAACCCTACCTAGACCAATCTACCCTCTTCATTTGATGATTGCTTTACTTCCACTTAGCCTTCCTTTGGGAAAATATAAATGACACCCTTGGGAATACTCCAAAAGGGGAAATGTTACTTCGATAGTTTCCGTGCTCTTGCAGATTTTTATCTGTGATGTAAGAAACTTGAACAAGCATTTCTGACGCAATTGCCGGGGAAGGCAGCTGAAGTATTGCATGATTGAAATGAATAAGATAGGTCCCTGGGTAGGTTTTAGTAATATAACCCATTTTTGTTTTCGCATTTTATAAGAAAATAGGGTAGTGTATGTCTGGTTTCTGCTTACCGGAAAACTTTGTTGAAGATCCTGAATCCCTTCTATGAGATCGGCCTCGTGTCGCTACTGCTAAGAACCTTCGAGCGACAAAGCAAGCCAGCACAACTGCACCAACAACCGAAATGCCAATGGCCTAGAAAACCCTTCGTCAGTTTTTGGCTCCCTCTGCTAACAGTTTGCCTATTGGGCCCGCAGTTAACACGGGAGACGTGAACTGCAAAATCAACACTAGCCTTATCACTATGGTGCAAGCCAACCCATTTCGTGGAAAGGCTAACGAGGATGCTAGTGCTCACCTGCAACAGTTTCTCGAGATCTACAACACTTTTAAGATCAAGGACATATCTATTGATGTTGTCCGTCTTAGGCTGTTTCCATTCTCCCTACATGGGAGGACGAAGCAGTGGTTCTACGCGAACTGAAGTATTGTAGAGACTTGGGAGAAGTGTTCTAAGGCATTCCTCACGATGTTCTTTCCATTAGACAAGACCAATGCCCTGAATCGAAGAATTTATAGCTTCCAGCAAGATGCCAAGGAGTCTATTCCCAAGGCTTGGGAAAGGCTTCAGGAGTACATCCTGGCCTGTCCCCACCATGGGATGGATGACATGCTGATTATCCAAAACTTCTACAACGGGCTGAACCCTTCCGCCCGTTACCATGTGGATGCTGCTGTTGGAGGTGCCTTCTTCGCATTGACGATGCCCAAAGCCAAAGACTTAATTTAGAAGATGGTGTCAAACATGGGTTGGGGTGACGAGCGTCTCCATACTCGTTAGCGAGGCATGCACACCTTGAAGGAGGTGGACATGATCGCTTCTAAATTGGACCTCCTAATGAAGAAGATAGAAGGACAAGCCAATGGGACGTGTGTGGCAATGCCTATGCCTTATACTCTCACATCACATGTGAAGTCTGTGGCAACACGGGACATTTGGGCAATGACTGCCCAGAAACCCGTGAGGATTACTTATTGTAGCCAACAAGGGGAACAACAATGGCTATCGTCCAGGAGGTCAAGGGTGGGGCCAACCATGCCCTTTCATTCAAGGAGGGTACAACAACAATGGAAACAACGGAAATCAACCCATCTTTAGAGAGCTTGCCATTAGCTAACTGAAGATCAATGATGCCCAATCAAAGAAGTTGTCGGCTAATGACAAGACCCTAGAGAATATCAATGCCGAGATTGAAGGACTATCCTCGGCCTTCAAGAATCAACTGAGCTTCAACAAGATGCTAAAGACTCAGTTGGCTCAACTGGAAGTTGCTGTTCCACCTGTGGAGAATGGCAAGATGCCAGGACAGCCTGAACCTCCCGTAGAAAATATCAACATGATTTCTCTACGGGAACGCAACTGGCTGCAGGACCTTGGATGTCCTACCATATCTTGCTCGATCGGGGCTCACTACTTTGAAAAGGCACTTTGTGACCTTGGATCAAGTGTGATTGTAATTCCCAAGGTGGTCTTTGACCAACTGAACATCCAACATCAATGCAGCTCCAACTGGCTGATTCTTTAGTCCGTTATCCAGCGGGTATTGCTGAAGATGTTCCCGTGAAAATCCAGAATTGCTTCATACCCAAGGATTTCATGGTGCTCGACATGAAGGTCGAGAAGGATACGCCGCTCATTCTTGGGCGGCCACTCCTTAGCACCGTGAAGGCTCGCATTGAGTTGGGAGCTGGAGAAATCCACTTCCATATCAATGGCAAGGAGGAAAAGTTTAACTTTTACCCAAAGTTAGAGCAATGCTCCATGATTCGTATCAAGTATGGGCCAAATGTAAACACTTCAAGAGGTCAAAGTCGCACCTCCAAAGGTGGATCCCCTCATTGCATTCACGAGGGACTTTTTCTATGCGGAGAACCTGTCTTATCATCCACGCCGACACCCCAAGAAGACGAAGAAGTTCGGGCCTCCCCAAAGGCCCAAGTCCACCAATCCGCCAAGGAAGGAATGGTGGAAGAAGCAAGATGACCCATCTAAGCCCATTCCTCCGGGCCCGGATGTCAAGAAATGAAGGAGGAATGTCCATCTCATCGGACGGTGGTGAGACCTAGCCAATAGGTAAAATTGGTAGTTATCTCTTCTTTGATTTTTCTTTTCTCTTCATTTGTTTTTCCCTACTTAGTATTATTTTCCCCACTGCATATTTTAGTTTTTTTAGCAAGTTGAAAATCTTATATTCTCAATATTATTTTTATTTCTTTATTTTTTACAATAAGAAAATTCTTGGGTTTTGAAAAAGAGTTTTTATTCGAAAAACAATTTTTCTTAGCTTCAAATGTGGCACTTCACCAACGTGCTAATGTTATAGCCGTTGGGGAACCACTTGCCAAAAGGGGGAATAGGGGGCCCACATTTCAATGTGGTTGACCCCTCTGTTTAGCTGACTAGGGGAAAGGGCCATTCTGGCTCTCTCTCCTCCAACGGCTACATTTGATTCTCTTGTGATCGTTAAAGAGTGTGCAATATAAAAGGTGGCCGTGAGGAGCACTCCTCTTCACACTTCACCTCATTTCACACCTCCCCAATGTCACTCTTTGCTCACATTGTTTTGCTTGCTCTTCATTGAAGCACTCTTGCCCAAATCCAACCCAAAAAGATTTGCTTTTGTTTGCATTTGCAATTTGCTCTCATGTTCTTCAAGGGAAAATTCGTCGGGGGTTTTGCGTTCACTATCATCACCTCTTTAGAGTTTCTGCTTTTGTTGTTTTATTGCTTGTTTTGGCTATGAAAGGAATGAAGATGTTGTTTGGGAAGAGGAAGGATGCTGCAATCTCAAGCCATAGTGGAGACTCAGGTGCACGTCCCTCCTTTGTTGCTACACCAAGTTCACAGAGGAGGAGTCTATGCAAGTACACTCCCATGGGTGAGAGGAGCAACCCGCGACAACCTCTCCATGACGACGACCTCAACATACAAAGTGAAGCTGAAGATCAGGCATGCAAGCTCCTCCAAGATCTTGAGTTTTCTCATATGAAAGCTTATGATACGGATTCGATCACCAAATCGGTACGGATTCTGAATTCTTTTCCATTGGGCGTGCACTTGGATGGGAGAATTTTGCTCACATAGAGGAGAGCGGTCAATGCCTTCTCTCCATGCAATTCCTTTGCACCCTCAAAATAGGATTTAGTGGTATTTCTTTTAGATTATTTCAAAAAGAATACAACATCCTATGGAAAGAATGAAGTGAAATCCTAGGTTTTCATAAACATTGTTTGCTAGATTTAGACACTTTGCCTAAGTTTAACAAACAAAGTTTTTTGCATGAATTGACTAGTGAGGTCAGATGCAGCTAGGAATAGCCACTGTCGAAGTGTGCGATCGACACTTCCCCCAGTAACACTATATCGTAGTTCGCGGTGGTTCGTGATTGGTTTGGTGCGCGTGAGATTATGAACAAGATGGTGACACAAGGATTTTTACGTGGTTCGGGCCGCCTTAGCATAATACCCTACTCCACGGGTGGTTGTTGTATGTATAAGTATGCGTATGTGAGCGCTTGACAGCCCTTGTCCTTTGTACCGTGCGGCACAACCCTTTTATAGTGCAAGGACTCGTCGTTACAATGTCAGCCTAGCCCGACATGTTGCCCCGGTGGTGTTTAATTACCTAATACACGATTTGTATGTGTTAATTACATTTAACAGTGATAACGTGCCTTAATGGCAGTGCTATCGGTATTAAAGGTCATCTGATCGTGTGTCATTAGTATGGAATTAATGACACGTAATCAGGTATTGTAACGGTAGTTTAAACTATCCCTTGAATGTCCACACCGTTGGAGATTCGTCTATCTTCCCGTTGCACGCTTAGGTCCGGAGGCTTGACATGTGGCAGCTCCGGAGCTTCCCACTGTGGGGAGACAGGTCCAGAGCCTCTGTAAACGTGGCAGCACTAGAGCTTCCCTCTATTGTGGGTTAGGTCCGGGGTCATTGTACATGTGGCACGACCGAAGCTTCCCTATATAGGGATTTAGGTCCGACCTTGCGTTACACGTGGTAGCGACAGAGCTACACTAATGAGGGAGGCGGGTCTAGTGTTGCGGGACACGTGGAATCTTCGGAGGTCTTCAACTCGGACAGGTGGAACTCCATGGTCTTTCTTGCAGTATCGTGGGTTACCCGGTACATAGGGTACCGATAGTGGCCCCCGGGTCCACCTTTGGAAGAAACCCTTTGGGTGAGATTATTCTACCAGAGGTGGGGCCATCTTCGATTATCGCGCTGTGGCTTCAAAGGTCTTGTCTTGGGCCATTGGTATGACGGTCTGTAGTTAAACCATCGCCGCGTGGATCTTCTTGATGCGGTGGGTGAGATCCTGGCGTGCAGATCTCACGCAATTGAAGTTCGCCAGTCCCCAATACAAAAACCGTATTGGTACTGCGCGCCGTGTCAGGCCGCCGCCCTCTGGCTTCCAACTTCCCATCATGACAATGGTTCACCTGGGGTAATAACTTTGGCTTTTACACCGGAGTGGACCCGGGCCCTTTCGTTATTGACGGGGTAGATTTTCGAAATGTGATCTTGATCCCACCGCAGTTTCCGTCCAGGCGTTGCGGATGCTTACTTAAGAAGGAAGCCCACACTCTTTACGCTTTTTATTCGAACATGCGCTCAGAGCCTCCTAACCTCTGCATAGTCTTTCCAACTTTTGCTTTACTTTGCCGCGACGGAGTTGGGTCTTCCCCGCAGCAAGATCAAGAGTGATGAAGATCTCTCGAGGGTCAAGACCTACATGGGGTGGTCTAGCGACTCCTTCAACAACGAAATCCATTTCGGCAAGCTTCCCTTCAAGAAGGAGCGCGCCGGAGAGATCGTCTACTTCTCGGTGTATGCCATGGTGGGGCTCATCCCACCATTTTCATGTTTCATGCTGATGCTGCCGGATTTCTATGGTCTGCAGCTTCACCACCTCGGCCCCCACTCTTTCTTTCTAGTGGCGACCTTCATCCACTTTTGCGAGACGTGGTGGGTGTGCCACTATGCGTTGAGTTGTTCCGGACCTTCTTAACGGTCCACACCACCAGGAAGAGTGACGAGTACTTGGGCTTCTATTACTTCGGGAAGCGCAAGAATTGTCCCTTCAAGTACTTGAGGACCTTCCCCTCCGGCAAGTGGGACAACTGGAAGAAGTATTGGGTGATCATCGCTGTGGATCATCACGACAGGCTGGAGCTACCGACAGGCATCCCAATTGTTAACACCGATGCCTGAAACGTGGCTCCGAAACTGCCTGAAGCATTGAAGCCTGTCCTGACCAGGATCCGTCAGTGTATGGAGGATGGTGTGACCCCTCCAATGGTCTTCGGCATATTCCGGCCAATAGGTGGGCTCCGTTGATGAAGAAGGAGTGGCTTGCCTGGACTTTCAACGGCGAGATGGACCATAACCGGATCGAAGTTTGCCTCAGGACCAATCTAGATGAAGAATCTATGAGACTTCATCTCCATAAACTTCAACACGGTTTCATCTCCCAGGATGATTTGACTTTGCCAGCAGAATTCCTTCCCCAGTACATGGTTCCGGAGGTTAGTAGGGAGCTTCGAAGGCGGATGCCGGAGCTGGATGACCTCGGCCTAGTGGAGAGGCGCACGACCTCCGGGCTTGCTATTCCTGGAGTTTCGGAGAGGGTCACTCCCGCTGCCTCAAGCCAAAGGGTTGATGAATCCAGCAAAGGCAATGACAAGGGCATGGAGCCGGCTGAATCTTCTAGCCAGAAGAGGAAGTTGAGGCATGCTGATGGGTGCTCCATCAGGTCAGCTCCGACTTCAACAGCCCCCTCTCCCCGGTGAAGCAGATCTTCAGCTGTGACCTCTTGAGTTGCTATTATTGTTTTTGTCATGTCTTGAATCTTTCGATTTTTCATTTGAAGGGCGTCAAAAAAGAATATTGAGGCTCCTCCTACTGCTACAGCGGTGGAAGCTATGCGGGCGGGGCTCCAACTCCGACCCCTATGCCTCCCCAAGTGGTGGCTGATGTCACGACAGCTCTGGTGCCGGCTATCGTGGATCTGGATCCAGAGGTGACACCAAAAGCTCCTGTGGTAGCGCCGGACCATAGGGGAGATGCTTGTGAAGATGCACCAACAGATGTAGAGCTGGTAGCTGAAGCTCCGGTGTAGGAGAAGGAGGTGGCGGAAGCTCCGGCATTTGAGCCGGAGGTAAACGATTCTTCGGCAGTAGTACTGAAAGTTGTTGACGATCCGGCGACTAAGCCAGAAGTGCTTGAAGTCCCGACTTTCGTGCCGAAGGTTGCTGAAACTCCAGCATCTGGGCCGAATGTAGCCAAAGTACTGGACCCTGAGCCGACGGTGGTGGGGGATCCGGGCGAAGCTCCAACACAAGCCCCATATGTGGTTAGTCCTGAGGTGCTCATGTCGAAGCCGGAGCGCCCAGAGGAGTCGGCTGTAGGCTGTCTACCCGCAGAGCCGATGGTGGAAGATCCGGCAGGGGGACCTTCATCGTCAACTCCGGTGGTTGAAGTTCCCTCGGTAGGAGCCTCCTCGGCATCGGTGGAAGCAGAAGAGTTCCTGGAGGGTGGCCCTAGTGCTGCAGAACCACAGGGGACAACGCTTGTGTTGTGGGACCCAATTTTTTTGTTAGAAGACCCATTGGAGCTGGCGGAGGAGATACCAGCAGGTCCAAATCAAATTCCTTTTGCTTTGTCTATCGTCAATGCTTGCTCCAGTCTCCCTCAAGTTCAGCTCGCCTTCGACCACAATAGCAAGATCCTCGAAGAAGAGTTCCACACCTTGAGGCGTTGACGCAACAGACTTCACTTCGAGACCAAGCTAGCGCAAACAAGGCTTGCTGACAAACGGGAATGGGTCAAGAAGGTAAAGTCCCATATGATATACTGGGGCCAGTTGCTGGATGAGTGGGAGTCTTCCATTAGGGTCCTCAACGCAAAGTGTCGGGAGATTCTCGAGCATGCTAGGAAGAGCAATGAGGCTGCTGACGATCGTCGGGACAATCTCAACATGCTGAATGAGATTCTCCTTAAGCGTCGAAGGGATCTTGATGAGAGGGAGGAGAAACTCTTGGAGATCTAGGAGGATATTATGAAGAGGGAGGAGGATCTCGCCCAGATACTGTCTTTGGGAGAGCAAAGCTCGGCTGACCGCACAAAGAAGGTTGATCAATGGTGCAATCAAGAGGAGGAAAAAATATGGCAGAGGGGTCAAGATCTCTCCAAAAGAGAGATTGATGTCACCGCAAGAGAGGAGAAAGTCAGGAGCAGGGAGAAGGACCTGACCAACCGTCGGAACCACATCCACCTCTGGGAGACAGAGCTCGCTAACCACGAAAAGCAAGTTGCTCAAAGTATTCAGCAACAAGCCAAAGAGGTCATGCGCATCGCCCAGGAAGCTTTAGAGCTTGCGGCCGCCAGAAGGTAACTGAGGGAACTGCAGAGCTCAAGGGCAACCGAGTCCCAGAAAGTGTGGTATTTCTTAGGGCAGACAAATGATGCTTTGGTGCCACTTGGCTTCAGTCCGGTACATGTGGATAACCCAGATCCGGAGCTGGACAAGGCGTTGGTGGCGCTTAGCTCTGCTGGCAGCAAACTCGATGCGATGGGTGACGTCATTGTTGACTAACTAGAGACAGAGGTGAAGTGGCCAAGAACATTGCCGAATATGTGTTGGCGTGTTACAAAAGCTGAGATCCACAACTATCTCAAGATCCGGTCATTGAAGGACCCATCGTTGAAGAGGAGGATGCCGCCAGGGCCAGCATTCAGGAGTCTGCACAGATAGTCGCTTCGTACTTCCGTAGGACATAGGACCTTTTTCTTCTACCTTCACTTGTACTTTCAATTTTGTAACCCAATCCTCGAATGAATGAAATCCAATCTGTTTGAATGAATGAATTCCATTTTGTATTTGTGTTCAATGCATTGTCCTTTATTTTATTGGCCCCTAGTAGATGTACACAATTTGATGGTGACCATGTACCAAAACGATCTGACAATGTCTTGATGACTTGAATGCTTCGAACTTGTATCTAGAATGATTAGTTCTTAGGTCCGAAGTTTACTTCTGACATCTCCAAGGACCCTTTGTGACATCGACGTCGGGCCCCTTGGGAGTTGCCAGATCTTGGTAGATCCGACAGCGCCCACTGCTAACACATAGAGCGTCGAGGGCTGCCCCCCTGGGAGCTGTTGGAGCTTGGTAGATCCAACGACGCCCACCGCCAACACATAGACCGTCGACGGCAGGCCCCTTGGGAGGTGTCAGAGTTAGGTAGATCCGACGGCGCCCACCACCAATGCATAGAGCATCGACGGCAAACCCCCTGGGAGGTGTCGGAGTTTGGTAGATCAGACGGCGCCCACCACCAATGCATAGAGCGTCGCCAGCGGGCCCCCTGGGGGTTGTTAGAGCTTGGTAGATCTGACGGCGCCCACCACCAACACTTAGAAACGTCGACGGTGGGCCCCCTGGGGGTTGTCGGATCTTGGTAGATCTGATGGCGCCCACCACCAACGCTTATAAACGTCGATGGCGGGCCCCCTGGAGGTTGTCGGAGCTTGATATGGCTGACGACGCCCACTGTCAATGTTTTGAACGTTGTTGGTGGGCCCCCTGGGATCATTAGAGCTTCGTGGCTTCGACGGTGTCTGGTTGTCAATGTATAATACGTCGACGACGAACTCTCTCTGGGTGATTTCTCCACCATCTTCGTTTAGATCGCCGTTAATTCTTCACGTCGACTGCTGGCCCCCATGGGAGTTGTTGGAGCTTGTTAGCTCCGAGGATGCCCACTTTCAACATTAGAAAAGTCGACGGTGGGCCCCCTGGGGTTGTCGGAGCTCAGTAGCTCCAGCAACATCCACCATTGCCATGAACTTTCCATTTTTCTTGCGAGTTAAAGACAAGAAAAACAGTAAAATTCGTCCTCTCGTCTATAAGTTTTTTGCAGCTTAATGTTCTTATTTGAAATTTAGGTCTCAAGAAATTCAACATGATAACAAGTAAATTGATATAATCTCTTCAGATCCGAATGCCTTCTGGACCGGCCCTACTGATGCCTGCCGGAATATAGGTAAAGTGACGTACTTAGGGTGACGTACTTAGGGTGCTAGACTAGTCTAGGTCGATAGCGCACTCCGGACCTTTCATTGGCCTTGGCGTTCAGGCGAGTAGACAATCTAGCAATGCTATGATCCGAAAAGGATCAACAATATAACTCATATATTATATGAATAATTCAGATTAAATATCAAAAATAATTGCACAACTTCATTATAGACAATAGGAAAATATAATAAAAGTAAAATGAGCCTGTACAAAATTAATGCACGTGGAGTCTGCCTTCACACAACAATGTCTTTTATTATAGGTCCGAATTATAGAGGATACAAGGACACACTTAGGGTACGGAACCAAGCCAAGTGTGCTATTTGTCTTGTTCTAACCTAGGGTAGGTAAGCCGCACTTTCAGTTCAGGAACAAGTTAGGTGGGCTTCAACTTGACGGACCCTTCCGGAGGGGTCCGAATGTTCTCCTTTAGGACCTACTTGACTCTGTTTATGGACTCTACAACTTAGAATAGGAGAGTCTTGTGTGTGTCATGCTACCTCCACATATCTATTACCCATCCTCACTCTAACCCTACCTATACTAATTTATCATCTTCATTTGATGATTGTTTTACTTCCACTTAGCCTTCCTTTGGGAAAATATAAATGACACCCTTGGGAATACTCCAAAAGGGGAAATGCTACTTCGATTGTTTCTGTGCACTTGCGAATTTTTATCTGTGAAGTAAGAAACGTCAATAGTAGCTCAAATATCCACCGCCATGAATAGATCAGAAAATTTTAATTGTCTTGCCCAATTGATTTTGTACTTCATTATGAATTTTTTTTTTAACTTTTCGAATGATTTTGACTTTTTCCTCACTAGATTGTCATATCCATATTTGCATTAGAACTTATTGGTCCACATACATCAGTATTTATAAGTCCCAACAAATCACTTGCCTTCTCACTTTGACCAGTGAAAGGTTCTTTGATCATCTTCCCATGCAAACAAGACTCGAATGTGTCAAGTGATTCAAATTCAATTGAGCTCAGTAAACCATCTTTATGAAGTTTGTCATTTTATGATCTAAGCGACAATGTCAAATAAAAGTAGGATTCAAATCATTCAGTTGAGCCCTTTTCGAACCAATGTTACAGACGAATTTATCCTCAAGATTAAGAACATATAATCCATTCACCAATGGACAATGAACATAAAAAATATTATTATAATAAGATAAACAATGTTTGTTCTTTATTACAATCTCAAAACCATCAACTTATTCCAAACATGAAGACGTAATGTTCTTGCTTAAAGAAGGAATGCAATATCAATTATTCAATTCTAAAACTAATCCCGAGGATATTGACAAGTGGTAAGTCCAAACAGCTATGACTGCAACCTTTGCTCCATTGTTGAACCAACATCCAACTTGCCTTTTGCAAATCTTCTAGTCTTACATACTCCCTCCAACGATTTGCATTTGTGAATCATCGATCCAATATCCAATACCCATGATTCACTAGAAGATATAGCAATATTAATTTCTATAATGTTTATATCCAATGTAGAAGTCTCACTTTCCTTCTTTTTCTTCTTCAGATCCTACAAGTACTTCTTGCAGTTCCTATACTAATGTCCCTTGAAATGAAAGTGGAAGCAATACTTCACTTCTTCTTCTTCAGATCTTCAAAGTACTTCTTGCGGTTCTAATACTAATGTCCCTTGAGATGAAGGAAAAAGCATTCATCACTAGGAGAAGGGCCAAATTCCCACTTTTACTTAGGCTTAGAGCTTGAGGACTCACTGAGAACCTTTCCCTTTCCTTTTCCATTCGGAGGCGTCCAATGCTTCCTTTTTACTCTCTTTTTGCACCATCATCACATGAGTGGCATTTTTTTAATGCTTTCCTCAACTATTTTAAGCATCACGTATAATTCAGCCAACATTTCTAGAGTGACTTTAGAATGACGTCAATAGCCAGATCATCCTTAAGTTGACAACCAAGTTTCATCAAAGTCTCAATGTAACAAATCATCTTGAATACATCAGAATTGAGCGGACTATCCTGCACTAGCTTGCATGCGAACAGGCCTTTGAGATGTTGTATCCCTGAGTCCTTGTCTAGTTCTCAAACATTTCACGTAGTCTCTCAATCATAGAATAAGCATATGTATGTTCATATTATTTTTGCAGATTAGGAGACATAGGCTACCATGAGGCAACTTATATTTAGTGCGTCATCTTAGTGCTTTTGATAAGTTCTGCATGTGCGGCATTCGCATCAGCGAGGGGTCATTAGGGTATGGTGGATAAAGTACATAGTTTTCACTTACTTGAGGACAAGTCTCAGGTTGTGGTAGCAATCAATAAAATTAGCTACATTGAGCTTTTCCTTCTCAAGGACATATCGTAAATTGAAACCGGAATTGTTACTAGCAGACACAATCTACAATGGAATATAAATATGCAAAACATTAGCACTATGTTATGTACCAATCTTATACTGACTATTTTTTAAATAGACACTTCCACTATATTAACATCGTCCATCCTCTAATGACATATAATGGTCCAAGATCCATACTCATTAAGTCCTAGTGATCTTTGGCTTCACTGCTAGAAATTTAGTGACTTGGGTAAACAATAATTTATTAATCATATCTCTATATGACTCTTGGTTGTTGGAAAGCATCCAATGCCACAGTTCCAACTTTATGCCATCAAGCCCAAAAGCATTTTGATAAATTTGTTTAGTAAACCAAATCTATGCTTGTTAATATCGAACATCCACCCTATTCATGACGATAGCTGATGGTATTTTGCTTTGGCAAACCTACCACACAACGATCAAAACTACAAAGGTGCAGATATTGGTAAATGGCATTAGGTACCCAAATTTTTTGAGTGAAACTATTCTATCATGACATAAACATCCACAATATGAAAATCATGAAGGGAATATTATTACGATAAAATAAATGACGCAGGCATATGATCATATCATATTGTGAATCGTATAGCCATTAGAAACATAGTGGTCTCCATCACCATGGTTCCATCATGATCTCCTTTGCCATGCTTCCCTCATTTCTGGTGATTACCATCGCCACCGTGCTTGGAAGGATCTCCATGAACGTAAGTGAAGCTAATACATCTAAAAGCTACCAAATGAATTACATAAGAGATCAAGCATTACAAGTCGACACGTGGGTTGTTATACAAAAATGGAACAACCTGAACTCGGTTGTGTTAACTTACAGCATGTAGGCCAAACAAATGTTACATACATGTTATCACATAATATTGAAGCCATATCATTCACATCATTTCCTTTCAAAACAAGTTAAGCATAGAACCTTTTCTACCGATAATGATACTATGATGTCACTATAGCAGACAACAGCGGCAATCCCTAGATTGACCGCATCTATGAAGTGACTATCAAATAGAATCTATGAAATCACATCTATATGAGACAGTAGGACCCAGAAAGCCTCACATAATTTCATAAGTCACATCTATGAAATTACTATACAAATCTCTTACGATTGAAGAGATCAACCTAAATTTGAGGCATTCAAAATGACTCGATTTTCAATGTGATAGATCTTTAAAAGAAGATTGTTGCACATGTCCTTGATTTGTTTGCTCAATTTACTAGCTATTCACATGATTAGTTCCGATGGTGACTCCATCTGGTAGGGACATGTTGCGCACACAACAGAGAAGGAGCATGAACTAATCCTTTAGTCATATGATCGCAATCTACTCTAAACAACTCCAACCCATAAAGCTATGCAACAAAAGATTCATCACATGAACCTAACCGCAATATATCGCATCTACTAACAACACATATCACATATATGTCCAAGATCCAGACTAAAAACTACACCAATCGGCTCTGATCCTGCTGCTAGAAAATACACAGTATGGTACTCTAGAAAGTCTACCGCATCACCCAGGAAACATGCGAGTAAAGAGGTCATAGATCCTTATCACTAGACATGCAACGTAGTGGAAGATTTGAGCAAACGATCCAACGTAGATGCGCGTCTGTGTAGAGGAAGTAGTCAATCACAATTGTCTCCTCCTCGACCTCGCCACAACATAGACCTCACATTGCCTAGCCGATCAGCACAGCAGCATGAACCATGCTTCCAGGGAGTCCACATGTACGGGGAGAAGTGGACAACGTCGTGCAATAGTGTGCTAGCATCGTCCGCCTAGCAGAGGTTTCAGCCTACGACCTGCGAGAGGTGGCGGCTAGAGTTTTACGTAGTGGAGTAATCATACCCTATCCTTACCTCTCATATTATATGACTCAGTAATGGACTTTAAGATCATAGGCTCATTAGTATCGTAACCCCTTATGGATTAGATATTCATTAGGCCTTTAGTCTGAATTTTTATGATTGTCTATTGAGCATATCACCAACAGTGGATGCCTATGGGAACAGGATGTTGTGTCGCTTCCCAAGAACGCACCCATAGCTTAATACCTCGACGTGAGCAATCAATGATATTCTTTCTTCCAAGCCCTTATGTATGAGGGCACGCACCGAGCGGAAGTTGAGGTGGTCCTAGTGCCCATGTCACAGCCATGCCTCATCCTCGATCATCAACATGAGACACAAAGGTGCCACCATGTTTATCCTGATGGTTTTTAACTGGTTCATGGAGCGCGTTACCCATGAAAGCAGTGCACACTCATGGTCGAGCAGATGCAGAAGTTCTCGACCACCACCTTGCACCTAAGCTCATCTAGCTATCTGAGACTCACGATGTTGATGCGCAGCTTGGGGATCAGGTACACATCAGTGAGTGCTTGGTGACCCTTTTGACAGCTCTTGAAGACAATTGTGCAACATCCGTGTTGACAAGGGATCCGCTGCCTAATTTGACGGTGCCCTTGACCGCCTCATCGAGAGTGATGAACATGTCCCTGTCACTGGTCATGCGATTGCTAGTGCTAGTGTCAGGGTACCAGCGTTCAATAGCGTATGACGTGTTCTTCATTTAAGTTGACGATCTCCACACCAGGGTCGTCCTCATGGCCATCACTTGGCTGCAGCGCAGCTGGTGTATGACATCATCACACACCCGTGACAGCAAGATTGTTGGTTGTTGATCCTTACCCTACGCAATGTGTGCCTCTTCATGCTTCTCACGCCCTTCCTGGCACATCATGCAGCACTCCTTGGCGAAGTGCCCGTAGATGCAATAGTTGTGGCACTTTTCGTTCCACTACAGCAGTATGTCTCGGCTGCCACCATAGCGCCCACCAGCACAACCTCAACAGTGTGTGTTGCCATGGCCGTGACCACCATCGCTACCGGTGGAGCCACCTTCCTACCAAATCTGCTTTTACCGAGCCTTCCACTCCTCCTTAGTGAGAAGCAGACAACTCCCTAAGCCTTCATCATTGTTGTCCTTGTTGTGGTGCTCCTCAACAATGCGGAGCCAGCCCGTAAGCTCATCGACCAGCATGGTGGTGAGGTCAAGCATGGACTCGATGGCAACGGTCACCATGCGCGAACTTGGGAGGAACTATTGGGAAATCGGCGGTACGCCACTCTAGCAATTTTACCACATCACTCAAGGGACATGCGAGTACAGAGTTCATAGATCATTACCACTAGACGCAATACGCAGTGGAAGATCTAGTCATAGATGTGCATCGGTGTAGGGGAAGTAGACGATCACATTTGTCTCCTCCTCGTCCTCGTCACAGCAGCGAGTAGAGGATCATGTTTGTCTCCCTCATCACTGCAACGAGTTGATGATGACGTTGTCGTAATCGATCAATGCAGTAGTAGCAGTAGCGCCTCTATGGAGTCCACAAGTAAGAGGAGGAACGCCGTGCGCTAGTGAGCTAGCACCGCGTGCGCGGCAAGGGCTTTGGCATGAGTCCTAGGAGGGGTGGCGGCTAGGGCTGTGATGTGGTAGATCAATCTGCCCCTAACCCTACACCTCATATTTATAAGTGCACTAATGGGCTTTTAGGTCGCGGGCCCATTAGTACACTAATTTCTTATGAATCAGATATCCAACATGCCTTAATCTGAATTGTTATGATTGCCTCTTGGGCATATCACCAACATTCTTCCACTTGCACTGCAGAAAATCATATAGACAATCTTTTCGATATTTCAACCCCTCAAGTGTCTGACCCGTTAGGTTCATGTGCATTCGGTTGTGAATGAAAATCGTTTCGAACCACAAGTTAGCAGAGGTACCTAGTAGGACATACTGACTCTTGAATGTACATAAAGATCATATCAGCTGAATCTAGATAAATTCACGTGCTAATCCCTTTGCCTCATGATACCAGTCTCAAGGCGAGATGCGTGCCATCCTTGTGATAGATCGACAATTAACTCGATCAAATAATGGATTCAATCCATGACTAACTGCTGACGGTTGTTATATACCAAATTCACCCGTCCATATAACTCAATTATGTGAAGGAATTGTCATTTCTTGACCACATCACCTTTCTATTTAACCTATTTCCACTTGTACTTGGAGAAATAGTGCATGCAAGGAATTATTGCAGGAAATGAGGTAAAAGAGGGGCAGCAATCTTATAAAATGCCATCTTAGCCAATCAAGCAATGACATGTGGCACCACAAACAAAAGTATCTGAGGCCATCAAATGGTGTAGCACTCATATCAAGGGATGGGACACACATGGCAGTGACCTGGATAAAGCACACGAGAAATGGTGCAGAGACTAGGTCAGCCGACCCCCCTACTCAACTGACTTGGTCCTGGTGCCAATCTTGGTCAATCACCACGTGTTGGGTCCTCCCGACATGAAAAAGTCAGTGGTGACTGATTCGCGCACTTTTGGTGGCAGAAACCGACCCTTCTCCACCTATAAGTAGGACCCCCTACCCTCACTTCACACACACACACACACATCTTGATTATTCATCCATTATATACAATATTCTCCATAGGTTTAGAGGAGTGTAGGCTGTAGAGAGGAGAGCGTATAGTCCATTGTCCAAGTAGGAGAAGAGTATATGAAGTCTCTTCTCAATTCCTAACTAGGAAAGGTATGGCTCTCATATTCCTATTTGTATTTGTGACTTTGCTCTTAATAAAGATGTTATCTTTAGTCTTCTATTGTTCATATACTTGGATGAAGCATTTCGTGTTGGATTGTGGATTCCATATATGTGCTAGGAGTAGTATTTATGATTATGCTATATCAATCTCATTATATCATCATAAGCACTACAAACCCCCAATATAGTCTAATTAGCTATGACATGATTATGTTGATATGAATCACTCATGTTATGTATTAACATTGGATCAACGATGATTTAGTTCATTGCCTTAAGATGGCTTGTGCCTAGGATCTTAAGGTAATTACTTAATATGCTAGCATGGTGCTAGGAAAGATGAGTCGCGTTGAATGTCTCGTAGACCCACCGATTGAAGAGGTAGGCAATAGGTGGTGATAGCACTATCTGTCCTTTGTAATCCACCACGTTCGGCTATGCCACAGGCTCTTGGCGGGGGTGGTTCTAGTGTTGCTAGGGGTAAAACCGTGCCCGATGTGTTAATCCATTTAGCATGAGAATTCATAATTGATATAATCATTAGTAACTAACTTAGGCTATGAATATGTATCTTAGAAGGATAGTAGGAGCATCTACCTAACTATTAGCCTAGTCCCTCTTTACCTCGTCTACCCCCTTTAGGATAGAATGCTCTTGTGTGTGTCACACTATATCCCAATTATAATTTGTACATCCTTGCTAGAACCCTAGCTAGATCAACCTAGCCTCTCCATTTGATGATTTTTTTTGCTTCCACCTAGCCTTCCTTTGGGAGAATATAAATGACACACTTTGGGAATACTCTAAAATGGGAAATGCTACATGGATAAATTCCGTGCGCTTGCGGATTTATATCTGTGATTTAAGAACTATCAACAAGCATTTCTGGCACCATTGCTAGGAGTGATTTGTTAGTAGCGCATAGGAAATATCGACACTAACTTTTAGTAATTGTGATTAACCTTTAATCATCTTGGTATGGCCATACACATTCAAATCCAACTATCTCGACGGGAGCGGAGATATATCTTCTGTTATTTAGGAGGGACAAATCCCATCTTGATCCACACATATCCGATTTCATGTTTAATTATATACTCGAAGACTACTTTTATGACTCCCAATTTCAGAGTAGCATTTGGTACTTTCAATGTACACAACTACACACAATGAGAATAATAGCGATCTCTGATATAAGGATCTAGTAGGTGCATCACTCAAGACCAACTAATGGCACATATGAAAATAAAAATCCCAAGAGTGTCTTAGAGTGGGTCAATTCAACACCATGTTCATTAACATGTGTTCACATTATTAATTTGATATCTCCATATCTATGATCCGAGAAACGTGATCATAAATTAAGACATGTGCTTGTCTGTGTGCCACCATTATCTCATATAATGATATGGACTAGGGATTATTTAGAGTAACATTACTATTGTCAAAGAGTTTCACGGTCAAGTCACATACTTGATGATCAATGTAAATAATTATTACTCATATGACAATTTATTTAATAGTACATCATCATAGCTGTGACACAAGTCTCCCAATACACACTATGACCACTGATGTAAGTATCTAATACACATATATCTTGTGTGTGCCTCATGCTTTGATGGTGGAAGAGGCTTTATCAATGGATCTACAACATTCAAATCCGTGTGCACCTTGCAGATCTTCACATCACCTCGGTCGATGATCGCTCGAATGAGGTGATAGTGTTGTAGTATATGTTTTGATCTTTTGTATGATCTCGGCTCCTTCGCCTGTGGGATGGATCCACTATTATCACAATAGAGCTCCATATGACCGGACACACTAGGAACAATACCCAATTCAAAAACAAATTTTCTGATCCAAACAGTTTTCTTTGCTGCTTCAGAAGCTGCAATATACTCCGCCCCCCTCGTTGAATCTACTATTGTATCTTCCTAGGAACTTTTCCAACTCAGTGCCACTCCATTGAGGCACAACATAAAACCAGATTGCGAACTTGAATCATCCTTATCTGTTTGGAAGCTAGCATCGGTGTAACCTTTTACAACGAGCTCTTCTTCACCTCCAAACACTAAGAACGCATCCTTAGTTCTTCTCAAGTAGTTAAGGATGTTTTTCACAACTGTCCAATGAGCATTACTATAATTTGATTAATACTTGATCGTGATGCTTAGAGCATAAGATACATCTAGGTTTGTACATAGCATGGCATACATAATGGATCTAATAGCCCAAGCATAAGGAATCGCTCTCATCCTCTTTTTCTCATCAAGTGTTGAAGGATACTAAGCTTAGAATAATGTCATGTGACATTGGCAAGACACTTTTCTTGGAATCTTGCATATTGAACCGATTCAATACCTTTTCAATTAGTCTTTTAGACCTATCTCTACAGATCTTTATGCCTAAACTGTATGCTGCTTCTCCTAAATCCTTCATTGAGAAACATTTTCTTAATGAGGATTTAAAAACGTCAAGCATTGGAATGTCATTTCCGATCAATAATATGTAATCTACATATAGGACCAGAAATACTAGTGCTCTCTCACTAAACTTCCTATAAATACAAGGTTCTTTTACATTATTGATGAGACCAAACCCCTTGACAACTTTATCAAAATGTAGATTCCATCTCCAAGTTGCTTGCTTCAATCCATAGATGGACTTTTGAAGTTTGCATATTTTACTAGCATTTATAGGATCAACAAAACCCTCATGTTTTGTCACGTACACATCCTCAGTCAGCTTCCATTAAGAAAGGATGTTTTGACATCCATCTACCATATTTCATAATAAAATATGCAGCAAATTATAGGAGAATCTGAATAGACTTTAGCATTGCGACGGGTGAGAAAGTTTCATCGTAATCAACACCTTGAATTTGTTAGAAACCTTTCGCCACCAATCACGCTTTATAGATGTGAACATATCCATCAATGTCATACTTTTTTTTTGAAAATCCATTTACAATCGATAGGTCTCACAGCTTCGATTGGATCCTCCAAGTTCTAATTGATTCTCATGCATGGATTCAATTTCAGATTTTATGACTCCAAGCCATTTCTCAGAGTCAGGTCCCTTTATTGCCTCAGTATAGGTCGTGGGCTCATTATTGTCCAACAATACCATGTCATGCTGCTCCGTGGTTAGAAGCGTTAACTTTTCAGTCACGTGCCCTCGTAAACCTTTATGGGGCAGATGTTTCATCAACTGGTTGCACAACATCTTGTACATCTTGTATAGGATCTGTGGGTGCTAAAACATTTTTAGATATTTCTTGAATTTCTTCATAATGCACCTTATTTCCACTAACTCCTTTTTAGAGAAACTCTTTCTCCAAGAAGACACCATTGTGAGCAGTAAACACTTTACCCTCTGTTTTAATTTAAAAATAATATCCTTTGGTTTACTTAAGATATACCACAAAAGAAGCATTTTCCTGATTTGGGGGTGAGTTTGTCTGCCATCAAACATTTGACATAAGCATCACACCTCCCAAACTTCTAGGAAAGAGAACTCGGGATGTTTTTCGGTCCACATCTCATGTGGTGTCTTCTTAACAGACTTAGTTGAGACTCTGTTTAGTGTAGACGCAACAATTTCAAGAGCATAATCCCAAAAGGATAGTGGAAGATTAGTTTGCCTCATTATCGACCTAACCAGGTCTAACAAGGTTCGGTTCCTCTGCTCGGACACAACATTCCATTGAGGTGTTCCAGGTGGAGTCAACTTTGGAATAATTCCACATTGTTTTCAATGATCATAGAATTCATGGCTCAAATATTTACCTCCGGGATCAGATCATAGAAGTTTAATTGTCTTGCCCAATTGATTTTGTAGTTCATTTTGGAATTCTTAGTACTTTTCAAAGGATTCAAACTTGTGTCTCATTAGGTAGACATATCCATATCTACTAAATTCATAAGTAAAAGTAATGAAGTATTGAAAACCACCTCTACCTATTGAACTCATTGGTCCACATACATTAGTATGTATAGGTCCCAAGAAGTCATTCGCCCTCTCACTTTGATTGGTGAAGGGTGCTTTGGTCATTTTCCCAAGCAATCACGATTCGCATGTGTCAAGTGATTCAAAATTAAATGAACTTTATAAACCATCTTTATGGAGTTTTTCAAATGCATTCTCATCTATATGACCTAGGCAAGAATGGCAAATAAAAGTGGAATTTAGATCCTTTAGTTGATCCCTTTTATTATTAATATTACAAAATGTTTATCCTCAAGATCAAGAACATATAATACATTCACCAACTTACATTGAGCATATAAAATCTTATTATGATAAATAGAACAACATTTGTACTTTATTACAATCTCATAACCATCAACTTCTTCTAAACATGAAGAAGATATAATGTTCTTGCTCAAGGTAGGAATGCAATAACAATTATTCAATTTCAAAACAAATCCTTAGGGTAATGAAAAGTGGTAGGTCCCGATAGCAATGACCGCAATACTTGCTCCATTGCGGGCACGAACATCCAACTCGCCTTTTGCAAATCTTGTAGCCTCACATAGACCTTGCATTGCAAGTGTGAATCATCGATCCTATATCAAATAGCCATGATTCACTAGAAGATGTAGCAATATTAATTTCTATAACATTTATACTTGAAGTGAAAGTCTCACTTTTTGTCTTCTTCTTCAGGTCCTCCAAGTACTACTTGCACTTCCTAGACCAATGCCCCTTAGCATGATAATGAAAGCATTCATCATCATGACAAGGGCCAGATTTGCCCATTGGCTTAGGCTTTGAGCTTGAGGGCTCGTCGGGAACCTTTCTCTTGCCTTATCCTTTAGGATGTGTCACACGCTTCCTTTTTTTAGTCTCCTTTAGAACCATCATCACTTGAGTGAAGTTTTTCTTAATACTTTCTTTGACTGTTTTAATCATCTCATGCAATTCAGCAAACATTTGCTTCATGTTATTCGTTTGTGATAATTCAATATAAACAGCTCGTAGCTTGGTGTGAGCGACTAGAGAACAACGTCAAAAGGCTAGATCATCCTTGAGTTCACAACCAAGTTTGCTCAAAGTCTGAATGTAACCGATCATTTTGATTACATGAAGGCTGACCAGGCTACCCTCCACCAGCTTTGACGAGAACGAGGACTTTGAGATGTTGTATATCTCAGCCGTAGCTTGGTTCTCAAATATTCCATGTAGTCCATGAATCATAGAATAAGCATCTGTATGCTCATATTGTTTCTGCAGATCAGGGGACATAGTGGCGAGCATGCGGCAGCTTACATTAGGCGCATCATCGCAGTGCCTCTGATAAGTTCTACGTGTCGTAGCAGTTGCATCAGCTGGGAGGTCATCAGGGTATGGTTGTTTAAGAACGTACTTGATTTTCTCTTGCCTAAGAACGATTCTCAGGTTGCGGTACCAATCGATAAAGTTAGCTCTTTTGAGCATTTCTTTTTATAGAACACATCACAAATTGAAACCAAAATTGATACTAGCAGACATGATCTACAATAGAAAATAAATTTACAAGGTTTTAGCTTTATGTTATGTATCAAATATCTGATTAATAGTTTAATAAAAGACATTTCTATATATGAGCATCATCCTTCCTATAACGACATTCAGTGGTACAAGATCCATATTCACTAATTCCTAGCTAGTGAGCTTTGGCTTCACTGGTAATAGATTAGTGACATAGGTAAATAACAATTGTTAATCATATCTTTATATGACTCTTGCTAGTTAGGTGATATCCAATAGCTCACCTCCCAACTCTATGCTATGAAGCCCAAAATCATTTTGATAGCTTTGTTGAGTAAACCAATACTATACATGTGAATGTCCAACATTCTCCCTATGCATCACGATAGATGATGGTATTTTGCGTTGGCAAACCTATTACACAAGATCAAAACAACATAGGTGCAGCTATTGGTAAATGGTAACAAATACTCAACTTTTGCGAGAGAGGCTATTCTATCATGACAAAACATCCACCATATGAAAAGCATGATAAGAATAGTAATGCATAGACAGGACAGCCATATAATCATATCACATTGTCAATAGTATGGCTTTTAGAATCATAGTGGTCTCCATCCCATGGTTCCATCATGATCCACGCTGCAATGCCTCCCTTCTTTGTGGTGATCACCATCACCACCATGCTTCAATACATCTCCATGAACATAAAAGAAGCTAATACACCTAATAGCTACCAAATAATATACATGAGAGATCAAGCATCACAGGTAGATACGCATGTCGTTATAGAATTATGTGACAACTTCAACCCGATTGTGTTAAATTTGCAATACGCATGCTGCAATATACACACAGATCATCACATCACATTAAAGGCATACCATTCACATCATTCCTTGCAAAAACGAGTTAAGCGTAGAACGATTTCTATCGTAAAATGACTCTATGATATTACTATAACAGACAACAATGGTGGTCCCGCTGGCTAGAACGTGGACGAACCCCACGCTCCAAGCAGCGACTGGCCCCTTCCTGGCTCTAGTCGCCCTGGTAGGCCGTTGAGAGCCCAGACATAGTTTATTTGTGATCATTGATATAGAGGAATGGGCTTTTGGCCTTATCCCCTCTCTTCGGGAGTCTTCTGCCAATGGCCCGGAAGACGTGACAGCCTTCTCAACAGACACCCTTCTCCCAACCTTCGCAATAGACACCTCCAAAGGGTCAGATTGCACAACACATGTTATTTATGTTGGGAAATCAGCGGTACGCTACTCTAGCAATTCTACCGCATCATCTAGGAAACAAGCGAGTACAGAGGTCATAGATAGTTACCACTAGATGTGCAACGCAGCGAAACATAGACGCTCGTTGGTGTAGAGGAAGCAGACGATCTTGTTTGTCTCATCCTCGTCATTATCACGACAACAGGTAGACGATCTCGATTGTCCTAGCCGATCAGCGCAACAGTAGCAACAGCGCCTCCATGGAGTCCACACGTACGGGAAGGAATAGCGTGCGCCGGTGTGCTAGCACGGTAAGCACGACAAGGGTCTCGGCGTGAGGTCTGCGAGGGGTGGCGGCTAGGGCTGTCACGTGGTGGAGTAATTAGCCTCTAACCCTACCCCTCGTATTTATAAACGTACTAATGCTCTTTTAGGTCACAGGCCCATTAGTACCCTAATTGCTTATGGATCAAATATCCAACACGCCTTAACCCAAATTATTATGATTGCCTCTTGGGCATATCACCAACATTTTATTGCCTAATTCTCACAGGAACTGAAATTATTGTTGTTATTTAAGTTGTTATTTTTCGGTTAATTTCAGTCTAAAAATAAAGTTTTGTTTTTATCATTATTTAAATTATTATCATTTTGACAATAATTTTAGTTGAAAATTAAACTAATGTTGTTCCGGCAATAAAAATTTAAGAATGGATGAAGTAAAGCAGTTAACAACTGGACGATTTGATCAGCCGTGACTTTATATTGCAACACATTACTCATTGATCAAATAAATCTTCACGTTTGTTCTCCATTGAATACTCTTCTAAAACCCACTGGGAAATCTCTAATTCTTTCCACGTAAAGAAAAACATAGCTGTGAAGGCAAATTAAAAACACTGCGCCAAGAACAGAGCATGCGGTATGTGTTGATACTATCATACTAATAACCCATGAAGGCAAATTAAAAACTAACACCAACATATTTGTTTTAGCTTTCATCGTCAAACTGGCCAGTACTTGATAATTCGACCCATTATTTTCTCTCTTGGCAACTTATTCCGACAACTATGAGTAAACACAGCAGTACAAGACACTGGGAACAATTGCTGCCTAGAGATTGGATGCCGGACACGACGCCGTCATGTCATTGTCATGAGGGCAAAACGGCGACTAGGACAAGAAACGTGCTTGCCTGACTGACACAAAATTAGCAGCAACTGCGGACCACATGACTATTTGAACAATATAGCATGCTGATACTCGCAGGATTTAGGCTCTTTTAGCAGAGTTTACAGTGCTGATTCTAAGAGAGAATCAGAGAAGCTGTGTTAAAAAATGTTTTTTAAAAGAAGTGATTTTTGGTTGATTTTTTGAAGTGATTCTCTAATATGAACTAAGGGACTGAAAGCTGGAAAAAGTAACTTCTCCTGATTTTGTGAAGTGATTCTCTGTCTTGATTTTAAAAATTTATTTTACAGAATCATAGAGAATCATTTTCAGCAATATAATCACTTCACTAGAGAATCAAAAGTGAACTTAGACAATCAACTCTATGAAACTGTGCCAAATGGGGCCTTAGTACTACAGCAGGTGTCAGAAGTGTCTCCTGCATTCATATCAGATTGCTAGGGTAACTAGATTTACTATAACAATTACACTAAAGTATATATGAACTGTTCACCTCCTCTCAGTTTACTGTAGGAATCGTCATAGTACTCTGCACTTTGTTGATATGGATCCCTATACTATACTAATAATTTTTTTATTATTAGTCGATTAAAAAATGTTTTAATATTAATAGTCGACGAATTTTTTGTAAATATAGCAGCCGACTCGCAATCTAGAATAGTGAGTCGCCATCCGGAAGTGCGATTTGCACACGTGTCCCCGCCCAACGTTTGACCGGTCAAGATTCCCGTTGAAGTGGGAAAAGGCGAGTCACGATACTGTTGAGCGAGTCGCGGTACCGACCGACGAGTCACCATTCCGCATTGCGATAGGGCCCACCTCTGGTCACGCGGCGCTTGGACCATTGAGGCGCTCGAGCTATAAAAGCCGACCACCGTTCTTCAGTTCCGGGCCGCGCCGCGCCCGGATCAACCGAAGGAGAGGAGATGAGAGGAGAGGAGGGAAGAAAAGAGAAGAGAAAGGTATGACATTATTTATTTAGTTAATATTAGATCAATTTTAATAGTGTTAATAGTGATATTGTTTAATAGTAATTGTTTTATTTTTTTATTTTGTTAATTTATTTTGTATTAAATTTTTAATAGAGTTATTATTAGTAGTAGTAATAGTAAGTATTAATAGTGGTATTATTATTAGTGGTAATTATTTTATAGCATTATTAAGTAGATGTAATTAGTATATAGTAATTAGTATGTTAGGTACGTTATTATTACGAGTAATAGCAAGTTTTTTCAATGTTGTATGTTAGCGACATAAAAGTGTTGCATTATTAATAATAATATGTGCTTGCGGCTACGTATTGGGGCCTTTGTGATGGTTGCACGAAGGTAAAATTAAATTGAGTCTATTATTTAACTATGTTCATCGTACTAACATTTTAATTTGTATTTTCCTTGCACACAGGTAAATGAGGGTGGTAATTTTAAAGGTTGTCCGTTACTTCTTATGTTGTGGCTGTATGAGGGTTTCGCGATTGGTCGGCTGGAGGTAAATCTAAATCCGTACGAGCAGTTATATTACAGGGAGGATGACGTGGATGCTCCGACGATGGGTACACTTTGGTGTCGACGCGCGGTACATTTTATTACAGTTTTTTATCATTTCATTTTCCTGTATTGTATTAATTGTTAAGTGAAATCGATTTCATGTTATGCAGCGTTCGTGAGGTACGAAGCACCCATGCAGGATATATCCACACTTTGTCAAAAAATTTGATCGCTTATGTGGCAATGAAGATGTCATTTGGACACCGTACTCATCTGCGGCCGTTCCAGAGCGAGCATCGTGTGGGTTGTCTACGTTGTGCAAACGAGACTGTGACTACTGGTGGACATGGAAAAGACTCTTGTTTGACGTCTATGTGGAGGAGTACTTAGTATATCGGGTCATGCGTCAGTTTGGTCGTGACCAACTGTTCCCTATGCCTAGAGGCCTTCCATTTTTGAAGGAATATCACGAGTAAGTTTTGTTTTACACAATACAAATCTAAATGTTCTATTCATGATTTCTAACGTCATTTTAAATATTGCAGGTACTTGCGTAAGGATCATGCTACTGCGACTTACTGGCCTCGTATGGAGCGATGGGTGCAACAATGGATAGCGGCATTGGAGAACATAATTGATGATACACGTGCCTTCACGATTCAAGGGTATGTGAAGTACCTACGGTGGTACGTTCCTTGTACACGGGTCACATATGCAGCAATGAACCCCGTGCCACACGTTCCTTCTACGTGGGACATGTATCCGAGCCACCGAGAGCGTGAAACCTTCATAGCGATAACAAAATATTTCCAATTTTGCATCATATTATCTACTTTACTTACGGATCCATAATTTAGTAACACTTATTTTCCATTTTGCAGCACGATGTGTTGCGCAAGGCAGATTGTGAGTCTGCTGCAGTGTTAGAAAAAGTGTCTCACGGGTTACACGTGGAACACTCTGAGTTGGTCCATACGCTGAGAAAGGTGAATTGTATGACCAAAAATGCGACCAAGTATTTGTCGTGCACAAATTCTTGTCGTCAGGACACCACTGTGCAGGAGCCCAGGTACATTGGACCTTCACCACGTCCTTCGACTTCAACTCCACGTCCTTCCACTTCAGCTCGACCCGTTCGACCACTGCACCCTGTTAGTAAGGTATTTTTAATAACTTCAGAATTCATATTCTTACATAGTTAGTAATATTTACTTTTGTCATATTGTAGGACCATACACGTCGTACTCTCGTCCCTTGTGTTTTGATGAGCATGCCCCGTCCACATCCCCCTATCATTCCCCACCCCCTCTTGTTGTTGAGGATGGACCGTCTACTTGGTATCAAGCACTACAGGAAATCCGATCGATTACGCTGGCCAGGGACGACTTAATTAAGGCAAATACTGACGTAAGTTATTTAATTATATCGATTTTTCCTTAATTACATCATTTATCAGCAGACGTGGCAGTTTGGACATAATTAAGCTAAGTTACATCGGTTATCGACGTAAGTTAGCTTAATTACATCGGTCGTCGATAGCCTACGTAAGTTTGGACTTACGCCGACCGTCGGTAGCCAATGTAAGTTACATGGTCTAACTTACATCGGCTATGGCCGGGCTGATGTAAGTTCCATGGTCTAACTTACATCAGTATGGCCGGACCGTTGAAGTTAACTTGGGCTAACTTACGTCGGCCTTCCATAGTCGACGTAAGTTATGTATTTCATTTTTTTTAAGAAACATAAACTGCCTGCCTCACACGATGGTGAGCTCATAGAACAAAAATACACACAGATATATACACAACAGCAAGAAACAATATCAAATTATTCGAAACACATCAATCATAACATAAACTATGACCGGACTACACGCTAGCCTATCGACTACCTCCGGTGACGAAAAGCTAATCTCCACGCGTCCCTCCTGGCGCCGGTAGCTGTGCCGAAGGAGTTTGCGCCGCTATTGCCGAACTTTGCAAAAGAACATTAGAGTTAGACATGTTACAAATTCATCTCACACTCTTATCTCTCTCTAACTTTTATCCTCTCACTCTCTTCCTCCCCCTCTCTCTTTCTCTCACTCTCTCCCTCTCCGTCTATCTCTTTCTCTCACACTCTCTTCCTCTCTCTCTTCCTCTTTCTCTCATTCTCTAACTCTCTTCTTCTCCCTCACTTTATCTTTCTCTCTTTCTGTCACAATTTTTCTCCTCATCTCCCTCTCTTTCTCTCATTCTCTCACTCTCTTCCTCTCTATCAATTTCCCTCTGTCTCTTCTGCTCCCTATCCAGCATCATCTCTCTCACTTTAACTCTCTCTCACACTCTATCTCTATCTCACCTCTCTCTCAACCTATGTCTGTCTCTCTTAGTCCATCTCTATCTCACCTCTCTCTCTCAACCTATGTCTGTCTCTCTTACTCCACCTCTATCTCACTCTCTCTCTCACCCTATGTTCTACCTCCTCTCCCTATGTGAAATACTAAAATAAATACGATAATATTAAAGAAATAGTTTATTACATGCGTTGGGGGCACCTGTACTTGGGGTGTTTGTGTCAGGGTCATCTGCGGCAGCGGACACAGAGGAATATCGATCTGTTGACCGCTCTGTAAAGCAAGAGTCTACCATTGCAAAACATTAGAATATATATATATATATATATATATATATATATTCCTGAAATACTATGGAATTAGACCACAGTAGTTTAAAATAATTACCACCACCGTTGCTTGCATCTGGGCCATGTACAGGTCGTGACCTCCTAGAAGGTCCTCAACCTCTTCCGCTCCTCCCTCGCCCTCTCCTGCCCCGCCCTCGACCTCTCCTGCTCTGCCCTCGACCTATCTAGCTCTTCCTGGGTCTGCGCCAGTGTCTCCTTCAAGGCAATGAGCTCCATTTGGGTCTGCGAGAGACCACCACTTGACGGTCCAATGGACAAGAGCAGTGTCAATGAAGCACCTCTCGGTGATCGCGCTGACCTCGAGTCGACAACTCCATCAATAATGGCAAACCTGCAAAAGAATGAAACATACTAAGTAGAAGAAGATAAACTAAAAAAGAAATGAAACAAATGACTAACTCACCGTCCATGGACCTTCACGCCTCTGCTCGCATACACGGCTTGGGAGTCGATCAGTGCATTTTCCCAATCGTAATCTTTATCGTGTATCTTCGTGACCTCCTGCACGTACTTTTCCTATAAACAAAGAAATCTTGTAAGCGTATCAATAATAGTATTAGTTATAATGAAATTGATGAATTTTGACAACTTACAAGTCGTTCGGCCGCGGTCTGACTGCACTGCCCTGGCTGAAAAGGGTATCTTCCCTTGTGATCTCTCTTCCAAACCTAGGTTGGGTCGGCTCCTGACCAGTCTCTCACTCCTGTATAGCTGTGTTAGCGAGACACATATATTATGAACATATAAATGAACTTAAAATGTACTTACCATGCGTTTAGCCAAAGCAAGTAGCCGTCGCCGCTGTAGTTGTGCTTGCCCTCGGACCCCAGGCGACACCGTATTGCCTTTATGGACTTAGCGATGAAACCATCATTAGCCTAGTGCCGACAGAGAGCTACGTTCGCCTCGGGTTAACCCTGTAATCGAGAAATACTAACCTGGACATATTTCATATTTCATGAATGCAGTTAACTTATGTAGGCATTGTAAATAATAATAAAACTTACCTCCGCATACTACTCCTCTGTCAAGTACATATCGGACTCCTTCTTAAATGGACACCTTTCCTGCTGCTGCTCCTAGGGGTGCAACTTGTGGTACGCGTTGACAGCCTGGATTCGGGCATTCGACAACGCCGTCGTCGATAGGTTCCAAGCGTTGTAGTGTAACACACATCTCCCATGCTCCTCCATGCACGATTCTGCTACCTGGTACCTCTGATGTAAGCAAACAAACATTTAAGTCATATGCATTAATAATTTAAACGAGTTGAAAAAATAAATAGTTAAATTACCATAAAATCGTTCCACACGGCTCCTTGAAGGGTGCTGTGGACTTCGTGGGAGACAAGAGCATAGTCATCCCATCACAAGGGCCCATCCTTATAGTATATTAACTATAGCCCCCAGAACTTCGTTAACCTGCCTTGGTGTTTCTGGGCCCTCGTGAATGAAAAGTCGTACCAACATCTACAAAATATGTTAACTTATTAAGTAACAAAAGACAACATCTAATATTTAAGATACTATACGATTTTTTACTTGTCTCCGACAGGACAGATAGTGATCCACTGAGAAGGAACCAGGGGAGGAGCCGCAAAATGGGTCCACCTCGTCTGTTGCCTCTGCGGTGCCACTGCGTCTTGTGACCTAGAAGGCTGCTCACCACCAGAGCCCAAAGGGAGGCTAGCCGACTGTGAAGGAAGGCTAGCACTAGCCGTCACTAAAGGGAGGCTAGCCAGCTCCTGTGGTGGCTCCCTAGCCTCTGACTCCGACTTAGATGACTCTGAGCCATACTGCCAAAATAAAAAGATTGATAAGACATAATTATTAAAAAGTGCAATTTAAAATAACGTGCTTGTCAACTGAAACTTACCTCCATGCACACGTCAACCGACTGGACCCGAGCCGCGAACTCTGGAACATGCGCCAGCAACTGAGAACGTTTGCTCCTAGCTCACGAGGTAATCGAGGAAGGGTCTCGTGGTGATGCAAACCCTCTCACTGCCTTCCCATTCCCCTTTCTCTTCGATGACATCCTATTGTAGGGAATAATTGGTTAATATGCTAAGATAATATACAAAATTCAAGTTAAGTTAGTGAAGAAAATGTTACTTTAGAAGATTCAAAATCCATCAATGTCACAGTCATGCACCCTACTCTTTAAACCAGCCCATCGATCTTCTTCTTCCGTGACCGTCTTGATTGCATTTTGTTCTCGTTTCTACATTGCAGCAGACTCGACTAAGTCATCGATATCTTCAGTTTCTGTTTTCAGTTATGTGCCCATCTCGATATCTTGAGCGTCTCCAACTAAGTCATCGAGTCCTACACCAGGCTCAACTGAGAATGAGTCTAGCAACTCTTCCTCTTCGTAGACCTTATCAACCCCAGCTTCCTCATGGTAATCATCATCTCCTAGAGCGTATAACTGCTCACGAGGATTCACCTTTTGTACCACCCACTAAGCATTGAGTTTATTGCATGGATAAGGTAGATAGTACACTTGCTGATTAGCATAAACGTAGGACAAAAACATTCTCGAAATGTTTCCCCATCTCATCTATATTAGCGTACATGTAGAAGAAAGCAGCATGGCTTTCTTTTTCGCTAACTTCATAGGAATTCTAACTACTAACAGTAGTGCCTCTTGTTGCAAAAATGGAGACACCGCTACAAAGGGGGTTGCTCATCCATATTGCACCGCATTGCCGAAGTATTAACATTGTGTTCCTCTGTAAAGTAAACACTTGAGAAGTATCCTACTTACTTAAGAGCAAAAGCTTCGGTGATGCACCCTTCAACCCTTGCCTTGTTACATTTGTTCAAATATTTTAGTGCTCTTTCAACATGATTCATCCACCTATATTGCACGGGACCACCCACTTTCACTTCAAATGGAAGATGGATTAGGAGATGTTGCATTGGATTCAAGAACCCTGTAGGAAAATTTCTTTCCATCTTACACAATAGTACCAAAATCTCCATCTCCATCTTACTCATCATCTGTTGAGGTACATATGTTGAAGAAAATTGATGATCTATTCCATTTTCAGGACAAAAGTGATCAAAAGATTGATTTTTAAATTCAGTTCCGTTATCACTTCTAACTGCTTTTAATGATCCTGGGTGATCAATTGATAATCTAAGAAATAAAGTTCTAAAGTGACTAAAAACATCATTCTTAGACGCCATAAAGTAAAACCAAGAGTATCTAGAATAATCATCAACAATAACAAGAACATACCATTTACCTCCGAAGGATTGAACACGTGAAGGTCCTATGGTGTCAAGATGCAAAAGTTGACATGGTTCAGTTGTCATGATCATTGTGACAGGAGTATGTGAACCTGCAACCATCTTAGCATGTCTACAAGAAGAGCACACAATTTCTTTGTCCCCTTTAAGCTTAGGCAGCCCACGTATGCGATCAAGAGCACTAACACGCGTTAGGTGATCAAAGCCTACGTGACCAAGTCTACGATGCCAAAAATATAAGTCCTTTGAATCATTAGCAACTAGACACGAAGACATATCAAAATCAGCTTTAAAAACTCTTCCAAACCGAGACATGTTAAAAATAAGCTCACTATTTGAACCTACCACTTTGCAACAATTTTTATTGAAAATAATTTCTAGATTTTCATCTAGCATTTGTGCAACAGAAAGCAAGCTGTATTTCAAATTTTTGACAAGTGCCACATCCTTTAAAGTGTAGTGATCATTTACTCTAACCGAACCCTTAGCAATTATAGGAGTTGAAGAATTATCGGCAAAAGTAACATTCTCTACACGTGACACAAAAGAGAGGGAGGAGAACCAATCTTTGTTACCGGTCATGTGGCGTGAGCAACCTGAATCCACAATCCAAATGTTCTTCTTCCTCAAACGTGTAACCTACATAAAAGCACAATACGTCGATGACTCAATACTGGGGTTAGTCAAAAGGCATTTAGGAATCTAGTACTGAGTCATGCGACGTGCAGCAGGAAAAACACGCGAAAGCTGAGACAAAACAGCAGGTTTATGAGTCAAAGTTTGAGATTTTTATTCTTAACTACTGACCTATAAGGTGTTACTTGTGTAGCACAAAAATCAGTAGCTTCGGAGGCAAAAACAGAAGGTCCGGAGGTAAACTTTGAATGTTTTTGACTCAAAACAGCAGGTTGTACATTCGGTTCAATGTGAGCAGCAAATTTTGCATGGAAGTTATGAGATCTAGCAACCATTCTTTCCCTTTTCTGTTGTTTAGCTAGTCTATAACAAAAATCTATGACATGACCATCTCTACCACAGAAGGTACAATGAAATTTAACTTTGTGTTCATGTCTAAATGAGCAAGCAATATTTTTATTTGAAACCGAATGAGACAACACTCCTGCAGATTTGAAAACCACTCCTTTTTGTTTAGGAACTGTTTGAATCAAACCACTTCCTAACGACTTTACAATTTTAGGTGGATGTGCCTTAGCATGAGCATGAGAATCAAAACCTGAACCAGTTTTATCATTGCAAGACTTGGAAGAATTCAGCAGTAAGTTTAGGTTCTTATTCCCATTACAAAACCGATCTAATGTCCTATGCATGTCATCAAGTTTATTGGACAGATACAGACAATTTTCACATGAAGTTTTTCCTTTTAGTTTGCAATTGGAACAAAATTTAACTTCATGAGAACGTAAAGCATTGTTCAATATAGAAATTTCATTCATAGCATCCTGTAGTTTCTTATCAAGATCATCACAAGTAGAACAATGCAAATCAATTGTAGAACAGCTAGCATCTTTCAAGTTTTTATCATTAAGTGCAGCAAGCTCTTTGTTCTTTTCAATTTCTAACTCAAGTTTATCAAGTGTGGAGGTGTGCGCACTTTTTAATGAGGACAATTGTTCATATATTAAATCACATGAGGAACATGCATCATCACTAGGAATCAAAGTTTTTAAATGGTTTATTTCAGATTCTAGTGATTCAATTTTAGCAGCACTATCCCTAAGCTTTTTGTCCTTTTTCTTAACAATAATAATGGCATGAGAAATAGCATCACACATTTCTTCGCAAGTAGGACATACCTCTTCATTGTCGCTGTTGTGTTCTGCCTCCTCCATACTTGATATTGACTTGCCCGCCATGAAGCACAAGTTTGCCAAATCATCTTCATCTTCATCACTTCCAATGTCCACGTCGCTTGAACTGAACTCTTGAAGCGCGGTGATGAAACTGTTGATCATCTTGCGTCCTATGGTATCTTTATTCTTCTTGTTGAAATTTCCAGAGGAGGTCCGAACCTTGCTTTGTTTTTCTTCCCTGGTGGTCGGACCTGAAAGGTTAGGACATTCTGTACGAAAGTGTCCTGTTTTACCACATTTAAAACAGCGTTGAGATCCGGAGCTTCCTCTCCTTCTAGTTCTCAAATTTTGCAATGCTTTTGAGAATCCAGTAGAGATGAGTGGCAACTCCTCTTTTGGAAATTCTTCGATCTGCTCCACGGTTAGTGAGGACAACAAAGCAAGAGTATTGCAAGATGATGATTGGCCGGAGCTAGACATATCACGTTGTGAAACAAATGCAATAGACTTATTGGAGTTCTTACGTGAGATTATGTCAATTTCATGAGTTTTTAACTTGGAATATAGCACGTCTAAAGTAAGTGAACTCATGACAGTAGATTCACAAATAGATGTGACTTTCATCTCCCAAATTGACATATCTAATGCACTTAGCAATTGCCTAGCATTTTCAGCATCTGAAAAATTAACATTAACACTACGCAAGTTGCTGAGAATCTTATTAAAGCGAGCAAAAAGGTCATCAATAGACTCACCGGGTTGCATATCGAAGCGCATGTATTCTTTCTTGAACATGTCTTGCCTTACCTATTTGATCGTGTTGGATCCTTCGTGGTAGTCACAAAGTGCTTTCCACACATCGTATGCAGATCGGAGGTGTGCAACACGATCGAAGTCGCTTTGTGTTAATCCTTGTATGATCAAGTTCCGAGCCTGTTTGTTGTTGTCGACATCTCTCAGATTTGTAGCTGTAACTTGATCATTTGATGGCACTTCGTAAGGCTTGTATACCTTCTCCCATATTGCAAAGCCTTGTGCCTGGATGAAAGCCTCCATGCATGCCTTCCAAACCTGAAAATCAATACCAGCAAACACACAAGGTTTGGCAGAGTACTTCTCCATGATGATTAGTCAAAAACACGCGCAAATCACAAAGATTAGAGCAACGTGGCTCTGATACCAATTGTAGGATCGAAGAGCACGTGAAAAACTACCATAGGGGGGATGAATGGTAGATTTAAAAATCTTACGCAGCGGAAACAATTAAACCCCAAACCCTTTTGACAGAAAAATGATCTTGTGAAAGAAATCGTGTGTGAGACTAATCTAAACGTTTTTCACCGTGACAAAAGTGATAGATATCAGCGAGAATCAAGTCACGAAGACAACACAAAAAGAATCACTCCAATCCGTCGAGAAAAACTCAAGTTATGATCGAAAGATCAAACAATGGTCAATCTGCCCTACCCGAGAAAAAACAGTTCTGGAATGCTGCAAAGAAACTCATCTAGATCATAGACCACAAATCCAATGACCGTGAAATTTATACAGATGATAGACAATCAAGTTGTGAAGACAACCCAAAAAGAATCACGTAAATTGGATCAGTAAAATTCGAGTTATGATAAAACCACCGACAAAAGGTAGTGCTGTCCAGAAACTCGACGAGTAAAACTTGTCTGGAACAAGTCTGGCGAACAAGGCACAAAAGTTCCTTCAAACTACAAATTTTATTCAATAGAACAAAAGAGGAACCACCCCAAAGTCGTGCACCACGAGCTCTGGGCTCCCTTGCTTATAAAACCAGCTCGAAAGCCAACTCAACTCAGATCAGGAACCTAATCCTACTCTGTTCACGAATAGTAACTTTCCATAACTGCTTAGGATTCTTCTATACGCAGATAGAAGCAATTAAGACTTCCAAACACCTTAGGAACGTATCCCACATTCCTAAACAACTCAAATTCGTGACCCACACGAAATCCTATCATAACCAACTCAAATTTTTCCATATTTGAGTCAAACCCGACTCAGCCGCAGCCTGAGTCCATAACCTAGTCGGTTGGACCTTTCCGACCAACTCTCTACGTCCACATATCTTCATCACGTCTCGGAACCATGTAGCCACGTCCATGCACTCCTTGCACACATGCAAACCTCTTCCAATGACGTCCATGATACCTTCATATGCATTGTTCTTGATTCAATCATGCTGCGTAACCTCCTGATCAGCTCAACCACAATTCCTCTTGAATTTGGTTGTTGGAACCTCATCTCCTCCCTGAGACTAGTCCAATGGATCCCGTCACCAGCCATGTCTTGAACTCAAGGAACACCTGCACATGAATAAACAACCAATCCATACGAGCCCAAGTCGCGACTTGACTCACGTTAGTTCCGAACACAACACCCTACGTGAGAATCTCACATAAGCATGTTGCAAAACCACAGTAACACGATATCATCCATATCAACCAAAACGCACCAAAAACTTAGCAAATGAACACTAAGCAATCTTTCCAACAATGTAAAGCAAGTACAAAACATTGCAAATGAAAAGCAGAAGCACTACGGTCAAGTTCTGGACCTTGCCAGAGCAACCCGGACCTTGAGTCGGAGCTAACAAAAGGTAGTAGAACCTAGCGTCGGAGCTTACCAAAACTAGTACAACCAAGCTCCCGCTGGAGCTTACAAAACTAGCAGGACCTAGTGCCGGAGCTAACCAGAACTAGTCGGAACTAGTAATCCCAAAGCCGAAACTACAAAAATCAACTTTGGAGCTTAGCAAAAACACGGCGGAGCTATCAAAAACATGTAGGAGCTATCAAAGACATGCCGGAGCTAAAGACAAAACATCACCGGAGCTGACCAAAGCTAGTCGGACCTAGCATCGAATGTAACCGGAGCTACCCAAACCAAGCCGGACCTACCGTCGGACCTTGCTGTTGCTCAGAGCTAGAGTCGGACCTTGATAAAAAGGTGTTTTGGTGATATTCAAAACTTTTATCATCAAAGCCAAGTGTATTCACTACAAGCCAATGTATTCAGCACACATAGGTCTTACACTTTGTTACTTACCCGTGACACCTAGGTTGAAGCGGCCGTTTCTTTCAAAAAAACCGCCAGACACATGAGACGGCACAAAGAAGGTGAACATCAGAACAATAGAGTCATGAAGGACCCGTCCGATGGTGAGGCATGGAAGGCGTTGGACCGGTTCGATCCAGATTTCTATCACGAAGAGAGAAATGTTCGCATCGGTTGGCAACAGATGGGTTCTCGCCGTTCAGTACAAATGCCAGACCATACTCCTTTTGGCCTATCTCTTCATCCGTATAACCTACCACTGGGTTTTTGCATAAAGTGTGAGTTCATGTTTCTTAGCCTCATTGTACCTGGGCTGGATCATCCTATGTCACATCCCAATGTGATGTTGAAACCGTTGATCGAAGAGTTGAAAATGTTATGGACAGGAGTCATAGCGTGCGACTGTTACAAGAATTAGAAATTCAACTTTCGAGCTGTTTATTTGTGGTCCATGCAGAATTTTCCGGCATACAACATGTTTTCTGGATGGAGCACTCACAGTAAGTTAACATGTTCGATATGTTCTTTAGACACTAATTGCTTTCGACTTACCCGTGGATGCAAGATATCTTACTTCGATTGTCACAGATGTTGGCTTCCTCCGAATCACGTGTTTAGACAATAGAGGAATGTCTTCTGAAAAGACACCGTTGTCACTAAAGGACCACCGTAACGTCTAAATGGGTCAGAAATATCTGATATGTTTGACAAATATGTGTCAAATGAAGGTCGTCCTATATATTTTGAAGGTTATAGTGACGAACACAATTGGACTCACATATGTGGACTTTGGGAGGTACCTTATGTGAAGTCGTTGATCCTAAGGCAAAACATTGATGTCATGCATCAAGAGCATAACATGGTCGAATATATCATAAGCACATGCATGGACATGACAGGGAAAATGAAAGACAATTTAAAGGCTCAAAAGGATCTCGCTGAGCTTTATAACTGTCCAACTCTTGAGCTCTCCGAAAATGATGGTAAACCACACGCTTCTTTTTGTCTTTGACCTAAAGAAAAGAAAGAAGTTCTCGAATGGTTGCAAAGTTTTAAATTCTCATATGGTTATGCAGCTAGTCTGAGACAAGCCGTAAATGTAAAAATGGGAAATCTCATTGGATTGAAGAGTCATGATTATCACATAATCATGGAAAGACTTTTGCTTGTTATGTTTTGGGACTACTTTGATGATGCAGTGTAGAAGTTGTTAGACAAGCTTACGACTTCTATAGACAACTCTAAGCTAATCAAATCACGACGTAAACGGTGTTGTAGAAAGAAAGAACAGAACCTTAGTTGAGATGGCTAGGACTATGCTTGATGAATATCAAACTCCTAGGAAATTTTGGGCTGATGCATTAGCAACCGCTTGTTATGTCTCAAATTGTGTTTTCTTGCGTGCTAAGCTAGGTAAAACACCATATGAGCTACGGTTTGGACATAGGCCTAGTGTTACACACTTTCGGGTCTTTGGATGCAAATGCTTTGTTAAGAAACATGGTAATCTTGATAAATTTGAACCTAGATCCATTGATGGCATGTTTCTTGGTTATCCATCTCATACTAGAGGCTACCGTGTGCTTTTACTTGACACTAACAAAATTATGGAGACTTGTGAAGTGTCTTTTGATGAATCTAGCCCAGGTACTAGCTCAAACATTCCAGGTCCAGATCCATATCTGCAGGGGGAGAGCATTTTCATTGAAGATGAGGAAGAATTGAAGTTGCTGCCAGAAAATTCAGCAGCTAAAGACTTTGGTTTAGCTCCGGATGTTAATTCTAAATCAGCACCGACAACCATCAATGCTGATTCAAATCATCCTCAAGCCACAAGCTCATCGATTTGTGATGACCATGAAGAAGAAGAAGCTTGTGAGACATATGTTTCCCTACGGTTTTACAAAGATCATCCCCCACAAAAGATGATTGGAAGCTTGCACGAACGAGTCACACGGTCTAGGTTTTGCGATCCAAACTCTCATGCTCATACTGCTTTTGTTGCTTCTTTTGAACCCAAAGATATATCACACGCACTCACTAATGAATTTTGGATTATTGCCATGCAAGAAGAGTTAGAAAATTTTGAAAGAAATAATGTTTGGAAACTTGTACCTCCACCTCAATGTCACACTTTAATTGGAACTAAATGGGTATTTAAAAATAAACAAAGTGAGGATGGGGTTGTTGTTAGGAATAAGGCTAGGTTGGTTGCTCAAGGTTTCACTCAAGTTGAAGGTCTAGATTTTGATGAAACTTTTGCTCCTGTCGCTAGATTAGAAGCCTTAAGAATTTTGTTAGCTTTTGCAGCTTCTAAAGGTTTTAAGCTATATCAAATGGATGTTAAAAGTGCTTTTCTTAATGGCTACATAGATGAGGAGGTTTATGTCAAACAACCACCGGGTTTTGAAAATCCAGATTTTCCTAATCATGTTTACAAACTGTCCAAAGCCTTATACGGTCTCAAACAAGCTCCTAGATCATGGTATGATAGGTTAAAAACATTCTTATTTGAAAAGGGGTTTACCATGGGCAAGGTTGATAAAACTCTTTGTGCTTAAGCATGGTAATGATTCATCATTCGTTCAAGTGTATGTGGATGATATTATCTTTGGTTGTGCTTCTCATGATATTGTGTCCAAGTTTTCAGCAATGATGAGTTCCGAATTTGAAATGAGTATGATGGGTGAACTCACTTACTTTTTGTGGCTGCGAATCAAGCAAACCAAGGAGGGTACCTTTGTGCATCAAACGAAGTATACCAAAGACCTCCTAAGGCGCTTCAACATGGACAAAATCAAGCCTCTTCGGACACCAATGGGAACAGCAAAAACACTTGAACTTGATGAAGATGGTGAATCTGTGAATCAAAAAGAATATAGAAGCATGATCGGATCACTTTTGTACCTCACGGCATCAAGATCGGACATACAGCATATGTCTTTGTGCACGGTTTCAAGCTTCCCCACGTGTTTCACATCGTCAAGCCGTCAAAAGGATTCTCAGGTAATTACATGGAACCCAAGAATTTGGCATTTTTCTTCCTTCTTCCTCAACCGTTACTTTGAAAGCTTTTTCGAATGCTGATTTTGGGGGTTGTAGGATTGATAGGAAATGTACTTCTGGTGCTTGTCATTTTCTTGGTAATTCTCTTGTTGCTTGGTCCTCTAGAAAACAAAATTCAGTTGCACAATCGACAGCTGAATCTGAATATGTAGCTGCTGCTAGTGCTTGCTCACAAATTCTTTGGATTGTTCAAACACTTAAGGACTATGGGGTTGATCTAGATAGTGTTCCACTATTCTGTGATAACACTAGTGCCATTTGCATTGCTAAAAACCCCGTGCAACATTCTAGAACTAAGAACATTGACATTAGGTATCACTTTCTCCGAGATAATGTTGAAAAAGGAAACATTGTGCTTCACCATGTAGATACCGAACAACAATTGGCTGACATTTTTACAAAACCTTTGGATTTCACTCGTTTTTGTTACAGTCGTAGTGAAATAGGGGTTATGCATCCTCATGGCTTAAATTGAGGGGGAGTTTTTGAAACTTGGGAAGTCTTTGTGTGAATCTGAAATTAAAATAATATGAGCATAGTATTTCATACATATATGACTCTGTGATTCCTTTTACATGCTGAAAGTTCTTACTACATTACTCGTGTTATACATTTTGTAGTTTTTGCCATGTATAGTAATTGGAATAATTACTTACACTAAAACTGGTCATGGTCGAACTTTCTTGCTGTTTTGAACTTGTTACATGTTCACAAGTGCTTTTAATCATTAAGAATTCATCAAGTAATCAACTCACATGTTGAGTTTTTATGAACAAATATAAATTGAGAAAATATCAAGAGAATATGCATGCATCGCACTTCTTCTTTTGAGATGGCTTATCATTGGACTTAGATATGAACTTGGAAGAAGTTGTGTATGACTAAAACCATGTCCTTAAGCTTCTGATTGTCAAATGACATAGGCTTGGCTTGGTTGGTTAGAACAAGGAAGATGCACATATAATCTCTTGCAAATATCATGTGATCTAAATTTTGTGTTTTGAAAAATAATAAAATGCAGCAACTAGTGTCATGCTTTCAAGTTATGAAATAGTTAAGTTTGTGAGATCATGACTTGCTTAAATTGAAAATTACATATGATCTCTAGCATGGCTTACACTACTTTATGTATCTCATTGATGTGATAGTGTAAGTTACATGATAGTATGACTTGGATGAGCTTTGTTTTATATGTATATGTTATAATATGCTCATAACAATTAAAATTTCTCTTTTACCTTGCTGAATACATTGTCAAAGGGGGAGAGATTAATCACACATTCAAAATGGGAAAGATAATGTGCATGAGGAGAAATGATAAAGGGGGAGAGATAAAGGGGGAGACATATGTGAATTTTGAATTTTGAATTTTTGCTTTTCTTCTCATTTTATTTCTAATTTACAAAAAGCGGAGAAATTGTCTTCAAAACTTTTAATGAGAATAAGTCAATGTTCGGATTTTAAATGGTGTTGCCAATGCATTCATCAAGGGGGAGATTGTAAGACCTATGTGTGCTGAATACATTGGCTTGTAGTGAGTACACTTGGCTTTGATGATAAAAGTTTTGAATATCACCAAAACACCTTTTTATCAAGGTCCCACTCTAGCTCTGAGCTACAACAAGGTCTGACGGTAGGTCCGGCTTGGTTTGGGTAGCTCCGGTTACGTTCGATGCTAGGTCCGACTAGCTTTGGTCAGCTCTGGTGAAGTTTTGTCTTTAGCTCCGGCAAGTTTTTGATAGCTCCGACATGTTTTTGATAGCTCCACCATATTTTTGCTAAGCTCCAAAGTTGATTTTTCTAGCTCCAGCTTTTGGGATTACTAGTTTCGACTAGTTCTGGTTAGCTCCGGCGCTAGGTCCTGCTAGTTTTGTAAGCTCCAGCGGGAGCTTGGTTGTACTAGTTTTGGTAAGCTCCGACTCTAGGTTCTACTAGCTTTTGTTAGCTCCGGCTCAAGGTTCGGGTTGCTCTGGCAAGGTCCAGAACTTGATCGTAGTGCTTCTGCTTTTCATTTGTAATGTTTCGTACTTGCTTTACATTGTTGGAAAGATTGCTTAGTATTCATTTGCTAAGTTTTTGGTGCGTTTTAGTTGATATGGATGATATCGTGTTACTGTGGTTTTGCAACATGCTTATGTGAGGTTCTCACGTAGGGTGTTGTGTTTGGAACTAACGTGAGTCAAGTCGCGGACTTGGGCTCGTATGAATTGGTTGTTTATTCATGTGGAGGTGTTGCTTGAGTTTAAGACATGGCTGGTGACGGGATCCATTGGACTAGTCTCAGGGAGGAGATGAGGTTCCAACAACCAAATTCAGGAGGAATTGTGGTTGAGCTGATCAGGAGGTTACGCAGCATGATTGAATCAAGAACAATGCATATGAAGGTATCGTGGACGTCATTGGAAGATGTTTGCACGTGTGCAAGGAGTGCATGGACGTGGCTACATGGTTCCAAGATGTGATAAAGAGATGTGGACGTAGAGTTGGTCGGAAAGGTCCAACCGACTAGGTTATGGACTCAGGCTGCGGCTGAGTCGGGTTTGACTCAAATATGGAAAGATTTGAGTTGGTTATGATAGGATTTCGTGTGGGTCACGAATTTGAGTTGTTTAGGAATGTGGGATACGTTCCTAAGGTGTTTGGAAGTCTTAATATTGCTTCTATCTGCGTATAGAAGAATCCTAAGCAGTTATGGAAAGTTACGATTCGTGAACAGAGTAGGATTAGGTTCCTGATCTGAGTTGAGTTGGCTTTCGAGCTGGTTATATAAGCAAGGGAGCCTAGAGCTCGTGGTGCACGACTTTGGGGCTGTTTCTCTTGTGTTCTATTGAATAAAATTCGTAGTTTGAAGGAACTTTTGTGCCTTGTTCGTCAGACTTGTTCCAGACAAGTTTTACTCGTCGAGTTTCTGGACAGCACTACCTTTCGTCGGTGGTTTTATCATAACTCTAGTTTTACAGATCCAATTGACTTGATTTTTTTGGATTGTCTTCACAACTTGATTTTATATCATCTGTCAAAATTTCACGGTCATTGGATTTGTGGTGTATGATCTACATGAGTTTCTTTGCAGTGTTCTAGAACTGTTTTTTCTCGGGTAGGGCAGATTGACCTTTGTTTGATCTTTCGATCATAACTTGAGTTTTTCTTGACGGATTTGAGTGATTCTTTTTGTGTTGTCTTCGTGACTTGATTCTCTCAGATATCTATCACTTTTGTCACAGTGAAACACGTTTAGATTAGTCTCGCACACAATTTCTTTCACAAGATTTTTTTTCTGCCGAAAGGGTTTGGGGTTTAATTGTTTCCGATGCGTAAGATTTTTAAATCTACCATTCACCTCCCCTCTGGTAGCTTTTCACGTGCTCTTCGATCCTACACAAAGCTGCTTACGTGCGACTTCCATCATGGCAGTATCACCATCGTTATTAACAACTTTGACAAACCTCGGTTTACCATATTTTGAACAATGGTTCTCATTGGCATGCTCTCTCAAGAAAAGCATGCAGTTTTCTGGTCAAACATCAATCTTCTAGTGGTTCATACCGAGACCGGAAAGAATTTTCTTCGAATTATACATATATTTAGGCACTTTGTGGGTATGCGAAATGACATCAATGAACAAATTGATGAGGTCATTGTAACAGTTATTAGAAAATAAGTACTTAGACTTAATTGTCATAAGTCTAGTCACAAAAGTGAGGATTGTCATTTCAATGTGTCCATGCAGCGGCTGTTCTGAAGCTTTGAGAAGCTCGAAGAACGTTTTAACCTCGTTGTAGGAGGATCCTCTGTAAGCTCAGGTTGTATAGCTTCTAGCATCTCATTCATCATATCAACCCTCGTGTCATCATCATTGTCTGCTTCCACTTCTTGTACAACTTGAGAAGCTATTTCGCCGTGAAAGGTCCAAAACTCATAATGTGACAGGTAACCATTTCGACACAAGTGTATTGAAAGTTCCACTTTGTCCAAAAACATCTCATTCCAGCATTTCGTACATGGGAACCGTGATTTATCGCTGTTTGACAATGAAAAAGCTCATTCTAAAAAATCTTCTATCTTGGAGTACCACTCATCTTAGTGACTACCAGTTCTGCTCTTCCAACCAGTATACATCCAACTGCGGTCCTTCAGCCATGTCTGACTCTGTATTTGAAAGCCAGAGAAATTATGGTTACTTTATGCTTTGTTTAATATCACGACCCTACATCTATTGCAAAAGATAGGTCCTAAACCCACCGAGGAGTGCCCTAGCGTAGCGTGCTCATGACTAGATGCGCGGTCGGATCCGGACAAAATTTTGGCAGCATAGCCCCAGTGTTCTCCAACTGCACGCTCATAAATAGTGCAGCAGAGAACAATAGGGTTATTCCGTTGAAATCTCGTCAAGATCCACACCCGCGTCTCATCAGAAGCCACACCCCCTCAGTCGCTCCCAAGCTGTAAAGAAAAGGAACAATTCTGAACCAACATGCCTCACATGCGTAAGGCATGGGAGATGGGCCGGTTCGAAATGGGTAACGCATATTGTACAAGTTACATTAATTTTTCATTTTTTGAGTCATTTTCGAGAGAGTGGAAAGAACAAGAGAGAAGGAGGAAAGAACCATAGAGAGACAGGGAACTGGGTCAGCCGTCCTAAGTTATACCCATCTAGGCCTGCCGTTAGTAGTCGAACAGCTTTACGAGATATTCGTCATACTTTATGCTCCATCGGATCCCGCCACCCATACACGGGAGGTTGCCCGTCTATACGCATAAGTGACTACCAAATGGTTGTGTCGGGCCATAAATGGGCGCTGCCGTGTTGAGCCGGCCCAGTGCCCGTTCATATACATATCATAAATAAACACTCACACAGTAAAAATATTTAAAAAAGAATTAAATTATTAAAAAACTAATTAATAAATAAACATTTAGTAAACAATTAAATAATTCAACAGGGGACAAGAACTAACTAACAGTCCTAGGATCATACTAGTGTACAATTAACTAAACAATGACTAACTAACTAACTACACAATTATTCCTAAACAATTGAACAAATAGTTGAACAAATAATTGCTAAACAATTGCTAAACATGGCTGCTAGTTGAACAAATAATTGCACAAATAGTTACTAAACATGGTTGCCAGAACAAATAATTACACAAATAATTGAAAAAACCTCGGTAGCCGTTAGCGTGGGGGCTGACGTGGGGACGTCGGTGGCTGGCCACGGTCGTCGGCCGACAGGGAAGGGGAGTGGAGGCGCCATACCTCCTGACGGCGGTGAGGGAGACCGGCGAGGGCGACACGCTGTGGGGCAGCATCGCGCGGTTGACTTAGGCGGAGCTCGGACACGAGCGTGGAGGCCGTCGGCGTGGGGGCCGGCATGGGGGCCAGCAGCTCTGGCGAGGGCAGCTCGGGCACGGCGGCCAATAACTTACATTGGCCAAGGACCGGGCCGAAGTAAGTTGTTCGGTAAATGCGGTCGATCCACGTACTTACGTTGGCTTGGGCCCAAACCGACGTAAGTAGTGGGCTTAATACCGTCAGTCAATTAACCTACGTCGGCCATGGGGCCGCATCCGACGTAAGGTAAGGAACTTACATCGGCCCACGATAGTCGATGTAAGCTCATTTACTTACGTTGGTCGGCCTATGTAAGTTATTCTAGCCGACATAATTGTGCCAGTTTCCTGTAGTGAAGGTATGACATTTAAATGTATTTTCATTAATTTCATTTATGTAAGTGTTCATTCTTACTTACTCTAATATTGCAGGTATGTCTTCTAGCGATTATTAATTGGAGGCTGCAACACGAGAGATGTCCCCCCAAGATACCTGGAATTGGCGGACCTTAGTCACAGAGGATCGAGCTACGGGATCGTAGTTATTTCATGCTCCACCACTGCCAACACATCCCTCACATGATCCGTTTACCACGCCTACCCCACCAGAACGCCCTATTAGGACAGTCGTCCTCCAGACTACTACACTATGATGCCAACCAGCTGAGGCATCGAGCACGCCTAAGCGTGGCAGGCGCAAGTAGCTGCCGGTTATGATATTTATGTATTACTGTTATGTACTTTTGGACTATGTATTCTAGACCATTTTGTGTTACTTTGATTATGAATGATGTTGCTTATGCATGATATTGTTGATCTCATGTCACTACAAGGATTCCGGCTTATCACAACCAAAAAAGTTCGTCGTAATAGGTAGTTTTTTGCCGCAATAGGTCACTGTTGCAATGAAAAAGAACATGGTGATAGTTTTTACGAATCGTTGGCATAAGTCCCGTGGTGATAGGTTATTGCGACACCTTGACATCCATGGCAAATAGTATGGTATTGCAACGATTATACATTGGTGGCAAATAATATGTTATTGCAAAGCAACGATTTAACGTATTGCAATGAATAGTACGCTATTGCAATGATTCTCGTTCATGGCAAATAGTATGTTATTGCAGCAATTTCACATTCATGGCAAACAGTATGGTATTGCAATGATTTAACATATTGTGATAATTAACCATATTGCAACGAATAGCATGGTATTGCAACGATTACACATTCATGGCAATAGTATGTTATTGCAACGATTTCACATTCTTAACAAATAGTATGGTATTGCAATGATTTAATGTATTGCAACGATTTAATGTATTGCAACGAATAGCAGGGTACTTCAACGATTTAACATTCGTGACAATAGTATGTTATTGCAATGATATCACAGCCGTAGCAAATAGTATGGTAATGCAATGATTTAACATATTGCAATGAATATCACGGTATTGCAATGATTTCAAATTCGTGGCAATAGTATGGTATTGCAACGACTTCACGTTCGTGGCAAATAGTATGGTATTGCAATGATTACACATGTGTGGCAAATAGTATGGTACTGCGATGATTTAGTGTCCATGGCAATTAGTACGTTATTGCAACGATTTCACATTCGTGGCAAATAGTATGGTATTGCAACGATAACACATCTGTGGCAAATAGTATGGTATTGCATTGATTTCACATTCGTGGCAAATAGTATGGTACTACGATGATTTAGCGTTCGTGGCAAATAGTACGTTATTGCAACAATTTCATATTTGTGACAAATAGTATGGTATTGCAACGATAACACATCCTTGGCAAATAGTATGGTACTGCAACGATTTAATGTCTATGGCAAATAGTATATTATTGCAACGGTTTCACAAGCGTGGTTTGTAATGCAGTGTTTCCTGATCTGTGGCAATAGGTTTGTAATGCAACATTTCCTAATCTGTGGTAATAGGTCTGTAATGCAGTGTTTTCTGACCTGTGGCAATACGGTTGTAATGCAACATTTAATAATTTGTGGCAATAGAGGTGTAATGCAACATTTTGTCATCTGTTGCAATAGTGTGATAATGCAATGTTTCCTTAGTGGTGGCAATAGCCTCTAGTGCAACATTTTTTGAGTCGTGGCCAAATGTTTATACTGCAACGTTTTTGTAATTTGTGGCAATATCTTCCTATTGCAACAATTTATCATTCGTGACAATAAATTCGTAATGCCACATTTTATAATTAGCGGTAGTAGAAACCCAATGCACCAGGTTTGAAAACTAGTGGCAACAGAATCACATGTTTAACAATAAACATCAATCAATTGATGTTGCAACACGCATAACAACACTCAAGAATTACTAACGCGACATTTTTGCATGTTAAAACTTGGCCTAAGATGATTGGGACTAATTGGAACAAGTGCCTTTTGGTGGCCCTTTTGTTGGCCCTTTTGTGGCGTCTCCAACATTTTGCGCATTTCAGCTATCATTGAGAGGCGCATGTCCTCTATTTCCTGAGCTCTCTGTTCACGATCAACTGCTATATGACCTTCTAAGTTCTGGACATGAAGGTTTAACTCTTCATTCTTCTAGTTTATGCAGTCCATCTGGGTTGTTAAGCTATCATTTCTTCCTTCTAACTCTTGCACTTAGTGATTGAGGCCTGCATTTCTATCTTCTAAGTTCTGAACTTGGTCATTGAGGTGTTCAACCATCTGGATACGCATACGTTCACGTTCTAGACCAGTAGGGTTAGTCATATAACCACACCCCCGAACTTGTGATCCAGCACAACTGATTGAGGATCTATAACAACGCTGGAAGATGTGGTTTGTCTCATCATTTGGAATTGGGCCTCCCTGCTCAGCTTCCTTGTTGTCCACTTGGGCACGTGCGTGGCTCTATATACGAAAACAAAAGTCACAGGTACATTGAAAATATTTATTTAATCGGGGATTGTTAGAAGTGTTACTCACATGTACAGCTTCTGCCTGCTCATTTGCCCATTTAGCGTTCTTCAAATGGCTTTCCTCCCATAGTTGTATGCCAACGAGTTCTTCTCCGGTCCCTGGGTCTCGCTACATAAAATACAAGTAAAATTCAATATGTAGGTATACATATTGATTGCAGTGCAAAGTAAAAGCATGATTTATTTTTCATACCTTCTCGTAACTAAATTGGGCGTAGGATTTGGAGCCAAGCAAGTGTTTTGTCTTTTGTCTTCTTCGATTTTGAGAGTTGGTCCTGCTTAGTGACTGCAATAATTTTAATAATTAATTCCATGAATGAATGTAAATAAAAAAGTTTTTAAATAATGTGATGATATAAAAAAGTTAGCCGACCTTGAATCGCTCGGACCCAAAATATTCTATTAGGTGCAACCACTCGGGCGTCGGTACGTCATCAGGCTTGTTTCGTATACATTCTTCAGCGGTCAAATAACTCTTATAGGTGGCATTCAAAGTCGAGTGCCACCCCTTGTAGCACTCACCAGCAAATTTCAAAATTTTTCTTGCACTCTCCCATGTGTCCTCCATGTCCTAGAAATTTTGTACATTGTATAACACGTTGCTGTAAATGTACAAGATGGATATTGCAAGAAAAACAATTTCTTGTGTGAGGTGTGACGACACTAACCTAAATGTCTCATACTATTTCTCTCTTGTTAGTATCACCAACCTCTGCCCAGTTCCTTGCACCGATGAGGGGTGCATGTTGTTTAGTTAACATAACCACATTATCGACAAATTGCCACTCATTAATATCAACTGCAGTACCCAACCTAGTGGAGAACTGAATTGGTAGCTTCACATTCTCCGTTCTACTAACCTGGGATGCATAACGTATGCTGGCAACCTTAAGTACTTTAGCCCCACCTCTTCCAAACTTCATTCCTTCTGTTACATTGATACAAACGGTAAATGATTAAAGAAAATTACCGCATGAACAAGTTTAGTATCGCGTACAAATAGTGTGAAAAGAAGAAAAGTCTGATGTTCGTACCATCTTCGGTACGAGTGCGGCAAATACGAGCGTGGGGCGACCGTGTCCCAGCAGCATTTTGTTTTGTATTACTCCCTCCTGGTTTATATCAATTTTCGTATCAAACTAGAAAATGAATTAAAAATGAACTAGTAAGGATTGTCTGAACAACAATTATTTTAATCGGGAGGGAGTACATTGTTGACTTCTTTGTTGTTGTTCATACCCTAAAATGAGCCATCAGGTACAAATTTCAGTGGCGCTACTGCACCCATAGTACTACAGAGGATTTTTAGTCCAGCAGCAAAGCAGGCAAGACTGAGGGGGCGGGCATGCAGCTGGCCACACTAGACTAGACAAAAATAGGGTTCACCGGTTCGGTCTGACTGACATCAGGCGGAGCGCGTCTCGAAGAAAATTGGTGAAAGTGCATCTAGGCATCCCTCGTGGGTTTTGGTTGATTTATGATAAACAAATGAGATTCTAACCAAATTGTTGAGATGAGCGCAGGTCTTAAAAGAAATTATGAAGAAAGCGCAAAAAGAAAGGAGAATGAGGATCTATATGGAGAAGAGCTCAAGAGCTAAATAGATTAGATCATTGTGTATGGTGTGTGTTGGAGAAACACGCCCCAAGAGGTTAATCACAAGAAAACTCACTCGCTGCACCAATTTATACAGGTCCGGACTAGTCCGATAACCCCTCTATTCAAAATCGAACAAGTCCTCTGAGTCCAGACTTGTCTGCACAGTCCGAGTCTACACAGACCGGACTAGTACGATATCACCACGGACTAGTCCGATATCTTTCTGACTAAAATCGGACTAGTCCTCCTCAATGCCGACTAGTCCTCTACACTTCACAGATTTGCACGAAATCAAACAAGTCCGAAATCACCACGGACTAGTCCGATAACCTCACTGACTAAAATCGACAAGTCCTCTAAATGCGAACTTGTCCCCAATTCACTAAGGAGATCACCACAGCCGGACATGTCTGAAAATAACCGGACTAGTCCGAACTTTTCTAGAGCCTAAATCGGACTAGTCCGCCCTAAGCAAGACAAGTTCGATCTTCCTAAGAACTAAGGGTTTCCCGCACGCCGCACACCGGACTAGTCCGTACTCCACCTCGGACTAGTCCAAACCCTCGAAACCCTAATGGTAACTTTTGGAAACACCATATAAATAAATGTTCATGGCCCTACATTCAACTCTCTCGACTCCCAGCGCCGCCACACCATCCAAGAGCCTAGAAAACACCTATCTCCACACAATCCAACAGAAGAAATATCAAATCCTTGAGGATTCATCTTAGATCAAAGGAGAGACACGATTCACACATTTGAGCTCTTGGGTTTGATCTATAACACACTCCTGTTGTTTCATTGTTGATCTTAAGAGTGTGTTCTTGGTGGTGTTTCGATTTGTAATCTTATGGAGCCCTCAACTTGTGAGAAGGCCCTGTTGAACTTGGTGATTTACCCTTGTGATAGTGAAAGAGAATTGTCCTTCGTGGCGATTCGACGAGGTTAGGGTTGGTGAAGACCCGGTCCTTTCGTGGGCTCCTCAACGTCGATGTAGGTTGCCTTTGTGGGAACCAAACCACGGGATAAAATCTTGTGTCAAACTTGTTCTTATGTTTTTCATACCATATTCTAGGGTTTAATTGATCTTGTCCATCTTAAATTAAAACATTCAAATCAAAGTTAATTTGTGCTACACTTAATTTCATTGACTCCATACTTTCAATTTACACGCATATTGCGCTGCATACTGTGCTTGTATTGAAGTCATTGATCTAACTTGATCAATCTAGTCCGCAGGCACCGGACTAGTCTGCACTCTACCGGACTAGTCCGATCTCTTGGTATTTGATCAAGTTGCTAAGTGTTGCAGGTTCCGACTAAAAATCAAAAAGGCCTATTCACCCCCTCCCTTTAGGCCACATTCAACTGGTATCAGAGCAATACTCTTCGCAAGAGACTAGTCACTCGAAGAGAACATGTCCGACATGAAGGATGTGCATAAGAGTCTCAACCAAGAGAAGTTTGAAGATGAAAAAGCTCGAAAATTTGAGAAGCTCCTCGATTCCATTCAGGACTTCGAGGATGACGATGAGGAGACGCTTAAACTCAAGGTGCTCCTAAGGAAGAAAGCCCTCTCCAAAGGGAAAGTGAAGATCGAGGACAAGAAGAAGGGGAGTAGTCACACCGACTACTCCCAATATCCTTTCAACTACGATCGCTTAAATTCTAGCAATAGCCATTATCTATCTAATCATTTAGGAAAAGCCCCACACTTTGATGGGAATGGTTACTCAATGTGGAGGCAAAACATGAAAATGCACTTAATCTCACTCAATCCTAGCTTGTGGCATATTATGTGTACAGGAATAGATATCTCGGACGACGATGAAGAGCTTACACCAAGCCAAGAGCATGCAATTCATAGGAATGCTCAAGCTGCAACATTCATCACATCTTTGCTTAGTCAGGATGAGTTCACCAAGGTGGATGGACTCGAAATTGCAAAGGAAATCTAGGACACATTACAAACTGCACATGAAGGTGATCGTCATGTGCGAGAGGCGAAAATCGAAATGATTGAAGGTGAATTGGGAGCATTCGCCATAGAAGAAGATGAGTCACCACAGGTTAAAGACTCTCATAAATAAGGTTCGAGCATACGTAAGTAAGAAGTGGAATGGTCACGAGGTAGTGAAGCTCATCCTTAGAGCTTTCATGCCTCGCAATGTTACCCTATGCTCGATGATTAGAGAAAGCCCCAGTTACAAGAAAATGACCCCGGACGATCTACTTGGAAAGATCATCAACTTTGAGATGATGGAGAAGCAAGCTAAACATGTCAAGGAGATTGCTGACCTCACTTCGGCAAAGAAGAAAGGGGTCGCCCTAAAATATACTTGCAAGCCCTTGACAAAAGAAGCTCGAGAAGCTCAACAAGAAGAGGAAAGCGATGATGAGAGCAGCGATATTGACGAAGAGGACATGATCCTCTTTATGAAGAGATTCAAGAAAATGATGAAGTAAAGACAAGGGGGAAAATCAAGTGAAGGAAAATACAAAGAGAAGTCAAGACCAAAGATGAGGCAGGCATGCTATAACTGTGGTGAATATGACCACTTTATAGTTGATTGCCCGTATGAAGAAAACAAGAAGAAGACCAAGGAAACAAAGCCTCAACCCAAAAAATTCTTCAAGAAGAACAAGCAAGATGGACAAGTGCACCTAGGAAAGGAGTGGGACTAAAATGATAAGTCCTCATCCAAAGAGGAAGAGGATATGGCTAGCATAGCCATCGAGAAGACGACTAAGAAGTCCACCCTCTTCCCAAATCTTTGTGCATGGAAGGGCAACGACACTTGCCTCATGGCGAAAGAAGGTAAACAAAAGGTAACAACAAAATCTACTTCTTCGTGTTCTTTTGATAGTGATAGTGACAACTATAGTGATGATGAGGGCATGCTAGCTGGCTTAGACAAGAAAACTGCTACCAAAATGAAATTCTTGATGGATAAACTTGTTGATAGGGAGGGGCTGATCGATCGTCAAGAAGATATGATCATCCTCCAAAAGGAGGAGTATATCAAGATCAATGAGGTCCTTGAACTTGAAAAGGAGCAAAGCAAATCACTTGAACTTGAGTTAGCTTCAAGCAAGGAAGCTTGCTTGAAGTTAAGTGACTCAAATGCAATCATCAAGGAAGAACTTGTTAACTTAACCAAAAGTTAACAAGATCCTTAAAGTGCAAGTTGAGTCACTCAAACAAAGTGACCCTTCATCCTCTTCAAGCTCGCCCTCTCAACCCCTTAAAACTGACACTAGCTTGAAAGACAAGTCAACCTCTACCAAGGACAAGCACCATTCCCAAAAGTGGCATATTTGACAAGGAGAAGGTCAAATATGCACGTAGTGCATACTTGGCCACAAGACCTCCTAATGTAAAATATGGCATTGGGTATTCCTATGGTGAAAAGCAAATTGCTAGAAACCATAGGAATAACAAGGAGCGCATTTCCTTTGTGAGGGGAAACTCCTCTCAAGCTAGAAAGACTAATAATACTAATAAATCCAAGATAGTTAACACATATGAAAATTGGACTAGTTCGGTCCCTACACGAACAAGTCCGGTCCTCCGGACAAGTCCGGTTTCCCACACTAGTTCTGTTCATGAACAACAACAACTATTGTTCACAACTTTTGATGCATAATATGTTCTTATGAAAAGTTTTGATAAAGTTTATGCTCATTATGTTGGGCTACGCCATGGGAACACCAAGTCTCATGTGCGGGTGCCCAAATCTCTTGTAACTGACCTCAAAGGACCCAAGCAAGCTTGGGTACCTAGATCCAAGTCATGATTTGATTTTGTAGGCCTATTCCTCCGGTGGATCAAAATGGGTGCTAGACAGTAGATGCACCAACCATATGACCGGAGAAAGAATGATGTTCATTGAGTACAAAGAGAATGAGGATCCAAGCGAGGGCATCTATTTTGGAGACAGTAATCAAGGAAGGGTGCTCGGTACCGGTAAAATTGCAATATCATCTCAACATACTCTTTCTCACGTTTTACATGTCGATTTTAGATTATAAACTGCTGTCCATATCTCAATTATGTGACAAAGGTTATAATTGCTTGTTTACTAATGAGGGTGTGACCGTATCTAGAAGGAGTGATGACTCGATTGCATTCAAGGGTGTGTTGAAGGGAAAGCTTTATCTTGTTGACTTCAACAAAGACAAAGTTGAACTTGACACATGCTTGATTGCGAAGACCAACATGGGTCGGCTGTGGCATAGACGGCTAGCACATTATGGTATGAGGAATCTTAAAAAACTCCTTAAGGGCGATCGCATCCGAGGTTTAAAGGATGTTGTTTTTGAGAAAGACAGGCCTTGTAGCGCGTGCCAAGCCGAGAAGCAAGTAGGAGCACCTCATCCCGTGAAGAACATCATGACTACAAGAAGACCACTCGAGCTACTTCATATGGACTTATTCGGTCCAATTTCTTACATAAGCATCAGCGGTAACAAATATGGCTTAGTAATTGTTGATGACTTTTCGCGCTTCACGTGGGTTTTCTTTTTGCATGATAAGACAAAAACTCAAGGAACCCTCAAGAAGTGTCTCAAGGGTGCCCAAAATGAGTTCTCATTGAGGATCAAGAACATAAAAAGCGATAATGACACGAAGTTCAAGAACACTCAAGTTGAGTAGTACCTAGACGAAGAGGGGATAAAGCATGAGTTTTCAGCACCTTATTCCCCTCAACAAAATGGAGTTGCTGAAAGGAAGAATCGAACCCTCATAGAGATGGCGAGAACAATGCTCGAAGAATACAAGACCTCAGATCGGTTTTGGGCGGAAGCGGTTAACACCGCTTGCCACGCCATAAACCAACTTTATCTTCATCAACTACTCAAGAAGACGTCATATGAGCTACTCATGGGTAACAAGCATAATATTTTGTATTTTTGAGTTTTCGGTTCTAAGTGCTATATTCTGAACAAGAAGCCTAGGACTTCAAAGTTCGCTTCGAAGTCCGATGAAGGTTTCTTGCTTGGTTATGATTCGAACTCTTACACCTATCGTGTCTTCCACAAGACCTCCAGACTTGTTGAAGTCGCACGTGATGTAGTGTTCGATGAAACTAACGGCTCTCAAGAAGAGCAAGGTTATCCATGTGTGCTAGATAGAGATGAATCTACATGTCAAGCATTGAGAAGAATGGCGTTGGGTGACATTCGAAAACAAGTGCCACCTCCAAATGCAAATGAAGAAGATGAAACACAAGTGGAGGTAAACAATCAAGGGGGAACCTCCACACAAGATCAACATCAAGAAGATGAAGATGATCAACAAGTCAATGAGGGCAACCATCTAAGGGGAGTAGAAGATGACCATGAAGACTCAAGACCACAAGTGCGACACCCAGGAGTACACCAATGCGTCCAAAGAGATTATCCCGTCGACAACATAATCTAGGACATCCAAAAGGGAGTATCTAGTAGATCTCGAATTGCTAATTTTTGTGAAAATTACTCTTTTGTATCCTTTTTGGAACCGCACAAGATTGAGGATGCAATGAAGGATCCAGATTGGGTGGTGGCGATGCAAGAAGAACTTAACAACTTCAAGCGGAACGAAAATGTAGGAACTCATTAAAAGACCCAAATTCAACATCGTGGGCACCAAATCAGTCTTCCGCAAAAAACAAGATGAACATGGGGTGGTGACAAGGAACAAGGCGCGACATGTGGCCAAAGGGTATTCACAAGTCGAAGGTTTGGATTTCGATGAAACTTTTGCTCCCGTAGCTAGGTTTTAATCTATTAGAATATTACTTGCATATGCTACTCACCATGATTTCAGGCTCTATCAAATGGATGTGAAAGATGCCTTTCTCAATGGACCAATCAAGGAGGAGGTGTATGTGGAGCAATCCCCTAGATTTGAAGATGAAGAGTTCCCAGACCACGTCTTTAAATTGCGTAAGGCTCTCTACAGCCTCAAACAAGATCCTAGAGCTTGGTATGAGTGCCTTAGAGATTTCTTAATTGAAAATGGTTTTAAAATTGGCAAAGCTGATTATACATTATTCACGAAGCATTTTGATAATGATCTCTTTGTTTGCCAAATTTATGTTGATGACATTATCTTTGGTTCAACTAACAAATCCTTTTGTGAAGTATTTAGTAAGATTATGACAAATAGGTTTGAAATGTCTAAAATGGGAGAGCTGAAATACTTCTCGGGATTCCAAGTGAGGCAACAAAAGGAGGGGACATTCATAAGCCAAACTAAGTATACTCAAGACATACTCAAGAAGTTTGGAATGGACAAGGCGAAGCCTATAAAGACTCCCATGGCAAAAAAAGGACACTTGGATCTCAATGAAGATGGACCAAATGTCGATCAAAAGGTATATCACTCTGTGATTGGATCACTATTTTACTTATGTGCATCTAGGCCAGATATTATGTTGAGTGTATGTTTGTGTGCAAGATTTCAAGCCAACCCAAAAGAGTGTCATTTGACAGCCGTAAAAAGAATCTTGCGGTATTTAGTTCATACACCCAACCTAGGCCTTTGGTAACCTAAAGGTTCCAAGTTTAATCTCATTGGATACTCCGATGCAGATTATGCCAGATGCAAAGTAGATAGAAAAAGTACCTCTGGTACATGCCAATTTCTAGGTAGATCCCTAGTTTATTGGTCCTCCAAGAAGCAATACTCCATTGCCTTATCCACGGCCGAAGCGGAGTATGTTGTGGTCGGGAGTTGTTGTGCACAACTCCTTTAGATGCGACAAACTCTAAGGGATTACAGTTACAATATGAGTCGTATTCCACTCCTTTGTGATTAATGAGAGTGATATCAAGATTGCCCATAACCCTGTTGAGCACTCTAGGACCAAACATAAAGACGTCCGACACCACTTTTTGAGATACCACTCAGTGAAAGGAGACATAGCTATTTCTCATGTCAACACCGAAAAACAACTAGCCGATATATTTACCAAGCCTCTTGTTGAAAAACATTTTTGTGAGCTCCAAAATGAACTCAATATCCTTGATGCTTGGAATGTGGCTTGAAAACTTGCATACCTTTATGGATTCTATAAAATATGTTGATTTTGTTGTGAAAATCATCTCGCTCAATTTTTCTCCAAAAAACTATATCAATCACTTGATCTTGATGAATTATGGTCATTTCTTGATTGTTCTATTCTTACTGATCATATTCATCAACATTAGTTCATTGGTTAGGCCCCCAATTTTTCTTTATAAGAACCTTCAATTATATACGAATGGGCTAACCAAATCTGTTCTGGTCACCACGGACTAGTCCGTGGTTATCTGAACTTGCCCGCACACTGCACACTAGTCCGCGGAGTGTTCGGTTGTCCGGACTAGTCCGACCAACCATGGACTAGTCCGATTTTTCGACTCCATAACCCTATACACCGCAAAGACGTAATCTTCTTCATCCTCACAACCTGCCCCACGCTCTCTCTCCTTGCTCGAGTGCTCCCAAGGCAATTTCCTATGTTCTCCATCGAATCCCTCCATCTTTGGGTGGAAAACGATCTCCATTGCATAGGGATTGAAGACCACGGACTTGTCCGCACCTTCAACCCCTCCATCTCAAAGAATCAAGGATCTTCGGTGAAATTTCCTCCCAACCTGTAGAAATCATGATTTTCTTCATTGTTGACTAAATAGCCTAGTTCCTCTCGGTTAATGCATGCCTCCTTGCTGTATTACATTTACCTTGAACTAGTTTTGCATTGGGAATCACCATTTATCGTCTAGTTAGGGTTTGAGGTGATGTACAACGGACTAGTCCGGTCCATGTACGGACAAGTCCGGTCCCCCGGACTAATCCGTACCTATACACCGGACAAGTTTGATTTTTACTGAACTCAACCCTAATTTCTCATTCCTCAATGCACCTGCTTGCCATCAATTGTTATTCATACATTGTGCAATTCTCTCTCAGGACAATGTCGAACGATAACATCCCTGACTTTAAAGTTGGGATGGAACAAGACTTGTTGCTGCGAGCTTCAGAGTCTCGTGCTTAAAAGAGGCAGGAGCATCCCTCCGAGCCTGCACCTTCTCCACCTCAGGTGCAACACAAGGTGCTCACCAAGAAGCCTGCATCCAAGGCCAAGGACGCAGCTGGCTCTAGCTCGGCAGCTCTTCGCCAAGTGAAGGGCAAAGGAAAGGTAATTGCTTCGGGCCCCGTTGGCGCACTCAAGATGCATGCTCCGAGGCAGGGAAACAGAGATCCCTCCGAGGAGAAGTTCAACGGCGAGGGAAGCGACACTGCTTCCAAACTCATATTCGTGGACTGCTACAGCCGACCCAAGAAGGCTGCTGATGCTAGGTTATTGAACCATTTTCATGAAGACTTCTATAGCTCAGTGTACCTTACCATGAAGACTCTGGTGGTCTGCAGTCAGTGGATCAACTGGAATCACATTGACAGAAAGAGTTGTGAATCCATTGATCAAGTGGTGGAAGTTGCAGCTAGGCATGGACTGAAGGACCTGTTTGCCTTCAGATATCACTAGAATGATGAGATCATTGCCCAGTTCTATGCCACCTGTTTCTTTGCTAGTGATGATGAAGAGAGAGTGACCTGGATGACACATGGATCCAAGTACACTATCAATTATGATGAGTTTGCAAGACTCCTCCATCTAAATGACACCGAAAATAATGAGTTGACCATCCACAACATCGGTGTCTTCGGAAAAGACAAGATGGACTTCCTCTATGACACCAGCCTCAAGTTCAATCCTCCCTCAACCAAGAACATGAAGCCTTTCTTCATGATGCTCAACAGGGTACTGAGGAAGACAATAGCACCAAAAGATGGGGATGTTGGAAGTGTCCAAGGTTACTTGAGGACCTTGATGAAAGTAATAAGCAAGAACAGGAAGTTTGACATCTTTGACTATATCTGGAATGATATGATCAACATCTCCTGCACGCCGAACAGATCCTCTGGCTATGCCCCCTACTTGATGTTCATGATTGAGAAGGTCATAGGGATCTAGTTTGTGAAGGACATGGAGCACGCTCTCTTGAGGCCCCAAAAGCCTCCCCAAGCCAATGCCCCAGCTGCTTCATCTCCAGTGTCGAGTGAAGAGGCTCCGAGGAGAGCTAGAGGAAATGAGAGGACTGCCCCCTCCACTAGGGATCCTCCCCAAAAAGTGTCTCCTAGTGGAATCTTGAAGTACTTAGAAGCAATCTTTGCCTCATGCAAGAAGGACGAAGTGAACACTCACAAGCTGAACAAGGCGAGGAAGGCAGATATGAGGTATGTCAAAGAAAATGTCAAGCATATTTGCCAGAAGTTGGAGATCAAGCCTATTGGATCCCTAGTCATCTCTGATGATTCAGCCCCTGATTTCACAGAGCTTGGTCCTTTGACTCCCTCCGAGCTTGCTTACTTTGGCATTGGGAGCACTTCGAGTGGATCTGCTCCTCCTCCTCCTCCAGAGCGGGAAGATGAAGATGAAGATGAGGAATGAACCAACAACGAGGAATGAGCCACTAGATCCATGTCCTCCTTCTTTTTGGTGTCTTGATGCCAAAGGGGGAGAGATTGAGGGGGAGTCACTAGTCCTAGCTGTAGGTTAAGAGATGAGAGCTTCATTTGTGTATCTTTTTGTGTCTCTCTTGGGTTGTAAAACTTTAATACTGTTATCTTTATCTTTGGTATTGTGGTGTGATGGAGTGACATTGCTTATGTTATGAAATTTGTGTTTTGCCTTGAAATTGACATATATGCTTGATATTGGTACTTTAATGTCAATCACTTCATTCTCATAACAATTATTGCTCACACTCACGTATTTTTCACCCCACCATAAAGAGTGCACATATGACCTATCTTTTCACTGCCTAACTTGTACCTAACCCATATTTGCACATTTTATGAAAATTTTGTATTTTTATACTATTTTGTGAAATCTCAATTGGTTGTCATCAATCACCAAAAAGGGGGAGATTGAAAGTGCATCTAGGGATCCCTTATGGGTTTTGGTTGATTTATGACAAACGAATGAGATGCTAACCAAATTTTTGAGATGAGCGCATGTCTTAAAAGAAATTACGAAGAAAGCGCAAAAAGAAAGGAGAATGAGGATCTATATGAAAAAGAGCTGAAGAGGTAAATAAATTAGATCATTGTGTATGGAGTGTGTCGGTACCCCGCAGACCGGGTACCACCGTGCACAAGGAGAAAACGGCTAAGGACCCAGCCTCTACTTAAGAGGCCGAATCCGAGGCTGCCATGTCGTGGAGGGAAGGACCAGATCCTACCTCTCTACTGGGGAGGGCTCCCGAGCTGCCGCGTGGCTGGCAGAACTGCACCCTCGCCTCCCCGCTGAGGCGGGCTCCGAGGCTGCCACGTGGGCAATCGGAACCTCAGGGCCAGGCCCGCTTCCTCGCAGGGAAAGGCACCGGAACTACCACGTGGCCCGTAGGGCTGAGCCTCCACCCCTCCACAGGGGTGGGCTCCGGGTGCGCCACGTGGCCTGTACCATCGAGTGCTCGACTCCCCACAGAGGCAGGCTCCAACGCAACCACGTGGCGGATGGTCAACTCAGTGCGGTAGGACATCGCAGTAATGGAAGGCGTGTGCTGCTCGAACAGGCATTAAAGTACACGCGCCTTCACCAGGCAAATCGGAGTCACACATGCATAAGTCAAGGCTCCAGTTTCCTGTCTTGTACAAGTAGCCGGTACAGACCCACATCGCAAGACGGACGAATGGGCCGCAAGGACAAGACCGGTGGGACGTGCACCGCCATCATGACCAACTATGTGTAGCCCTGGCGCACGATGCGGCGGGACGACGCATTGATACTCCTGACAAGGGGAAGTAGATAGCATTTAATCATAGATCTTGTATAGGATTTGGCTCTCCCCGGGACCACCTGTCGGGGCCTGGGGCCCACCTTGTGACTGCAGAGTCCTTGGACTATAAAAGGACTCTGCAGACGACCTTCACAAGGGATGGAAAAATCAGACTAAGGCTCATACACGCTCAAGCAAGGCAATACACAAACACTCCCGTGGACATAGGGTGTTACGCTCCGGCGGCCCGAACCACGTAAACCCACTGTGTTCACCATCTCGCTGCGCTCAATCTCCTGGGACTAGCCCTTGTGAATCCAAAGAACCTCCGCGGGCTGCTCTCTAAACAGGTCCGGCGGAAGTGTCGTTTAAGACATTCGACATTTGGCACGCCAGGTAGGGGGCTTTTCTCCCCGTGAAGATTTCCACCAGCAGCAATGGTGAACGGCCATTCCATCAACAGTACATCCAGGCCGCAGTCACGGCGACAGGAAGTAGCTGAGGACCAGGCATCATCTCGCTCTAGAGCGGGATCCCGCTGTAGAGCAGCAAGGCCGGGACCTTCACATCGCCCTGCTGTCACCTCGCCGGCTACAGGTCGGCACGCCACACCATGGCGTACTCCAGCCGTGATGGCAGCTACAGCGCTGCCAGCAGCAAGCCCGGAGAGTGCGCTCACAGCAGCGCGCGTACTACTCCACAACCCACCTGCTGAAGATGCTCCTCAGGGAGCAGCTCAGCAGTGGATCAACGACGTCGACCACCTCGTCACCGTTGCGCTCAACGCACCTCCACCAATGGAGACACATGCCCAGCCGATGCATGTGTCGTTGTCACGGACTCCAACCATCGACCGATGGACAGTAGACTCGCGCTCGACTAGGATCTCGGCAACAGACCTGAGAACTGGGCTGCAGCGGCGCAGATCGGGAGAAGACCACCGAGTTACCATCGAGCGATAGAGGGAGCGGCGGCGCAACCTTGAGGCAGACTACAGTGCGTCGGGCCCTGTTCCCCAGGCTCACGCTGTGCCACCACCGAATCCGGCGTATGTTACGCCACCTCCATACCATGAGTACGTCGCGCCCCCACCTCCGCAGGCGTATGCTGCACCACCACAGCCTCAGGTGTACGCAGGTCCGCCTGTACACCAGGGGTATGCAGCGCCACAACCGGCGCCAGCTAGCCCCACCCAAGGGTGTGCGGCTCTGGCACCTCACCTACGTTTCGTGGTCTGGCCACGGAAGTTTCGTCCACACATGCCGAAGAAGTACGACGGGAGTGTCAACTTGAGTGAGTTCCTACAGATCTACTCCACCGCGATACTAGCTGCAGGAGGCGACGAGGCCGTCATGGCCAACTACTTCCCCGTCGTCCTGACCGGCCCAGCCCAGTCATGGCTCATGAACCTGCCCCAGGGGTCCATAACCTCCTGGGATCAACTGTGCCAACAGTTCATGGTGAACTTTTGCAGTTCCTACAAGCACCCCGGCACAGAGCTTGACCTCCACGCCGTCAGACAGCGCGCTGGAGAGACGCTATGATCATTCATCCAGTGGTTCTCTCAGGTACGGAACACAATCCCTCATATCGCTAGCGCATCAGTTATTGTAGCGTTCAGGAAGGGTGTGAGGGACAAGAAAATGCTTGAGAAGCTAGCCACGCATGAAGTGCGTGATGTCTATGAGCTGTTTGTCTTGGCAGACAGATGTGCTAGGGCAGCTGAGGGACGCAACTGGCACTCCCAACCTTCCTCAAAGGCAAGGGAAGCAACGCCGACTGAGGAAGGAGCCTCTGCAAAAAGCACCGGCAAGAAGAAGAAGAGTAATGGCAAGAACAAGACAAATCCCAGAGCCCATGCAGTGGCAGCCGCAACTCCCGGTGGAGCTCGGCCGCCGTGCCGAGACAAGCGCCCTCGGCAGTCACCTGAACCCGAGGAGCCTGACTTCAAGTGCCGAGTGCACCGCACAAATAGCCATAGCGCTAGCGAGTGCCAGGAAGTGAAGAAGTTCGCGAAGCCTTCCGTGAAAAGAAGCAGAAGCAGCAGCGCCAGGAGGGTGCGCCTTCCAGCCAGAGGGAGGGCAAACAGAAGGTCAATCCCGAAAAGGAGGATGACAGCAAGATGGTGTTCCAGGAACCCCAGAGGGCGGTGAAGGCCGTCTTTGAGGGCAGCGACTCCGAATCCAGCAGCGATAAGGAGCACCGCAAGACTCTTCACGTCATCTACGGGGGAGCCACAGATCCCACGTCCCGGAACACAGTGAGGACTCTGCGACGGGCAGTGGCCGTGGTGGCCCCCACTCCGAGCCCGGCTCCCCACCACAAGTGGATGAGCACGGCAATTAGCTTCGACACCTCTGGCTGCTCGAAGAACATGGCGGGGGCAGGCGTACTCCCGCTGCTGGTGTCTCTGACCATCGCCAACGTGAAGGTCTTTCACGTGCTGATTGATGGTGGGTCAGGCCTCAACCTCATCTCCACGGCAGCCTTCCGGAAGCTGCAGCTGCTGATGTCCTGGCTCACACCTTCGAGCCCGTTCTCAGGTGTCGGACCGGGGCAGATCCTCCCGTACGGAAACATTCACCTCCCGGTGACCTTTGGGACCCCGAAGAATTATCGTACGGAGAGCGTTTTGTTCGATGTGGAGGACGTCGACCTCCCCTTCAACGCAATCATCGGGAGGCTGGCGCTCTACAGGTACATGGCTGTAGCCCACTACGGCTACCTCGTCCTGAAGATGCCGACGCCTTCTGGTGTCCTCAGGGTCAGAGGGGACCGCTCAGCTGGAGTATCCGCCTTGGAGCAGCTCCAAGCGCTCACAGCCGAGAGGGCTCCGGCTTCAGCGGGCATGAAGGAGAGTTAACCAGAGCAGGGTCCAACGCAGCGGGCCTCCACTTCTGCACCCCATGTGCAACCAGCCGGCGATGACGTCCCAGTAAAGGTCGTCAGGATTGGTTCTGAAGCTGCCCAGACAACCCGCATCGCATGGAACCTGGACAACAAATAAGAACTCGCGCTCGTCACCTTCCTCCGGGACAATGTCAATGTGTTTGCATGGCAACCATCACAAATGCCCGGGATCCCTAGGGAGGTGATTGAGCACCATCTGAAGATCTACCTTAACGCCCGACCGGTGCAACAGAAGCCCAGGAAACAGTCCATCGAGCGGCAGAACTTCATCCGTGAAGAAATCAAGAAGCTGCTCGATGCTGGTTTCATCCGGGAGGTCCACCACCCATGGTCGTTGTCCAATCCTGTTGTCGTCCCCAAGGCTGGCGGGAAACTCCGGATGTGCATCGACTACACCAAACTGAATAAGGAATGCCCAAAGGATCCATCCCATTTCCTAGGATAGATCAAATAGTAGACTCAACATTAGGCTGTGATCTTCTGTGTTTCCTAGATGCCTATTTCGGTTTCCACCAAATACCAATGTCTAGGGAAGATGAGGAACACACTGCTTTCATAACAGTAGATGGCCTGTATTGTTATGTCTCCATGCCTTATGGACTCAAGAATGCTCTTCCCACCTTTGTACGTGCAATGCATAAGACATTTGGGGACCTCATTAGAGATCTGGTAGAAGTGTATGTCGATGACATCGTGGTAAAAATTAGAACCCGCACATCCTTATTAGACAACCTGGCCCAGGTCTTCAGCAAGCAGCACACGACACGCACGATGTTGAACCCAGACAAGTGTGTCTTTAGGGTTTTAGCAGGGAAGCTCCTTGGTTTCTTGGTCTCACACCGAGGAATTGAAGCTAACCCAGAGAAGATCAAGGCGATAGAGCTGATGCGGCCGCCGGCCCGCATCAAGGATGTGCAGAAGCTTGCAGGGTGTTTGGCGGCCCTCAGCCGGTTCATTTCAAGACTGGCTGAGCGAGCGCTCCCCTTCTTCAAGATTCTACGGAAGTCAGGTCCCTTTGTGTGGACCGAGGAAGCAGAAGCGGCGTTCCAGGAACTCAAGAAGCACCAGACGACGCTCCCCATCATGGTGGCACCGGAGCCCGGTGAACCACTCCTACTCTACATCACCGCAACAACGGAGGTGGTCAGCATGGTCTTGGTTGCAGAGTGCTCGGAGCTGCTGCCGCAGCAAGCACCCGAGGGAGCCACCGGGGAGGAAGCTGAGCCTCGGGGCCTGCATCCAGTAGAGGATCCCCTTGTTGTGTGCTCCAGTGACCAAGAGCCCTCTGGGTCCCAGCCCCCGAAGGTCTGAATAGGTCCTGGGGGCCACATTCCCCAGGATGCAGGCACATCGCAAGGAGCTCAGAACCCCCCAGGGAGGGTTCGGACCTCCCAACAGCCTGTCTACTCTATCAGTGAGGTCCTCCATGAAGAAAAAACAAGATACTTGGAGGTACACAAACTACTGTATGCAGTGCTCATAGCATCGAGGAAGCTCCAGCATTACTTCCAGGCTCACCGGGTTTCAGTGGTGACCTCCTTCCCACTAAAAACCGTGCTCCACAACCCCAACTCGACTGGCAACATTGCCAAGTGGGCAGCGGAGCTGGTGGAGTTCGAGCTGGAGTTCCTACCTCAATATGCAGTCAAGAGCCAAGCACCGGCGGACTTCCTGGCAGAATGGACTATATCGCCAAGCAACCCAGGGGGCCCGGACAATGGAGAAACGGTGCCTAAGGCCCCAATTTTCACCAAACCTCCCTGGACGCTCTACTTTGACGGCTCCTCGCGGAAGCAGGGGCCGGGGCCAGGGTCCTGCTCCTCACCCCGACTGGGGAGCAGTTCAAGTACATGGTGCGCCTCGACTTCAAGGCGACAAACAACATGGCAGAATACAAAGCCCTAATCTTCGGGCTAAAGACTACCCTGACTCTCAATGTCCGTCAACTTATAGCTAAAGGTGATTCCCAGTTGATCATCAAGCAAGCCAAAGGGGAGTGCAGCTGCAATGACCCTCAGCTAGCAGCATACTTGCTGCATGTCCGGAAGCTGGAGAAGGACTTTGAAGTCTTGGACCTGAGCCATGTACCCCGAGCCGACAACTCAATCACAGATGACCTGTCAACAAAGGCCTCCACAGGGGCCCCAGTGCCTGAAGGAGTCTTTGCAAGGACGTTACCGTGACCAACCGTCCGAGCAGCCGAACCGGGCGAAGGGGGCGAGCCCAGCACCTCGAAGCTGGCAGTCCCGGTGGCCCTGCTACCATGGAGCCCGCCAAGGATCGTATGCGCGAACGGGAGCTCCGAGCTACCGGGCGCCGAAGATCCGGACGATCAAGTAAGTCCGGATGCATGGATCTCGGAGGTCCGGGACTACTGGAAAGACAACATCCTTCCCGAAGAACATGTCCTGGCAGAAAGGATAGTCCGCATGGCTGAGAGGTACACGCTGGTGGAAGGGGATCCCTACCGGCGTGGCGCCAACGACATCCTGCTGCGTTGCATTACCCGGTAGGAGGGCCGCGACTTGCTCGCAGAGATCCATGGAGGTGAGTGTGGGAACCACGCATCATCCCGCACGCTGGTCGGTAAAGCCTTTTGGCACGGCTTTTACTGGCCAACATCACTCCAGGATGCCGCCGAGATGGTCAGGAGATGCAAGGCGTGCCAGTTCCATGCCAAGCAGATCCACACACCAGCTCAGGCGCTGCAGATGATCCCACCCTCATGGCCATTCGCTGTGTGGGGTTTGGATATCCTGCGACCCTTTCCCAGAGCAGTCGGAGGATTCCGGCACCTCTATGTCGCTGTAGACAAGTTCACCAAGTGGCCAGAAGCTGCCCCAGTCATCACCATCAACAAGCATTCAGCAGTCAAATTCATCAAGTCGATCGTCTGTCGGTTCGGGGTCCCGAACAGAATCATCACTGATAACAGGTCCCAGTTCACAAGTGCAGCGTTCCAGGAATACTGCGAGGACCTTGGGATTCAAGTCTGTTATGCATCTGTCGCTCATCCAGAGAGCAATGGACAGGTCGAGAGGGCCAATGCATAGATCCTCAAGGGCCTCAAGACTCGCACATTCTCATGCCTTGAGAAGCATGGTGCAAACTGGGTAGACGAGCTTCCGTGTGCACTGTGGGCTAGCCGGACATCAACCAGCTGGGCCACGGGGGAAACGCCTTTCTTCCTGGTGTACGGGGCAGAGGCCGTCCTCCCCCAGAAATTACCAGGGGCTCCCCCCGTGTCCGGGTGTATGATGAAGCTGCGCAGGACCAGCTCCGGTGTGAAGACGTGGGCCTCGTCGACAAGGGACGAGTGAGAGCGGCTCTCCGAAATGCACGGTACAGGCAGACGCTCCGACGCTACCACCACAGGACCGTGCGGAGTAGGGAGTTAAAGGTAGACGACCTGGTGCTGCGTCGCATACTCTCCCGGGAAGGGGCTAACAAACTCTACCCCAGATGGGAGGGCCCCTTCCGGGTTACGGAGGTATGCCGCCCTGGGTGCATCCGCCTAGCTACGGAGGATGGAAAGCGACTGCCCAACCCCTGGAACATCGAGCACATCCATAAGTTCTACCCCTAGACCAGCGTTAGGACAGTTTTCTTTCATTGTAAAAGGTACATGGTGCCTAGGAATGGTACTTAGGGCAACTAAGGCTCCGCGCGCGAGGCTCTGAGTGCACATTTCGCTTAGCCTGGTCCGGAACCCTAAGTAGCTGCACTCGACTTCCTTTGTCGCCCGAGCCGGGTCGTTCCCCTTGTAAAACCTGTCCCATCTTATGGGAGACCGCAATGAAAGATTGTTGTCCTACCCTGTATAGGGTCCCTCATTCAAAAAATTATCTTTAATTTTTTTATGATATTGCTATGCGTTTGCTGTAGCTCGTGATCTGTCATGAGCGCTGTCAATTTTCCCCGCTCTAGCAATAGTGGGAGCCTTGCTGTCTGGTTGCAAGTGGCGTAGCTTGAGGTACCTGCAATGTGCCTGGGGCCTCGGATGTTCCCATACTCGGGGGTAAGTGTCTCCAGATGGTCTCCCTAGGGAAAAGCTTACGCCGAGAGGGAGGTCCAAGGGCACAGCCCGCTTAGCCTAGTCCTGTACCCTAAGCCTGTGCGCCTGCCTCCCCAGCGCTACAGCTGAGTACTGGGGGCCAGATGGACCACCCTTAAGTAGTATGAATAACGAGCCCTAGGTGCAGACGCACTAAATTACCCAAGCCCCACGAGTAAGCCCAAGATTGTAAGTCTAGCGACACTAAAAAGGAGCAGAGAAACAATGACCAACGTACAGAATTACTTCTCCTATTTTTTGATCTATGCGCAGGTCATCAAGGAGTTATCCCAGTGACAACCATCAGAGTACCCACAAAGATGGTGGGCACCGCCGGAGCAAAGCTCCGGTGGTACCCCTAGGGGGCCCGCCGTCGACGTTTCACAGAAGATGGTCGGCACCGCCAGACCGAAGCTCCGGCGGCACCCCCAGGGGGCCCGCCGTCGACGTCCCTACATACTCAGCTACAGCAATGCTACCTACGCATCCTAGGCTCCCCTGCATCCGTCCGCCCTAAGTCCTAAGTGTTGACGGGTGTGCCCACAACAACTGGCCACACCTGTCAGGGGGCCACACTTCGGGGGATGGTAGGTCCTGGAAGCTAAGGAACAACAAGCAACCAGAAGATATTGCTGGAAATAAAAGCATGCTGAGTTTAAGAGGCACCAAAGGCAGAATTTTTGTTCCAAAATAAAAAGTTTGCCACCACAAGCAACCACAGACAAAAGCTGAAAGAAACACAAAACATAAAAAGCGCATGGGGAGCCCTCAGCTGCTTCGCTGGAACCTTGAGGTGATGAGCGCCACCGCATCTGAGACTTCAGACTTGGCGGCCTCTTCCCTCTCGGCGATGGGCCCCTCGAGGATCGGCTGGAGAGAGATGTCGGGGTACCAGCTCCGGTAGTAGGACAGGATGTGCGTCACCACCTCCTTCACCAGCATCCTCCCCTCTGCCTCCAGCTGGTTGTCGATGATGGCCCCCAGCGAACGCATCCTCGAGCTAGTGGAGTCAAGGGCAGGGAACACCTGACTCACCTCCCGCGCTGGTTCCCCACATGCACCGGGCTGAAGTCGAGCGGCACCAGAGCCGAGTCGGCGCCGCCAAGGAACTCCTAGACCTTCCGGGCCTCAGCAGAGCGCGACGCCTAGAGCTCCTGCACCTCCTGCTGGGCCGCCGCCAACGCCCGGGGCTGCCGTCCAGGAACCGCTTCTCCTTGGCCGACAGGGCCCCCTCGCACTCGCTGACCTCCCTCTCGCGGCGGCTCAAGTCACCCTCCTTGAGGGCGACGTTGAACTCTCGGTCCAGGAGGGCCTGGCGCTCGGCGAGCTGGGCTTGCTCCGTCTCAGCCAGGGCAGCATCCCGGCGGTCTAGCTCAGCGGCGTGGACCCTCGCCCCTTCCTGCTGGAGGACGAGCCAGCGGGGGGTCGCCTCCACCTCAGCCTGCTTTGCCGCCAAATCCTGCTCTCGTTCAGCAAGAGTAGCTTCCCGGTAAGACAGCAGTTGCTGAAGGTCCTCGCAGGACTGGAGGCGGGAGCTGGCCTCAGCGTGGATAGCCGCGGTGTCCGCCTTCAGCTTCTGGGTGACGGCGTCCAGTTGAGCGATGAGCTCGCGCTCCTGCTCAAGGATCTTCAGCTCCTCCCGAACAACCGCCTCCCGCTGAGTCTCTCAGCTCTTCGCCAGCCATGTCCGGGCCTCCAGGGTCCTCGCCCATTCTCGGAGTCGATCATCCTCGTCTTCAAGCCGCCCTTTCTCCCGGGTGAGGGCCGCCTGAGCCTGCCAGAAGCTGAAGTAGGCCACGACCATGGCCTCAGACAGGGGGAGGGGCTCCACCGTAGCAGCGGGTCCCTGCCTCCCCACTTCTTCAATATCATCCTCCATTTGGAGGACCACTGGGGAGACGGAGATTGGGGACACCGGAATCGGCGCTTTCCCTTTCTCCTTGTCAACAGAGGCACCGTTGCCTCCCCATTGACGGTGCTGGGGCCCGCTTGAGGCGTCGTCGCTTGAAGGATCTTCGTTGCCCGAGGGAGCCCCGCCTCCCTCAGCATCGTCGATGATGTTGACCCCCCGGAACGGGTCCCCGATCTGGCGCTGCGCCAGCCCGGAATCGTCGAGTGTCAGCATCGCCTTCAGCAGCTACCTCCTCAGCTCAGAGTCTGAGCACAAGGGGCAGCAGGCCGTCGGAAGAGCCAACTCCTCAGGGGAAATGTTGTTGAGGCAGACCCGGGTCAGCATGTCGTGCAGCTGTTGCTCGTCCAGGTTGGAGTCGGGGCCAGTCTCGAGCCGGGTGCAGTCTGATAGGCCGGTGAACATCCACGCCAGGCGGGTGCGGCGCTGGAGCAGAGCTATGCCGCGGGACATGAAGTCCCTCAACACCATTGTAGACGACAGCCCATGGTCCGCCAGCATCTGGATCCTCTCCAACACCGGGTTGAACGCGTCCTCCAGCTCTGGGCGCTCCTCCCAGAACGACCGCTCGGAGTAGGGGATCTCAGTGGGGAGGCACATCTGGTCGTGGGCTTCGACCTTGGCGATCATCCAATCTTCGCGCCACTGCTCCCATCGTGCAGAGTTGAAGGAAGCAATGTACCTCGAGGGGACCTTGGTTCGGCGCTGGAAGTAGTAGGCGCCGAGATGCTCCTTCGAGCATCTGCTGGTGGCCCTCAGTACAAAAAAGTACCCGAAGAGCTTCACTGACGGCATCACCCCCACAAACATCTCGCAGAGGTGAGCAAAGACCGCCAGCATGGCGATCGAGTTTGGCGCGAGGTGGTGGAGTTGGAGGCCGAAGGTCTCCAGGAGCATGACCAGGAAGGCGGATGCAGGCGGGACGAAGCCGGCCAGCACGTACGACGAAAATAGCTCCATCTCCCCGGCGGAGAGGCTCAGCGGCAGCCTCCCGGGACGGAGCCACTTCTCCTGAGCGTGCCAGCCGAGAAGCCGGCGCATGGGGGCCAGGTCAGCGGACCTGGACAGCCGGGACTTGGGCAGGATACTCGCCATGAGGATCGAAGGAGGAGGCTCTGGAAGGGGAGATTGGGAGCTAGAGCGCAAGAAATGGGCTTGGGGCAAGAAGGCACGAGCGCAAGGATGCAGAAGGCCAAGAAAGTACCCTTAGGGGGAAAGGTCTCCTTTTATTCACCTCTGCAAGCCAACAGACACATCGTGTGAATCGCCGCAGCCTCAGTAGAAGAGCAACAGACCCGCATAGGCAATGACGTGAGGGCCCGGATCGCTCGACAAAGAAGGCGAGCCGGGTGGCTAACTATGCGGGAGGTAATTCGGCGGTTTCTGAAAAGGCAAAAGCAGCGGAAGTGCAGGAGCCATCTTGGGAACCACCGCAGTTAAAGCACGGTTAAAGGCGGAAGTCATGTCGCGCGGCACCTGTCCAGTACCTCCGCTTACCAGGAGGAGACGCGTTGCCACAACGGTAGGGATGTGTCGCCCCGAGAACTGCCCTAATTGGAATCGAAAGAGTTGCGCGGGAAGATAAGGAAGAAGACCCCACCTGCGGTATCAACAACTATCCCAAGGTGGGCTCGGGGGCCACTGTCGCGACCCTGTAGACCGGGTAGCCCGCGCACAAGGAGAAAATGGCTAAGGACCCAGCCTCTACTTAAGAGGCTGAATCCGAGGCTGCCACATCGTGGAGGGAAGGACCAGATCCTACCTCTCCGCCGAGGAGGGCTCCCAGGCTGCTGCATGGCCTACAGAACTGCACCCTCGCCTCCCCGCTGAGGCGGGCTCCGAGGCTGCCACGTGGCCAATCGGAACCTTGGGGCCAGGCCCGCTTCCTCACAGGGAAAGGCACCAGAACTACCACGTGGCCCGCAGGGCTGAGCCTCCACCCCTCCACAGTAGTGGGCTCTTGGTGCGCCACGTGGCCTGTACCATCGAGTGCTCGACTCCTCACAGAGGCAGGCTCCGACGCAACCACGTGGCGTACGGTCAACTCAGTGCGGTAGGACGCCGCAGCAAAGGAAGGCATGTGCTGCTCGAATAGGCATTAAAGTACGCGTGCCTTCCCCAGGCAAAGCGAAGTCGCGCATGCGTATGTCAAGGCTCTAGTGTCCTGTCTTGTCCAAGTAGCCGGTATAGACCCACGCCGCAAGACGGACGAATGGGCCGCAAGGAAAAGACAGGCGGGACGTGAACCGCCATCATGACCAACTATGTGTAGCCCTGGCGCACGACGCGGTGGGACGGCGCATTGACGCTCCTGACAAGGGGAAGTACATAGCATTTAATCTTAGATCTTGTATAGGATTTGGCTCTCCCCGGGACCACCTGTCGGGGCCTGGGGCCCACCTTGTGACTGTAGAGTCCTTGGACTATAAAAGGACTCTCCAGACGACCTTCACAAGGGATGGAAAAATCAGACTAAGGCTCATACACGCTCAAGCAAGGTAACACACAAACACTCCCGTGGACGTAGGGTGTTACGCTCCGGCGGCCCGAACCACGTAAACCCTCTGTGTTCACCATCTCGCTGCGCTCAATCTCCTGGGACTAGCCCTCGTGAATCCAAAGAACCTCCGCGGCTGCTCTCTAAGCAGGTCCGGGGGAAGTGTCGTTTAAGACCTTGGACAGAGTGTGTTGGAGAAACACACCCCAAGAGCTCAATCACAAGAAAACTCACTCACTGCACCAATTTATACAGCTCCGAACTAGTCCGATAATATCCAGACTAGTCTGATAACCCCTCTGTTCAAAGTCGGACAAGTCCTCCTAGTGTGAACTTGTCTGCACAGTCCGAGTTTACACAGACCGGACTAGTCCGATATCACCATGGACTAGTCTATTATCTTTATGACTAAAATCGGACTAGTCCTCCCCAGTGCGGACTAGTCCTCTACACTTCACAGATTTGCACGAAATCGGACAAGTCCGAAATCACCACGGACTAGTCCGATAACCTCACTGACTAAAATCGGACAAGTCCTCCAAATGCGGACCGGTCCCCAATTCACTAAGGAGATCACCACAGCTGGACTTGTCCGAAAATAACCGGACTAGTCCCAACTTTTCTAGAGCCTAAATCGGACTAGTCCGCCCTAAGCCGGACAAGTCCGATCTTCCTGATAACTTAGGGTTTCCCGCACTCCACACAACAGACTAGTCTGAACTCCACCTCAGAGTAGTCCAGACCCTTGAAACCCTAACGGTAACTTTTGTAAACACCATATAAATAGATGTGCACAGCCCTACTTTCAACTCTTTCGACTCCCAGCGCCGTCACAGCCTCCACGAGCCTAGAAAACACATCTCTCCATGCAATCCAACGCAAGAAAGATCAAATCCTTGAGGATTCATCTTGGATCAAAGGAGAGACACGATTCACACGTTTGAGCTCTTGGTTTTGATCTCTAACAAACTCTTGTTGTTTCACTATTGATCTTAAGAGTGTGTTCTTGGTGGTGTTTCGATTTGTAATCTTGTGGTGCCCTCAACTTGTGAGAAGGTACCAGGAACTTCGTGATTTACCCTTGTGATAGTGAAAGAGAATTGGTCTTCATGGCGATTCGATGAGGTTAGGGTTCGTGAAGACCCGGTCCTTTCGTGGGCTCCTCAACGTGGAAGTAGGTTGCCTTTACGGGAACCGAACCACGGGATAAAATCTTATGTTAAACTTGTTCTTATGTTTTTCATATCATATTCTAGGGTTTACTTGATCTTGTCTATCTTACGTTAAAACATTCAAATTAATGTTAATTTGTGCTATACTTAATTTCATTGCCTCAATACTTTCAATTTACACACTATATTCCGCTGCATACTGTGCTTGTATTGAAGTCATTGATCTAACTTGATCAATCTATTCCGCATGCACCGGACTAGTCCGCACTCTACCGGACTAGTCCGATTTCCTGGTATTTGATCAAGTTGCTAAGTGTTGCAGGTTCCGACTAAAAATCAAAAAGGCCTATTCACCCCCCTATAAGCAAGATTCAATTGGTTGCAGTGCGAGTAATGAACGCCAGCGGTAGCAGGTGGCGAATGCAAGACAGATAAGGCACGCAACTTGCGGGACTAAAATCCTCTGCAGTACTCCACCTGTAGTAGCTGCCATTGAGATGTGGGCCCATAAGACATTAGTTCCACTTGTCAGTGCCAGCTACTGCAGTGTAGTACTGCATAGTCTCAGCTTGCGATGCTTAACAAAGCGAGGGTTTGGTGTGGCTGAGATAACCCGGAGCAACTCACGAGGAGGATTGGTGGCAGAGCGAGTAAAGACCATGGATTTGCGGGCGGCGAGATCATCATGGCACGCGAAGGATGGGATGTGGCGATGGGCAAAGGAGACACGTCGGGGGGGGGGGGGGGGGGGCACTGAACTGACCAGCAGCAGGGCGTGGGCACCGGTGCCGGCCGGAGTGGCTGGTGGCAAGATAGCACAACGTGGAGGCATAAAAAAATCATGCCATCACACAGGCTAATGAACTGTTATCTAGTACAAGGAAAGTAGAATCGCAAGGCATGGTAAAACAATTAGTAGAGCCTAGTACATACTCCCTCGGTCCCAACTCACCTCTATTCCTAGGATTCAAACATCGTCTCAACAAAGAATGCAAATGACCATGATACCCATCACCAATACATTTAAAGGACAGAACGTAGTCTCTCAAAACTCTCCAAATTCAATGCCAGAGGAGTAAAAAATTAACACGCTCTGCCAAAACAATTGGCACGGGAGAGAGGCGGGTAGTAATTGATGTGATATGGGTGGTTGGAAGCCACAGATAGAGTTGGAGTGGTATTTTTTGAGCTCCAAAAGTAAAGTTACGCTGGGACGGAGGGAGTATTTCTTATTTGTATATTAATACCTAGTGTTGGTTCATGCATCGTAGTACCAGGGAATGAAGTATCTCAGGGTTCCTGAACATCATGTGCTGCAATATTCTCTGCATACCATGCAAAGGAATTAATGTTTTCTAAAACATTTTAATTTTGATAGTAAACACATTTATAGTTACACGAGGTGCTTGTTGGCCACCATGAATACTTGTAGACTACATCACGGTTTGCTGTATTGCTCCTAAAGTAAAGTGCATAAGTGTATTGTAAGTAGCCATTCCAAATAGCTGTGATGACGTCAAATTACATGACCGACTAGATTTATGATCGGACGGTGTGGTTTCTATAAACTGACAGCGTTTGTTTGGAACGGAGGAATTAGAAATGAGGAATAGGAAAAATGTACGATCTGAGAAAGCCACAAGAAAGATGAAAGTGTAAAAACCATGGGAACTAAAAATCTTGGGAATACAAATTTGTAACATAGCAATGAGAGTACAACATTTGGAGTGGTTGATTAGATAACCCGTGCGTCATTTACTTCTAAATCCAGAAATTACATACTACTTTTGGTTTTTTACTATTTGTCGTCCCTGGTAAGGAATTGAACTATAAATACACTACTGTAATAAGCTGTTGGGGCGACATTTATTTCGGAACAGATGTACTATATATATATATATATATATATATATATATATATATATATATATATATATATATATATATATATATATATATATGTATATATATATATAACTAAATTTGTGAAACATGAGAGCACATTTCTTCTTTGTTAATTTATTTAATCTTCGTATATTAGAATGGATCGTGTAGAACTTAACTAGCCCAAAACTGCATAGATCATGTACAACCTAGCCAATGTAGCTCTATAAAAAGATGGCACAGATCGTGTAGAACTTACCTAGCACAAAACTGGAGTCTGGGATGTCGCAGGGAGGTGTCGGCGACGAAGAGGTTTGGTAGAGCCCGTCAAACTTGGTCGCCCAATGTTGTAACCACGAGTGACCACCACCAAGAGCTTCTATGCATCACTACGAGATCCATGGGGAGAAAAATTTTAAAAACCGTGGGAAATGAAAACACGGAAATTTCTTAGGAATACATGTTTGGAACACAGGACAGCGAGTAGAACACATTTAGAGTACTGCGAGATCACCAGAAGGGAGGGGTAGCGGTGTGTCGGGATCCGAGGCCAGTGTTTCCATTTATACTCATCATGGCTGAAATAGAGTTACAACAGACGGGACTGAAATTGGAGGCACAAGGAGTGAAAATTGAATTGTCAAAATCTCAATTGTGGCCCGCCAAGACGAACGAAAGAATTTTGCGGGCCTGGAGAATTTGGCGCTAGTGGTGCTTTTGTGCACGCATTCAATCGTGATTAATTACATGTCATGTCACGTCGATTCTTGCACATGGTGTGTTTAGCTAGAGTGGTAGACTTCTTCGCACAACTTGCTCGCTTCTTAATTATAGTATGGACTAGCTGCTTGCTCGCCGTGCGACCGCTAGCTCCCCTTCATCTTTGTTGCCATGCATGGAGGTCAAAATCTAAAAGTAGTCATCATCTATCTAGTGGGACATTCCAAAAAATACAAACAAAAATACAAATTGCCAAATGTATATGTGCTAATGCAAACGTCATGCAAATATAGAACACCCAAGATCACGAAAGGACGACGGCAAATAATGAGCATTTTGTAACATTAATCACAAGGAAATGATAACATATAGTATATACTACTAAAAATATATTTTCACATGCGCCACGATTTTCTGTCAATCTATCAGCTATAGAAAAAAAAAATCTCGTCAATTATAGAATTTTACAGGATTAGTGTTACCTAAGGTTGCCTGAATTTTTACCGGATTTCAGTCTTCTCAGACACATGCAATATAAATGGTCCCAAGTTACAAACAAACATGAGATATTTTTCGATACTGCATAGGGCACATTGTTCAGGAACATAAAAGACAGTTTTCATTAACATAAAGAAACACATATATTACAAACAAGAAATACGAAAACACATAGAAAACAAGAAAAAAAACTACTCCTAATCCTACTTTACTCGAAGGAGGTCTTCTCAACCTCCTCCGTCGTCGCCGCTGCCCCTTCCTCCTCCTCTGGCACCTGAGTCCGAAGCTTCCGTGCAACGGTGAGAAAAAGCTGTCGACGGCCCTCTACTCCAGCCAACTCTGCGATTATCTCGTGGAGGTCATCGAGACGATCGGCCACAAAGCTTAGCCTGAAGCAGTAGTGGCCGGCACTGCAGAGTCCATGCTGGTGTGGACGGGAAGAGTCCCAAGAACAAGATGTCGACGCGAGCAACTGCTTGAAATCGCATCCTTGAAGTGATCATCCAAATCCTTAGAATCCGATGTGTGATAGGGATGTCACACTCTGTGGCTCCATGAGTGAGAGGCAATAACTAAAATTTTATTATAGACGTGCACTAATGAAAACACTGGGAGCCTAATTCAGAGATCGAACCCCAAACTGATAAGTGGCCACCTATCCTTAATGTTGATCCATAGTATGTTGTCCATGAACTTTTACTATGAAGACAACAATAATCTTAGCCTTGGTGAAGTTTGATCGCCAGATCAATCACGGCCTAAGATTATGTAAAATCGGTCACCATCGGTCCTCTTCTTGGAAAGATGATGATAACAATTGCAGTACGTAAACCACCGACTACAAATGAAAAAATTGAGTGAAATAACACAAAAGAGGAGAAATGCAGCCTCAAACCCAATCATAATGTAGAACCAACCAAGAATCGTCGATTTTCGCAACACAATGAATTCTTGGATAGACATTGAACGCCAGTTATCTCGCCCCTTTTTCAGAAAGGTGTTGTTTTTCGATACTGCATAGGACGCATCGTTCATGAATAGAAAATACATTTTTCATTAACATTAAAACAACACATATATTACAAACAAGAACTACGAAAAGCACATGGAAAACAAAAAAAAAGAAAAACTACTCCTAATACTACTTTACTCAGAGTCGGAGGAGATCTCCTCCACCTCCTTCTCCGCGGCTGCTGCCGCCACTGTCGCCGCTGCTGCCGCCCCCTCTACAAATCGGAGTCTGAAGCTCTGTGAGAAACAAATCGGAGTTCCTACATTGTCGGGCGACGGTCTACAGAAGTTGCTGGTGGCCCTCCACCACAACCACCTCCCAGATCGTCTCATTGAGGACGTCGAGACATCCAGCCACAAAGCTTAACCCGAAGTAGTAGTGGTCGGCGGTGTCCATGCTAGTGTATATGGGAAGTTTCCCAAGACTCAGATGGTCACACGAGCGAGATGTATCGGAAAATACATTCGGCGCCAATTTGTCGAGCTTTTTTGCGTGCCCGGCAGTGGCGGAAAGGTGCTCGGTGGCCTCCTTCACGCGCCGATCGATTTCTTCGATGTGGTCTTGGAGGAGGCGAATAGTCTCCTGAACCCAAACAGGATGAGGAGGTGCGGGCGCCACGGGCAGAGAAGGGGGCAGAGGATGTGCAGGCACCACCTCCAAATCCACCGACATCGGAAGTGACGGAAACGGAGGACGTCAATGGCCTGAAGCGCTTCTGTGCGGGGCTACCCATTTGTGCAGTGATGGAGGTTCGGAGAAAGAGCGAGAGGTAGTCGACGGTAGTGCGGTGGAGAAGCAAGAGGAGAAGTTCGGAGGCTACGATCGATGGAGTAGTGTAGCGGAGACGCAAGAGTACGGTGTGCCTTTATAGCAGGTCGTTGTCTAAGCGCGAGAGTGGAGATGATCGAACACTTTAGAAACTGTGCTTTTGAACTGGTGGCTGGGTTGGAGTAACTCCAAAACGCAGTTTGCCTCTTCTAGGTTATCGCAACGGCTCGACGCGTCTCATCTCAGCTTCAGAGGCAGTTTTTTAATTTGACACGCAAAAGGTCCAGGGTATGCAATGGCCCACCTGGCATACTTTGTAGGTCTGTCGTGTGGCGTTTTCAGTTCTTCAGTTCCATGTTTGACACGCAAAGGGCCCAGGGTATGCAATGTTTCATGACGTTACATGTTTTCTCTTTTTGTTGAACGATCAACATATATAGTTGAAAGATCGGCATAGAACACAAGAAAAAAGTACAAGACACGAGAAAAGAAAAACAACAAAAGAAAACCTAAATCCTCCTCCTTAGAGACAACACATCACTGAACTTAGAGCACATTCACTTGGTAACTAAATCATTCATTTGTCCAAAAAATAATCAAATCCTTCCTTATAAATTGTCATTCCTGACCAACACGATGAACACACCACACATTCAGTCATTAACATAATATATATATATATATATATATATATATATATATATATATATATATATATATATATATATATATGTGTGTGTGTGTGTGTGTGTGTGTGTGTGTGTGTGTGTGTATGTATATGTATGTACATATATATGTATGTATATATATATATATATATGTATATGTATATGTACATATATATGTATGTATATATATATATATATACATATATATATACATATACATATACATATATACACACACACACACACACACACACACACATATATATATATATATATATATATATATATATATATATATATATATATATATATATATATATATATATCACAAACCCTCGATCATGTTTTTTAGTTTGACATGCAAAAGACCTCGATCATGCATGATCGATGACGTTAGGTGTTTTCTCTTTTTGTTGAAAGATCGCCATATATATATAGTTTGAGGCTCGTTGATAATATGTTTGGGGCGTAGCATGCATGGACAACTAACATGGACGTGAGAGAGACGTCAACGATCATGTATGAGATGTCAACTAACATGCATGGACAACTAAATAAATTTCTTGATGAGTGAATAAAATCTACAGTCTAGACAAAGGCCTTATCCATTCTATTCTTTATTGTTGTAGTTCCATTCGTTCTTATCCTTGGTTCATCGTCTCTCTCTCCTAACATCTGCTCCATCAAGAACACTTGTTTCCTCAAGCTAAGTCTGCATAATCACTTCGTCTTCAAGATGCAATCACGAGTTTGATCTTCCGTGTCATGCTCATACTTAAGTGACGGCAATCAAGGGGCGTTTTCCGTTTCCAAGCATGGAGTTCATGGCAGGTGAGGCTGTAGCGCTCTTTGCATGGCGGCAGTTTTTCCAATCGAGGGTCACGGAGCCGTAGGCAACTCTCAGCACTACTTATTATTGTTGTGTTGTCTGTGTTAGTGCTAATCCTGACTTGCTAGGCTAATGAACACCTGATGAGTTCAGGTTGTGTTCGTGAGTGCATGCACAAGAGTGGTCTGGTGCTGATTATTAGTTGCTGCATTAGAAGAGCTTGTTTGGCTCATGGACAAGGAAAATACTATGTATGTAGTACAAAGTAAGTTGGTAGGCGTTGCCGTTCGTACGTGAAGATGCGGCTAGGTAGTTGCTCTTGCAGGTGTATGCTAATTACGTGAGTGTTTGACCGAGTCATGTGGTTAGTCCATGATGCACCCTAAACCTGGTGTTGAGACCGTGTATGTGTCTACACTAGTGACATGTCACAAAGTGCTCAGTCAATTGCGTTTGGTTTGACGTTGAAGTTGCATTGGATAGGATCATCCATTTCTTTATGTATTGTATCATCCAAATTAACGTTTGGTTGGATGGACTGGACGATCCAATTTTTTGTTTGGTAGGTTGGATGAAACGTGGGTTTATTGAATCATCTAAGTTGATAATATCATAATATTAATTATTTGTATACTAATTATCATAACACTTGCAAATATTAATGGTAATATAATAATTTCAATTATTAATCAACAATAAACAAGTTAATTATCACTAATTACATTACTAAAAAGCATAATTAGATAAGGTGGATGGACTCATCCAAGAAAATTTCCTGGACCACCTCATCTAGTATCTGCGAGGAATATTCCCCAAAACTGGATCACCCCGTCCGTCTGACCGTGAACAAATAACACATGACTGGACCATCCAATCCAAGTCAATCCAATCCAAGGCAAGCAACCAAACACATATCTTTTTGGTCGTGTCATGCTGTGCACGCCGATCGCCGAGTCATTCAGACCGCTGAGCAAATTTCGGACGTGGAGTTTGTGTGCTCCAAGCATATAAAAGGTGTTGTACTCATTTGTTGAAATGACAGTACGAATAATATAAAAGTTGTGTTAGTCGCTGGCCTTGTTACCTCTCAACCGAGAGTGTTTTTTGTTTCCTCTGCTTGCTCACTCGTTCATCATTAGTTCTAACAGTCCGTCAGCATTTTCCATGCATGGGTTGTTTCACACATTGAAACAACGTTCATCGATTGTTGTGTTGCGCCTGTGCGCGCTGCAAGACTCAGGCCGTTGGCGTACGTGGCAATCATCAGGGTAGGGTGGCACAGTCATGAGAACTGTGCAGTGCACCCTTGGTTGTATGGCTGTAAGATTCGGAGTGTGAACATACGTGGCAACCATATGGGCAGGATTGCACAAAGACGCCTGGGCGGCCCTGCCACAGAGAATTCGATTCCCGCACCAAGGGGTTAGACCGTCTGCAATGGTTCACTGTAAAGCTTACTCAACTGTAAATATAGTGTAGATTACTAGAAGTATAGAGTAAGTGTCCAGAGTGAAATGCTGGAAGTATAGAGGATATATTGGAAGTATAGAGGGATAGGGTAAGTTTTAGAAGAAACCACTGAGGATGGTCTTAAAGGTAGGCCCGGCTCTGGACCTAGGCGTGAGGGGCGACTGCCTAGGGCCAGGACGAGGGGGGGGGGACACGATGTCAGCTGTTAAAGAGGAAAGAAATAAAATTAATTAGTATTTGCCTCATCCATCTGCGATATACAGTTACACGGTCTAGCTTTTTATTTTCATAATTTGTTGAAATATAATACTACGTCCTATTGTGTTTAGTATTTATTAGATATAATATTACTAATGTGTTAATTTTCCATATGCGATGTTTTTTGATAAAAGCAGGAGTTTTTCGTTAATGCATATTGTAGGACACATTGTTCATTGTAAACTCCCAGCTTCTCCTTAATATGAAGTTCAGTTACCAGTTTGTTTTCAACCATAGTAAAGATCAATTATGGTTATACACATGAACTTGATATCATCAAGAATAATTCTTTCCCTCATACTTAAAATTTTATTAACATAAGGGATGGACCTTACCAATGACCCTGCGATAATTCAAGTGACCTACCTGCAAATTTTGGATTTTATTGAATGGATTTTTCTAGGGCAAAATGCTATGCAGTACTAAATATATTTAAAATAATTTGAATATAGCACTGTACATTTATGCCATATCAAAATATTCAAATCTGAGGCTATACATTTCACATGGCCTCATAATATTCCAAATAAACCTCCTGCAAAGTTTCAAGATTTTTGAATTCCATTTGCTATTTTATTTGAGACGCTTAGCAAACTCGAGCCATATTTCAGTTCAAATTTTGAATTCTGTTCAAACTTATTGAACATCAAAATTTTAACACACCATCTTCATCAGCATGACTTGCTGGACTTATCCAAGAAGTTTCAAAAATTTTGAAGCTCATTTGCTATTTAATTCAGTGGCTCCATTGAATCTATTTCAAATTCAAATTTGAATTTCAACTGAAACTTGATCAATCTGAAGTTTTGATTTCAGAATCAAATTCCATATATTTATTTGAGCCCATCCACAAATTTTCATGATTTTTGGACCAGGTTTGGTAGGGGAATAAAAGTTCCAGAGAGGATAGGGCTTAAGAGGGGTAGTGGGACCCACTGTCAGCCTCTCCCACTCGATGAACCGACGAAGCGCTCTATTTATGGTTGTCCTCGCGCTTCAACGTTAGGGGAGCTTGCCACCGCGACAAGGCATGCAAAGCAGGCAGCTTGTGGCCTAAACACCTCCCCTGGCCTATATCTACCCCTCCCGACCGACGGCGTCGAGTTCCATCCCCGTTTCGCTTCCCCTCGCCGCAGTTTCGCCCCGCCGTCGCACAACACCGCAGCTTTCCTTTCCTCCCGGTAATCACCTTGGTCTTACCTCTATTCCCTTCGATGTAAACGGCAAAGTTGGCACCAAGTTTGTGCTCTATCATCTATGCCAACTAGCTTATCATTTTGCTCTTCGGGTTGGCCGTAGTTTGGAGTTCCGTGGTCGCCACAAAAGTTGGGGAAGAACGAGGCCTCTGCACCACTGTCTTCAGCCCTCAACAAGCGGTGTCGCGCCTCAACTCCAACAGCAAAAAGGATCGCCATTACGAGATCTTTCTCACGGTAAAACCCATGCTTCACTTCCTTAAGTATCGAGCATGTTATTCAAGTTTTTCTTTCAGCCTTGGTCCATGAACTATCTTACTTCTCTGTTTAATTCGCTTTCCACACGCAACTATTCATTAATCAATTCATAGATATTGGTCCATACCTCCTAGCGCACCTTCCTGCCAAGAATCGACAGGAACAATCGAAGGATTGCCAAGATATTGGAGTTTTCCCCTCCGCCATTGAAACCTCCCCTATTCACCGACGAACTTATGTTTCCTGGCGGTTCCACGCCGTTTACACCACCTAGGAGTCTTCCTCATGATCCCAGAAGCCTCCTCGACCTTTTCCCGAGCCGTCTGCGCCGTTCATGAGCAATTCCGATGATAGCTGAAACCCTAGCTCCGCTGCCGTCGTCGCGCCGCCATCTCCGGCCATCGCAGCCACGATTGGACATCACCATCGTGTTGTGCGGTCGATTCTATGGCTAGGAGGTCAGGGCCAAGTTGAACGGAGGTCGACGCAGCTATCGCGGCGAGCTCGCCGGCGCAGCGCCACCGCGGCCGCATCGCGCGTCGGGAGGTAGGAGATGACTCGAGGGCCCCACAGGTCAGCGACTGATTCCCTCGCGCGGGATCAGCTGCAGCTCCGGACCCAGTGCGGCAGCGCGGGTTAACCTGTGGCCCCCGGTGCGGCGCAGCTGCGATTGGTTGATTTTAAACCAGTGGTCCCGGCTGCATTATTTAAATGTTTCCCTTTGGAAATTAATTCCAGAATTCAATCTAACTTCTAAAAATCATTACTCCTAGTAGAATTGCTCAAAAATTTCCAAATAAATTCTGGTAGACTCATCTCAATCTCTAATTTGCAGTGACGTAATTTATTGGCCATGAAACTCCCAGAATTTGTATAATTAATTCTTTTGATATAACTGATTGGGAAATTAATTACTTATGTTTTGTTAATTGTAAAATTCCCAATTTTGGTCAGAACACTCTCGTTAATACACTTGATTTACAGTAAAAATATCAGGTTCATTGGACTTCAATTACTTGGTTGACCAGTGCTCCAAATCTCTATGTAGTTGAAAATTGAGAAAAAATAAAAAATTAATTTCAGAAATTTCCCCAAACTTGTAAAATGAGTTTCTCCCTGTAGGAAGCTTAGAAAATTGTGAAAAAAAATTTCTAGAACCAGTGAGACACCCTCTACATGGTAAAACTACTGGTAGCCATGATAGACCTCCAGAATTTCCACCAAAATTCAGAGAAGGTTTATATTTGTAGGAATTTTAGGGACAACAAACTTCCTTGATCATCTCCTGTTCTTTGCAAGAGTCTCCATTATGGTCCCTAGTATCTACAATAAAAGTTCCAAAGCCAACTAAGATCATAATCTTATTTTTTCACAAGATATTAGCTTGTGACCTTAAACATATTATTTATTTTCAAAGTCATTCATATATAGTATATGCATAACATGTAGTAACTGAAGTCGAGGAGCAGCCGGAAGCTTTGGAAATCCAGCTGCCAGAAAATAACATAGACTCGGACTCGCATTCAGGCATGCCCCAGTTTGCATTTAAGCTCCTACGGTATCATTGCAGTTTTCATTCACCTTACATCTTCAGATGTTTGTGCATTATGTTTATGGTGTTTGACATCCACTTGCATGACCAACTAAACCAGGGAGTGATTAGAATAGCTCATAAACTCGTGTAGTAAATGTCATGCTTATATTCATAGGGATCCGGTAGAAGTCGAGTAGTTGGAATCTACTCGTGAGATAAGATTTTATCACATGGGATGGATTGGATCAAGGAATGGCTTATGAATATGAAATTGAGACCAAGCAGCGAGTGGGATGCAGTGAGACGTGGTATCACGTGTGTAGCCCTACTTGTGTTGATTGAGGACCAATTCGTGTGAGGCCCTGCTGGACAAGCTTGAATTGTACCAGCGACATACTGGAGAAATGGGCTCCAGCAAACTGACGTATCTTGACACTGGTTTGTCAAGGCATACCGTTCAGTTTTATAGGCATAGGTTGAGGGCAGCAAGGTGTAAATCAGCTGGTGGGCACGTCAGAGTTCGCCCCACGCAAGGACCTCCTGCTCGTGACGGATTGACCGGTTCGACATTCTAGTTTTGGGTGAAAGGTGGCCATATATGACTAGTACTGAAGTGCTACGTAGGTACTGCTATATGTACTCCTGGCGCTTTCGAAAGGGCGTATGTGTCATGTTGATCGGGTGTGTCCTTATTGGAATCACCGTCCCTCGCGGTAATAGAGTACCACTTGTTCACTGTGTCGTGAAATAGTAAATACTGAAGAAGTTAGGAGAATACGATGTATTGAATTATAATGGTTTTGCATCCTTGTATGGCTTAGATATAGCACAATTAAAAGTTTATAGTTTCCCCATACTTTACTTGTAATAGCATTATGTGCTTTTGGCATGTCATATCATTGGCAAAGCATTTCTTGTTTGATTGTGGAGTCTATGATGTGCCGTGCCTAAAGAATGTCATGTGCTACTTAAAACATGATTATAAGGATCCACTTGTAGGCGTGTCCTTTATGCTATTCCTTACCTATATTAGTGTTCACCCCTGCATATGGCTAGTGAGACGGGATAGTCTTGCTGATCCTTAAGCTCACGTTTGCAGTTAAAAAGTTTTTGCAGATTATACGACTGATGACGGGTTCGATGACGAGGCTGCACCCCCTCCAGGGTTTACAGCTAAGTGGGAACCTTGCACGCCGCTGTAAGTTGGGTGTTGCCAGTGCAAAGCATCCAGGGCATGGATGACTTTGCTTTTGCATAGCTAGTGCCGAGAGCGTAGCTATGATGTATAGTTCTCTTTCCTATTTGCTTAGTACTATAAAACTTTTGATGTGTTTACAAATAAATACTTGGTATTGTATTTTATTCTTGTTCTTTTCTTGTATACTGTTGGGTGTCACATCGCACGACACCACCCAATGAGATCCTTGGATGTCGGGATTCCAGTCCCCACAACATGGTATCAGAGCATCATTGGTAACAGTGTGATTGAAAAGAGCATATTTTCAAAAGCTAAGGATTATAGGAGTCAGGAATTAGCTATATGCCCATATAAGGAGTATTATTAGTATATGATATAAAGGTGGTAAACTAACTATGTGTTACTATATTCTGTAACGATGCTCCGACATCAGGTAAGAGGTAAGGTACGGCACCGCAAGCGGGTCAATTGCTTAAGCTCACCATGCGAGAGGTAGCATGGAAGTCTTTCTGTGGCTTAGCACAGGAATTTTAATAGGAGTCTCTGAAACTTTCCATGTTTTTGAGAACCCATGACACGCGGTACCCAGCGTGCTTCAAAGTTAGTGGGAGCGCCCGTCGGGTGGTGAATGACCCGATAGTATGCATCTCTAGAACTATTCATGTTGTATGGGAGCATTTGAAACACGTATGCTCGAGCGTGTATAAGCCGGTTCGTGCGGTAGTCTTTGCTGTACAAACGTAGTACAACCATGTACCTTGAGACATGACATCGCTCGAGGGCGACTCACACCAGAGTCGTATGCATTTACTTTCATATATATTATAATTGTGACTGCCTGTTGTGTTTCGCTGAACCGCCCTTGTGGTGTGCAGGTGTGATAGGGGATTGTTTTTCTTCTGCAGCACTAACTACGGTAGCGACCCGTGTAGAACACGTTTGCGAGTGAGCGATACTAGGGCCACCTATAAATGTATCCGAATATACCGGTTAGAATTTTCTTTTGTGAGGCACGTAGTACCGTCAGTACCGAATGATAGAATGGTTTCATTACATTTTGGAAATTTTCTCTATCAGGTGGTGGTAGGTTCGGACTCCGCAAAATGAGTTTCGACTCGACAAAGGGTTAGAACCAAGATTCTTGATTTCTTGCAGAAGTTTGCTCAATTTCGTCAGGTTGTAATCTTGGTTAGTTGAAAAATAACTTGGGGTTGTGCTATATGTATGGAAAGATCTTGAAGACCTCTACAACTTTTCTGTTGACCATAAAGGCAGAAAAGCTTGATAATCTGTTGAAATTTGGGGTATCCTTAAACTGCTCCAGATGACCCTACCATTGTACCAGTCTCTGTATTTATGCCATAACTCACTGTAGAAAAATTTTATGCCTTATTATGATACATATATAGAAAGTGTAGAAGGATATATACAGATTTTTTATTCATAGTTTTCCCTGATTCGAATTTGAGGCAATTCAAATTTCGAGTTCAAAACAGTGAACTGCAGGGCTGCTGTTGAGAAACAGTAAGTTCATCTGTTATGTTGGGATAGCTCTAGCTTTTAATCCAGAATAGTCACATGGTCACATATATACATTTATGGAAATATTAGAAAGTCCTCTATCAACTTTATTTTTTAATTCTTACCTCAATCTTGGTGTAACGGTGTTTGATTTCTATTGTCGTAAACTTGGTTTTGGCAGACCAGAACTTGAAACAGTTTGCGCATAGTTTCGAATTTGCGCGTTATACCTGTATAACAAATGTTTCATGGCTGAAATCTTTTACTTCTGGATTGTTAACTTGATGTTATACAATGTGTATTTTTTCATTACCTCAATATATTGTTTTCATATACCTGTATAAATTGTGGAAATAACCACATATACAGGGGAGGTTCTGTCAAAATTTCCAGAAAACTTGGTTCAACTTTAAACCTGTATAGATTGTACTTCCTAGCTCCCCTGGATCTGTATGAGTACAATATGGAAAGGATGTAAAGTGTACTATAACTTTTGTATTCAACCCAACATCTGGTTCTGACGTTTCCTGTATAAATTTTTTGATTTTATACAGGAAGGTCAGCTGGAACAGACTGTGATCACTAATCCAGCTTTAAATTTTCCTTGAACTTTTGGAAGTTGGAAACCTTCTCATTGATCAAGTATCTTTTTCACAGATGGCAGACTTGATGGTACACTTATCGAACGAATGGGTGTTTGCGACGTGTGCTCATCGAAAAGGTTTTCCAGAATTGTTCATAGCACTGCTTCAACGGTTCGGGTATCGCGACATACCGAGCTATTGGGGCAGAGAATTTGATGATGGAGGTGTGAAAAGATGCACCATCTATGTTGATGTGCCCGCTGGTCCATCATATGAAGGACAAGCTTGCCTTGTTCAATAGCGGCAGCTTCAACAACATTGTCAACGCCGCGATCGTACAGGAGGACGCTATGAAGGAGCTGTTCTCTGACAAGAAGAAAAGGAGTGCTCCGAAGAGCAGCAGAGGTGGTGCTCCTCAGAAGTACTGAATGGTGTATCGATCACCATCCGGCCGTAGGTGGCAGCCGCCATCGCGACCACCAATGTTTCGTGGTCGCCAGTTCAACAACGCGGCTTCCATCCGTAGCAGCAGCAGCAGGGGATGATTCCATGTGCACTTCCACCTCCACCACGTGCACTGGGATCCGTCCTCCCTTCCGTGCTGGTCAGACCCCGTACACGTGTTTCACTTGAGGTCGTACGGGGCACTTCGCCCAGGACTGCCCGCAGTGCGAAGGACAGTCTTCGTACCAGGGCGCAAACCAGCCTGCAACCAGCCCAAGAAGCCAGCCACCAGAACCGGTTATGTCCACCACCTCGCCATCGAGGACGTTCCGGAAGGCGCACCTGTACTCACGGGTACGTTCTCTCTCATTGGTCATCCCATAGTCATCCTCTTTGACTCCGATGCTTCCCACAACTTTATTAGCAAGTCTTATGTCATTCAATATCAGTTGCCTATCATTTCCACAAAAACCCCATATATGATTTATTCTCTGGGTGGGAGAGTAGTAGCAAATGAGATGGTCCATATGGTACCTCTTATTCTGGGTGGGAACATATACCCTACCTCTCTTATATTACTGGAGCATCAGAAGTTAGATGTCATCTTAGGGATGGCATGGTTGCAACACAATGGTGCTATTATCGACATCATTCCTCGGAGGATATATCTGAATTCTCCACTCCAGCCTCCCCAAGCTCTCACTCTTGAGTGTAATATCCAAGTGACTCCAACTACTTACAACATTGAGGCATGTAAACTTGAGGACATTCCAGTGGTATGTGAGTATCCAGACATATTTCTCGAAGATCTTCCTGGTAAGCCACCAGAAAGAGATGTCGAGTTTAAGATTGAACTTGTACCTGGAACAGTGCTGATCTCGAGGAAGCCCTATAGGATGGCACCAAAGGAACTTGCAGAACAGAAAGAGCAGCTGAAGGAACTTATGGACAAGGGTTTCATTCGTCCAAGTTCATCACCTTGGGGTTGTTCTGCATTGTTCGTGGAGAAGAAGGATAAGATGTTGAGACTATGTGTGGACTATCATCCACTCAATGCTGTCGCGATCAAGAATAAGTATCCACTACCACACATCAATATTCTGTTCGATCAATTGGTGGGTGCTAAGGTATTTTCAAAGATGGATCTTCATTCTGTATATCATCAGATTAGGATTCGACCAGAGGATATACCTAAGACGGCATTCTCGACGAGGTATGGATTGTATGAGTACCTTGTCTTGTCCTTCAGATTGACCAATGCACCGGCTCATTTCATGTATCTCATGAATTCAGTGTTCATGCCGGAATTGGACAAGTTTTTCGTGGTCTTCATAGATGACATCGTTGTGTATTCAAAATCCGAAAAAGAACATGCTCAACATTTGCACATCGTGCTTCAACGATTTCGAGACCACAAGCTGTATGCCTAGTTCAGCAAATGTGAGTTTGGATCAGCCAAGTGCCATTTATAGGGCACATCATCTCCACCGAGGGGATTGTAGTTGATCAAGCAAGATTAAGCAAGTACTCAAATGGGAATCTCCAAAGTTTGTACATGAAGTTTGAAGCTTCCTGGGTTTAGCTGGATATTATCGGAGGTTCATTCCAAGTTTCTCCAAGATAGCTAAACCAATGACGGAACTTCTGAAGAATGGAAAGAAGTATGTGTGGATGAAGGAATGTTAGGAAGGTTTTCAAGCATTAGTAAAACACCTCACAACAGCACCGGTATTAGCCCAACCAGACACAACCAAGTCATTTGATGTTTATTGTGATGCATCTGGGATTGGTTTGGGTTATGTATTAATGCAAGACAGAAGGGTGATCGCTTATGGATCACGGCATCTTCGGAACCAAGAACAGCATTATCCGACTCATGATCTTGAGCTCGCTGACGTGGCACTTGCATTGAAGATGTGGAGACACTATTTAATGGGCAACCTAGTGCATCTCTACACCGATCACAAAAGCTTGAAGTACATCTTCAACCAAAAGGACTCGAATATGCGACAGTGAAGATGGTTGGAATTGATCAAAGACTACGAGATTGAGATCCACTACCATCCTAGCAAAGCCAATGTAGTTGCAGATGCGCTGAGTTGCAAGTCCCATGTCAATAATCTTTCTATCACCACCATGGAATAAGAAGGATCGAGTCTTTGCTTGGTTCCATATGGGTCGCTCTACAATCTAGCTCTCATTCCTACCATAAGGGAAGATATTGTAGAGGCTCAGAAGAAATACAAGGGCATATCGCATATTCGCCGAAGAATGAAGAAGGGGGATATGAAGTGTTTCCGATGTGACTATGACGGTACCATCTGATTCAAAGACCGCATCATGGTGCCGCGCAATGTGGAACTTTAGAAGAAGATATTGGACGAAGCTCATTTGTCCAAGTATTCAATTCATTCGGGAAGTAACAAATACCAAGATTTAAAGAAGAAATTTTGGTGGACTCGGATGAAGAGGGAGATAGCAAAGTACGTATCCGGGTGTGATACGTGTCGGCGGGTGAAAGCCGACCATCTGAAGACAGCCGGTCAGCTTCAACCTTTGAGCATACCGGCCTGGAAATGGGAGGATATCAGCATGGATTTCATTGTTCGATTACCTCTCCCCTTTTGCAAGCACGACTTGATTTGGGTGATAGTCGACCGACTCACCAAGTTGGCTCACTTCATTCTAGTAAATGTCAATTATGTGGCAAGACAATATGCAGAGTTATATATTGTCAGTGGATTCTGTGCCTACACGGAGTACCCCGCACTATCATATCAGATCGTGGATCCTTATTTGTTGCTCGGTTTTGGGAACAGCTCCATGCATCTCTGGGTACCAAGTTGATTTGAAGCTCAGCTTAACATCCTCAGACTGATGATCAAATGGAGCGGGTAAACCAAGTGCTAGAGTATATGCTCCGCGCCTGTGCCATCCACCATGGTAAGAATTGGGATGATCATCTACCATTAGCGGAGTTTCCATACAACAATGGTTATCAAGATAGAATCCATATTGCACCATATGAAGCTCTTTATGGCCGGATGTGCCGCACACCTTTGAACTGGTGTGAATCCAGTGAACGAGTGATATATGGTATTGACTTGGTGAATGAAGCCGAAGAACGAGTACGAGTTATTCAAGCCAACCTCAAGGCTGCTTAGTCTCGTCAGAAAAGCTATGCGGACAAACGACGTCGACCCCTTCACTTCAATGTCGGGGATCGCATTTATCTTCGTGTATCCCAAGTGAAAGGGATGCATCGCTTTGGAGTAAAAGGGAAGCTAGCTCCACGTTTCATTGGGCCGTTCGCAGTAACTGAACAATGCCGACTGGTGGCCTATCGACTAGAGCTACCAGCGTCGCTTTCAGGGGTCCACAATGTGTTTCACATTTCACAGTTGTGGAAATGTCTCAAGGCCCCAGCTGCCGTCCGTATGGAAGATTTGGAAGCTCTCCAACCGGATCTTACTTACTCTGAGCATCCAACCCAAATAATCGATGAGAATACTCGCACCACAAGAAGCCGCGCCTTGCACTTCTACAAGGTCTTGTGGGGCAACCACACCGCTGAGGAAGCAACGTGGGAAAGCGAGGAATACCTTAGAACGAACTATCCGGACTTGTTAGCGGCATATGTTTATTAGATCTTTTTCAGTTATCCTTCCTTTTATAATCTCGGGACGAGATTCTTTTAAGGGGGGAGGAATGTAAAATCCCAGCTTCTCCTTTATATGAAGTTAGTTATTAGATTGTTTTGAACCATAGTAAAGATCAATTATGGTTTTACACAAGAACTTGATATCATCAAGAATAATTTTTTCCCTCGAACTTAAAATTTTACTAACATAAGGGGTGGACTTCACCAATGACCCCAAGATAATTCAAGTGACCTTCCTGCAAAATTTGGATTTGTATTGAATGGATTTTACTAGGGCAAAATGCTATGCAGTACTAAATATATTTAAAATAATTTGAATATAGCACTGTACATTTATGCCATGTCAAAATATTCAAATCTGAGGCTATACATTTTCCCATGGCCTCATAATATTCCAAATAGACCTCCTGCAAAGTTTCAAGATTTTCGAATTCCATTTGCTATTTTATTTGAGATGCTTAGCAAAATCAAGCCATAACTTATTGAAAATGAAAATTTGAACAGACCATCTTGATCAGCATGACTTACTGGACTTATCCAAGAAGTTTCAAAAATTTTGAAGCTCATTTGCTATTTAATTCAGTGGCTCCATTGAATCTAATTCAAATTCAAATTTGAATTTGAATTTCAACGGAAACTTGATCAATTTGAAGTTTTGATTTCAGAATCAAATTCCAGATATTTATTTGAGCCTATTCACAAATTTTCATGATTTTTGGATCAGGTTTGGTAGGGGAATTAAAGTTCTAGAGAGGATAGGGCTTAAGAGGTGCGGTGGGACCCACTGTCAGCCTCTCCCACTCGATGAACCAACGAAGTGCTCTGTTTACGGGTGTCCCCACGCTTCAACGTCGGGGGAGCTCACCACCACAACAAGGCATGCAAAGCAGGCAACTGCGTGGCCTAAACACCTCCCCTGGCCAATATCTAACCCTCCCGACCGACGCTGTTGAGTTCCATCCCCGTTTCGCTTCCCCTCGCGATAGTTTCGCCCCGCCGTCGCACAACACTGCCGCTTTCCTTTCATCCCAGTAAGCACCTCGGTCTTACCTCTATTCCCTTCGATGCAAACGGCAAAGTTGGCACCAAGTTTGTGCTCTATCATCGATGCCAACTAGCTTATTGTTTTGCTCCTTGGGTTGGCCGTAGTTTGGAGTTCCGCGAACGCCACCGAAGTTGGGGAAGAACGACGCCTCTGCGCCACCGTTGCGAGCCCTCAACAAGCGGTGTCGCGCCTTGAATCCAATAGCAAAAAGGATCGCCATCACGAGATCCTTCTCACGGTAAAATCTAGGCTTCACTTCCTTAAGTATCGATCAAGTTCTTCAAGTTTTTCTTTCGGTCGTGGTCCATGAACTATCTTACTTCTCTGTTTAATTCGCTTTCCACATGAAACTATTAGTTAATCAATTCATAGATATTGATCCATACCTCCTAGCCCACCTTCCTTTCAAGAATCGATGGGAACAATCGAAGGATTGCCAGGATATTGGAGTTTTCCCCTCAGCCATTGAAACCTCCCCTGTTCACCAACGAACTTGTGTTTCCCAGTGGTTCCACGCTGTTTACACCACCTAGGAGTCTTCGTTAAGATCCCAGAAGCCTCCCCGACCTTTTCCCGAGCCATTTGTGTCATTCATGAGCGATTCCAACGATAGTCGAAACCCTAGCTCCGCCGCTGTCGTCGCGCTGCCATCTCCGGCCGTTGCCG